>RSEE01000020.1:0-600000 GCA_003971905.1 Moniliella sp. 'wahieum'
GGGGCTGGATCTATATTTCGCGAGTCCCTCTGTAACAAACTGCCCGAGCTCCCCTCTGACACGCAGCAGAACACCATCGTAGCGAAAGGATACCATGCGGAACTCATATGGATACGCAACAACGCGCAGCCGTCTTGGTCTTGTAGTCACGCCAGGCCACGGGTCACGCCCTCCGGCGTCACTTGGCCGCTTGAGCCCCAAGCTTGAGCGCCTTGAAGCTGAGCCCCTTTAAGCTTCAAGCTTCATGTGAGGCTTCAAGTCAAGCTTCAAGCTTCAGGGGGGGATGGCGCCTCCCCGGCTTCAAGCTTCAACTTCACGCTTCACGAAAGACATACGTCGACGTTCGGGCGTGGGACAGGCGGAGGCTGGGACGGTGGCTGCATGACGCATGACGAGTGCGATCGGTGATTGGTGATCTTTGGCACGGCGAGTGGCCCCGTCTGGCTGGGCGCTGGCTGGGCTTCGCGCTGACGCATGAGGGCAGTGTGCGGCGGGCGGCGGCGGCTTGGCAGCGGGCGATGTGAGAGGTGATCGGAGAGCGGGCGTGCTGCGCTGAGCTGAGTCGCTGAGTCGGCGCGCCGAGGCGGGCGACTGCCGCTGCGCCCGACCAGAGCCCGCGAGCCAGAGCCTAGCACACGCCACGGCCTGCTGCGGCCCCCCACGTACACGGGGCCTCGTTCTGACGCTGTCTCTCCTTCTTGGCACCGCACCATGTCCGCACTCCATCCCAGCCCCAGCATCGACAGCTTCTGCTCCGCCACGTCCCTCGCTCTCCCCGCCAGCGACCCGCCCGCCGCCCCTCTGCCCCCTCTGCCCCCCCTCCCCCATGCCACGCCGCCCACGCCTCCGCCGCGCCGCCGCCCGCTCCGCGCCGGCCCCCGCCTCGCCCCATCCCGCTCCGGACGGCTTGTCTCCCTCGTGTCCCAGCTGACCACCCCGGCTCGCGCTCGCCCGCTTCTCCTCCCCCGCCTCCTGCCGACCCCCTCGCCACTCTCTGCCCAAGCCGGGCTCGGACCCCGCTCCTCGCCAGCACCGGGTGGGTGCGCGGGCAGGCGGTCTTGCCCCCCTCTTCTGGAGCAGCGCATCTCGGCATTATCGGGTCCCATCCGAAGTCTCCTTGCCCGTTTTACGATCCCTTTGGCGGACGGCTGGTGCCGCTCCCTCGCTCGCCAGCCCGACGTCGCACACCTCGGCCTCGGTCCGTTCCGCGCGCTCGAACCGATCGCGCACTTCCCTCGCCTCGTTTCTCTGCCTTCTCCTTCGCTTCCTTCCGGCGCAAGTCCCGGCAGCGTCCAGCGCGCTTCCGCCCCGCCTCGCTGCCACCGCTGGCGCCCACTGCAGGTCCACCATCACCATCGCCTCCACCGCCGCGTCCATTCGGCATCGGCATCGCCCTCGCATCTGGATCGGCATCGGTCTCTGCCGCGGCGCTGGCACCGGCCTCGGCATCCTCGCCTGCGCTCCCGGTCCCGCCCCGGACCACTGTACGCTGACGCGCGGCGGGAGCGGCGCAACGCGCTGTACGCCCGTGGGTGGAGGCCCGGTGGTGCATCGGCGCCAGTCGGCTCGTACCTCGGCCGAGCGCGAGACGCGCGCGACGGCACAGGCGGTGCTGGCTGCCGCGGGTGTACCAGTACGTGCCGCCCCACCCGACGGCATGGAAGGAGAGTGGTGACTACCTACACTATTCCCGAGGGCCATGTGGGCAACTTGACCGCGGCCCAGAGACGGCGCTGGCGGCAGTCTCGTCTTGGGCCTCCACACTCAGGGGGAGCTGCGCCGTTCCCGACGCCGGCGGACCCAGTGTATCCCGCTGCGGTGATCCGACGGACGCGGTGCCGGACCCGCCCCCGGCGCCTGCTGGGTGGAGCTAACGAACGCCGCCCGCCGCCAGCCGATGTCGAGGCGCGCGGCGGGCCGCCGTGTCTCGCGACGCAGCAACGTATCCACCTGCTTCGCTGGCTGCGTGCGCGCGTTGGAACGTGCCCGCTGCGATGGACATGTACCGCCGTGCGCATCGGTGGAAGTACATGTCGCCGGCGGATGCGAGTGCGGCGGCGATTGAGGCCGAGGTCGGGTGCCGCCGTTGGATTTGGAGCACAGTTGGCCCATGGCTGGACCTGGTCCGAGGCTGGCTTTGTTGCCCCCCATGGCTGGCGCATGTATTTCCACAAAACCGACAAGCTCGGTCGTCCGATCTTGATCCAGGACCTGGCCCAGATCGATACTGCGGCCATCTTTGGGCGCGTGACGGGCAGAGATTGTGACCAACTTTGCTGTCACGCTCGAGGCGGCGATCCGGTACCAGTATGCGTGTGCGTCGGCGCAGGTGCCGCGCACGGTGGAGGACAACTTGATGATCATCAACGTCCAAGGCTTGGGGCTCAGCACGTTTTGGGCAATGAAGAACGAACTGCAGACGCTCCTGGCGCTGTTGGACAACAACTTTCCCGAGCTGTCGGGCCGCGTGCAAATCATCAATGCACCCTGGTGTTTGCCACCATGTTCAATTACATCAAGGCCTGGCTGCCCGCCGCGAGCGCGACAAGATCGATATCAAGGGCAGCGACTATGCGCGCACACTGCGCGAATGGATCGCGCCCGACGCCCTGCCCCGCTCCTTGGGCGGCTCTTGCACGTGCGGCGACCATGCGTGTGCTGGGACGGCGCGCAGACCCAGCGCGCCGCCGCGGCCGTGTCCAGCGTAGCGTCCTTGGGCAGCGGCCTGGGCTCGGGGTCGTCGGGGTCGGGATCGGGATCGGGGTCGCGTTGCACTGGCCACGCCGCTGACGACACCAGCGCCTCGTCGGCCGCCCTGGCGGCCATGGGCACCGACACGGCCAAGGCCGGCACGCTGCCTGCCACCCAGTTTGAGACGCTCGCCTTGCCGCCCGTGCCGGGGGGGCTGTGCACGGTGACGAATGCCGGCCGTGGCCGCGGACGTATGGCGGGTACCAGCACCTGCGCTTTGGCCCGAGCTTGGTGGCGCACTGAGTGGGAGCACTGGAGGAGGAGGAGGAGAGGAGGAGGAGGAGGGTTGTGGTACTGGTACTGGCACTGGTGCTGGTACGGAGGATTGACGACGACGCACATATAGGACGGACGCGATGCATACAATTTTGAGTTGAATGGAAGAACCCCACTTGGGGGTGTAGTAAGATCGAAGAGTGTGATAGCCACGCCTGGGCAGCAGCCACGCGCAGGTCACATGTCACATGTCACATGTCACATGTCACATGCCCCTGACAGCCATCACATCACGTGCCACATCACATGTCGCATGGCGCATGTCACATGTCACCTGTCACTAGCTATCAACATATCCGGCGCATCCCACCCGGCCTCTCGGCCACGGCTGCTCTCCTCGACCGCATCCAAGCCCAAACGCCAGGCACCAGCCCCGCACCGCACCTGTGTGTGCGCAGCCGCCGCGGGGGCTGCCTGGCGCATGTCACACACGTCACAAGCGCCATGCCCCGCATGCATCACACATCACACGTCACACGCGGGCCCCCAGGCGCAGGCGCAGGCGCAGTGTGAGCTTCGCACGGGCGCCGGTGGCGGGGTGCTGCGTGCTGCATGCTGGGCTGGCCGGGGCGGAACCGCACCGCCCTGCACGCTGCACCCCCGCAGCCGCCTGGGCGATGCATGGGGTGGGTGCTCCCGTGCGGGTGTCACGTGGCATGCGTGGGCGCTGCCACACCGCCCGCAGCCACGCGCGCCGGCTGGGCTGCCCAGCGCTGCCGCGCCACGCGCTGCCTGCCGCCACCTGCGAGGGGTCACGCGTCCGCGCCACCCGCCATCGGAGCACGCCGTCACCGCTCGCCCCCTCACGCGTGCGCGATGCGGCCGGCGCCATGCAGCGCTGCTGCTCTGCGCCTGCTGCGCGACAGCCGGCCTGGCACCGCGCGGCACCACCCACCCCACCACCCACCCACCCACACCTCCTGCCCGCTGCGCCTCCATCCTGCTCCGCCCGCCCCCCTGGTCTTGCGCCGCCCGCGCTCCTCCAGCTCCGCCACCCTCTCCCGCACCGCCCCCCCGCCCCCCCACGCCTCCTCCGCCTCCCTCGCCCCCTCCAGCGCCTCCGCCGGCACCCCAGCCCTGCCCCCCCCGCCGCCGCCGCCTCCGCCCCACCACACCGTCGCCCGCGCCGCCAAGCGCGGCGGCGGCACCATCCTCGCCATCCTCAAGCACGCACCCACGCCGCCCACCCGTCCCCCGCTGCCTCCGACCACCCGTCCCCCGCCCCCGCCGCTGGCCCGCGCAGATCCAGGGCGCAGGCCGCGGCCGCGATCGCCGCCTCCGCACCCTGCCTCTGGCTGGTTCTGCCGCGGCGGGCCTCGCTTCGCCTCTGCCTCTGCTCTGCCTCCCGTCCGTCGCTCGTCCACTCCCATCACGCGTACTCCTCCCCCGCCTCCACCCCCGGTAGCCCCAAAGCCCATGTCCAGCGCACCCCGCCCCGTCCCCCCTGCCCTTCCCCTTGCCCTACCCGCTCCCTCCGCCTCTGCCTCCACCTCCGCCTCTACCCACGCCCGCCTGGCTGGCCAGGAGAGCACGCCCAGTGTGCTGGGACTCGGACTGGGCGTGGAGAGCAGGCACCCAGCAGTGGCGAGGACGAGGAGCGACCCGCCGCTTCCATACACGCCTCCGCCCCGCCCCGGGCTCCCGGCAACCAGCTTTGACTTTGAACGGCCCGGCTGGCTCGATTCTCGGCCCTCGGGCGAGGCCGCCTACTCGCATGGATCCGCCTCCCCCCCGCTTGCCCCACCGTGGCTCGCCCGTCCGCCCGCCAATGCCGCCTTATTGGACACCGCCGCCCCACCGGACGCCGACCCGCTCGACCCCGAGACGGCTGTCCATTCGCCCCCGTCGCCCGTCGGCTCTGGCCACGTGTCGCTGCCACCGTCCGGTCCTGGCCCTGGTCCTGGTCATCATCATGGCATCTTCCCCCTGCTGCGCCATCCTGGCAGTGGTGCCCCGGGCCCCGCCCAGCCTCGAGTCGGCGGGTACCCCACCTTTTGCCCCATCCCCATCCTCACTCTTCTCTGCCGCCTGCCACCACTTCCACCCACCGCTCCTCTCCCAGCCCCCCCGGCTCTCGCTCAGCTTCGACGCCACGATCGAGCTCCCTCCCGGTCGGCTTCCGCCTCGCGCTCCCGCTCCCACATACGTACGCGTAGTCATTCCCGCGGCCGATCTGCCTCCCCGCCACGTTGGCCGAACATCCCTCGCCGCAATGGACCGCCCGCGCCGCCCCAACCGGTCGCATCTGCCCTTCCATACCAAGAAGCGTGCTGCCCACGACACCCAGTCCCAACGCTCTCTTGATGCCGGCTGACCAATGTGCTGGCCACTTCGTCCTCTGATACCTCCCTGCGCCCTGCTGCCGATGACGACGACGCTGGCTCCACCACCCATCCCACCAATCACGATCACGGGTTCCGGATTCACTTGGGTGGATTGTTCAAAAAACATAATCACCGTCATCCTGCCCCTCCCTCTCACCACCATTCCCATCACCATTCCTCACCATCACAACTCCTCCCCTGGCCCTGTCCAAGCAGCACCATCTCATTCTGTCTCAGCAAGCACAGCGCATCTTCCGTCCCTCCCCTCTGTACTGGATCCAGCACGCACCCCATCCCCAGCTCACCTTCGGCCCACGATCCCCTCCGGTCCTCCACATCGCTGCCTACCCCTCCGGGAACGAATCAACCTGTCCCGGCCTCGCCTGGGCTCGAAGTAGGGGGGCCCTGGCCATTCTTTGCCCCGGCCCACCCCTACACCCTGCCGCCTGGGTCCAGTAGTCCAGCAGCCCCCTCGGCTCCCATCGCACATGAGAGCAGCTTTATTCCCGCTCGCCCGCTCGCCCCTCGCCCCGGCTCCTGGGCAGCCGCGCCGCCAGCAACGATCGACCTTCGCTTTGATCCCAACGACGTGACTGCCTTTGTGGATCCCCACCGCTGTCTCGGCCCTCGTCCCCATCTCGGTCTCGCTCCACGTCGCGTCCACCCCGATCTGGATCTACGTCGCGTGCGCCGTCGCGCGCATCCCCGCCCCGACTGTCCTCCCAGCCCGTTTCCCGCGCGCCTCGCCCATCATTCGGGTCCAGCCTCCTGTGGCGCAAGAGGAAGATAAGATGGGCAAACCGGGCCGTCGGTCCCTGCATCATCGCGAATAGGTAGGCCATTGAAGGGAGGCTGCGCTCTCACTCGACACGCGTGGTATGCGCGGCTCCCCGTTCCTTCCTACTTTCCCTCCTTTGGCATTCCTGCCAGCAAGAGTCCATCCCCTGCCCCCACTTCACCCCCACGCCCACGCCCACCCCCCGCCCCCTGCGCCGCCTCCCCCACCCATCGTGCCGCCCGAGTCGGTACTGCAACGCCCACCTATTCAGCCCTTGCCACCCCACACGGCCCCCGCAGTCCAACCTTTCTGGCCTCCAGGCCGATTCCGCGTCGGACGCGCTCCTTCCCGAGCGCACCAGGGTTCGATCTCTGGCTCTGGCACCGGTTCGGTTCGGGTTCGGGCTCGTGTTAGCCGCCGCGTCGTGGTCCGCCCCGGACAGTTGGGCGGTCAATCCGCCTTCGCCCCCCTCGTTGAGCTCGCGACGAGAGGAGGAAGAAGAGGAAGACGTGGATGCGCTACTGGACAAGCAACACAGTGCTCCGGCTCAGTTCATTCCACCGGTAGTCTCCCCCCGTGGCTGGGAGCGAAGAGACGCCGGTCACTGCGCCCCCGCGCGGCCCGAACAATTGGATGGCACCGGATTCCTGGGCTGTTCAAGCGGAAGGCGGTGGGTCGGAACCGGGCGAGGAAAGGTCTTCCCCTCGACACGGTTTCTACCCCGCAAGAGAAGGAGGCAATGCGCACCAACGGAATGGCTCCCAGCCCGCAGCTCCTCCCCCGACTCGTTTTCGACCCATCGTGGCTCGGTGGCCACCTTGGGGCCGGACCTAGGTGGGGGCGGCACAGGTCCGACTCGCCTCGGTTCTGCCCGCTCCGTCGCCCGAATCTTCCACGTTCTCCCTCATTCGTCCTGCCACCGACGGCCGCACCACCGCAGTCCATCCGTTCGGTCCAGTCGGGCCATTCGACGCATTCGAACCACTCGGGTCCTCTGGCACCTCGCAGCACCCGGCCTCGACTAAGAAACCCGCCGCGAAACGCGCGCGGTGGGGCGGGGCGTTGGCAGCCGCGTCGGGCGCGGTGGGCACCGCAGCGTCCCTCTTTGGCGGCTTGCGCAACAACCCGCCCCGCGTGGCTGTGCTCGGCCGGTACGGCCACCATCACCATCGCGAGCCAGCCAAGGAAGCGCCGGTCGTCGACCCGCCTTCCCGCTACGCTTCTCCCGCCCCCGTCGCCGCGCCAGGCGTACTGGGGCAACCAGCACCCTCTCGGGTCTCCCCGAGACGGCGGTACCTCATTATGCGTGGATGTTGGGCTCGCGCGAGCGAACGGGCAGTCCGTCATTGCGTCGCACCACTCTTCGTTGGCACCGCCGCCGCCGGCGCCGCCTGCGGCCGCGCCCTTTTCCACCCTGCTTCGGCTGTCGCGTCGGGCATGTGGGCGGACGAAGGAGGCGGCGGATCGGATCTCTTGTCGGTCTACCGGCATGTGGTTGTGGCCAGCGAGCCGGCTCGGCGCTTGGGCTTGACGCGACCCAGTGTGGCCACGGGCGCACGGCCACCACCACCTTACCTCCTCGGGCGAGATGGCCAAGGCGCATTTGGTCCGCATCTGGCTCCCCGACGGCTCCTTCACCACCTTGGGTCTTACCCCGCAGACCACCGTCCAGGAAACCAAGGCGATTTTGACCCGCAAACCCTCGTTCTGGTCCTTGGGCAATTCGTTCCGCTTGTTCGTGTGGGACAAGGGTGCTGGTACGTCCTCGATCCCCCTGTCTCCCTGTTGCTTGATCCAGCTGCTCCTGGTGTGTGCGCATGTACTGACCTGACCTGACCCGGGTTGCGTTTGCCGAGCGTCCCTTGGGTCCCAACGAGCGGCCTGCGGTGATGCAGCGCCGCCGTCTCATGCAGGCTGGCTACACGGACGCCGATGGGTTGGAGGAGATTGGCAAGGATGACTTGTCCTACTTTCTCAAGTTTATCTACCGGCCCGATTTTGTGCCGACGTTTGACTCGGACAGCTTTGGCAACGATCCCGCTCGCTACGCCAACCTGGACCTTCACGCACGCAACTTGGAGATGGTGCCCATCTTTCTCTACAAGCATGCCGACTGGATCCTGTCGCTCGACCTGTCTGGCAACCCGATCCCCGACGTACCAGCGGACTTTGTTCAAATGTGCACCCATCTTCGCCACCTGACCTTGACCAACTTGGCGCTCAAGCGCATCCCAGCTGGTGTGCGCGTCTCTGCCTCCCTCACCCACCTCGACGTGAGCAACAACCGCATCCTCCGCCTCGAGCCGTCGCTGGAGGAGTGCCAAAATTTGTGCTCGATCAAGGCGCAGAACAACCGGTTGTACCAGCTGCCATCGTGGGTGGCCAACGTTGACTCGCTTCGCACCTCCATTGTCCAACAACCGCTTTGATGTGCTGCCGCCCGTGGTGACCCAGTTGCGCAACTTGGCCGATCTGGACGTGTCGTTCAACAACCTCCATACGCTGCCTCCCGAGATGGCCAACCTGGCCAACCTGGAGCACCTCAAGGTGGTGGGCAACTCTTTGGAACGCTTGCCGGACCAGATGGCGCAGTTGGGCAATCTGCAAACGATCGATCTGCGCCGCAACTTGGTGCACGACGTGTCGATCCTGTTTGCCATGCCGCGGGTGAATGTGGTGAAATGCGAGCACAATCAGATCCGCCACTTTGAAGCCACGTTGGGGCCAAGATGCGGATTCTGGAAGTGGGGCAGAACCCAATGACCAAGGTCTCTCTCGGTGCCTTGTCCGCCTCAGACCTCACCAGCCTCAACTTAAGCTCC
Organism: Moniliella sp. 'wahieum'; assembly: GCA_003971905.1. Lineage (NCBI taxonomy): Eukaryota > Fungi > Basidiomycota > Moniliellomycetes > Moniliellales > Moniliellaceae > Moniliella > Moniliella sp. 'wahieum'. The sequence continues at coordinate 8,952 of RSEE01000020.1, forward strand.
ACCAACATGGCTCGCTTGGACGAGGGCTTGTTCCGCCTGCTGCCTTCGCTCACCGAGCTCGTTTTGGACCGCAACCAATTTGTCACCCTGCCCGATTCCTTGGGCCAGCTGACCAACCTGGTCGTCTTTAGCGTCAGCAACAACAACTTGGTCGCCCTGCCCGATTCGATTGGCAACCTGCGCAACTTGACCCGGCTCAACATTCAGAACAACAACCTCAAGCATCTCCCGCTTCCATTTGGCACTGCGCCGCCTGTACCGTCTCAACGTCACGTCCAACTTGCTCGAGCCTTTCCCGCCCCGCCGGCCACGCCCTTGGCCCCAGCGCTGCCGCGTCGGAGACCGCGTCGCTGCTGCCGGGCACCAGCTCCGCTTCGGGCACCAGCACCTCGGCCACAACGTCGGATGCCAGCCGCCAAGGCTCGGTGGGCTCGACGTTGCCGTCATCAATGGCGACGACGGTGCTGCCGCCGCTGGCATGCAGTTTGCGCCAATTGCGCCTGGCGGACAACCATGTGGCAGACGATGTGTTTACGATTTTGCGCTTGTTTACCGAGCTCGAGGTGCTCAACTGAGCTTCAACGAGATTTACGAAGTGCCGAGCCACACTTATCCGCCCACACGCGGCTGCAGGAACTGTACTTGTCTGGCAACAGTTTGACCAGTGTGCCGGAAGACTTGCTGGGCCTGCCTGACCTGCGCATCCTCTTCCTCAATGGAAACAAGCTCCAGACGCTCCCGGCCGAGCTGGGGCACATGACGGCGCTGGTCAAGCTCGACGTGGGCAACAACAACCTCAAGTACAATGTAGCGAATTGGACGTACGATTGGAACTGGAACAACAACCCCGACTTGCGCTACCTCAACTTGAGTGGCAACAAGCGGTTTGAGATCAATTCCAAGTTCATCACCCTCTATGGCCGCCGGCAAAACATTACCGACTTTAGCAACGTGCGCTCTCTCCGTGTCTTGGGCCTGATGGACGTGACGGTGGCCACGAGCTCGACGCCGGACGATGTGATGAACCGACGGGTGCGCACCTCTCTCTCCAAAGTCAACAGTCTGTCGTATGGATTGCCGATGCGCTGGGCGAGCGCGACTCGCTGCACACGGTGGATGTGGTGGTGCCGGATTTCCGCAAGCGGATGGACAGGAGGCGTTGCTGGGCTTGTTTGCGGGCCGGGGCACGGATGCGAGTGGGGGCAGCAAGATTGCCCGCTTCATGGCCGAGGGCTTGTCGGTGCAGTTGGAAAAACAACTGATGTTGTTGGAGGCCGATCCCGAGGGCGGACGGTGGAAGATTGTCTGCGCCGGTCGTTTCTCTATCTCAACTCGCTCTTTGCCCAGCTCATCTCGGACGAACATAAGCGCCGCTCGGACGCGCGCGTGCACGCACTGGAAACCCGCTTGCCCATCAACCGGTCCGACCTCACCTCGCTGCCCGAGTGGACCGAGGGTTGCTCGGCGTGGTGGCGTACTTGACGGGACGGACGTTGTACATTGCCAATGCGGGCGATGCGCTGGCCGTGCTGAGCCACACGGGCGGGCAGGCGGAGCTGCTGGGCCACAAGCACGAGCCCTTTGACCGCGACGAGACACAACGAATTCGCACGGCGGAAGGGTGGGTGTCGCTGCGCGGGTGCGTGAACGATGTGCTGGACGTGTCGCGTGGGTTTGGGTACTACCATCTGTTCCCGGTGGTCAATGCGGCACCAGCGGTACGCAAGGTCGTCTTGGCTGATTCGGACGAATTTTTGATCTTGGCCAACCGATCCCTGTGGCAGTTCCTCTCCTACCAGACCGCCGTCGACATTGCGCGGATGGAACGCGACGACCCGATGAACGCGGCGCAGCGCCTGCGCGACCTGGCCATCTCCTACGGCGGCGACGAGAGCATCATGGTGATGATCTTGTCGGTGGCGGATCTATTTGGCCCGCGACGGCCGCCAAGCGACCGGACTGCCACGTCCGACACGGATGGCATGCGGCGCAAACGGTTTGGCGAATCGCTGGGCGGGAGTTTGCCCGCGGACCGCAACCTGGCTCGGTTGGAGCGCGAAGTGGCGCCGCCCATTGGCCAGATCGCGCTGGTGTTTACCGACATTCAAAATTCCACCCGCTTTGTGGAGACCAACTCGGGCATGCACACCGCTATGCGCATCCACAACTCGCTCCTTCGTCGCCAACTGCGCGTCGTGGCCGGGTTTGAAAGTAAGGTCGAAGGCGATGGGATGATGGTACGTCTGGGTTCCCATTGGCGCTTCCGCTTCCTTTGTGCACGCATCTGGTCGGCCGATTTTTCTGACTGGGATCTCTCTTTTGCTTTTGTGTTTTGTTTCTGGGACGTTTAGGCTAGCTTTTCGAGCGTCTCGGCTGCGCTGTTGTGGTGCTTTAATGTGCAAATGCTTCCTGAAAGAGGATTGGCCTCAAGAGCTGCTTGAGAGCGAGGAGGGCAAGGAGGTACGCGACGAGGAGGGCAACGTGATTTACCGTGGCCTTCGGCTCCGGATGGGCATTCATTGGGGCAGTCCGGTGTGTGAGCCCGACCCGATTACGGGCGAATGGACTACTTTGGTCCGATGGTCAACCGGGCCGCGCGGATTCAGAGTGCGGCGCGCGGCGGGCAAATCTTTGTGAGCCAGGACGTGGTGCAAGAACTGACGGACACGATGGGCGCCTTGGACTCGACCAACCCGGCACGGACGGAAGAGGAGGAGGTGGGACACCAGGCCAGTCGCGACGTCACCTTGCTCCGCCGGATGGGATTCGGCATCAAGGAGATTGGCTTCCGTCGGCTCAAGGGACTGGAGAGTCCCGAGCTGCTGTACAATGTGTACCCGAGCGCGATTGCCGGGCGGCTGCTGCACGATCCGTCGCTGCAGGACCCGGCGGTACCGTTGCGGGTGTTTGAACCGACGGTGCAGTTGCTGGATGCGCAGCAGGTGCGCCAGATGGCGTTGTGTGCGTGCGCATCGAGGCCTTGAGCGCCGGCCACGTATTTGCCGGCCTCGCGACGACGAGGGTGGCCTGCTCCCGGCCTGTAAGAGGTCCTTGATGGTCGAGCAAACAGCGACGGCGCAACCAGAGTTGCTAGTATGCGGGGTACGCGACGATGCATCGGACGAAGAGTTGGCGGTGGTGCTGGCCCAGGTGACCACTCGCCTGGCCAATGCGGCGAGCAAGATGACACTGGACTCGATGCTGGCCACAGCCGGCGCGGGCGACGGGCTAAGCGTGCCGCTGGCGGAGCTGCATGCGCTCGTCGCGCGGCTGCAGCACCTGGGCTGATGGTGGGCACAAGATCTGGCCTGAATCCAGCGTAGGCCGTTGTACGAGCGCGATGCGTGCGGCGGGCACGCTGCCGAGGCGAGGGGGGGATGAGGGGCTGGTGGAAGGCGAGAGATGTGGGGTTCTACTGGCTATGAGAGCCGCAGAAGGCTGTTTGGTTCCATTAATGTACATATAATACACGCACCAGAGCGTGGAGCCCTCTGGAGGTGTGCGGCTCTCACCGTTCCATTGGAACCAAGCAGCGTTGTGGACGCTCTCGGAGCCTACACAGCTGAATCCCCACCGCCTGATAGTACCATAGTGTATTGTTGCCGCCCCTGGTTCGGTGGCTGCGCCGCTTCTCCACATGTCCTTGCTCGCGCTACAGGCCCATGTGCTCAAGAGCCTGCTGCCTCCAGTCCCACTGCACCAACGAGATGATCCTGCCCGTGGCGTCGCGCAGGCCCACCCCTGCCTTGGTGGGAGTCAAGTGCAACGTCGGCGCACCCCTTTCGATTGGCGGCAAGGCGGCCCAGGCAGCCATGCCCTGCGACCCCGCTCCCTTTCCCACCTCCAACTCGGTCGCACACAGGGGGCCAGTGCGGGCCCAGTGGACCAAGACGGCCAGGTCCCATGGCAGTTGCCTTTGTGAGTGGCGGTAGCACGCACCGTCTGCCCCGCGAAGCAGAAGCAGGTTCCCCTCGCATTCGGCCCAATGCGTGTCGCCCCGTTGGATTTGACCATGCGGGTTGATAAAGTAGCCGTGGCTGACCCCCGTGGTGAATCCATCGATCCGCACCAGCTCGCATTGCGCCGATGCATGTTGAAAAAGGCATTGTAGTGTCGGAAGAGAACGAGGCAGCCTTTGCGGTACTGGATGACCAGCGTCTCTGTCGTGCTGTCAACATGGATCCGATCAAAGCACAAGTTGGAAAGGGTGTCATCCTGTCCTATCACTCGTTAGCCCTGCCGCCCACCATATGAAAACCAAAGGCAGGCAATCGGCTCACCATATCCTCATCCCACCTCTGGCACGATACTTGCATGGATCCATCTAGGGACGATGGGCCTGCAAATGTGACACGGCGCGCATAGGCTTCACTCCGGTGGGTGTGCCTTCCGGTGACAAGAGTCCCATGTGCATACTCCAAACCGCAGTTCCAGTGGCGGCCGAAACGGCGCGAATGTCCAGCTGGTCATGCCCCTGATGCACGAAAGGAACCGACACGAAAAAGAACGAGCCGTCAAACGCGACGCTCTCTCGTAACACACCCAGTCAGCCAGGTGATGGTCATAGTCATCCCTGTAGAACAATTCCGGCCAGACGCAAAACATGCACACACAATGTCAGAAAACACATCCGAACAGAGTGCAGCGAGAGTAGGGTGCAGATAGGTCTCCGCTAAGGAAAGAGAAAAGACGGGTTCGTACCGTTGGGCAGCTAAGGATATGCTTCGAAATGGCTGGGGTCCCAATAACCCACCTGTTGCTTGTCTGAGGAGATGTTGAATATGGTAAATTTACCTTCGTCTTGAGAATTGACCGTGAAAAGGCTAACAGGACAATTGAAGGTCAAGCCGGTGTATAAGGCGGGTTAATATATCGGTACAGACAACAAAGCGCTGGAAACGAAAACTCATACCTGGATAGGAGGGGTGGAGCAAAAAGTCGGGCATTAGTAGCACATGGAACCGTGCACAGTTGTTTCAAGTGTCCTGAACGAGGAGGGTGCCCAAGCTTGGACGGAGGTATACTCGCTTCTGTTTGGAAGACGTAGGCTGGTTGCCCGCGACCATCAGCACACATGCAGATTTTTAGGAACAAACATTAATACCAATCATCAGACGCCCCTTCAAAAACATTTTGCCGGGAAAAGGGGGGAAAGGATCGTCATTACTCACATAGATGTTCAGAAAGGACACTCACAACTATGTTCCCCCACAGGCAAACGTATCGAGGGGTAAATTTGGTATTGGGGCAGTTGCGATTCTGATGTGCCCTCCATTGTCGAGTCGTATATGCTGTAAGCCAATCCCGCTCCTCAACCACCGATGGGGGGGCAAGAATGGTACCGTCAGGAAACTCAGTGACAAAGTCATTCTGAAGCGGCGTCATAGGTGGGGCCCCACTTCCAACGACAGTGTGGGGACGTTCGCGCGGATGGCAAAACGGAATGGTGCCAGAATCCGTTCCAACGCCAAGTTGCCGCGCCATAAGGTGATGGAACACTACCAGCCGGTCCCACGATTTGGGAGAATTGTGCACAGCCGGGGGTCCCAGGTATGAATGTCAAGGTCAGGCAGTTGCATTGGCGATTCTTCGGTGGATGGTGTACCCAGGTGCCACCGCCGAGCCAAGCGATGCCAAAGCGCGGGACAAGTGAGACGGCATGCCAGGCTGTTGAACATATGGCATGCGCGTATAGGATGAAAACTGTCAGCGGGCAAGTAATAAGAGAAAAAAACGATACAGGAACAAAGAGAAGAGAGGAGACGACGCACCACGACATGTGCGGCCGAGGCGCACAATCTCAGCGGGTGCCAACACACCCGATGCCGCGATTTCCAGGCGCAGTTCAAAGGCAGCAGCATATGATGGAGATGAAGCAGGACGAACTGGCGGCAAATGCGCGAGGTTGGTGGCAGCACGCACGAACCACACGGCCGTCGGACGACCGAGGCTGTCAAAATGCATATAAATATGCCGATGTAACGCCACTCTGTTCGCTCTCTTCGAACCGGAGATCCACGCCCCCCAACACTAAATCCATCGATCAGAGACATACATATCTTGTGCGATAATCGCCGATAATTGATAACACTGCGGATTTACCCCGCATCCGCAGTAACAAAAACCCCCAATAGGCTCCTTAGCTTTGTATTCCTCCCTCGTGTGCACCTCAACATATACAAACGTCAATTAGCGCTGATACTCTGATCCGCTGACGCGGGAAGCTGACTGAAGGAGGTAGATCTCCGGACTCAGGGTAGGTACAGGAGGCTATCGCACGTTTGGGCTATATTGTGGGCCGAAGCTCATCTCCCTGACAGTGACCTATTTAGCGCCATAATTGAGGCATTGGGGGGACCGTTGAGATGACTGCACAGTGGAGTTTTGCAGTTGTTGTGTGATATACTATGACTGTGTGTAGTTCTGCAGCTGTGGGACATACTATTGCCTTTGACTCCTCTACATAGTTTGGAAAACAACGAGACAGACGCTAAACAGAGCGTTTTCTTTTTGGTTATCTTCCTTCACCCTCTCCCGCTCTTTCGAGTCGTCCTTGTTTTTGTCAGCTATAAGCTCTGCTACAGCACTCTGTTTTGTGGTGGATACACTCTTCCTCCATTGATTATTCGTTTCCCGCATCTCCTTTTTCTCCTTAGTAGTTGTGTCTCGTCTTCGAGTATGACAAGCATCACACACTTACTATTATGCGTACCACACAAAAGTGTAGAATAGCTCTCGTGCCAGGATAAGAGTCTCTCCAATATACATTCTCAACATCCACAATTCACATATATAGTACACCTAGATAATTCCATCCCTCGTGCGTGATGCACGCACAAATGGCTTCGCTCTGGTATCAGCCAAAGGCTAAGGCCGAGGTTCCATCATAGGGAGGAGAGTTAAAGATCTGCCAGAAAGATATACCTACTCCACACCGCATCAGAATGTTGCACGCCGGCTAGCATTGTGTTATTCCGAGGCAAGAGAGAAATGATGGACGAGGGCTCGTTAAATGAGAAAAGGGTGTGTGTGTCCTTGGCCTTAATTCGGGTGACTATAGGCCCAGCTTTCATTCCCTCTAGCACTGAATGGGCCCAAAATGAGAATCAAACCAGCCGTCCATGTCCTGCCAGTATCCTTCGGAACGAACAAAGTATTTCCGCACCATAGTCGGGGTACCTCGTCCGGCCAAAGGTAGTTTAGAACGGAAAGGCGAGGAGGGAGTTGGAGTGCGGACAGGTGGTAAAGGCGACCGTTTTCCTGATGCGTAAGGCGACCTTTTTCCTGATGGGTAAGGAGATCGCTTTCCTGATGGCTGCGGGGAGGGTGCGGGAGATACTGGCCTTCTCCTTTGTTGCAACAGAAGCACTTTGGTCAAAACAGCCTGGGACCCAATGGCGTATTTAGTTTGAGCCTCTGTGCCCGCCTTGAGCGGGTCGAGAGAAAAGTGGCTGGCCCTTCTTTAGTGGAGCGTCGAGCCGAGCGAGGGGAACCTTGCGTTCATTCGCCGCCTTGGCCACGGCTACCTCCAAATCATCCATCTTGTTGGCCACGTATGGAGCCCACGCCCAATCACCCTGTTCCGTGAAGCCACCAGAGGAGCGATAGGCCTCGCCTACTCCCCACCCCACGGCTGGAGCATGACGGTCGCCTCTTGGATGCGTGTTGGCCGCCTGCAAAGGGGAGACACTTGCCCCTCCCTTTTGCCTCATCCCTGTTCTTGGCGTCGCGGACCCGCCCACTGTACGCCCCAATCCGGACCAGACTCGTCCCAGAGCGCGTATGGCCGGGGGAGGTCGGGAATCCATCGCTGAGGACGACCTGCCTTTGACGAGAGAGTGCCGGTTGCGTGTATAGGTAGGAGAGAGCAAGTTGTTAGCTTCATCTCTGGAGACAAGGCTGGTCCAGGAGATCGGGATGGAGGGGTCTTGAGTGGGTCCATAACTGTGGTAGGCTGGACCAAGTTCGGGGTGGCACGGGTGGAAGCCGTCACCAGTCGAAGCGGTACATTTCGTTCCCCTTTGAAACGGCAGTAGGGCTCGAAGCCGAGCTACCTCCTCCCTTTTCATGCGAACGGTGCGAAAAAATTCGGCTTGCCTTCTTTTCCTCATTCGATTGAGAACGGAATGGTGCTCGTGAGGTACCAGGAGCTGCAATTGGGGATCCGAGTTTGTTTGCCAATGGTTTCGGCTGAGGGGGATATGAACAGTTGATGCACGGAGCAGCGGAATGCGGCTGGCATGAAATGGAATTCGCGACAACAGTGTTCGGCTTGCTGGTGTTGCTGGATCAAGAGTAGGGGAGGTGCTTCCATCGGAATGGGATCCCTTCATAGAAGAGGCAGCATGTGAAGGAAACCGTGATGTCAGTCTCCATGAAAAAGAGGAGGCCACAGCAGGTTGTGGAGACGTGTCCTGCTGCGGCAGTGAAGGTAGGGCAGGTTGGTCCGAGGCAGCGCACTTCACTGAAGTGCGCGATGGAGTATCCTCCTCCACCACTCCGGCAGTCCAAGAAGGGACGATCCCTGGGATGAGAGAGGAACCGACCGAGCCGGTGATGGGGCTAGTGCTCGTAATACTGGCGACCGCGGAGTGCCTAGTGGCTTGCCACGGGACCAGAAAAGAAGCGCTGCTTGGGTGGCTCGGGTGTGTCGGACGACTGGCCGACGGCTGAGGGGTCTGAGTGCGAGGCGTATCCCAATAATGAGGGGGGGAGGCATAGGAGAGGTCAAAAATATTGGACCTGTAGATACCGAGGAATGGACGAGGCAAGCGAACGCAAGCTGCTGTTGAACTCGCCTAGTTGTGCGCGTAAAGTCGTTGATCCGCACCATCAACGCCCCTTTCCGCTGCTCTATATCCTGCATCCCCGCAATCAAACGGCCATGAGGCGCATGCTGGATCACCACTGCCAAGGAAGCCTGAGCTCGATCCAAGGCAGAAAGATAGTACTCTTTGCGAGAGGTCCAAGTCTGAACAGCCTTCGCAAGCTCTTTCTCAGCCTCGACCATACTTATCCCGACGTCGCTTGATGTAGAAGGATCCTTGAGAGCGGATTGAGCTTGAGTTAGTGCCTGCTCTGCTGTGGACATAACAGTCTCCAGAGTGGTGCAAAGGTTGGCTGCATGCTCGGGCACTAAATCAGGAGTACTTAGGTCTGCCGCCGCCTCGTTCCGGGCAGCGACGACTTGCACCTCGACCTGTTTCCATTCACGTTCGAGTGTCTGGAATTGTAGCGTGATCCACTTAGACAGAGGATCGTGCTGGCCGATGCGCCGTCTCGTCCAATTGCTGGCGAGGTGGAGGAGGACGGTTGGATATTCTGAGGCGCCCGCAGGTCCGGGGCAGCGATAGAAAGGGGGAAATGAGGGCATGGATCAGCTCGTCGTCAAAACTGCCCGATGTCACCCCAGTACTCATAGTGTGTTAGCGGAGGTAAAACTGGAAATACTGCCGGCAGAGTGGTGGAGCCGTTGATGTCGCTCTAAATTGGGAAATGGTTTTCCCCCTACGCCCCCTTGCCTGAGACCCAATAAGTGGACGCCGTTTTCGGAAAACATTAGCCCGTGATTTGCATCTTGCTTTTCCAGCTCTGCAACGGCCGCCATGGCCTTGTTGCCACATTGATTTGCCAGATCCAAGGCATGGTCTAGCATCGCTGGTCCTCTGCATCAGCGGTTCCTGATGGGGACAATGTTCCCTCATCTTCCTTGGCCGCGTGACGACGCTCGTGGAAAATAAACAGGGCAACACGAACGGCATCGATGGCAGCGCTCCAGGAGAGGAAAGCCGATATACAGGGATTGGTGGGGCTGAGGTCGGTGGTGGGGGGGGGGTAGGAGGTGGTTGAGGAAGGTTGAGGGGGCTAAGGTGGGAGTGGGGACAGGCTGGGGAGGGTCGTTCCTGGTGGGAAGCACGTCAGGGCAGTTGATCGAGAGCAGGTGTGAACAGAGAAAAGGGCAGGCGAAAGTGAGGAAGAAGACCCATCGTGGGCCTGCATGCTCAAATCAATGGCATTCTGAGCGTGGGATGCGCTCGGCAAGAAGGACATTGGCATGCCGGGCGGAGGCGGAGGGCTGGAACTGGGGTTGGGACTGGGGCTGGAGAGGGGCGAAACGTCGTCGGAGGCGGCTATATTTGTGTTGGGCAGACGGAGGCGGAGGATGGCGCGTGCCCGCGCGCGTGCGCTGGCCAGTGCGGCTGCACGGGGCGATGAAACGGCGGGCGGTGGGGAGAGGAGGCTCAGGGGAGAAGATGCGCGGGGGGTGGCTCGTGCTGCTGATGGAGGGCATTGGATGGAGCGGGGAAATGTGGGCAAAAGGGAAAAGGAGGGAGCACGAGTCGGGCAATAGGCTCTCGATGGTGCCCACTTAGGAACATGACTTATCCATCGTGCGCGTGATGTGTGCCAGATGCTCTCCTTCCTCCTCTGTACGAACCCCGCGTGGTAATTATTAGCTCCACCAGCCCAGCTACTTACCCCTCATTGCGCCACTGTGAAAGTTTCCACTTTTCTCGCCCCTCGCCGTCCCTCTCTCCTTGTGAATTCAAAGAATTTGCAGGGCTTCAACCACCACCGAGACCATAACTACTAGAACCGCTTCTATGACTTGCTCATCGATCATGATCGAGCTCGGCTCCGCTGTGTGTGTGGTACTAATAGCTACGACTCTATGGGTGCAACATCAAAATATTGAGTCGAAGCGTATTGGCCCTATTAGGGAGAGAGAAAAGACAGCAGGAGATAAAAGCGAACACGCCGGCCCGAGAGCACAAGGGATGGCGCACGTGCGAGTCCAATTAAAGTTTAAGGTGACCTGGTGCCCGCGTACTACCAGAGGTCCCGTTCAGGAAGCCATCATCTTTTCACGTCACAAAACATCACAGATACCCCCGCCGATGAGAGATCTACCACGCCGCCTTGGCTACCCAACTGCGCGGGAAGCAGCGCACCAGCAACTTGCGGCATTCGTCCATCACGATCACCCCCAGCGCCAGAGGAATGGGGATGAACCAGAAGCGGATGGGAACAGGTGCAGTACCAAGGTGGTTTGGAACCAATTCACCTCAGTCACCAGAATTGCAATCCCAATGGATACCAGTGGACCGAGCAGCACCGATAGGTTGCGGCGCTTCTTGTTAAAGATCGGGTCGGACTGGAGTAGCGACATGCGTTTGGACCGAACCGAGAGTAGGTTGCCGATCTGCATGATGACCAGCGTGACGAAAAAGATCGACTCGCCAACGTTGGTAAAGTTGGTGATCTCTTCGGCCGTGTAGCCATGGAAGCCGTCACCCCAATTTTCATACAAAAAGAACAGGTCCCCGATGTTGAAGCCTCCGTCTTGCTTAAGGTACAAAAAGAACATGCCCATCGCGCTCAGCATTTCCATCATACCCACAAACCCATATGCCTGACCATACAGCTTAAAGTTGACGAGATGTTCCTGTTTCTTCCGGGGTGGCAGCGATAGCAGATCAAACTCCTCCTTCTCAAAGATCATGCAGAGCGAGCAAGCCAAATCGGTGAGAAGGCAGATGACGATCATCTGGAATGACGACAGGGGAAGCTGGAGAATAAATACTGCGAGTCAGGATCATGTCAAAGGCAGCAAGGATACCCTAGGAGGGATGCTGGTGGGGACGTACTGGGACACCAAAGAAAACATTGGCAATGATTGGTATGTCTTCCGAAAAGGACCCAGCCGGAAGAAGGTAACAAATGACCTTCTGCAAATTCTGGAACACCAGCCGCCCCAGACGCATTCCTTCAATGATAGACGAAAAGTCACCGAGCAGAACGAGGTCGGCCGCCGCCAAGGCCACATCCGAACCGGACACCATCGCGATGCCTACGTCGGCAGCGCGGAGAGCGGGAGAATCGTTTGTACCATCGCCAGTCATGGCACAGATGTACTTGCGCTGCTGGAACTCTGAAAGGATGGCCAGCTTTTGCTCTGGCGTCGTCCGAGCAAAGACGACTTCTTCGCAGCGGCAAATAACATCCCACTGCTGTTGTGTGATGAGTGGAATCTCTTTTCCCTCAATGGCTAAGGCAAAAGGGGGCTCCGCCTCCGAATCATGCGGTACCTCTGCCACCCGAGCAACCCTTTCACTTGATGTAAAGATACCACACATCTCAGCAATCGCCGCCGCTGTGGTGATAAAATCACCAGTCACCATAAAGAAGCGGCAGCCCGAGCGGCGACAGTCTTCAACGGTCTTCCGGATCTCAGGCTTCGGTGGGTCGACAATCCCAACCAGGCCCAAACACTCCAAGTCAGTCATGGTGCGCGTCTCTTCTTCCGTCGGCCACCATTGGGTCGGATCGGCTTTAGACGCAATGGGCAAGCGCGAAGCGACGAGAATTACCCGTTGCCCTTGGGCTGACATGTTCTTGTGCTTCCATCACCGCTTTGCGCTGGTGCTCGGGCATGGAACACTTGGCCAGCAGAATGTCCGGAGCACCCTTGAAAAGGACGGTGCGTGCCCGAGCTGGCGAGGAAATCTGCTGTTGACAGGCGGTCATCATGAACTTATTGGTCGAGTTGAAGGGAAGAACAAAGACACGCTCATAGGCAGCCAGGGTGCTCTCGTATGTCGCGCTGTTCGCCACATAGTTGAGCACTGCCACATCCGTCGCGTTACCCCGCGCGATTCCGTGTTCGAGATGAGGTTCCCCGTTCGTACTCGACTCGTCGTCCAACTTATCCTTCTCAGCCTCCATCGACTTGGTCTCCGATACCGCTACTACCCCTTCGCTCGCTTCAAAGAATGCGTCGTTGCACAGAACCAGGGCACGTTCAAAGTGTTGGTAGGGGGGCTCAGTCCGGGCCTTCTGCAGAGCGCCCTCAGAATCTTGCACTTTCCCGTCGCAGTAGACAGTGGTAACGGTCATCTTGTTGGCAGTCAGGGTGCCAGTCTTGTCTGACAAAAGCACATTACCGTTCCCAGTGTCTCGACCGTTGCCAGCGATTTGGGAAGCACATCTGCATCCCGCATCCTTCGCGCCACCAAAGAAAGAGTCGAAGTCACCGCCATTGGCATTCCCTCTGGAATAAAAGACACAACGACGACTTTACAGAGGAAGAGAGCCGAAACGAATATGGTAAAGTCAGTTTTTGCAAAACATATGCATTTCTTCCCAAAAGGGAAGGGAGTCTCATGACGTACCATAAGGTTGACAATGATGCCCGAAGTGCTAAGGAAGCCCTTGTGGTGCTTGCGCAAGTAAGCAAGCCAAAAGATCAACATGGAAAGGATGAGCCCAATGGTGAGGGTCACAATAATGAAGAAGCGATTTACTTCTTTCTTTTGGAGGTTGGTCGTCTTCTCCTTGCCCGTGTTGGTCAGCCGGTTGATCCGTCCCATCACCGTTTTGGGGCCGGTGAGAAGCACGAGCCCAATGCCAGAGCCGGCAGTGACATACGATCCGAGAAAGGCAACCGCTTTCGACTCGAGAAAGTTTTCTCGGTAGCATCCAGTTCCGCCGACACTTCCTCAGATTCACCCTCAGAATGGACCGATCAAAGGCCAAGTCGTTTGAGCCCGAGACAAGACGAATGTCGGCCGGAACACGTGCCCCCTGGGTCAAACCACCACATCGCCCATCACCAAGTCGGCAGCGGGAACGGTAATCTTTTTGCCGTCGCGCAACACCACTGCATCCGAGGGGAGTAATCCCATAATGAGTTCATTACGCGAGTGGTGGACCAGTCTTGGGCAGCGTTGAAGAGACCTTGAAGGACAACGACAATCAAGATGAGAATCGCAAGGGCTAGGTTGTAGGCCTGGGGGTCCGGATTCCCCAGCGGCTTGTAACTGACCCCCAACAATATGACAGCGAGCGAGAGGATGGCTCCAAACCCACCAAAGAACCAAAAGAACAGCTTGATGAAGTAGTTTTGGTTTCTTGACTTGAACACATTGGGGCCATCCTTGCCCAGTCGTTCCTGCGCTTCAACCGCGCTGAGCCCCGTGGCGAGATTGACTTTCAGCTTGGCTGCTACGTCCGTTGCCGGGGTGAGGTGGTAGGACAGTTTAGAAAAGTAATCGGCATCGAGCAGCAGGGTCTTTTTGGTAGCTTTTCTTTCTTCCTGCGGGACAAACAGGAAGGCCAAGCTTGGCAGAAAGACCTTCTGAATGGTCTTGATGCGGTGGTAGTCCTTGTGCTGGATGTCGCCGACTTGGATGGAGAGGGTGTGAAACTCGGTGGGCAACAGTGCGCCTTCGCGCATCTGCACCGATCGGACAGACTGAATGGTGTTGGTGCGTGAACCGAGTCCGGCCGGATGGGAGACGTGGGCAGGTACCGCGCTGTGTGGGGCGCCGTGCTGCGCCCATGGCATGGTCACGGGCACTGCGAGCAAAGGCAGCTGCCACCGAGTTGGAAGCTGAAAGACCATGGGCCAACGTCGGAAGCGCTGGCAGATCTTCGCCCGTTTCAGCGTCTGAAACTGTTGTGGCAGTGTGACGATGATCGTAGTCGCTCATGTTGAGAAAGCGGCAGGACGAACGAATCCAAAGGAGAGAGGGCTGAGAGGGGAGAGGCGATATGGGGGAATGAGCTGGGGGATATATAGACGAGAGTGCTTGGGGAAGGCATATATATAAGGTGAATCCACATGCAACACAGGGTGTAGCCTCGTGCAGGGCTCTCGTTCTACTCTCCGTACAACTAAAAAGCAGAGGAAGGTGCATGCCTCCGTGTGTCGCAGTGACATCCTGCTATAGGGTATCCGCCCTCAACGTTCAACAGGGGGTGTGGGATCTTCGCCAGGTCCCAAACGATAGAGAGTGCTCCCCAAGCCACACCGCGCGGGTGGCCGTATCCAGGTGCTAGTGAACAGCACATGTGTTAGTTGGGTCGCACAGAGCTCCGCAATAGCGTATTATTCTATCCGAAAGAGTGTCTCCTAAGCAATGTGGGGCCCCTTCTGTGTGCCTCCACAAAAGTTGCGCTCTGTGTAGGTGCAGACACAGCCAGGTAGCCAATGTCACATGTATAGGCCAGAGGGAACCACTAATAGTGGACGAGGGCTAAGGGGAAAAAAGGTGTGTGTGCTGTGCGAGTTCGTCCGCAAATGAGGCACAGAGCACGCCGATGTAGAGGTGCCAATACTATGTTGATGATGATAACAAGATGGAACCTAGTACTCTCTGCCTTATTGGCTACTCTCTGCTTTATGGCACCAAGCGTGCAATTGAAATCTAGAGCACAAGGGAAGAGGAGTGGCTGCTCAATGATTTCGCAGCTAGTACGTTCCCTACACCGGTAAAAAGCCGATCTCAAGCTCCAATTGGCAGCCTTCTCGAGCTCATTGCGGCCAGTGTATTGCCCTCGGCCCACGCACGTGCCAGAGGCACACGCTGTTGGTCGCACCAAGGCGCTCGAACTGACTGTACTGATAATTCGCTGTGGGTTTTTTGAAGAGTATACTCCATGCGCGTCACGCGCGCACCCCACACCCACGCTATACCTAGGTGTTCAACTTGAACGTTTAATATAGTGTGGTTTCAGCGCGTGTCACATGTCCGTACTTCAAGCTTCAAGCTTCAGTACGTTCTCCTCAACGATGACGGTCATCGACCGCCTGCCACGTAAACGGCAGAACTGTGGGGGTAGCCATCAGTACCAGTGTACCTGAATATTGCGAAAGTCGCCTAAGGCCTAAGGCCTAATGGCCACAGTCATTAATCATTAATCGTCACAGATGGCAAGGCACGGGGGCTCTCTGTAGCGGAGGGGGGAGGGGAGGAGTGGGATGTGCGTGTGACATGTGCATGTGAATGTGGTGTGTGATGCGTGGCAATATACAAACGATGGATAATGCCCTACACCCACAGTAATCTCTACTCTTCCGCGTCGCTCAGGGCTGCTCAGGCGCTCAGGCCTCTAACCACCTCGACCCAATCGGTGGCAAACAGCAGCAAAATGCTCATGCAGCTCATGCACATGGCGATTGCACATTCCACCCTTTGCCCCCTGCTCTCGATCCCACCCTTTGCCCTTCTTCTCCCGATTCCATGCAACATTCTGTTTTGTGAAGAATCTCATTTAATACCGGCTACTCCCCGTCCAATATATCCACAAAATCGCCTTGTCGGGGTTTTAATAACCTTGCGGTTATATTGCGTTTTTGATGAAACGTATGTTGATGTTGGGACGTGATTTCCTTCAAGGGTTATGCTGTTACGTGGCGCTCGGGTTTTTATCTCCGGACACTGAGTCCTGTATGTCGTTTTGGCATCTCTTCTAAACACACTTTCCAGTCCCGTTCGACTAGCGAGAGAGAGCCTGCGGACACATCCATGCTGCAGATATCATCAGCGGCCCGCCATGTTTGCTTGGCCAAGCTCATCGGTGCGATGCTTTGTGCTCATGGCGCCCACAGACTTGGCAGAACCTACTGTTACCTGCTAACCCTGATGCGCATCGTCAGCGCCGTTGAGTACGTCTTTACTTCACTGGAAAATTCCCCACATTATGCTTATATACCTGTCACATGTCATGAGGCAGTTTCCATCTGAATATGTTAGTAGCCTCTATTCGGGCTTGCTTGCTGTGGTGGCCTTATCGAACATCCTGTTTGTTAGAGGGTACTGCTAGGGTTCTCCTGCGCGGCCCTCAATGGATCGGTGACGCTCGCCTAGCCGAGCGGAAGCGTTCCGCTCGCAGGCCGCGCACGCCCTGCTCGCTCCATCTCCCTTCTCTCTCTCCTTTCTCCTTCCCTTCAGACGTTGCTTGAAGACTTGTGCCTCACCACTTTGCCTTCACGCCTTGTCTGAAGGCTGCCTTGCAGCTGATCCATAGGATCGCGAGTGCTCCCAAGTCGCACTCTAGCACTGTTACGCCTCTGTTACACCTGCTGCACCTGTTCACCTGTTCACCTTGTTACACCTGTCCCTGTTCCAACCTTTCCCCTTCTCCTCTCTCCCCCTTCCACCTAGCCAGGTTACTCTCACAGAAATACTAAGCGCTTTTGATCTTCATTAGGACTCCGTCTGATTCCGCCTATTACAGCGCGTTGAGTACTGAGTGTGGTAACGCGGTAACGCCCCTGGCCGTCTTACTCCGCAGAGTTCCTGGACCCCTTCAACTGGTCTGACGACCTACGTATGCTGCTCCCACCTCGGAGGGTCTGACCTTTGCACGCAGCAGCCATCTAAACTAGAGGGTCTCACCCTCGCATCTGCACCCTCGGTACGACCAGGATCGGAGGCCGGACATATCTTACGTGACTCCGATTGGCTGTCCAAGGTTTTTGGATCCCTAAACGACAGGTGTGGGTCCCACTTCTCGGGACTGATGATGCATCGCTATACTGTGGACCCAACAACAGGGGATGGAGCTTGGAGGTGGAACGTGTGGACCAAAGGTATTGTGAGGGACTCGGGTAGAAACAGGTTGCGCATAACCCGAAGGGATACATGAGGAGGTTACAACATCTACAGAACGCGGGGAAAGGAGCTGAATCGACTGTTGCATGTTATTGCAGAGCAATAACCTGAATGCGACAAAGAAAAACACCAATGGTCATTAATTGAACGCCCGATGATCATCATCTGCATATCGTCATTGACAATCGTCTTCGCTATTCGCCACCTTTTTGCGTCAATACCTTTTGCGTCAATATACCTCGCTGCCTACCCTACCACGACCGTGCCCTTCAAGCTTTTTAGCATACTGCTATGCAGTGTCTCTCGGCCTCTTTTGATACCGCGCCGGTGGCCGCGGCTGCGACGACCCAACAGATGGCGGCGAGTCTTACTGACGGACGACGGAACTGGGGGTAGTACGTGGTGGCCATATAGTAAAGCTAGTGAAGCTTAAGCTTGAAGTGCCTAGTCGCCAGGCCACTCGCCCAGCCTGTCACATGTCACGCGGCGAATAGAGTTCCAGGTGCGGCAGGTTATCGATTACCTAATCGATAAGCAGCCGCTCCCCCCGTGCGATGCCGGCGGCCGCGGGCAGGTAGGCATGGCGCCGTGTGGGCAGGGCATGGAGCTGTGCGCTCGGCAGCCGCACGCACCCCCCACCACCCATCTGCCCCCGCCACCATCTCCCAGCCCGTCTCCGCCGCTCGCAGCCGCGCGATGATCGCCGCTGCTCGCCGCTGGTGATTCCCGCCGGCGTCTGCTTCTTCCCCATCCACACCGCCGCCATGCTGTCTGGGCTGCTTCGGCTGCTGCCCCCCTCCCCCTCCCCCTCCCCCTCCCCCTCCCCCTCCCCCTCCCACCACCCGCCTTCGACCTGCTCTACACGCGGCCCAAGTGTATGTCCACCCCACCCCCTATGCGCGCGACAATGTCCCCGGTGTTCTCGCCCTCCTCCGCGACACCACCGCCCCCCTTCCTGCCCACGCCCTCTGGCTCGCTTTCCTCCCCGAGGCTGCCCTGCCGCCGCGCGACGACGCCTTTGTCCATGTCCGCCCCGGCGCTCCCGCCGGACTCGAGCTAGAGCTCGAGTCCGATGGCGACGCCACTGCCTGGCATGACGCGGTCCATGCTACCTTCATCTCCTTCTCCACATCTGCGTCTCGCGCCGAGGCTGCCCCCTCCTACGTCGATGCCCCCCTCCCTCTTCGCTCCCAGCACCGCCCCCTAGCCGGCCTGCCGCCACCGGCACGACCGATCGCGTTGCCTTGACACTACCTTTACCCCCCGAACAGTATGCGTTCGCCTTCCCTCTTGCTGCTGTGCAGGGATTGGTGCTAGCAGCACCCACCTTTTCTCAGTGGTACGGCAGTACGTGTCCTCTTCAAGTCGGACACGGACCCCTGCAACACATCGGTGCAGCTGCCGACCCTCTCTACCATGATGAGATCTGTCCGAACGGTCGACCTTGATCACGAGTCCGAATTCGAGACCGATTCCGGCCACGCGCCTGGCATTAACCGACAACATCCATCTTCCGGAGGGCACACCGTGCCCCACACCATGCGTGCTGGCGCGAATCCTGTCATTGCTGCTGGGAGGGCCTCGGGATCCCCATCCTCTAGTTCCCATTCAGGATCTACCTTGAGTCGCACTTCTACTCCCGTCACTCAGCGCCCGTCCTCCTCGGATTCCAGTCCCCGCACCGACTTCCGACGCCAACATGGGGGGGGGATGAATTGGTGACGGTGATGCGGAAGTACACCAATGTCTTCCGATCCCTGCTCCAACCGGGACTTTTCTTACTCAGTCCAAGCCCCGAAATGATGGCCCATCATGGCAGTCCGTACTACGAGGCCGACGCCATCGATCGGCCGGCCCGCCGCACCGGTGTTTGGGGTCGCTTGACCGACCCAGGCTCCTCTCCCGGCCACCCTCTCCCTTCTCTGGGTAGTCCCAGCACTCCACCGAGGCTGACGAGCACGATGCTGGCCTGGACGATATCCATCGTCTTGACCCATACTTTTTATGGGAATCGACTCGATCGCTCGTCTTGACCCGTTTCGCTTCTCTGACGCAATCGGCGCGGCAAGCATCGCAGCACGTCCTTGCCAAGTCCGCTGCACCAGGGCTCAGTAGATGCATTGCTCCCAACACCTTTGAACTCTGGCTTTTCCCTCCTTACCCCATCAGCGGCTCAGGATCACACTGATCCAGCGTCAGAAGGCGCGACAACCACGTTCGGATGGTTTGAGCGTCGTGCTTGACCAAGGGGATCGGCCCCGTTCATCTTCTCCTGTTCCAACAGCGGAGCATACCAGTTCGGCTGGTACATCTGCTCCGCTCCGTCGAGCCGCCAGTGCCTCTGGCTCCGTCTCAGACCCAGAGCACAGCCGAGCCCTCGGAAGGTCCGATGGGCCCAAAAGTGTTCGTACGCGGATGCGCGACTATCTGCATATCGGCCTCAGTCCCTTGACTAAGCCAGTCCAAACATTGGCCCAGGCGGGTCCGGTTCCAATGGGTCCTCTGACGGATGCGGAATGGGGTCGGATTTCGCAGCAAGGTGGTGTCGAATTTGATTCGGCTCGCACGTATCTTACTCGCTGGGCGCGTTTGGTGGCCGTGCAGGAGCGGTGCCGTCGCACGGAAGAGGCAGGTGTCCCTCCAAGCACCACAACTCCTGATACGAAGAATGAGTCAAGCACACCGTTGCCTCCTGGTGCTTCTGCTCCACTCCCCTCATCTTCGACAGACGAACCGCCTCCAGCTCCCGCTGATGAGGTCGATGAGGAGATCGGGCAACTGGGGGTATTCGAGCTGCTCGCCGTTGCCCGGATGTACCCCTACTCCCTTCTACGCGTGCCCACGATTCACTTGGGCCCAATCTCGCTGGAGGAATGGGAAGGATGGTTTGAACCTCGCACGGTCGTCTTGCACGCCCTGTGCGCAGCGTCAAGCAAGCTATCTTCACCCGTGGCGTTGCCCCTGATCAAGTGGCAAACCCCCCAGGCCCGGCAAACGATTTGGCCTTTCTTACTGGGTGTGGTGGCTTGGGAAAGCACTCGGTGTGAGCGAGAGGAAGCATGGGAGAGCAAGCGCGAAGAGTACCAGCGGTTCAACGCTTTTGGGAACACGACCCCTGTCCTCCTTGCACGAGATGATGTGCTGGACCAGCGGAGTCAGATCCGAAAGGATTGTCTCCGCACCGACCGGGGCCACCCAATGTTTAGCTCGCAGGACAATTCCGATTCGAACAAACGGACGCATGGTGGTCCCTCCCTTTCTCCGGCACCAAAAGTCTTGTCGGCTAGCATCATTCAGAGAAGGAATGGGCGCATGCAGGCTCGTCAGGCAATCAGCACGTGGCCCGCTTGGGCGAAATCTTGTTGACGTATGGGTTTTGGGAAGCACACCAGGCCGCCTTGGAGCAAGCGCTGGCTGCTGGCGAGCCGCCGCCACGGTTGGACCCTCGGACGTTTCGGTATCAGCCGTTGATGGAGACCAAACAGCGACAGTCGTTGGGGGGGTATGCGCAGGGCATGTCCGACCTATGTGCGCTGCTTTACATCGTCTGCCATGGGGACGAAGTGTTGACATTTTGGTGCTTTGTACACCTGATGCAACGCCTAGCACCCTCTTCTTTGCGGATCAGATTGCCATCGCGGGGCCGCTGCTCCGCCTGCAGCGCCTTCTGGCCCTTATGGATCCTGCGTTCTACGCCCACATTGAGCAGGCTGGCGGTCTCAGCTTATTCTTTGCCTATCGGATGTACATTCCCCGAAGAGACACCGGTGATGACTGATCGATTGTGAATGGTGGGGATCAGATGGTTTCTTGTGGGCTTCCGGCGCGAATTCAGCGTACCCGACACGCTCAAGTTGTGGACTGTATGCTAGCCGCTGAGTTTACTCCTTTGTCTCGCACCCCCCGGCTCGGCCGTCTGTTGTTCCTGCTCCTCGGCCCATGCCGGAGCCAACGGACCGGTCCCGAGCCGATGGGGTCTCTTTTCTCTCTCGCGCCAGATCTGCTGGAGTTGAGCCAGGGGACCCATCCACCGCGCCCGACTCGAACGGGTCCACATCGTGGCATGTCCCTTTCCGCCCAGATCCCAAGCCCCTGACGCTCCCAACGCACCCGCCCCTCCCGCCAGCGCCCGAGCCGAGAGTGGGACTTACAAGCGGGTTCAGCCTGTTTGTGGCGCTGGCCATCATGCAGTCGAAGCGTGAGGTGATCATGACCGAATTCTTTGACTTCGCCGATATTCTCGGCTACATCAATGGCCTTCACCACAAACTCGACGTGGAGCAGATCATTGCTGCTGCCGAGAAGGCAGCGCGGGCTGCCAAAGTTCTCTTCCGCGTGCGGGATGTGGCCGAAGGAGATGGAGCGGAGGTCCTTACGCCTTCCTCTCCTCTGGATGAAGTGAGGTGCGGTGAATCCGGTGTCTCCATTTCTCGACAGAATCGGAGACGTTCGTCTGGTCGGATCTCCATGTCGTCTAGCAGCTTCCCGTGTTCCTGTCCCGTCTTGGTCCCGCTTGCCCGATCCTCCTCGGGTTCAGGATGGTCAAAACTGGGCTTGAGTGATCGCACCGGTGAGATTGAGGGTCACGCGCGGGCGGAAGATGGGCAAGCGGCCCTCGTTCCTCCCTCCCCCGTTACGGACGAGCGCGAGCGGGGTGGCGAGCTCGATTCATGTTCTCACCGGGTTTGGGCGGTGGACGAGGAAGATTTTGTGCTGGGCATGGACGAATTTTCGTCGTCGTTGGATCTACCCGGCCCGCCCACCCTCCCGTGCGAAGCGGCAGTCGATGAGACAGAGGCGGAGGAAATGCGGGCGGCACAGGCGCTAGCTCGGTCTAAAGGGGCGCTACCGCTTTGCGCCCGCATTGCCGAGGCGGATGAGTTACTACGAGACTTGGTCCTATAACGAGCGTCTCTTATTGTGCGCCCCTTCCCCCCTCCCCACCTCGCATCTTCTCCCTCCTTCCCCTTCCCATACTGTCTTGGGTACGCCTTTACGATCGCTGTTTTCGCACCCCCACCCCCTACCCACCCGACGCTCCAAGTTGTTGTCCTCATCTGTGCTCCTTTGTTTCCCCTACTACGTCTCTTTCCCCTTTTACCCCCCTCCCTTTTCCCCCTGCCCTGATAGTCCCTTCCCTCGCCCCGCTGCTACTCCAAGGCTGCTTCGTGTTGCCTGTCTCGATTTTTGTATAAATACGACCTGTCCACTTCTTTACGCTTTCCAACTGGCGCCGGGCGGAGCCTCCTACTGTGCATAAGCGAAACGTACGTGTCGCTCTAAACAAGTTTTGCTCTAAAGGCTAGGCTCAAAAAGAGCGAGGTAGTGGAAAACATGGCTGATGCAATGGCAGGTCGATCGTCAGTGGTTAGTCGAAGACGGGGGGGATGGTATGGTGGCTAAACGAGACCACACGGGAAATCCCAGATGATGGCATAGCTGATACATGATTTACATGAAAGGCTTTGTTTGGCTGGGCATGGTGTGGGCGCCCTCCATGGATGAATAAACAGTTGACGAACAATTCATACTGAGGGTTACACTCAGGAGACAGATGGGGGGGGCTATGTACAATTTTAGGCCAAGCGAGCAAGATAAGCGTCCCATCCGGCCTGGCGGTAGCGCTGGGCCTCAAGCTTGACCTGCTCCATCGCTTGCGCCTTTACCGTCTCATCAGCCCCAGCCTCGAGCGCCTTGAGCAGCGGGCCGTAAATGCCACGGCCAACGATCATCACGTCGGACTGGGACTCACGCACGACTTGGTCGGGGGTACGGTATTGCTGGCCCAGTGCGTCGCCCGCGACCGCAAGATTGACCCCGGGGGTAATACCAAAAAGTCCTGCTGCTCAGCAGCCGGGATAGCGTGGGCGGCATAGTACGTTTGGTCTACCCGGCCCATCGCAATGAATCCGACAACAAAGCCAGTCGTGTCGTCCAAAGCGGCGGCCACCTGGCGTCGTATAGGGCTCGGTGCACAGGTTGCCCTTGGAACTCATCTGGGCCAGCAAGAGGCAGGCGCGGCCCTTGGGAACGCCGGCCTTGGCGAGCCCAGCAATGATACCAGGTCCAGGGACGAGGTGGGCGTTGGTGAGGTGAGCCCAGTCGGCAATGCGGTAGACGCCCTGGCTGTACTGCATGGTCACCGTGTTTCCAATGTCGGCAAACTTGCGGTCCTCAAACAGCACCACGTCCAGCTCGGTACTGAGCCGCTCCAGCTCCGTCGCCAGCGACGGGTAAAGTCCGTGACAATGTCAATGTGCGTCTTGACCATGCACACAACGGCGCAACAGCGCGGACGACCGCCAGCAGGTCCTCCGCCCGGGTCACGTCCACGCTCACGCACAAGTTGGACTGCTTGCGCTCCATCGTCTCGAGGATGGAGCGCGCCGTGGGGTTGGAAAAGTGTTCTGCGCGCGCGCCATACGGTTGGGTGGGGAAGGTGGACATGGGCAGGACTCGTGACGAAGGGAGGCGGTGGTGGTTAGGTGGTGGTGGTGCAAACGCAAGAACACCAGGGTATGTATGTAGGTGCCTCATGGCCAGAAAAGTCACATGGCCAGAACATTTCCGCATATCGGTGCAACTGGGCCACCTGAACCACCGGGGCGTAAACGCGTAAACGCCCTAAATATTAAATCTCGCTAAAGTGCTTGTCCCGCGAATCGTCCTTGAAGCTTGAAGCTTGAAGCTTGAAGTTTCAATAAGGCGCACGTGGGCAGGAACAAAGAACCAGCGCTTTCATGGGGAATCGATACCCTCGGCCGACATGGAATGGTGCCCCAATTCGGTACTAGCGACGGTCGAAAAGTCTTGGTGTGCTAGAAGAGATACGCAAGCTGGGCGACGGTGCGGCAGCGTGGTCCCGTCTTATGAGTCGGCGAAGCGGCAACAACCGTTTGTGCTCCGCTACGTTTGCAATTTGCCTACCTTAGGGTTATTGCAAAACGTAGGCGAAGGGACAGAGGAGGCCCCTCGCCTATCCTGAGCTCGCTCAACTACGTCCAGCGTTCGCTGGCAACTCCTTCCCCGTGGTCACAAATCGGGTGTTGGTGTCACAGTCGGGGCTAGGGTGAGGGAGACCAAAATCGGGACTAGGCCAATAACCCTAAGGGGAAGAAGCAAGAGCAGAGAACATGGTGCGAGTGGAAGAAACAGGGAAGGAGCGAGACGCTCGAGACGAAGAAATTGGACATGGGAGCGAGATCAGCCAAACCATGACAGTTGGGGCTGCCCTACACACCTACTCGAAAATCTCTGCCGCTGATGCTCCCCGGATCCAGTGTGGACCCCCGTTTGGTATGACACTAGATGACTCTATAGACCTATTTGGGTCACACTATCGGCCTGGCTCACCGGCCCCGTCCTCCCATTGGCCCTCTGCTGAAGGAGGAGTAGAATGGAGGATGTGGTTCTGAGGAGATACATGAGGCTATGAGAAGGGTAGGGCCTTATATAGCCGAGGATACCGCGGAGCTGAGGGAGCGCCCGGGCGGATAAGAGGAGTGATGCCTATCATATATCATGCAGGATGATGTGATTGGGGCATATCGCCCCGACACCATCCGCGGGAGCTGGACACAGACAACAGTTACAGAGAATGAGAGGGAAGGGCGTTGCCTGGCAGGTTAACGGTGGATTGACAAAGGATGTTGTACAAGGACGAAAGATGAGAGGAAGAGGCGAAATGTGGACGAGAAGACGAAATAGGCAAAAGCCCGCTAGGGGGAAAGGAGCATGGGTCAAAGGTTATACAGACAGTATCTATAATTGTATAGGGGATAGACAACACCATGAAGAAAGGAGAAATTAATCGAGATTAGTGGCTCCCACAGAAAGGAGCACAGGCCACCAAGTATTAGGGAAATGATCCCACATTCGGCCAGGCGGGAAATGAGAAAGGCGCCAGGAGAGAATCTCACTGCGAGAGAACGAGGTAGTGCACAGATCACAGGAAACTGAAGTCCAGATCCACGCGAGACGGGCAACCCGGATTTGGAAAGAAAGTGGAAGAGACGACTTTTGACGGGGAATCGGACCCACCATCTTCGGTATTGTAGCCACGGATTTGCTTCTGACCAACACTGCACTATATTGATCCTGGGTGTGAGTGTCAATAGAGGAAGATTAACCATATATTGATTGACCTCCAACAATCAGGAGGCTCAACTTTTGAAGAAGCTCACTTGCATCCACGACTAAAGACCAAACATAAAACGATGGGAACATGCTCCGTTTAGACAAACGGAGTGCATGGGTTTGCTCTCAACTCTCAACGTTCAACGTTCAGACAAGCCATGTAGAAGACCAGAGGACAGGCAGTTGGTAGTGAATTGCATTTTGCACATGAGCTACAGAGGCTAGAGAATATTCCTGCCAGCCAGGAAGGAATATTGCACGGAACAAACCAGAAGGTTCCGGACTTGGGCTACCGGCGCCACTACACCAGTGTGGCGTCACAAGCCAACCTAGTCTTGACGTAGTATTAACGCCCAGGAAGAGCTCAAAGAGCAGCAAATGGGAATGGTGGTCGATGGAGATCAAATTGCTAAGGCGGTGGCGAATCCAAGTCATCATGGAGTCGGAAACGCCACGTCAGAAAACATCACACGCGCATCACACATGATGTCACTCGGAAGTGACCTTGGCCATAAATGACCAGAGGTCAACAGACCCATAATCCAGGCAAGGCAGGAGGGAATGGGAGAGGATGGGCTCGGCCACCTCGGCCACCTCGGCCATTGCCTGGGACATGTGGCACGTGTCATGTGACAGAAGCCACTGGCTACGCCTGTGTGGCATGCGACGCGTGACGTATAGACGAGAAGCCGCGCGGCCGGAAGACGATCGATGATCGATGATCAATATTGAGATGCAGGCCGCGGCCTACCGCGGACGGAGGTCTAGTAGGGCAGAGTTAGAGCCTACCGGCCCTAATTTGTTGACCGGTGCCGGTGATTCCGGTGACTAGTGACTAGTGACTACTGAACGTGAACGTGAACGTTGAACGTTGCACGTAACTGAGCGGACTGAACCAGTGTTCATCGATCATCGAGCAGATCTAGAAAGAATGGGAAACGAAGGGCGATCGCCAGCATATGTCCGGCGGACATTACTGAGAGGGTGTTAGTTTTCAGTATCGGGGGTGCTTCTCAGCAGTAGTACACTGCCCTGGTGCCTCTGGCCAAGACCAACCGTGGTAACTAGAACTAGTACCTAGCAGGTCGTTACCTTAGGGTTAGGCCTGCTATTAGATCTTCACGCTTCAACCAACTAGTCTCTGGTCGCCGTCACGCGTGACGCCTGAGGCTGAGGAGGATGCCGCGGCTTTTGATATCTGAAACTGGCCGGGTGCCCGCTAGCCACACTCTCCAAACTCCGGACCCCGGCTTCAAGCCCGCGGCCGAAGACTAGCAGCAAAACCCTAGGCCCAGTGTTGAAGCTTCAAACGCCACGCTCTGCCACGCTCTCACTGTGTGACATGAGTAATCGAATCGAGAATCATTAATCGATAGTCATCGCGCGCCTAGTCATCGATCATCCTGTCTGATTTTCAGCTGCATCTTCGGTATCGTGTACGATCAGGCCCGGCCATCTGGTCCGTATCCTCCAACAAATACTTATTATCCAATCCAACGCAACCTGAACCTTCCCACACCCTCCTCCGTGCCCTCTCCTTCACCACCTCCTTCTTCCTGCGGGACTCTGTGCGCAATGAGTGCCGGCGTGACCCACGCTCCTGGCATCGCATCCGCTGGGGTGCAGTCGCCCCAGACAGGCGCTTCCTCCGAGCCCGGTGCCGACCGGCTCACGCCGATCGGCACTTCGGAAGTTCCCCCCGCCGAGGACGAAGGCGAGCTTTCGGATCTGCATCGATTCCTCCAGACTACCTGGATCGACGACCCCCATGCTCTTGCCGCGCCGCCCATGGATGTGGCGTGGAAGGACTTGCAGGTCACCGGCGTTGGGGCTGGCTCCAAGCATGGCCAGACTGTGCTGTCGATGTTTTACGCTCCTTTTTCTCCCAGCACCATCAAGTCCCTGCTTAACCCCCCTGTCAAAACCATTATTAACTCCACCACTGGTGCGCTCAAGGCCGGTGAGACGCTCCTTGTCCTTGGCCGGCCTGGCTCTGGCTGCACCACCTTCCTCAAGACCCTCGCTAGCTATCGGGAGGGATACCGCTCTGTTGACGGTGACATCACCTACGGCGGCGCTAGTCACAAGACTATTGATGGCCCCTTGGTACGTCCTGTTTCTCGCTTTATCTGCTTTCCACCTCTGCCCCCAACTAACCCATCCATCTTCTTAGCGCGGCGAGGTTGTCTATGCAGGCGAAGATGATATACATTTCCCATCTCTCAGCGTGAAACACACTCTCAGCTTTGCTACTGCTGGTCGCACGCCTCAGGAGTCTGTACGGCCACTGATGGGCCAAGCGAAGCCTAGCCGCGCCACCTACATCAACGAGGTGCGCGATGCCCTTGCGCGTACCCTCGGCTTGACTCACACATACAACACACCCGTTGGCGATGCGCAAATCCGAGGTGTGTCGGGTGGTGAAAAGAAGCGCGTCAGTTTGGTCGAGATTATGGCTCTTCATGCCCGGGTCATGTTGCTTGACAACCCATCCCGTGGCCTGGATTCCAGCACAGCCGTCGAGCTCGCTGCAGCGCTCAAGACACTGTGCAGGGTGACAAAATCGAGTTGTGCGGCGTCCATGTATCAAGCCGGTGAGCCCGTATACAACCATTTCGATAAGGTGGTTGTCCTCAACTCTGGGCATGTCATCTATTACGGCCCATCCGATCAGGCGGTTGATTACTTCACCGACCTAGGCTTCGAGCAGTTTGAGCACCAGACCTCGGCCGATTTCCTTTGTCGGCGTGACAGATGTTGCGGCACGCAGGGTGCGTCCTGGCTTTGAGAAAAAGGTTCCCGTGACTCCGGAGCAAATGGCCGAATGCTGGATTAATAGCCCGCAGGGTATCGCAAGTGCCCAGGAAGCGGATGCCGTGCTTGCAGCAGGTGCCCAGAGCGACGCGAAGGGCATGGTTCAAGAGTTGCACAAACAGCGAGAAAAGTGGACGACCAAGAACACGCCATTCCTCCTCACTTGGGCGCAGCAGATTCGCCTGTGTATCAAGCGCCGTGCACAAGTCCAGATGGGTGACCTGGCGACTCCCATTGTGATGTCCGTGGCCGTTTTGATTCAAGGTCTGATTAACGGGTCTGCATTCTATCAAATGCCGAAGACAACTGCTGGCTTTTTCCCCCGAGGCGGTGTGCTCTTTTTCCTTTTGCTCTTCAACTCGTTTATGGCCCAGACCGAAGTAACCATCTCATACACCCAACGTCCCATTGTTATTCGACACCGCAAGTTTGCGTTAGTCCACCCATCTGCCGACGCTCTGGCCAATACATTACTGGACATTCCGATTCGCACGGTCAACGTGACTCTCTTTACCATTCTCATTTACTTCCTCACTGGCCTCTCGTACACGGCCGACCAGTTTTTTATCGCCTGGTCGGTTATCATGCTTGTCACTGTCATCATGGTCGCCATCTTCCGTTCCATTGCGGCCGTGTTCCGGCACTCGTCGGACGCAATGTTAGTCAGTGGTCTCATTGTCTTGTGGTTTGCGATCTACGCTGGCTATGTCGTCCCGCGCACGTCGATGGTCATCTGGTGGAAGTGGCTCTCCTACTGCAACCCGGTCGCGTGCGTTTACCCCTTTGCTCTATAGCATTCGTGTCTCAACTTATTAACATCTCTACTTTGTCTGTGCAGATTCGGTTTTGAGATTCTCATGGCGAACGAGTTCCGCCGAATCAACGCTCCCTGTGCTGGTCTCGTGCCCAACTACCCCGACGCCGCGCTAGCCAACAAGGCATGCACCGTGGCGGGTGCTGTTTCAGGACAGACGACCGTTAATGGCCTGAGTTACTTGGAGGCCCAATATGGGTACCTCTGGAAGAACAAGAATCGGAACGTGGGCATCCTCATCGGATACTTTGTCTTCTTTGTTCTTTCTATGCGGTCATGACCGAGCTCCAATCCGACCCATCTACTCAGGGGGGTGTAATGATTTTCCGTCGGGGGGTCAAGAACACCGTCTCTCAAGGAGAACTCGAACAGATTACCGAGGAAAAGATGAAAGAAGAAGAGTCAGGAGATTCGGAGACGGTGGATGGCGCGCTTGCTCCAACCAGCGACGATATCTTTGCTTGGCGCGACGTGACCTACACTGTCAACATCAAGGGTGGCGAGAAGCGACGCCTGCTAGACCAGATAACTGCCTGTGTGCAGCCTGGCAAGATGACGGCCTGTAAGTACTGCTTCGTCCTTTCTACTCCACGGTATGATACTAACATGGTTCGATGCGTAAGTGATGGGCGAGTCCGGTGCAGGCAAGACGACATTGCTCAATGTGCTGGCGCAGAGGGTAGACGGGTGTTGTGACGGGCGACTTTACTGTCAATGGCTGGCCTCTTTCTTCCGCTTTCCAACAGCAAACAGGATATTGCCAACAACAAGACCCATCTGTCAACAGCCACGGTACGCGAGGCGCTCCAGTTCAGTGCGCTACTCCGCCAATCGAGTGGTACACGAGAGGAAAAGTTGGAGTATGTCGAGGAGGTCATTCGCATGCTCGACATGGAGCTTTTCGCCGACGCTCTGGTTGGGGATGTGGGAGAAGGCCTGTCTGTCGAACAAAGGAAGCGTCTCACTATTGCTGTGGAGCTGGCTGCTAAGCCTAAACTGCTACTCTTTCTTGATGAGCCCACGTCGGGTATGGACTCGCTGGCGGCTTGGTCGATTGTCCGATTCCTCAAGAAGTTGGCAAACTCGGGCCAATCCATTCTTTGCACAATTCACCAGCCTAGTGGCGAGCTTTTCTCTCAGTTCGATCGTCTCATTCTCCTCAAGCGTGGTGGGCAAACCGTCTTTTCGGGAGACATTCACAATGAGGAACGAATCTGCGGTCGCATGCTCGACTACTTTGAGGGGGTTTCGGGACAGAAGGTCGGCCACGGCAATCCAGCCGAGTTTATGCTCGAGTGTATTGGGGCGGGTGCAACGGCCACAACGGACAAAGACTGGGCTCAGCTCTACAATGACTCCACACTGGCTCGTGACATGCGCATGGAGGTGGAAAAAGTCATGGCGCGGCGTCAAGACCCAGGATGGCGCCCGGAGGAAGGTGACGACAAGAACCAGGTGTATGCTGCGGGCTTTGGAGCCCAAGTCAGCCAACTCGTCAAGCGCACCGCAGTACACTATTACCGCCGGCCTGACTATCTTTTGGGTAAGATTGGGCTCTACGTTGTGTCAGGCCTGTTTATTGGCTCCTCCTTCTGGGGGCAAGGAGAAAAGTCGTCGGTCAACTCCCTCCAGAACAAGCTATTTGCCACTTTCTTGTCGCTGGTTATCGTCACATCTCTGGCTCAGCAGATTATGCCTGAATACCTCGTACTGCGTGACCTCTTTCAAATCCGGGAGCACCCTTCAAAGATGTACTCATGGGTGGCCATGCTCCTTGCCTTTTTCATCGTGGAGACTCCCATCAACTGGTTCGGTGGTACTCTCTTCTGGATTCCGTGGAACTTTATGGTCAAGGCGCAAGAGAAGGCATTTACCTGGTTCTGGTACGCCATTCTCTTCCAGAGCTTCTGGACTTTCCTCGCCACAGCAATCCAAAATATGGGGGCTGCCAATTCAATGATTGGTGGTGTCATCTTTGCCCTGATTCTCAGTATTATCCTCCTGTTGAGCGGTGTGGTACAACCACCTCCTCTTCTTCCCGGAATTTGGCGAGGGATCTCCAATGCTAGTACCCTTCGGTACTATATCGAGGCGGTCGTTGGTGCTCTATTGCACAAAAGCGTATCGTTTGCGCGCCCAAAGAGCTGGCGGTCATTCATCCCCCGGCGAACCAGAGACGTGCGATCAATATCTCTATGGCTTTAGCTCCACCTTTGACGATCCCAACCCAGTCGGTACCGGTACTATACCACCAACGCTGACGGAACATGTGGATACTGCCAGTACCGTTATCAGACCGAGTTCCTCACCAACGATGACCTTCACGGTTCGGATCGTTTCCGTGACATTGGGTTTCTTTGCGCCTACATTGCCTTTAACTTCTTCCTCGCCTTTTTCTTCTACTGGCTGTTCTACGTCTTTAACCCGTCCAAGATGATGGCCAAGCGCAAGGAGAGGAAGCAAAACCAGCGCGACCAGGCTGAAATGGCTCAATTCGCCGATCCGGGTCAGGATATCGAAAAGGTGGACCAGACCGCCTAGAATGACTCTATCTTGCTTTTCCCCTCCTTCGTCTCGATTTGCTTTTCCCTTTATCCCTTTGACTACGTCACATTTTCCTACTATCTCTCTCTCCTTTAATAAACTGTGGCACTATAATGTCGCCCCCCGTACCATTTGATGTCGTGTTACTACTGCATAAGTGTAGCATAAAACTGTTGGTTAGGGACGCTTCTCCGCTGTTGCTTCACTGGGTCTCTAACACTTCGCGTCGCGTTCACGCATCGCATTCGTGTGCCGTCTGCTGGGCACATATTCCACATTCAGTTCATTCCATGGCTTTTCGTGGAGCAGCAATAAAATGTTGCCGATAATTCGACGGTTAGCTTCCTCCCATACCGGGTCTGCCATTATACTATTACCTGTGAGTTTGTGGTGCCGTGGAACAGGATATTCTCCGACGAGCAGTCTACAGGAGAGGTGGCCAGTCGGTCGGGCACAGAGAGCGGGATTGAGGGTACGAGTGAAGCGAAATGCGGAGTGGTGGTGGAGAGGCAGAACACCAACTGCAGAGAAAGAGGACAGGAAAGGTGGGCGCGCGCGCGCAGCGCGAGCTAGCATGAGTATGAACGGGCCTTCGTGCCCTAGAGTCAAGGCACCAGCCTAGGCTATCTATATCACCCGACGTCACACAGTGTCACTAGTTCACTCTGCCAGTAGCCCTGTGACTGGTCAGTGTAACCAGTGACAGCACTGGTCACTGGTCACCGGTCACCTGGTCGCGTCTGTGCATGTCACGCGTCAACATCGAGATCATCCACCATCAATCATCCATCATCCAGCCGATAGCAGGTGCAGGTTCCCGCTTCCACTTCTGTTCGCACCAAGCCTTCCTCCAGAAAAACTGGTATCACCACCCCTCAGTCCAAGCCATGTTGGTGACGTCACGTCCTTCAATATGCGCCACTTCCCCATGTTGGCCGAGCGGGAGATCGTGGAATGGCTTCTGTTCCAGGTCAAAGCGCTAGCGGGGGTCCATTCCCGCATGCCAGGGCCGAGGTGAAGCAAGTGGAGCACCTTTGGGGCGAATTCCCTTCTTCTTGGCATCTCTTCCCTGTTGAGGGCGATGGCTAGACGGTGGTCATTATTGGCGTTCATTAGGCTCGGCCCACATGATTCTTCTCTTTGCCCCCCTGGGATAGGCGATGAGATGGTTCGGGTACAGCCACTAGCATCTTGAAGGAGCTACGTGTGCTGTTGACGCCGGCTTGGGTGTTCAAGGGGGAGTAAGATGTGGTGTGGCACTGATACTCTTCTGAACAAAAGGTGGGTTTCTAGGTGGCGGGGGAGAAAATGTGGTGAGGGTGGACCTTCTTCAAGGCGGCTCAGTCGGGCTTTGGCTGCAATAGGTGTGACGGTCATGCCAAGCTCCCCGGGTCGAATGGGTAGGTGGGTCTCGAACCGGAGTGGACGGGTTTTTGGAACGCCTGACTGGCACGTACCCCACCGCCATCCCTCGGGGGGTAGATCCAACTGTATCAGATACGCAGGATCAGACCTTGGGTCCTGTGCACGCCTCAAGGGGTGCTGGCGACGTTTGGGATTGGATGTCTATTTGCAGGCTCTAACATTCATGCCCGTTCACACCAAGGGGGGCCTAACCATCATCGATGGCTGTGCCTGGGACCACCTAAAGCAGTTTGTTCGCCTGTCCACTGCATTCATGGTGAGGCGCTAGCAGACCAGAAGTATGCAACGAATCTGCAGCGGTATTTCTTTTGAACTGAGGGAGTAGAGAAAAGTGGAGGGAAAGAGAAGGAAAGAGACAAAGTGGATTTTTTTTTGGGGGGGGGGGGCGCTTGGGCGTTAGTCGGTCCCATCAGGGTAAATACGCATGCCGATGCGCTGGATGCAGTTCCGGCAGTATCGCCCCTGAGGTTTGTAGGCATACGTCAACACGCTTGACGGCGCCCGACATTCGGGCCGCTGGCATCTGGGAAGTGTGGAGCTCTGGACGTGAGTGGCAATGCGCTCCTCTGGATGGGGCGACTGGGGCTGAGGACGTACCGCAAGCACAATGGCAGACGAATGGCACATCCCGCTGTCAAGCGCAATGGGCATGGTGGTAGCCAGAAAAACGTGAAGAAGGGCTATAGGGAGTATGACACCAGAAGATGTGTCCACCATGCGTTGGCGGGCAGCAAACAACATGGGGCTTATCAAGCTTACACAGGCCTGGGATAGTGCCACTCGAATCGAGTGGTGGTTTGACGTGCTTCCTTCGGCAGGCGCCGTTCGATACGGAAGCTTATATTTTGGGTCCGCTGGCACACCGTGGGAGCCGCCCAGTTCGCACATAGCAAAAAACTCAAAATAATCCGCCAAAAAGCGCAGCGCCCTGCGCGCCTACGCCCCGCTCCTGTCCCATTCTCACTCATCCTGCTATCCGCCGGATATCGAGATGGGGTCAAACGAGGCAAACCTATGCTTATTCAACGTTCAGTTGAACTTTGAACGTTGACTACTGCCGAGTCTATTGATCGTCGCGGGCCCAGATCGCACGCGACCGTACCACATCGGCTGTTCATAATTCATGACATCCCCATTTGTTCAATCTACAAACCACCTCTTTCATATTGCGAGCTCCGGAATGGTGACACAAGGGACGATGGAGAGGAGAGCATGTTCCATGGATGGGGACAAGGTACATGAAGACTAGGAAGGGAAGGGGATCGCAGCAAGCGGATAGATTTTTCTTTCTCAACCTGAGCCGAGGTTATCCTCGCAAGGAAGATGTTCACGGAGCAAGGAGAGCAACAGGGGGAAGCACTGAACACGCCGTGGAACAGGCGTAGCTACCCACCACAGGACAGGTCCTTAAGCGCCCAACGAGGGGAAGGCCTTGGAGTCACCGAGGTTAACGTCCGGCTGGCGGCTGCCCTGGTTGGCACGGCCGCCGCGACCGCGGCCGTTGCCGGCACCACGGCCACGAGGAGCGCCCGGCCACGGCCAGAGAAGCCGGGGCCATCACGGGGACGCCCCCGGCCCGCAGTGGGGGGAGCAAAGGAGAAGGCAGTGTCAATCTGCTCGAGCGACTTGTCCTTCTTGGCCTTGTGGGCCTTCTCCTTTTGATGGCAGCGAAGTACGACTCCTCAGCCTCAGTGGCCTTGGTAACCTTCTTGCCCTCCTGGGGGGCAGCCTCAACCTGGCGGATCTCGCGCTTGGGAGCAATCGCGGCCTTCTTTTCAGCGAGCGAGGCAAGGTACTCGTCGAGGGTCAGAGTCTTGTCCTCAGGCTCGGCCGGAGCGGCCTCCTCAGCGGGGGCGTCAGCAGGGGCAGCCTCTTCAGCCTTAGCGTCGGCCTTGCCCTCGTCCTCAGCCTCGAGCTCGCGCTTGGGGTCAGCACCGCCCCATCCCTGCTCAACGGTCTTGGCCGTGTCAGTGTGGGCAGTAGCCGAGTGCCGGTCGAACTGGCGTCCGTGGCCGCCGCCACGGGCGCGACCACCACGGCCACGGCCACGGGTCTCACCTGCTCCAGAAGGTTAGCTAGGGTTGCAACAAGAGGAGAGAACACGTACCACGGGGTACACGGCGGTTCTCACGGGGTACGTTGCCGGCAGCGGCAAAGGACTCCTCCTTGGGCGCGGCAGGGCCCTTGCGGTTGTTCTGGCGCTTAGGCGCACCGGGCACCTCACGGGGCTTGGGCGCGTCGGCCTTCTTGGGCGCAGCCTTGGCAGGCGCCTGGGCGGGAGAACCGTCCTC
Source organism: Moniliella sp. 'wahieum' (assembly GCA_003971905.1). NCBI lineage: Eukaryota > Fungi > Basidiomycota > Moniliellomycetes > Moniliellales > Moniliellaceae > Moniliella > Moniliella sp. 'wahieum'. The sequence goes on from RSEE01000020.1 coordinate 44,375, forward strand.
GCTAAGGAGCGCAAAAGGGTTGGACGAGGCAAAGCTCATGCCGACGACGACGATGGGGGTGGGAGGAGCAGCTGGAGGGAAAGAGAAGCCCGCAGACCTTCAGCTGGTTCGCAGCTTGCCTGCTGGGACCAAACCAGGCCGCACAAGGACAGTGTACGTCAAATCTTGCCGCAGCATACTCAGAACTAGGGTTAGACGTAGTATATTAGGTAACGTGTTCAGGGGCCCCACCTTGACGTTTCCATTTCTCGATTCGAGGAACCGCCTCGCAGGCGGCCTCTGCGTGCCTACCAGGCTCTACCTCAGTCTCCCCTCATGCCTCGGTCTCAGACCTCAGGGTCTGCTCAATATACCTGAGCCTCAGGCCTGAGAATGGCCTCAATCCTCACTAGCTCACTAGCGCTCACTAGTCACTAGTCACTGGCATCACTACTGTAGTCACTTACTCAGCTTGACTTCGCCGGCCCACTCGCTCCATTGAGCGTCCCACACTGGGCTGTACCCCAGGAAGCCGGGACTTGCATTGCACCTTGGTCCCGTTCCATAGCTGCGTGCTACAAGTCACGGAGAGACCAGTTGGCTATGGGCACCCCCAGTAGTGGCCAAGCCGTGTCGGCCAGTTTCATTTCAAGCCTTTTATTGGTTAGAGCCTGGATCCGTGCGCGGCAGATTGTCTGAGCAAAAAAAGTTCCCCGACCGGGAGTCGAACCCGGGTCTTGACGGTTCCCCACAATGGAAATGAGAGCGTCACATCATAGCCGTTGGACCATCGAGGATTGAATGTTTTAAACGCATTGACAAAATATAAGTGTGAGTGAGCAGTAGTTGACTGGTGGTTAGTTATTTGTTTCGTAACGTAAGTTTTCTTAACAAACTGGCTCAGGCAACTGAGCCGATACCTTGTGAGCATCTATGTTACAGCAAACCCCTACGACGTTGGGAAAACTTAGTGGGTGTTACCACACCCCTCTGTGGTGGCAAATATACACCAAACCGCGCATCCATGTATAGTAACCGCGTGTCACAGTCGGGGCTATATATATATGAAGGCGAGGGAGAGAGACGGAACCAGGCCAACAAGAAATGTAGCAATCGTTCGTACAGAAGAAGCAAGAGAAGATGAGGTGGTGCGAAGCAGAAGAACAGGGAAGGCGCGGGAGTCTCGTGATGAGAAGAAATTGGAATATGGGAGCGAGATCAGCCAAACGATGACATCGTGTGCTGACACGTCCATCCCTTCAACGGTGTCCACCCCAGCCCAATAATGCAGTAACTATAAGCTGGCAGTCGACCTGGGTGCAGCATCCGAAATAGCAGTTTTCCACAATGCTCACAGGGCGGTGGGGGTGCAGGGGGAAAGAACTGCCAATACCAAAAGGCCAATGTCATAGACAGGTGAACTTGCCATCGTACCCGAGACCTCGCCCGCCGGCGACGGCACCGGGGAGACCCTCTGCTAGAGACGTTAAAGAGACTGGCGACCTGGTCCAAAAAGTACCTGACAAGACGTGGTTCCAACGTGGCTGGAACCGTACGCTCCGTCACGGAAGTACCAAAAGGACAAGATTACCTTTGTTATCAGTGCCGTGCTCATTATTGTTGGCGCATATTTGACTGTCGCTGGTAACTACTCGGCCGTGGTGGCGATGAAGGACGATGTGTCGGCGGGCAAGGGGAATCCTTTCTCATGCCAAGACAATAGCGTCTAATTATGAACTCTTTTCCTCCTTCAGTCACCGGCGACCCAGGACGGCCACACGAAGTTTGAGCACCGGAAAAGTCTTGCTGAGAGGAGTCTCATAAGAGATGGTTCATCGCTCACACGTGTTTACCGCGCTCATTCACACCCACTCGCGCTGCATCCAGCCCCCTCACACTCTTATTCACGTCTGCGGCATCAGAGTGAGCTGGCTACATTGGCACATGCTCTGCCTGAACACCTCTCCATTGCATTAACGGTTTCCGTTCCAGTCCAATACAGTATAATAGCAAAAGGATGTGGCAGCCGACCTGTGGATGAATTAACCACCGGGGGCTGTTACCAGTGACTGGAAAGAAAGTCCTGCTCAAAACTTGAATGAGTTGATTCTCCGTATGATGTTCAGCATGCTTGTGCCAGTCCCAGTATAACATGTTTGCTATATATGCACCACAGGCTATACACGGCAGCAGTAGGCTAATATCATTATAGAGTCTGTGGGCCTTTGAGATCAGAGAGCCACAGGGCGGCTCGTGCGTTTGGCCCAAAATGTGAACTTCGGTCACTAGCTCATACAGTCTCAGATCTCACAGCAAAGCGTTCATTGCGGCAGAGGATGTGTGTTGGAGGCATATGAGCGGGAGGATGTGTCTCAAAATGGGACTGGCTGTCCCAACAGGTCAACTGGTACAAAAATGAGACAAATCGCATGCATCACACCTACTGATATTCCAATGGGGCGCCGCCTATCGATCGTCTATCATCCATGCATCATGCATCGCACATCGACAATCCGCGCACGCACTGCCCCCCTGCCGCCACCCCGCCAGCCCAACTGCCCGCACGGCGTCACTGTGTGCGCCTAAAGTACGCTCGCATGTCAGGCACTGGCGCTGTGCCCAGGCGGGCCCAGCAGTGCTCCGAGGGCACCTGAGCGCCTGAGCCTCGACCACGCCCGCTCCCTGATGGCCGCATAAAAGGCCTGCACGCCGCCATCTGGCCCTCTTCTTTCTCCCACCACCGCCTGCCTTCATTCCTGCGACGCCGGAAAACGACACACAGCATCTGCAATGGCCCCGCTCAAGTCGTCTGCCTTCTCCCGCCGCCCGCGTGTCGGCCAGCTTGGCCCGCGCCTCAAGCAGGCCCTCCCGCACAAGGGACACAAAGCCAGCACCCTCCTCCGTCCTTGCCTTATCCCTCCCCTCCCGCGCCCGGCGGCCGCGGCGCCATTGCTCCCCACTCCTCTCCCTGCGCCGGCCCCGCTTCCGATGCCCCGGCCGATTTGCAATCTGCCGCGCCGGCGCCATGCCACCGGCGCTGTTCCTCATCGGACGCCTGGTGGCGCAGCAGCACCACCTGCCGCCATTGCCACCGCTTCCACGGTTGTACCCGCCACTACGCCCCCTCCCGTGCTGCGAAAGCGCGCGAATGAGAACGTCTTTGCCACTTTTGGTACACCAGCACCCAAACGGCACCAAGTGAAGCATGCTCGCATCGCTGAAAACAACAATACCACCCATTATTTCTCACCCTATCCCAGTGAAAATCCAAGCGTACGTCCTCTCTCCCCTACATGCGCCCATAACGTGGAAGCTAACTCTGATATTCACGTGCAGCCTGCGGTTGCCGACGAGGTGCAAGCCGACCCAATGGAACTGGACAATCTCGCCAGCATTGGTGGCACCCAAGTCATTGGCCCCGTCCTGCGTTTTTCTCGGAGCGACAGCTGCGCCTATCTTCTGGCGCAGCGATACATCATTACCGGGGACCGTGGCAAGACCCCCTATGGACACGCAATGCTGGCCCATGACATGGTCACCAACCAAGAGGTGGTGATCAATGTCAGCCACACCGCTACCGACATGCGTGCCGAGAGCATGCGCCAGGCCCGGATCCTGCATGCAGTGGGAGCCATGAAGCCGGACGTCATTGGCTGGGTGCACGTGCGCGAGGTGTTTCTCTACAACCACGACCGCCTTTGCATCGTGTTTGACAGCAAGGCTTGCACGCTGGACAGCTTTATCAAGCACGATCTCCACGGACGTGGGCTCCCACTGGAGCACATCCAGGCCATCATGAAGCAACTCCTCCTCTTTCTCGCCTCTCTTCATGACCAGGGCTTCGTCCATGGCAATCTGACCGCAGAACACATTCGGTTCGACAGCACCGCCGCAGCTCTCATCCCCATTCCCTCCAAGAATGGCGAGGTGGTTCCGTTCCTCTCTTCGCCAATGGTCCACATGACTGGTGCGGTAACATCCGCATTCGTCCCAGCACCAAACCGAGTGCGCTTCCCAAGGCCTACCTTCCACCCGAGGCCCTGCTTGGCACACACGCCTGGTCGGCTCCCCTCGACATGTGGGCAGCTGGGTGTGTGATGCTGGAGATGATGACGGCAAGCTGCCATTTGGACCCCATCAGCGCGATGTCTGGCCAACGCAGGAGGCGTACAACCAGTACAAAGCAGAGAAGCATGCCTTTGAGGCCAGCGACACACCCCTCTTGGCGCAGATGCAGAGTGCGCTGGGTGTGATGCCCAACAGCCTGCTGGCCAATCTTCCGGCCGACAAGCGTCAGCAGCTCTTCTTCCCCGATGGCACTGTGCGCACCACCAAGCCGATCCCATCCACCCCACTTTCTCGGTACCAGTACCACCAGAACGAAGCAAAGTACATGACCTACGACATTTGCTTCCGGGACCTTGTCGATCAGCTTCTCGAGCCCGACCCCAGTCTGCGCATCTCGGCCGAGCAGGCCTTGAAGCACCGCTTCTTTGACCTCCAACGCGGCACGGACTACCCACGCAACATTCACCTGCCGCAGTAACCGCTATCCGGTTTACTTTTAGGTTTCCACGGCCCAGCGCCCGACCACACAATCCAGTCGGGCATTATGCCGAGTGTATGGAAGGAAGATGTCCAATACTCCTATTGTGTACCCCACGCCAACCTAATGGGTTGGCAATATGTGGGGCGTGGGCCCCTCTCTCCTGATAAGCGATGAGAAGGACAGATTTAACTAACGAGGTCGAGCACATCGCTCCCTCGGCCCTGCCTCAGGGTTAATCGACCTATTACTCTTCTACGCCATTATTGGAGCATACAACGACCAAATCATTTGGTCCTTCCGGTCAAGTGCCGGGCGGTTCCGACCCCGTCACGGGAACCGGATCATTTTACTTCTGTTCTCCTTTTTCCCTTTCCCATACCGCGGGGCTATCGTATGGAATTGAATTGTCTTCGGACTGTGATGATGGATGAAACGAATCCCCTCTTTCGTAGTGAGCTAGTGATACCACAACCACCGGCAGCAGTCTGTATGTAGAACGTGTACATACGTACTATGGAGGTGATTCTGGCAAGCTCTTGTACTAATGCCAAAACCCGTATATGACAGCTCAACCAAATATTCGGGCATTGCATGTGCTAGCTGCTTCTTTCTATCCCTTTAACCAATTTGACCGGGGAGGGGACAAACGGAGACTGAACCGGGATACGATCGATGTTTAGTACGACTATGTACTCCAAACACACTAGTATACATGTACTAGGGTAGCCGCGGGTTCTCTGGCTTCCCTCCTCTCATCGCTTTTTTTCGCATCTGTGGGGCACAGAGCGAGCTACATTCTGGTACATCCTGCCTGAATAACACGTCCATCCCTTCAACGGTTTCCATCCCAGTCCAATGCAGTAGCTAGGCTGGCAGTCGACCTGGGTGCATTATCCAAATACAGCTTTCCGATGCTCAGGGCGGTGGGGGCGCAGGAGGAACGGAACCACCAACACCATGAACAGGTGAAGTTGCCATCGTACCCAAGACCTCACCCGCTGGCGGCGGCACAGGAGACGCTGCCACAGACGCTGCGGCTGGCACAGATGAACAGGGATGGCGACCCTGTCGAAGCGAGCCCGGACGACACACTCGACTTGGCCTTCTTGGTGGCCAGGATGAGCAGCTTCCGTTGGGCGGGCGAGAGCTTGGTTACATCCAATTTCTGCCCCGCTGCAGCATGGCAATCAAGCCCGCCGCTTCCGGGTGGCCTTTAAGCGCGTCCAACGGGGAGGATTTGGCTTTGGGCGTGGAAGAAGAAGCGGGTGCGGGCAACACAGCAGACTTGATGGAGCTGCTTGCTCCAGCGGTCGCAGACGCGTCGGGAGCGCTCCCAAGTGAGGAAGCAGTCTGAGAGGACAATGCCACAGTAGGAACATCCAACCCAGGTGGGGGCAAGGAGGTCGAGGAAGGTAATGGCGCATTCTTCGGGGACAGAGAGGAGCTATCCCTCGCAAGAGCGGGCGCCACGGAAGAAGGCGGGGTTGGCGACAGCCTCTGCCCGAGTGCGGTTGCTGGCACAGGTGCAGGTGCAGGTGCAGGTGCAGGTGCAGGTGCAGGTGCAGGTGTAGGTCCAGGTGCTGGTGCCGCTGCTGACACAACGTCCACAGCTTCTTCCTGTGCAGGTCCCCCCTCTGCTTCCGGGGTTGCTACCAGTGGCGGGAGAGAAAGTTCTGCTCGACTTGAATCCACAGTGGGGACGGAAGAGGGGAGGGGAGAAGCGCTCGTCCTTGCTGTTGGATCCGTGGGGGGTACGGGAGGGGGAAGGGGCTGAGCTCCCACAGCGGCAGGCACCGGATGGACCGCAGAAACTGTCGTGAGAGGGGGAGTCACAGCCGGCAGCTTTGAAGCTGCTGTACCTGACGATGTGGCGGGTGTGTTGTCCGCTACTGAAGGAGGCTCAACTGGAGGACCTAAGGAAGTGTGGTGGCCACGGGAACTGCTGGACCGGCACCAAGAGGGGCCCCTGAGGGTGCAGGAATCGATACCGGAGTAGACACCTTAGGTGATCCTGGAGCAGGGGACTCTTCGTATGGCGCTTCTTCTTCTTCTTGATGCGATGACGTAGGTATACCTTAAGGCGTTCCTGTACGTTGGCCAGAGCAGCGGTAAACCCTTTCGCTTCAAGCGCTTGAACTTCCTCCGCCGACAGGGGGAACACATCCGGATTCAAGTAGAGCGTCCCTTCGTGCACAACCAACGGTGGACCAGAGAGTAGTTTCTCCAGTTGCCCCTGTGGTGCGGCAGCATGAGCAGAAGAGGAGGAGGTCCGACAATGATCTTAATTTGGCCTTCGGTCATGGGCGCGGCGGGAGTGGCGGGCGCAGGTACGGGAGCGACGGAGGTGGGGACCCAGTCCGCAGGGACTTCGACGGGGGAATGGGCGATCTGGCAGGAACAGCAAGGCTCGTGGCGGGAGCGGGAGATGCCTTCGTGGCTGGTGGAAGAGAAGGAGATCCAGCGTCGTGTTGTGATTTAGCCCACTGCCCAGCAGGGGTAGAAGCGAGAGCGTAAAACACACCCTTTCTTTGGGTACTGTCCTCGGGCGTCCGCGGGACCCTCACCACATCCTTAGCAGAGGTGAGAGCATGACGGATGGCACTGTGCCAATCATGCCCGTTTGCCCGGTTGTGGGTACGGTACCACGACCATTTGTCCGCAATCCAGTCGTATAGTTCATGCAACGTCATCTTACCTCCTTTCTGGGTTGCTTGCGGCGAACCCAATGCCATTGTGACAAGGACTTGGTTGGAGATCGCTGGGCGGTCATCAGGTGGTCCCGGCGCACTGAGCGACGCACCAGGGAGGAAGGAGGGCAAGGATGGCATCCCCATTCCTCCTACGCCTCCCATGGTAAGGAAATGGATATCCAAAAGGCATAGTGGGGAACATTCCGGGTCCAAACATAGGTGGGAACCCCATCTGCGACCCCATCCAAGGAGGCACCTCGGGCTTGTCGGGTCGGAGGGGGACAGCCTTGGGAAGTGGCAAATCTGTAGGGGGAGATGCAGAAGGAAGAGACGACGGTTGCTCACCGGAGAAGGGATGCTCCCAACAGTTGCGGAAGTAGCTGTTGAGTCCACTTCGAGGCGAGTTTTCTCCTTCTCCTTCTTCTCCAGAGGCCCATCTTTATCCTTGAGAGTGAGCTTGTCCTTGTTCTTGACGGAAGTCTTGGCATAAGCGGGTTCTTATCATGCCCTTCTCTTTGCCCTTCTCTTTCTCCTTCTCCAAGTCCTCTCTTTGGCGGGACTTTTTGCTTATCCTTGCTGGCACTTTGTCCTGGGCGCCCACCTTCTCCTTCTCCGTCGCAGTCTTCTTCCGCTCCCGCTCCCTCCTCTCGCGATTGGCCTTGCGCCGCGCCGCGTCGACGGCCTCGATACCAATAGGCTCTCCGACGCGAGGGACATGGCTATCATCCTTGTCCGTACGTTTCCTCTTGCGCGAAGTGCCGTTGCTCTTTCCTTTGTCCTTGTCCTTCTCTTCCTTGACTTTAGCATCTTTGTCCTTCGGGTACTTCCCCTTCTCGTCCTCCTCCTCCTTCAAAGGTCGTGCAGGCTTGGCACGCTTCTTAAGCCGTAGTTTCGGTTCCTTACAAGGGGGAGGAGCAGACCGCTCATCAGCCATCTCTCCTTCAGAGAGAGAGAGTCCCCGCTACCAATCGAAACAGACCTAATGCTCGATTGGGGGAGCGAGTCGCTGTCTTCCTGCTCTTGGACAGGAAGGAGGGGGGCGACAGTGCTTCGGGCTCAGGTGGAGGGAGCACAAAGTAAAACACGCGCTCCGAGATCTGGACCTTGGTTCTTGGCATGAAGTCAGTCTTGACCGAAACAGAAAAGAGGGGGGGATGCATACCGGTTGGAAAGCAATACACAAGTGCCGCGATCGTGATAAACGTCATCCACGAACGCACCGTTTCGTCCGAGGACTTGAAAAACAAAAGCACCATCTGGCAAGGCTGGACCAAGTTCCTCCTCTTCCACGCGTCGGGGACCAGGCGGATGGGGCAAGGGCACCCCTGCAGGCGAATAAATATGCGTGCATGGTGTCGGGAGATGGACTTGAGCGGTCCCAGGTCCACATCCACCCCGCCTTCTACGCGGGAGCCGGTGATCCTCTGGGCCGGGGGCGGGGAAGGTGCGGTGCCGGGGCGCCGGCCAATAAGGACATCGAGGGTCTGAAGGTAATAGGAGAAGCCGGGAAACTCGAGTTTGGCATACGCCTGGATCTGCTCGCCCTCGGGCTGGGGCAGTTGGGTGGGAATGGGCAGGTCGTCGAGAGCAGCGATTGATTCGGCCTCCAGGTCGTCGGGCGGGTCGTCGGGCGGGGTCGTGCAGGTCGCGGAGCGACGCGTGCCCACTGGCGGGCGGGGGCATGGGTGGAGGCAGCGGCAGGGGTGCCGGCACGGGGCTCCCGCGGGGCTGCGGCGGGCTGGACATGCGCGCGATGGCGACGCGGACGGAGCAGGCTAGATGGTGGCAGTGAGTGTGCGACCGCTGAGAGGCACGCGTTGGGTGGGACGGCCTGCTGAATCTGGCGTCGGGGCGGCGATGGTGATACAGACGTGATGCACGCTGCCTCGCCTGTAGCCTAGTGGGCCGGGCGGAATGGGCCGATGTTTGGCGTTCCGCCCCTGAAACTTTTCCGCCGCCACGTGACATCTTGTTGGCCGGTTCCAACGTCCTCTCCCGTTCAAGGATGGCGCAGATTGCGAATGGCTCTCCCTGTTTTCTTTTGGGTTGCTCATATGGTGTGGCAGCAATTGCAATGCACAACCCGCTAGAGAGGACGCACAAGCGGGGAGCACAACCCATGTCCGCCTTTTGCCATTCTCCCGCTCGTCCGTATAGGCGTTTGACGTGTGCGTCAGTACGTCTCCATCCATTTCTTACTTACAATCCGTTCTGTGGCCGCAACATATACGTTGTGTATGCTGGCGCAAGCGGTCATCAAACAAAGAATACACACCATCGATGAGCAGTGGATCAATAAAGACAAAGGGAGAGAAAATGTACCCAAAAGAAGATTCCACAACCCACAATACCCTTATGTTGTGGTCATATCATGCGGAGCCTGTGATGAATACCGGCCCACAAGGCCATTCTCTCTCCTCTTGCATCACACACACCTCTTATGACCAGAGCCAGGCTACCAAGCGCATCCATCGCTTTGGTGGACGAGGAACGTCTTCCGGGTGGCCGTGGTGGAACTGTGACAGCCACGGCTGGAGAGGTACGTCAGCCAGTGGGATCCAGTCCCACCCCGACCACACCAACTGGTATCCCACCAGAATAAGGATGTTAAACACCGGGCTGGCATAGGCACTAAGCAGCGTCTTGACCTCAAACTTGCCAGGGATAAAGAGTTTCACCCCGCCCGACAACAATAGAAATATGCACCCAACGCACTCAACCAGTGCCACATAACCGCAATATGGCTGTAATGGTGTCGCCCAGGGAAGGGAAGTGCGTTCGATACCTTGGGCTCGTTGGGCACGATATACATGCAAAAAGGTAATGGAGATACAGACCATGTGTAGAGCATGGCCGATTGGTCGCAGCCATAAGATAGCTGAACACCTCGGCAGCGGTAGAAGAGAGTTGTATAAGCAAGACCAATACCGAAAGCAGCACACCCACCGCGTAGTAGGGCACACCAAACCGGTGCACCTTAAGGAAGAAGTGAGGTAGCACTTCATCTTGGGCCAGGACCATGATACTCGTGAACCACCCATTAGGCTTGCCGTGCTCCACGCAGAGATGATGATGCCGACCTCAATGATCGAAGGGAGAACACGGTATCCCGCTCGCTGGGCCGCAATCACAAATGGTGACTGGTTTCTACTGCCTCCCAGAAGGAAGGGGTCATTGCTACTGACAAGCACTCCGGCAGCCAAGGCAAGCAGGTCGTAAATAACGAAAATCCGGATAAAGACGCGAAAATTGCACGTCTTGTGTGTATCGAGGGGAAGTGGTCTCTGCAGCGGCCAGGGCAGTGGCCTCACACCCTCCCATTGCATATACACACGGGGATAGGGCAACTCATAGTGCTAGAAGGCGCCCAGCTCCGTTGGATAGAAAGTAGGTTTTCATCGGGCCGGGCTCACGCCAATAATGGAATCCCAAAAGCGTGGTCGTCGAACCGCTTCCCAGGTCGATGCATAATGAGAAAATGAGGATGAAGATCACCATGCAGAGCTTGAAGAGTGCGAATAGGAACTCCATCTCGGCCCAGATCCTTACCACTTCTCATACCCGTCAGAATATTGCTTTGCTGATGTATGAATGGCAATAAAAACAAAGGAAGAGGGTGGTGAGGTGGCGGCAAGAGGAAATACATACTAAATATGTTGGCAAGAAGCATGAGGAAAGCAAAAACGGTTACCCAAACGGCAGGACTTACCCCTGTCCAGAATTGGACGAGCACGACGCAAGAGGCAACCTCGCTGGCCATTCCGACGAACGTTGAATAGATCAGGTTGATACCCAAAGCGACCCCAAAAGCAGGGGAAACAAACATGCCGGCGTGCCGAAGATGGCTTCCAGTCACAGGGGCGAGGCAGGCAATTTCCCCTAAACACAGCATGGTGCAGGCGACTATGACCCCCCAAAGATAAAAGAGAGAGAAGTGAGAGGGGCCCTGCAACAAGCAGGGGGTGGGCGATGCCGAGCCAAGCTGCGTACCCACTACTCCCCGAAAGAGCAACCATCTGTACATGTCGGTCTTGGATCCCCACTCGTAGGTCGTCAGAACGAAAGAGACTGTTCTCACCTTGTTCGAATTCGGACGTGTCGCCCCACTCTCTCTTGGGCCCAGCAAATTTGTCCAACGCCTCGGTCAAGCCGTCCAGCTTCTTGGATTTAATATTGTTGCTGCTTTGCGCGAAAGTGCGTCTTCTTCAACAGAGACGCTCTGTTGAAATGCGAGTGCAGTGAAAGTTGGCTCCTTCTCAAAGTCCTCTTCAGGAAGTCTTCCAACTTGAGTTGCAACGGCTTATGGTGCTCGGGCGAATGGAGTGTTACTTGGACCGGGGGGAGAGAAGAGAGATTGAGCTCTGTGGAGGGTGGGTGGAGGGGGTTATAACATGGACCGTCGCCACAGGACAGCTGCTGTGTAATGTAGGAGGATGCGAGCTCATTTTCTCTTGAAAGGACGCAGGTGGGGCAGATGAAGAGAAAATATTCGCTGAGACCGCTTCCTCTCGGGTGTTGTTTTCAACACTGATACTGATGTAGGCAACGCCCACAACTGAGTGATTGGTGGTGAAGGTGGTATGTGCAGAAAACGAAAAGAGAAAAGGGACTCGCGCCCACGAAGAGAAAAGTCAGATATATATATATGGAGAGAGACTCTTCTGATTGCCAACTGACAGCAGAGGGAGAGGACAATATCACGGCAACAGCCACTATACTGCAGAGGGAAGTGTCGTGAGGCAATAACGGTGACTCAGAAGATTGGTAGTGGCTTCTGAAAGCCTGTAAGTCCTGAAGCTGTATGGCGCGAGATAATCGATAACAGACAAAAAGTGCTCTTCTCTTCGATCATCGTTATCGATTTCTCGATCATTACCGTGTCAGCGAATATAGGCGGTGCGTTACGCTACACGCGTATGAAATAGATGTGGCATTTTACGCACATTCGCATACATCCACTTGTACTTCTCTCGTGCGCATGCAGTATCCCTTCTTTTTGAATCCATATCATTGACAGAGCTTATATCCCTTCTTTTCGTATGCATGCAGAGATTGAAAAGCTCCTCTCAGATCTCATTGGCCCCTGGACAGATATATAATGTACGTAGTATTAGTATTAGTCGCCTTTGCCCAACTATATGGCCTACATATTATTGTAGAGTGTGTTAGGCGATATATGTTTAAGGCCTAAGGCCTAAGGAGTGTGGAGTAAGAGCTAAATACAGAGTTGGCTCTCAAACGTCATCGATATAGGGTGTGACATGTGACGCGTGCTGCCTTCTTCAAAGACTTTTCTCGTCATATATAAGTCATAGCTCTCCTTTTGATGGGCCTCTCTTACTGTCTGGAGCGATACCCGCAGCATGGAAACCGATGGAATCGAGGTGGATCTGGTCTACGATTGGAAGCCGGAGCCATGTATATAGCCAACAGCGTCTACCAAAACATTCAAAGGATGATATATCTGAAGTCGCTGGCCCTTTCTAAACAGGTCGATTAGCTCAGTTGGTCAGAGCGTGGTACTAATACATCCGCTACGGAGTATCGGTTATGCCAAGGTCATGAGTTCAAGCCTCATATTGACCACTTTTTTCCTTTTCAAAACCAAAACCTTCCCCCACTTCATTTTCGACCCAATCCATGCACACATCTCGTTCACTGCGTCGGTAAACATCAGATGCAATGTAACGACCGAGTGATCGATGGCGGATGGTCCGCATCGATCGCCTGAAATGCTGGCCCAGCTGGCCTTCGACAGCCGACAACCACACTGAACATATGAAACCCAGACACGAAACACTGCCCCTGCGCTGGATGCGCGAGGAGCAACACTCACTGCCCGGGTGCCTGTGCGCCTGTGCGCCACCAGCGCATGCTGGCACAGGCGAGGCAGAGGAGGCGCTCCTGAGTTGTCAGAGCTGTGCGGCAGGTGTTGTTCTAGACGCGGCCGCCGCGCCCAACACCCAGCTGTGCTGCCCCACCACCATGCCCACCGCCCTGCTATCGCCTCTGATCCTGCACAGGAAGCGGCATCGGACATGCCGCTCGTCCCGGCCGCGTCGGACCCCCCAGAGCCCCCGCAGGCGCCTACGCCCAAGGAGGCGCCAGGCAACGACGGGGCTCGCCGGCGACCGAGGAGGCCAACGCGGCCGAGCAGTCTGCCTCCGGCGCCCCCAAGGAGCATTCTGCCAGTCCTTCTGTCGATGTGCTGCCAGAGAGGACGAGCCGGTCGGCGCACAAGATGCTGCCGCTGCGCTTCCATCCGAGGAGAGCAGCGCCGCTGCTCAGGCGCCCCCGGCTTCAGCGACCACAGAGGAGACCCCTCTGTCCCCGCCTCCGTCCAGCCAAGAAGCCCCTACCGAATCGACCACACTGCCCTCCGTCCCCGCCTTTGGCCTCGAGGTGGCCACGGAGGACCCTTCCCTGATTTCTGCGCCGGCATCCGAGCCGTCTGCACCTGCTGCCACGGAGGGTTCGTCCGAGGTGGTCGAGTCGGACCCTGTCGCCCCGCCCAGCGATGCTCCCGAATCCGGCTCAACTTCCCCTCCCAAGTCGTCAGCCCCAACTGCACCCACTCCGCCCGTTGATGCCGGTGAGCCGCAGGCTAAGGTAGCAGAGCCGCCTGCTCAGCCCCCGATCGCCTCGAATGACGCTCCTGGGCATTCAGCCACGACTGCCTCCAAGTCGCCCAGCACCGTCCAGACTGAGGACATCAAGAGTCCAGGCCCACCCAAGGCCACAGGCGGGGACAAGGAGAAGACGGCAGAAAAGCCGACCAAGCCCCGTGTCAGTCGGGCTCCGTTGGCTCCGCGTCCTTCCGCCCGCCCCGCGGCTCCCTCGCTCGTTCGTCATGCGCGAACTTCCTCCGCCACACCTGCCGTCAGCACTACTGCCACCGGCGTCCGCGTTCGCCCCGCTGCCCGGCCCTCGACGACCACGACGGCCGCGGCTGGGACAAAGCATGGCCATTCCTCTGGCTCGGAGAACATGTCATCCCCCGCGCGTCGTCCCCTCACAACGCCCCGACCGTCCGTACGTCCTCGCACCGCGCCTGCCCCCGCTTCGACCACGCCGGCGGCCTCGGCATCCACCCCAGCACCCACTCGCAAGGTGGCAAGTTCCATCCCTTCCCACCGCGTCGCACGGCCGTCGGGATCGAAGGACGTACCGGTTCGTCGGGTGTTGGTGCGCAAGCCAGAGGAGAAACCGGCACCAGGCAAAGAGGAGAAGTCTGGTACCCCGCTTGCCAAGGAGAGCAAGCCCGCGCCCATTTCAACCAAGAGCACACTTAAGGAGGCCAAGACGGGCAAGCCCCTTTCCTCCGTTGCCACTGCCCGAGCCGAGGAGGTGAATCGCCTGCAGTCCGAATTGGCCGGAGCCAAAGAGACGATTGCCTCCCTCACGGACGAAAAGGAGACATACGTGGCCCAGGTGGCGGAGCAGCAGCGACTCCGTCAAGAGGTTGAGGCCCAACTTGCTCCTCTCCAAGAAGGCGAACAACAAGCCAAAGCGACAATTGAGAAGCTAGAGTCAGAGAGCGTGCCCTGGAAACGGCCCAAGCTGATCTCGAGTCGCAGAAGGACAAGATCAAGGAGGAAACCGAAGCCTTGCAGCAGGAGATTGAGCATTTGAAGACCCAACTTTCCGAGGCAGAGGGTAAGACGAAGGCCCAACAGGACGAGGTGGTCCGACTTCAGACTGAATTGGAGCAGGCCACAAGACCATTAACAGTCTCGAGGCCAAGGTGGAGGCTGGCCAGTCCCTTGCAAAGGAGCTGGTGGAGAAGCAAGCCCTGCTGGTTCAATTGCAAGATGAAGTGCACAAGAACGAAACGGACGCTGTTCGCATGAAAGAGACGGAGGCGAGCCTGACGTCCCAACTCGAAGCGAGCCAGGCCTCTCTTTCCCAAGCCCAAAAGGAAGCGGAAGGGCACACCACCAGACTTGCTACGATCACAAAGGAGCACGAGGACCAGCTCACGCAACAGAAGGAAACCACGCCTCTGCTCTGGCCAATGTCCAGACTGAACTGCAGACCGCCAACGACGACGCGGCGCACCTGCGCCAGGAGCTGGATAGTGCGCTCAAGTTGTCGGCCCAACGGGCAGGCGAGGTAGAGTCCCTCACGCTGAAGGCTAAGGAAGCCGAAGCCGGACTTAAGACGGCCATGGACAAGGCGCGGGAGGAGGCGCGAGCCGAGTTCAGTACCGAACTGGAGCACTTGCGCGAGACGGTAGCCGGGGAGCACCGTGCCTCGCTGGAAGCTCAGAGGGGAGAGATGGAGCGTCTGCGTCTCGAGGTCGAAGCGGCGGGCCAGGCGCGTGAGAAGGCACTGAAGGATGCCGAGACCAGGCGGCTGACTGACCAGGAGGCCTTCACGGCTGATCAAACTCGTTTCCAGAATACCCTCAAAGAATTGGAGGCCGAGGTCAAGCAGGCCAAGGAGGCCCATGCGAAAGCTGAGAGCAAAGTGGAGGAGGTGCAACGCCAGCTTGACGATGTGAAGAAGACGCATCTGTCCCCAGCGGAGAAGGACAAGGTGAATGCCCAAGTGCTCGCACTCCAGGAGGAGGTGGAAACCCTCAAGGCCCAGGGAGGCAATAAGGAGACCGAGTTGCAGGCGCGGATTGCCTCATTGGAGAAGGAACGAAAAGCGGCGGTGGAAGCGGCCGAGAAGAGAGCGGAAGAGCAGAGAAGGCCCAGAGTCAGCTCAAAGAGGCAGAGGAAAAGTTCCAAGCCCAGCTCAAGCAGGCCGAGGAAACCATCAAGGTACGTATTTTGGTCACACTGCCGGGCTATAACAGATGATAAAGAAACTGACTTCGCGTGTCTGCAGTCCACTCGGGAGCAGCTGGCAGACATGACGCTCGAACGGGACGGACTGATCCACACTCCCCCCCCACCCGCACAGAAAGAGCTGCTGTCAGATGACGATCCCACTGCCCTAGTAGGCCAACACGCGGTGCACGTGCGGGAGAAGGCAGAGCTGGTGCGAGCTCACCAGGAGGCTCTTTCCGCTGTGGAGCGTGACCTTGTCAAGGAGAGGGAGGAGAAACAGGCCCTTTTGGCCAAATTGCGGGTCTTGGACCGCTCTGAGGAAGGAGCGACGGAAGCATAAACTTGCCCCCCCAGGCTGGTAGTCGTTATTATACTCTTTTTTTTTCCCAAAGCCTGTCCCTCCTGTTCCATCAAACCGCTATACAGCCGCTTGGGGAGGCGGTCAGCGCACCTTCCGAAGATCTCAATCACCCCTCTTCGTTTGGATAAAACTCTTCGTTTTGGTACGTGGCAGCCGCAGGCAAAGCGTCTGGGCTTGGTGCTAATACACTGTCTTTTCTTCTCATCAAACAGGTACCTGCAAGAAACCACTTTGATATGAGGTGGGGGAACTAGCGCTTCGTAGCCCATTATTGAATCAACGTCCTATTCTGCGGTGAACTAGTAGCTATGCAATAGAAGCGGGGGGGGGAGGAGGATACTATCGGGACCTGTGGTCCCCTACGGTAGACGAACGCGCCTTACGAGGCCACGTAACCCTTATCATTTAACACTCTTTTATCCCCTCTTTCACCCCCGAAACCTTCACAATTCACTACCCTGTGTTCAAACCCTATCTCTGCCACTACGTGTACGCGTGGTGCATGAGGCTCTCGTCGACCTGGTCAATGTACCCCTACCATATGACCTTGACACTGCTCTACTTCTCCAGAGAGCCCCCCTTGACGCACCAGGGGTTCCCTGGACACGAAAATGAGATCAGACAAATAGATTGATTGAGTGTAGGATACATGTATACTGATGAAACTGGCATTTGGTGCGTTACCGGGTGCACCATAAAGAGATGGCTCATCGTGTTCACGCCAGGGCGGTAGCGTTGTTGAAAGCAAGGGCGTTCGGGCTGCCCTGCGTCAACCAGAGCGTCCTTGGTAGCAAACTTGATCAGGGCCTTCTTCAGGTCCGATGGGTGGAGGACGGAAACAACCGTCTTCTTCGGCGTGGGCGAGAGCGACTCGACGAGCCATTCAAGTGCGGCCACAGGCATGGGCGCCGACTGGAGGGCACCGCTGACCTCACGTAGGGCCGAGGCAATGGTGCGCTGCGCCTGTTGCTCAGCCAACTCGTCAAGCGACGTGACCGGCAGCGGATCCTCGAGCACAACAAAGTCCTCGGTGCCATAGATACTAAGGAGGTAGGCCAGCAGGCCTACCGTGTGAGGGGTGGCCATGGAGGTACCAGACAGAATCGCAGTCGCATCCTTCCACGTGTTCCAGGTGGACTTGATGTTAAGGCCAGGGGCAAAAATGTCGACGCACGACCCCTTGTTTGAGAAGTAGGCACGCTTGTCCGACACATCCGATGCGCCCACCGTCACAGGGAGCGATGCGCCCGCAGGCGAAGTCCAGCATGCATCCGAGTTCTCATTGCCCGCCGCGACAGCAAAGTGGAGACCCGACGAAACAGCACCATTGACAGCAGCGTCGAGCGTGGGCGACTTGCCACCGCCAGAGACATGTTGGCAACAAAGCCCTTGTGCTTCTTGCGTGTTGCCGGGTCCTTCGACGCAAGCTTGGCACTGATCTCCTGTGCGTCCTTCACAGCCCAGAGAACCCCCGCCGTCACATCCGACATGGTGCCACTGCCCGAGGAGCGGAGCACCTTGACGGCAACCAAGTCGGCGTTCTTGGCAACACCATACGTCTTGCCACCAATGGTACCAGCACAGTGGGTGCCATGTCCGTTGCCGTCCTCATCCGGGTCACCATAGGGAATGGTCTTGCCCCAGCGGGCGCGGCCCTCAAAGTCGGTGTGGTGAATGTAGACACCCGTGCTGAGGTCGTGTTAGCATGCGCTGCTCAAGCTGCGGGGCAAGGAATAAGAACGTACTCAATGATGTAAGCTGTCACACCGGCTCCCGCCGCCTCGTCGTAAATGTAGTTGTTGAATGTGCCATAGCCGAGCTGGTCGCGGTGGGAAATGCGAGCCAAGCCCCAGGGGGCATCCTTCTCGGTGAGATGCTTGTGGTCTTCGACGATGACCTTCTCGGGCATGACCTGGGTCTTGACAATCGAGTCGCGCTCCACGTACTCAACCTCGTCCTGCGCACGAATGAACGCCAGCACATCGTCGGTGAACTGCCCCGAGTAACCTTGGAGGTGGCCCTCCAAGTCGTACACGTGGCGAATGCCGTGCTGGGCTGAGGAGAGCGTTGAATCCATAGTAGGCGTTGGCGGCCTCTTGCGCCGAAGCAATCGTGTCCTGGTGCGCCAGGAAAGAGCTGGCAGAGACGCCCTTGAGCTTGACAATGTAGTTGTCCGGCACCTCGCCCAGGTGGCCTTCAGCGCTCTTCAGTGCGGCAGGCACAACCGACGCGTCTTGGATTGTTGCGCCGGGCACAAAGCGGGGCTTGGGGGGCGCGCGGTGGCCACAGCGGCCAGGGCAAGGCCGACGGCGGTCGAGAGCAGACGCATGCTGGTGGACGAAGTAGAGAAAGGAGAGGCAGAGAGGGAGGAGGCAGTGGGTGGGTGGCCTAGGCAGGGATGGGGCCGCTAGGGGGGAAAGCAGGCTGCGATGGACAGGGGGTATTTAAGGGCAGGCGAGCGCTGGCTTATCGGCGCGATAATCGATAACGGTCTGTCCTGCCTCTCCTCTATCGATATCGTATCTCCACAGCACGAACGGCAGTGGCGATAGCCGGTGCTGTCGCCACCGCCTGCCACACAGGCCACGCCATCCCCGCCCTCTGCCCTCTGCCCCGTGGGTGTCCCCAGGCAGGGCGCCAGTGCTGCGGGATAATGACGTCACGTCGCTGTAACGCGCAGGGTGGGGAGGCCGGGGGGGGCAGTAGTCATAGTATGACTCGATCGATCGATCATCGGCCAGAAGCAGTAGCCTCAGTGGCTAGGGAGGCAGGGGGCAGTGTGTGATGCTTGGTGGCTGATGCAGGTGCGATGGCGCCAACCCGGCTCCTAGATCCGTCCCACTGGGGGGCACCAACAGCTGCGCGCCAGCACTGCTCCAGCCGCCTCCCGCGGGCTCCCGCTGGCTCCTGCTCTGGGATCTGAGACGGTTTCTTAGGCCCTGCGCTCTCCTGCAGCCACCCAAGCCACAGTTGAGCTGAGGCCGGCTTTTTAGCACCAGGCTCTCTGGTGTGCGCGCGACGAGATAAGATCTGGGATCAATCGATCACGCTAGCTTACTCCTGTGTGCCATTTGACTGATATCGATTAGATAACTCCCTGTAGCGTTGACCCTTTCCTCCGATCTCCCATCCTGTCTCTTGGCCACCACCTCCCGCCTCGCCATCTGGCCGGCACCTCCATCCTCATCTCCTCCTACAACCGCAACTATAGTACACACTCGCGCTGCATTCCTCCGTGCAAGCAGAATCATCGGCAGTCATATAGCACTCTCCAAGTCTCCTATACCGTATGAACTGGAACCACATCAAACATCCACCAGGATACACCTCATGCCAATCGTCCCTAGTAGCTTTTTGGACTACAGCTGCCAACCGCAGCACTTGCAGACGCGTCTCGATTCTATCGGAGCCAGCAATTCCATCACAACAAGAGCAAAGCGCAAAAATCTGTTGAATGAGCTGGACGATCAATGTCGCCGGTTCTTGAGCAGGTGGCGTTCCCCATGTTCAGCTCAAAGTCACGTTTGGGAGGGGGCAATCCGCGCGCGCGAGGAACGCCTTGGGGCATCGTCCCGTGAGGCTGCGCTCCATTGGGTTGGCTGGGATGCTGACTCGATCTTCCGGTCCCCGTGATGCCCTGGGACAAAGCGGTGGGCTGGTGTTTATCTTCCTCTTCGATCGGCTCGGCGTGGAGGGAGCGAGTAAAGGCTTCTTCGTCAATCCGGTGCACGGCATAGGAGACATCAAACGCGTCCTTCAGTTGTTGGAGACCGGGAGTGGTGAGACCCAATCCGGCACGAGCGGCACGGGAAACGGTAGGGTCCGTGGAGCGCAGCACCGATAAGAGGGGCGAGGCGAGTGGCATGCCTCGGGCCATCTCCAGTCCGTTCGGGGTGAGAAAAGGGACGGACTGAGGGGCACGGCACCAAGGATGTTGCAAGAATGGTCGATCGTGTATCGTCCCCTGGGGTTGACGGTCAGCAGGTGGCTGATCAAGTCTTTGGCTGAATCCGATACATCGTCCCACCAAGGCGAGAGGAAAGTGAATTGCCCCCGCGCCACTTTTTCGTCAGGACGGCAATGCTCTCGTCGTAAAAGGGGGGAAACCACAAAGGAACGTATAGAGAACACAACCCAGTGCCCAGATCCACCGACTTGGTGTAGGAGGACTTGCGCACAATCTCTGGTGCTGTATACCCAATCGTTCCACGGTGAGGTGGCATACCCACCTCATGTACCACCTTGCTCAGCCCAAAATCCGCAATCTTTACCCGTCCAATCCCGCATCCACCGACACCGGGAATGAATCACCCTCATCGGCTTTGCCATGGTCGTACAGCCGCGTTTCCGGACCTTGACGGGATCAAAGGATGGGCTCAAACAGAATGTTTCCGGCTTGATATCGCGGTGCACAACGCCAGCCTCTTGGTGCAGGTAGCGGATAGCCTCGGCGACCTGGAGGATAATATGCCTGGCAACGTCTTCGGAAAAGTAGGTATACTTGGCAATCTGGTGGAACAGCTCTCCGCCTTGACAAGTTCCATCACAAGAAAATAGTGGTTCGCCGACTCGCCAAACTCGAGCAGACGAACAATGTTGCCATGCGACAGTCTCCTCATGACCTGAACTTCTTGGAGCACGCTGGCATGCTCCGTGGCCCGCTGTCGCCTCCGGAACCGCGGTTGGAGATGAGGAAGAGAAATTCTGGGCCTTGTGCACCACCTTGATGGCGCACTCTCCTCCCGACTGACGGTGGCGAGCGCGAAAGACGTTGCTAAACGCCCCTTCTCCCATCTTTTCCAGCAGAACAAAACGCTCGGTCACCGGGGTAGACGGGCAGTGTGTCGCCGGTCACCGTCTTTTCCCTCCGGACCAAATCTTCGGCCGCATTGCGGTACACCTGTTGCGTATCATTCTCTTGCCGCACCGAAGAGGCCGGCGCAGCTGGCGGAGAGGCGGGAAGGAAGTGGCAGGTGTCTTGGGCCCATTGCCTTGTGGACCTTCAGCAGTCTTGCACCAACGTTATCCACAGAGATTGCTCCTCCACAACAGGCGTGGGAGGACCATCGCGTTCGACCTGGTGCTCGCCCCACTTGGCAGCAACGGCGGGTGCGGCGCGGCCATGGCGGATGAGGTGTTGGAGGCTATCGAGCAACGGCGTTGCCGGCTCTTCGGGTGGGGCGATGGCGCTTACAATGCTCATCGAGGTGGGAGGAGGACGAAAGGGGTGGCTGAGGAGAAGGAGGCAAGGAGGCAAGGCTCAGCTGGGTGGAAATGTAGCAGCGCCATAGGTGGTCCAAGCCACAACGCACTGGAAAGAAAGCCGGCGGGCGTTGGCAAAATGGCGGGGGGGGGCTTATGGAGGCGACTGTGGTGCCAGCGCGACGACGCGCGCGACCGCTGAGGCCAGCCCACACTCCCGGCGGTAACCGGTAACGAGGGGGGGGAGGGAACCAGGCAACCAGTAAGGCGGGCTGGTTAGACGAGGGCCCCCCTTTACACTGCTCAATGCAATATGCAACTCCCCCCCACGATCGGGAAAGCCTCGACTTGCGCCCGAGCCCTGAGCTGAGAGCCTCAGCGCTACCGCGCCCAGCACACTGGCCCCGAGCTGCCCTACTGGCTTGCCTGTTGCACCGATCCCATGGTACACAGCACTCGCTTAAGCGCCGCCTTCGGGGTGTGTTCAGCATGCATCAGCCATCTCTATATCATAAGATCGGCTGGGAAATCCTGCACACTTTTGCGTCATAGGGCCGACCGGTGCCACGTTCCCAGCCACCCAGCCAGAGAATCTCTATATCGTGTGCATTCCATTGACAGAGCTTAAGGCTGGGACAGGGGGAACGCTACGTCTAAACCGAACCGTTCATCTTGCGGGGGTTACTTGGAAGCGCCACAAGATTAAGGGACCAGGGGATCGCCAGGATATCAGGACCCTCCGGCTCACGCCATCCGGTCCCGTACCCTAGGAAGCGCGTGTGGACACGGAGGAACGTGGTTGACATACGAGCGAGGAACCATTTCCACTGAGACTTAGTAGCCAACTCCTTCCAATGCGCAAACAACTTGCCCGCCCTTGGTGCCGTAGTATCCTCCGCGTCAAAACCAGGGGGAAAACGGTTCTTGAGTGCGTCCCTGGTACTTGGCGTTCTTGTCGCATTCTGCGTTCAAGCAGCCGAAGCAGTTCCTTCTCCCGGCGTTCCAAAGGCGACGCAGTGCTCTCATGCACCACCCGCCGGTACGGCTCTGCGCCTCCTGCGATCCCGTGTCGCGCAGCGTGTGGTCTACCTCCATTCCGGTTCCTCCCTGCTCCGGGCCCCATCACGCGGTAATCGGTGCGCTGTGCCTTCCGTCCGCGCCTCGTCCCATCCTCTTCCTCCACCATAGGTTCGTTGTGGACGTGGTGTCGGGGATGGAGCGGAGGAGCTGGAGAATGGGCTCCGCACTGCCTCATGCAACGCACCAAACTTGGCCTGGGTGCGGGTGCAGGACATATGTTCCAGCGAGGACATGATGCCGCACTTGCAACATGCTGCGCGTGGTGCGGCACAGCGTGCGGAGCTGGAGACCAACCTGGACCTGCTGGTCAGAGAGCGTGAGGTTACGGGACGGATGGAATGGCGGAGAGCCAGTTGTGGCTCAGCGGGTGCTGTGCTCAACCACATGGCGACCATCGGCAGCGTCCAGCTTCGAGCAGCTCCTGTCGACTTTGCTCCCACATCTCGCGGCAGCGCTGGCGTTGTTCGTAAATGCGTTGGCCCTTGCCGTTTGCGGTCCCGAACGGTCAACATAAGTGGTAATAGATAGTCGTTGACCTCGTTGGCCGCGGCACGGCGTGGGGCGCGATATACGAGTAAAGCGGGCTGCCACATCCTCCCAGCCGAAGAGGCAGGCTCATGAGCATGTCGAAGTGGTCGTCCTTGGCACCTTGGGGATCCTCGTCGCCCGGATCCGTCTGAACTCCGTACAGATGAAGGCATCAATCTCGGCCAGCACGTCGTCTAGCTCTCCTTCCATCTGCATGGTGCGGAGCAGGTGGCGCAGCTTGGTCTAGTGCTGAGCCGCCATAGTAAGAGGCGTCCCTGGCGGGTGATGCCATCAAACTTAGGCATGTTCTCCCTCAGACTGGCCAGTTGGGCCCGGAGCCACTCGACGACAGTCTACCCCTCCCACACAAGTGCCCAGAACCTGCAGACCATCCTCCCGAATCTGGTCCCGGTCCCGCTCGACACACTTACGCAGGTTGAGCTTGAGGCCTGACGCGTCGTCTTCCAAAAGCTCCGCGCTAGGCCGGTAATGCCTGGCCCTGGACCGAAAATCGTAATGTCGTCCAGGTATGCCATCACCAGGTGCCCCGGCGGCAGGTCCTGTTCCAGTTTCTCCAGCGTGGGCCGCACTGCGATGGAGAAGAAAAAGGGGGCGAGGGGGTCGCCCTGCCGTACCCTCTGCCGACAGGACGTTGGTCTCATTTCCGCCGACGCGACCCAGAGCTGGGGGGGGAACCATAGATCCATCGGCCCAACGTGAGGAGATGGGGGGCGTAGGCATGGAGCGCCTTGGCGAGTGTGCGACGGCGCACAGTGTTGAAGGCGTTGGTAAAGTCGAGCATGGCGACGTGGGCTGAAGTCGCCCAGTTCCGCATCGTTCTCCCCGCCTGGCGCTGTCATGCGCTCGACCATCCGTACGATAGGCTCCACCCGTTTTGCGATGCTACTCCCAACTGGGGGGAGAAGCCAGCTGTTGGGGGCGATCGCTCGAGCGATGGCCTTGGCGCACAGGCGGTAGATCAGCTCCCCGCAGGCGATGGGGCGGATGCCTCCCGATGCCTTCTCCAGGGGGTAAGGCGGGAGGCCAACAGGAGCTCGCGTCCTGGGCAGTGCCGTGGTAAATGCTCTTGTGAGGGCGGTGAGAAAGGCGACGAAGCGCTTGCATTCAAGGGCCGTTCTTAGGAGGGGCTGGGTCCACCCGGATAGACCTGCCCCAACGTCGATTCTGAACGTGGCAATCAAGGCAACAAAGTCGATTTCGTCCAAGTCCACCACGATACGGCCACTGTCCGTCGTGTCGGTGAGGGTGGTGCCCGGCGGTACCACGCGGCCTGTGTGGGGGACGAGTGCGGGTGGTGGTGTTGCCAAAGGCTGTGCCCGAGCCGAGGCTGAAGGGGTTCGCCTCTCCAACGGGGGGTGGAGCTTTCCAGGCTTTGCCTGGGTCTCGGGGGTGAGAGGGGCAATGGTGGATTGGCCGACGAGGGTACTTGCTGCGCGGCTGAGGCAGCCCTCCAGAATGAGGCGGTCGGCCTTGGTGACTGGGTCGAGTGCCTCGCGCGTTGAGAAGTCGGGGGGCGGAGGAGTTGCCAGGCGCTGTTGGGGTACGTCCCGATGAGGTTATTGTCCTTGTTGTGGTGGCGGAGTACTTCCTTAGGCACCGCTAGAATATCCATCAGGTGTGCTGACGAGGGCTCCTGCAAGTAAGCGTCCGCCAAACGGCCGAGCATCTGAAGGAAAGGGCGCTTCAGGTGTGGCGGTATCTTGCGTGTGCTGGGCGCTCGGCCAGGGCGGTCTCAAACGGGGAAGGAGGTCGGCCCCCGTGTCGGTCGAGGGTTGCGCGGTCGTCTGGTGGCGGTGGTGGTGGGGCGGCGGCGGCGGGGGGGGGGCGTGGCGCGGGGGCGCGGGGGGGTTGAGGGTCGGGGTGGCGGGGCGGGGGGGGCTGTCTGCGCGGGGGCGCGGCGCGGGCGTGGGGTAGTGGGGCGTGGGGTCTCGGCGCCGTAGCCATGGTTGGCTGTTCGGAGCCCAGCCGGGGGCTGCGGCGCCGGGGGGTGGCGAGTTGGGGGTTGGGGAGGAGGGGCGTGCCTTGACCCGGTACTTCGGGCACCGGGTTCCTGGCTTCGGAGTTGCGGGGGCAGCGGGCCCTGTTGTGGCAGGGTTCGTGCAAAGGGAGCAATGATACTCGCGCTTGGGGGGTGGGTCGGTGGCGGGGGGGGCGGGGGTGGTGGGTACGGGGACGGGGGTGGTGGGGATGGGGGTGGGGGTGGCGGCGGGCGGGGCGGGCGTGTCACGTGCCAGGACCCAGGTGGCAGCAAGCCGGCGCGGTCACGTGGTCAGGCATCCATAAGATCGGCTGGGAAATCTGCACACTTTTGCGTCATAGGCACGTGCCGACCGGTGCCACGTTCCCAGCCACCCGCAGCCAGAGAATCCTGCACACTTTTGCGTCATAGGCACGTGCCGACCGGTGCCACGTTCCCAGCCACCCGCAGCCAGAGAATCGGTGATATTATTTGCCCTCTCCAGCGTGGAAGGGTTCCAGCGTGGAACGGTAGCGACGGTGGAACGGTGGCTAAGGTGGCGAAGGGGACCGGTGGCTAAGGTGGCGATGGGGCCGGGGGAACGGTGGCTAAGGTGGCGAGGGGGGGGGAACGGTGGCTAAGGTGGCGACGCAGCACCAAGCTGGGGCGAAGCCCCAGCCGACCGGGCCGTAGGCCCGGTGGTCCTCCTCGTCTACTAATAGCCTGTCATTTAAACCAGCCCCATCCCAGACACCTGCGCTTGTCGCCCATGATGCGTGTTGGCATCACCACCACTGCTTCCAGAAGTTGGCATGGATTATGATGTGATCGATGGGATCTGAGGTCTTGATGCTTGATCGCCCTAAGCAATTAATCTATTGAATGACTCTTTCCATGTTTGGATCACATCCAAGCCTCGCTATTTCAATCGGTAGAATTTGAGACTCTTACGTTGGAGATTCATCTCACGGTTGTGGGTTCGAGTCCCACGTGGGCGTAACTTTTTGTCTCATCCACAAGTCATTGTTCCTGTTGATTTGTGAAGGGGTAGATGGCCAAACCACACTATATAGTGTACGTGCACGCGTTGCGCTACGGGCGAAAATGTTGTCGTCGCCACAACCTCTTCCCTTTCTATTCTCTCTTCCACTCTCCTTTTGATACTTGTTGCGAATGAATATCTGCTGGTTGGCGCGCCTCTCCCAGGACCAAGTGGCTTACGGCCGTGCCCTGTCGCGTCGCTCCAATCTCAGGTTCCATCTTGATCTCGATAGTGTGATCTCAGATCTCAGATCTCTTCACTTATTCTCACTCAAACTTTTATGATACTTTCCATTTTCCCTGTGGATTCAGCCATATTCAACCGTGTTTTATGGTTAGATCTTAGATCTTGGAGCTTTTCTCAGCTGTTCCACACTTCCAGACTCATATATAATGGTACTCATCATACAGTTGGCCCACAGTCTCTCAAGAAATGTTGGGCGGGACCGAATAGATCGCCGGTCGCATAACGTTATTATTGCGTTGGTAATTGAACCATGTATACTTTGGCGGCACGACGGTAGTCCCTTATGCACAGGCACTCTTCTCACAGCCCTCCGTCTGGATGAGGCCTCTCAGGGTCTCGTCTCAAAAGTTCTCAGACCTTCAGGTATACATGTCATGACCTCATGACCTCCATGCCCGATTTGATTCTTAATGAGACCTGGAGTCCTGATGGTCCTCGAGGGTGATGCAATCGCACTGGTGGTGCTGGTGCTGGTGGTGGTCTAAAGCAACCAGCAAGACCTACAGAGGAACATCAAGCAGCGAGTCGCCACCAGGGGCTAAGCTGCGGAACAGGGAAAAACAGGAGAGAGAAAACAACGGAACTCTCAGGCCTGAGGAGGAACTGAAGGGACATTGGCCAAAGCACGAGCCACCCGATGGCTCAACATTCTCCATCAACGCTGACAGCTTCGGCCACGAAGGGGGTTCAAGTCTGCCAATGGAGCTTGAAAGCCAAGTGAAAAAACTTTGAAGCGGCACCCGCAGGGCACAGCGACTTGCACAGCGAGAGAAGGCGAGAGAGACGAATCGATTCTAATAGCAAACCACTCTGACTAAAGAGCTTAATGCGCTTGTACTTGGCCTGCATAGCCGCTTACCCTCTCGGTTTCATCTCAACGTCCAACGAGAATGAATATGCTCCCCTTCCCTGGACGCGCCTCCCTAAGCCTATACATCTGACGGTTGCATCCTCTGAACTATATACTCTGGGGTCTGTTCTGTCACAGAAGAATAGATATGTGGCCATGCTCTGTACGAAGGGGTGTGGGTGCCGATGGTATTCATCCAGGCTGCATGGAATGGTGTTTTATATACCAGAGGAAAAGGAGAAGCAATCGCACGGTAAACCATCCGTGATGAGAGGGAAGAGGCACACAAAGGGATCAAGGAAGATCTAGAACAGGGTCGTACGCACAGCCAATGGGAATGTGTGTGTGGCCCGTCACGCTCACATAGCTAATCGAAAATGCTGGTAACAAGGTTCCGGATAGATATGTGAGGACTACGTAAAATTCAAGGGGGCAAGGCCCAAAAAATTGTGCGCAAGAAATTTCGATTAGCTATGCAATGCCCACCATAGAGGAAAGGATACTGAACAGTATACGGGAGCCAAGACGGACCTAGTGTCTGCTTCTGTTGGCTTGTGAAGACCAGATGACGATGGATGGGTGCTGCTGCCAGACGGAATACTATCTTCCTCTGCTACTAGAGAGATTCCTGATCTTTATAGCCGCGAGATGTTTGAATAAATTGTGTGGGCCTATACGATTCATCTGCCTTCTCCTCCTTTATACCGTCGCTACGTGGACCATCAGAATCGTATATAGGGAGGAGGAGGGGGAAGTGTGCCACTCGCATCACACATCCACCTCCGCCTGCTTAGCAGGCAGACATAAAAGGCCAAAAATGCAGGTGATGAGTGCGATCGATCAAAGAAAACATAAAAAAAAGTCTCGGCTAGCCCTTCCCTCTCCCATGGAACAACCTGCGCAGGCAAAATGCGAGGGAAGGGCGAGGAGGGCGAGGGCGAGGAGGGGCTCGGTCAGAAATATCAACAGGCCGACGCTGAGCTCAAGGGTCGGTTGCGTCCTGATGGCGGCGCCGTCAAGGGACGTAAGGGTGTCAACGGCGAGAGGGACGGGATGGAAGGACGTCGTCGGTCATCACGGCCTCTGTGCGGTCCGACGCGCGTCGCGGCCGCTCATCCGCCACGTGGGATGGTGGGCGAGGCAAAGCAGATGGGAGAGGTACGTCCATCTCCGTCGCTCTCTAACTCGGACACGGAGCATTGTCCAAGGCGATTTGGACCGCTGATACGCCTCGACCGAAATCACACTCTCGTCTTCCGAACCGTGTTCCTGCTCTTGCTCTCCTTCTTCCTCGGCCCACTCTTCGTACGCCTTTTCCTGCAACGTTGGCTTCATCATCGAAGCACTCATACTGGCCGCGCAAGCTCCTGCCACCGTCGAGCGGGGCGGTAGGCGTGGTAGTAACAAAGGGCAACGACTTGCGATGCAACGTTGATGGACGGTCCCCCTGCGCCAGCATGCCACCCGACCGGAGCGCAGAAGGCTTGACCGAATGCCGTCGCGCCAACGGCCGGTCCGGCGGGTAAAGCGCGTCGACAAGGTACCCAGTCACCCGTCGCGCGAGAATGGGGGCTGCACTCTTTTGGGTCAAGGGGAGAGGGAGCGGCGGACGTGCGCGGCGGCGGAGCCGGCAAGAAGGGGGTTTGGAAGGTAGGCGGCGTGGAGGGAGGGGGCAAGGGGCGAGAAGGAAGGGGCGAGGCAGCAGCGCTGTTGGGCGCATCCCATGGCGCGACCTGCAGAGTGCAGGACAGAGAAAGTTCGTCGGGGCTGGGAGTCGCCTTCTGGATGGTAAGCAAAGCAGATGTGAGGCGAGCCTGTGGGTGGAGGGGTGCCCCAGGAGCGCCAGGCGGCGTTGCGCATGCGTTCGCCCGTGGCACCCAGCAGGCCGGGGGGGGCCGAGGCGAGAGAAAGTGGGCGAGCTGGGGGCCGGCGGGTGCGTCGGGCTGGAGCTCGAGGGAGAGGGCGCTGCTCATCGGGACGGGTATAGCGATGGGGCAGGAGGCGAGGGGCGGGGGAGGCGGGAGAGGCGCGTGGTGGAGAGGTGGCAGGTGCGGGCGCGCACGAGAGGGGTACAAGGGTGGGCGTACTTAATATATAGGGGTGGGGGTGGAGTTGAGTTTGGGGTTGTGCGATCGGGGCGGGGCAGTGGCGAGGAGTGGCGAGGCAGGCCGGAGGGCAGTGGCTAGTGACTAGTGACGGGTGGTGTGACAGGCAGTGCTGCTGTGGGTTACTAGGCGTGTTTGAGCTGGACGCGGGCCTGGCTGCTGCACACCTCGTACGCAGCAGCAAGTAACACAGCGATCCGCGCCAGTGCTGTGCGGGCGAGAGCGGGTGGGACTGGATCTAGGTCGTGCTATTGTGCCGAGCGCGACGAGGTAGAAGCACGCAGCCTGCAGGATATGCGCCCAGCTGGCGGGCGTGTGACACTCCAGCTGAGCAGCTGCGCCAGGCTGAGCGTGCTGAGCGTCTGGCCTCCCTTCGCGCCTCAGCGCTGTCCGCTGACAACTCTTCAGTAGCTGTCCCTGTCGTGCAGGCGCCGCCCCAGCCAAGCAGTACCCCGGTGTCCGCTGCCCCATGCTGCCCCAGGCTGTGTCTGCTCCTCGAAACCTGGCTAGGCAAACGCCCTTCCCGTGCCTGCCCGTGCTGCCCTGCCCCCGCACCCGCCTGACAGGCGACCTGCCCAATCGACACTGCCCGGGGCGGGGTAGTCGTCGGCGTGGCCGTTTATCGATCATCGCTTACCAGGCATCATCGACTGCCTTATTCGCCACCCGGCCTCAGGCTGCCCCGCAGCTGCACCACCCAGCTGATGCACTGGTACTGATGCATGATGCCCCATGCATGCCAGGTGACGATTCCAGTTCAACGTTCAACGTTCGCATTCAAGGTCAAGCTTCAGCGCAAGATCTTCGAGGAAACGTCGACCCTACTTAGCTCAGTCAGCGCGACTTGGCTTGTCCCACCTGCTGGGGCTCTTTTTGTCGCTCAGGGCCCTGGGGGGGGCGCACCATCGGACCTCAGCGCCCTCGCGTGCCATCCAAACCCAACTGCGAGAACCCACCCTCTCGCTCCACTCACCCATCATCCACAGCGCAGTCTACTCATCAGCCCCTCTCATCCCCCGGTTTTCTTCTGCTCCCAACGTCAACGTCCTTCAACATCAGTCAATCATTTTCCTCTAATCTCCAAAATGGAACAGCAGAAGCAAACTAGTAGTAGCCAACTTCTCCCCCCCCATTCCATTACATGTCACTAGAAGAGTACGTGTTACTTGGCTCAGGCGCTCAGGCTCTTTAAGCGGCACTCGAATAACGGCCCAAACTCGTCATCAATCAGCCCACACACTATCTTCTTCAGCTGTGCTTGGCCAAGAAAAGCATACTGTTGAATGAGCGCGGGATATCAGCTGCATCTCAGCGCTCGGCATCGCAACGGAGGTATGTACCCAGGCGGAGAGTATTATTTCGGCAAAAGACAGTGTATAGGAGACGCTATTAGGAGAGCTGTTCGCATACAGGTTACAAATTATAAGCAAAGCGTTAAAGACTGTGCATAGTAGAGGGAGAGATGAAGGGAGCAGTTCTGCCTCAGAGACATAATCTTTTTGGAAAAGAACGTGGCACTAGTCCAACAACCATATAGGTGTACACCACAGGGATGAAAATGACACTCGGATGCCGCGAGATACATGACGTGGGCGATTTCGTGTGTGTCGGGGGGGAGGAGGCGTGCACGTAAAGGTCGCATCTTGGTTCTGTTGTTGTGCAAGTTGATACGAGGTGGAGGGAGGCAGAGAAGAACCAACAGTACGACAAATGGGCGAGACTTACGAGACTTCAATGGGCACGGAGTTAAACGGCCGCGTTTTGGGGCAAAGAGCGCGTTCGTGTGTGTTCTCTACTATCATGGGTCCTGAGGCCATTCCCCACGGTGTGTACAGGATGTTGTTGTTGACACGCGCTGTCATAGTTTGGCTGATCTCGCTTCTATATTTCCAATTTCGTCATCCCGAGCGTCTCGTCACCCTTCCCTGTTTTCCCACTTCGCACCATGCCCTCCGTCAGCTCGTCCTTCTTCCCCCCGAACAATCGCTACATCCCTTGGCCTAGTTCCAACTCTCGTTTCCCTCCGGTCGCCTTAGCCCAAAGAGCTATCGTTACTACTGATAACTACCAAAACACACGGATATGACCGATAGTTGCAACTATACTATAGGCTGCTACGTGTGGTTCTGGCGTCACTACAAAAGGGGGGATTCGTTTCATTCATCCGAAGACAATTCAATTCAGTAGTACGATCGCCTCGCGGTATATGGGAAAGCGAAAAAAAGAGAATATAAGTAAAAGGATCCGGTTCCCGTGACGGGGTCGGAACCGCCCGGCACTTGACCGGAAGGACCAATGATTTGGTCGTTGTATGCTCCAATAATGGCGTAGAAGAGTAATAGGTCGATTAACCCTGAGGCAGGGCCGAGGGAGCGATGTGCTCGACCTCGTTAGTTAAATCTGTCCTTCTCATCGCTTATCAGGAGAGAGGGGGCCCACGCCCCACATATTGCCAACCCATTAGGTTGGCGTGGGGTACACAATAGGATATTGGACATCTTCCTTCCATACACTCGCATAATGCCCGACTGGATTGTGTGGTCGGGCGCTGGGCCGTGGAAACCTAAAAGTAAACCGGATAGCGGTTACTGCGGCAGGTGAATGTTGCGTGGGTAGTCCGTGCCGCGTTGGAGGTCAAAGAAGCGGTGCTTCAAGGCCTGCTCGGCCGAGATGCGCAGACTGGGGTCGGGCTCGAGAAGCTGATCGACAAGGTCCCGGAAGCAAATGTCGTAGGTCATGTACTTTGCTTCGTTCTGGTGGTACTGGTACCGAGAAAGTGGGGTGGATGGGATCGGCTTGGTGGTGCGCACAGTGCCATCGGGGAAGAAGAGCTGCTGACGCTTGTCGGCCGGAAGATTGGCCAGCAGGCTGTTGGGCATCACCCCAGCGCACTCTGCATCTGCGCCAAGAGGGGTGTCGCTGGCCTCAAAGGCATGCTTCTCGCTTTGTACTGGTTGTACGCCTCCTGCGTTGGCCAGACATCGCGCTGATGGGGTCCAAATGGCAGCTTGCCCGTCATCATCTCCAGCATCACACACCCAGCTGCCCACATGTCGAGGGGAGCCGACCAGGCGTGTGTGCCAAGCAGGGCCTCGGGTGGAAGGTAGGCCTTGGGAAGCGCACTCGGTTTGGTGCTGGGACGAATGCGGATGTTACCCGCACCAGTCATGTGGACCATTGGCGAAGAGAGGAACGGAACCACCTCGCCATTCTTGGAGGGAATGGGGATGAGAGCTGCGGCGGTGCTGTCGAACCGAATGTGTTCTGCGGTCAGATTGCCATGGACGAAGCCCTGGTCATGAAGAGAGGCGAGAAAGAGAGAGTTGCTTCATGATGGCCTGGATGTGCTCCAGTGGGAGCCCACGTCCGTGGAGATCGTGCTTGATAAAGCTGTCCAGCGTGCAAGCCTTGCTGTCAAACACGATGCAAAGGCGGTCGTGGTTGTAGAGAAACACCTCGCGCACGTGCACCCAGCCAATGACGTCCGGCTTCATGGCTCCACTGCATGCAGGATCCGGGCCTGGCGCATGCTCTCGGCACGCATGTCGGTAGCGGTGTGGCTGACATTGATCACCACCTCTTGGTTGGTGACCATGTCATGGGCCAGCATTGCGTGTCCATAGGGGGTCTTGCCACGGTCCCCGGTAATGATGTATCGCTGCGCCAGAAGATAGGCGCAGCTGTCGCTCCGAGAAAAACGCAGGACGGGGCCAATGACTTGGGTGCCACCAATGCTGGCGAGATTGTCCAGTTCCATTGGGTCGGCTTGCACCTCGTCGGCAACCGCAGGCTGCACGTGAATATCAGAGTTAGCTTCCACGTTATGGGCGCATGTAGGGGAGAGAGGACGTACGCTTGGATTTCACTGGGATAGGGTGAGAAATAATGGGTGGTATTGTTGTTTTCAGCGATGCGAGCATGCTTCACTTGGTGCCGTTTGGGTGCTGGTGTACCAAAAGTGGCAAAGACGTTCTCATTCGCGCGCTTTCGCAGCACGGGGGGGCGTAGTGGCGGGTACAACCGTGGAAACGGTGGCAATGGCGGCAGGTGGTGCTGCTGCGCCACCAGGCGTCCGATGAGGAACAGCGCCGGTGGCATGGCGCCGCGCGGCAGATTGCAAATCGGCCGGGGCATCGGAAGCGGGGCCGGCGCAGGGAGAGGAGTGGGGAGCAATGGCGCCGCGGCCGCCGGGCGCGGGAGGGGAGGGATAAGGCAAGGACGGAGGAGGGTGCTGGCTTTGTGTCCCTTGTGCGGGAGGGCCCGCGGCAGATTGCAAATCGGCCGGGGCATCGGAAGCGGGGCCGGCGCAGGGAGAGGAGTGGGGCAATGGCGCCGCGCCGCCGGGCGCGGGAGGGGAGGGATAAGGCAAGGACGGAGGAGGGTGCTGGCTTTGTGTCCCTGTGCGGGAGGGCCTGCTTGAGGCGCGGGCCAAGCTGGCCGACACGCGGGCGGCGGGAGAAGGCAGACGACTTGAGCGGGGCCATTGCAGATGCTGTGTCGTTTTCCGGCGTCGCAGGAATGAGGCAGGCGGTGGTGGGAGAAAGAAGAGGGCCAGATGGCGGCGTGCAGGCCTTTTATGCGGCCATCAGGGAGCGGGCGTGGTCGAGGCTCAGGCGCTCAGGTGCCCTCGAGCACTGCTGGGCCCGCCTGGGCACAGCGCCAGTGCCTGACATGCGAGCGTACTTTAGGCGCACACAGTGACGCCGTGCGGGCAGTTGGGCTGGCGGGGTGGCGGCAGGGGGGCAGTGCGTGCGCGGATTGTCGATGTGTGATGCATGATGCATGGATGATAGACGATCGATAGGCGGCGCCCATTGGAATATCAGTAGGTGTGATGCATGCGATTTGTCTCATTTTTGTATCAGTTGACCTGTTGGGACAGCCAGTCCCATTTTTGAGACACATCCTCCCGCTCATATGCCTCCAACACACATCCTCTGCTGCAATGAACGCTTTGCTGTGAGATCTGAGACTGTATGAGCTAGTGACCGAAGTTCACATTTTGGGCCAAACGCACGAGCCGCCCTGTGGCTCTCTGATCTCAAAGGCCCACAGACTCTCTATAGTGATATTAGCCTACTGCTGCCGTGTATAGCCTGTGGTGCATATACAGCAAACAGGTTATACTGGGACTGGCACAAGCATGCTGAACATCATACCGGAGAATCAACTCATTCAAGTTGAGCAGGACTTTGTTTCCAGTCACTGGTAACACCCCCGGTGGTTAATTCATCCACGGTCGGCTGCCACATCCTTTTGCTATTATTATACTGTATTGGACTGGAACGGAAACCGTTGATGCAATGGAGAGGTGTTCAGGCAGAGCATGTGCCAATGTAGCCAGCTCACTCTGATGCCGCAGACGTGAATAAGAGTGTGAGGGGGCTGGATGCAGCGCGAGTGGGTGTGAATGAGCGCGGTAAACGTGTGAGCGATGAACCATCTCTTATGAGACTCCTCTCAGTAATTCTTTTCCGGTGGTCAAACATCGTGTTGGTTCTTTGTATAATGGCACAATACCCGCACTTTCGTAATAACGAAGAGGGAGAAAAGCATAGTGTTGTTTTGCCCTGGTGAGAACTTTTCACGCTCTTGCCTGTTCTAACGTCAATCGAAGCAGACCCAGGCTTCTCTGAGGATGCAGACTATGAGACTACAATAAGCGTGTTGAACAGGAGACTGCGCATATGTGATATACTCTAGTATTCAGAGCAGATACTCCGCAACACCGAAGGAAAGGTGATGGTAAGAATGGTTTATATTGACAAAAAACACAAACGAGGACGGAAAGACCTTTGTACAAAAGGTACAATGATGAGTGGTAAGTAAGCAACACAGACCCCCTTTTGGTATGGCACCTTTCCTGGGTCGCCCGTGACTGATGGAGGAAAGGAGTTCATCATTAGACGCTATTGTCTTGACACGAGAAAGGTTTCCCCTTGCCCGCCGCCATATCGTTCTTCATCGCCACCACGGCCGAGTAGGTACCAGCGACAGTCAAATATGCGCCAGCAATAATGAGCACGGCGCTGATAACAAAGATAATCTTGTCCGTGACGAAGCGCATGGTTCCAGCCACTTTGGAACCATGTCTTGCCAGGTACCTGGACCAGATCGCCAGTCTCCTTGTCGATATATTCGAGAGAGAGCTGATAGATGCCCATGAGACCCGTAAGACCAATTACGAGGAAGCCACCGGTCAAGGCGCCTATCAGTGAAAGCAAATCGTCAAACACGGGAACAGCACAGGCCAGGATAAAGCCAATGATCAGCACTGTACAGAAGGAGGCCGACCATACGATCCAGTGGATCGGGGTCGAGTTGGCAAGGTGGCGCGTGCCTCGCAGTGCACGAACAAAGATGTACTTTGCACCAATGTGGGACAGCAGAAGGGCACTGACAAATAACCCAAAAAGCGCCATCGCGTAGCAAATGATCTTAAACGTGGGCCCGGCTGAGGCCAGGACAGGCGAAGCAAGCCATTTTCCGGCACAGTCATATACTAGACAGGCAATCACCACATAGGTACCACAGACAAAGCCTTGTCCGACATAGACCGGTTTAAGGAACTCGGCCGGTGCGCCAACTCGGCTGAGATGGAGAAGAAGCCAGGGGTGCCCATTAGGGCAAACAGCTGAGTAGATACCGCGTTCATCGCTTTGTAGAATTCGGTGGATTGGGTAGCACGGGTATCGTTCCCCTCCCCAGGAGGTCGGCTTGCACCCTTGCCCTTGACCAGGATAGCAATCGTCAACACCCAGTTGGCTGCAATAACACAAGCCAGGCCAATGTATGAAAGAATCGCCACCCTCCATTTCGTGGAGCATCGAGCCAATGATGGCCACAAAGCCCGTTACGATGCCGGCAAATGCAATGGTACAGAGCCCATGCAGATAATAGCGTTGAAGGCGATCGTTAACGTCCTGAAAATGATGGATTAGTATCGTCCACTATAGAGAAGAGTACAAAGAAGACATACTCAATGGCTGAACCAGCAAAGAGAATAAACACAATACAGTAACTCCACCCAAAATCTCACCGCCCAGACGGCCACCAATCATCTGGCAAAAGTCTCCCACGGAGTGAATGTGGGGGTAGCGTACTCGAATCTTAGCAATGTACCACGAAGAAAGGGTGGTGATGGCGCAGAGGAGGAGGAGAGAGATGAGGCCTGGCACAAAACCAAGTACGCCAAAGGTCCGGGAATACCAAGAATACCGACTGCGGTCATCCCACATCAGGGTAGTGTTAGTCCCATACCGTACCAAAACGAGAGAAAGAAAGAGTACGCACTTCCAATCTGGGATTTGGCCACAACCACCACGGCACCTTCCTTCCAGTTCATGCGGCGCATCGCACTCAGCGTCATCTGAAGCAACACATCCTTCTCGTCGGGGTTAACTTCGAAGACGGCTACCCTGGCCTTGTCGTCCTCGCCAGTGATATCAAACTTCTTGTTTTCTTCGAGGGAGCGGGGCTTCTTCTCCGCAATGCTTGAGGTCGACACGGCGAATGCGGCAGGGAGGCAGGGGAGAGATGAAAGGGTAGACGGGGCTGAGCACAGAGGAGGTCGGGTGGCGAGAGGGGGGGGGTGGGGGATATATATAAGGACGCATATAAAATCTTCGAAGTTCGTGGGCGTGGATCGTGCGGGCGGTTATTTTGCGGGTTTGGCTCGCATAGTGTTTCGACATCTCTAATGGGCCGGGCGTGGTTGGGCTGGCCTGGGCGTTCGCATGCTTATAGCTGGCAGAAGCTGGCAAGACCAGAGTAAGGAGATGCGCGTAACTGTCAGGAGAGGTCAGCCATGCATGTGGGCCCCACGATTGCAAACTACCCGCTCGCCCCGTGCTCCTGTAGCAGATAACGCGGCAAGCGGGCACCCATATCCCAGGGACATCCATTATTCCGGGGCCAACATCGCCCGCGCCGGGTGTGATGCGCGGTGCATGACGAGTACATCGCGTGAGTACTGAGTGTATACTGCAACGAATATGTTGCAGGTTGAGTTCAACTGGGTGTTGGAACTGCTAGGGGCGCTTTTTCCCTGCTGGTGCTGCTCACCAGATGATATATGTCCGGCGTCCAGAACCACACATTCACCGTGTTCCATGCTGGGAGTCTTATCGGATTATCAGCGCGACAATTGAAGATTGAAGCACTAGTTTCAGTCTTGGCACTCTCTGCCTGATGCCCTGAGACCTGAGAGGCCCCTGAGGCTCAGGCTCAGGTCTCAGCGTCATTGTGGTCATGAGTCGATGAGCGCAGACCTCAAGCTGGCCCTCCGATGGCTCCGTGGACATTTTCAAGACGGAAATATGGGGCAGTTTTTTTGCATTTTGCAAAAAGGCGGCCTTTTGCTGCATGGGCGCCTTGTTCTCCATACCGACCTTATGCGGGCCTGCGTCTACCTCGTGCAGTTGCTATATAGTTGCCACAGTTATTAGTTACCACACATACAGGTCCTAATCTTGCTGTGGCACAGCTGCGATCGTCGGCCAAACATCTACTGTTAGAGGGTAGTGCTAGGGTTCCCTTGCACGGCCCTCGATGGATCGGTGACGCTCGCTTTAGCTAGTCCGAAGAGTTCCGCTCGCAGGCCGCCACGCCCAGCTCGCTCCATCTCCCTTCTCTCTCTTTTCTCCTTCCCTCAGACGTTGTAAAGATGTGGCTCACCACTTTGCCTTCACGCCTTGTCTGAAGGCTGCTTTGCAGCTGATCCATAAGATCGCGAGTGCTCCCAAGTCGCACTCTAGCACATACACGTACGTCCTCCTCATGCAGATCTAAGGTCTAACCGATCCCACCGCTTCTCGCCGTGAATGAGTTTCTCTCACCGGCTCACCTCGACCCAATTGGCTCAAAAATAAATACCGCACAGTAGAAAAAGGCGGATAACATTAGTACGAAGTAGGATATCTAAGCTTCATATCATCTCGCACAAAACAGTCCCATGCATGCATCATGCATCATGAGGTATCTGCATGATAACATGGCTCCACATGCAGGCTGGGTTAGTTTGGACTGGCCCGAGATACAGCCCTTTCCCCCGCCAGCAGCCATCTTTGCCCGAGCAAGAACCATCAATGGTTGGGTTACGCTCTTTTGTATCCTCTATCCGACGGAGAAGACGTTGAGCGCAATGATACCGCGACGCATGACGCGCATGACGCGCATGACGCTTCACCCAAATCGTAGGCGCAACGTTTTGTTTCTATTAATCTCATTTTCTTCCTTCCTTCTCTCTCCCTACTACGAAGGAAAAATACCAACAGGGCAGAGATTCGATGAGAGGAAAAAGAATGAAAAGGAATGTAGACTGCCAAATGGTATATATAGGTATGATAACGGGCGACCAGAGTTGTGATCGCAAAACAGAGGCTGGAGCAAACAAAAAATAAGCGTGATGTTAAAAGGACCGCGTTATCTCAGGCACCATCGTAAAAAAGATCGTAAAAGCGTCCAGCGGAAGCGCCAGTGGTATCCCAAGAACGGGTCGACTGGAATCCGGAATCGACGAGTTAACCGTGCCATCCCGCGGTCACAATGCTGTCCGGCCGCGCGTCTCGTATGGCAGCAAAAGCATCAGTACACTGGCCAGCAAAAAGAGCGAGGCAGAGACCATAACGGGAACCTTGTAGGTATTCGTGTAGACTGCACCAAGGGTGCCAGTACCCCCCGACCCGCTGCACCGCCATGGCCAGACCGCCCCCCGTTCCGCGGAGTGGGGTAGGGAAAAGCTCATAACTGATCATGTACAGAATCGCATACATCGCATCTTGCGTCACTGAGCTCCCAGCCGACCAACCAAGAATGGCAGGCGTTCGCGCCGTCGTAAACCCAAACAGCAGCACCCCGTCAGCATCGTCCAAAAGGCCATCGAACCTTTCCTTCCCACCCACGGGATCTCTGCCATCAGTCCTGCAATCACGGTGCCGGGTGCGCCAGCACAGGCAATTTCCAACAGCTGGGAGTACTGTTCATGCACACTAAAGGAACCAGTGCGGCCTCCGGCCTCCTTGATGTAGATCGAGATAAGGGTGTTGAACAAAGAGCAGCCCGAAGCGATCTGAAAATTTGGGCCAGCGGTCATTGTTAATACTCAAAAGGATGCGGTGCGGGGGGAGAGCACTCACTAAAAGCCAGAGCAGAACGACGTCAATCGTGTTCCATGCCATACGCGGGGTGACAAAGAGCCTTAAACTTGTTTAAGGACCAGGAATCGCCTGTGCGGCGCCAGGCATCGCCCAAGTTCGAACGAGAAAAGAGACGAGTGTGTCTTGCCAGTTGCCAACAGCCGCCTTGCGAAGCGCTGGGCCCGTCAATTTCGCCAGGACATCCTCTTCCTCTGTTGGTGTAGGTAGAGGGCAGACCGAGCTTTTCTTATCGGAATCATTGGACTGTTCTGCCAGTACCTCCATTTCAACCGCACGTAAATCAGCCAGGTCAGCTTCAGCGTTGTCCCGTTCTCCTCTGCAATGAACTTGAGCACCGTAACGCTCCCAAATCGTCTCCCTGCGCCAATAAGAATTTGGGCGACTCGGGGATGGGGTAAATAAAGAATCGGGTGATCCAAAACAGACAGGAGACGCCCGAACAGACGATCCACACGTATCGCCAACCCATGTTGGCAGCGCGGGTGCATCCATCTGCCTGTTGGCATGAAAAGTTGGGAATCAACGCCCATCCCATGAGCGCTGCAAAGATCTGGCCAAGTGTCCAGAACAAGGCAAGAATTGACGAGCCATTGGTATCGTCCGGCGTTGGCTTCGATAAACTGCGAGCCATCAATGATTACATTCCCACCAGTCCCGATTCCGGTACAGAGGAGCAAGGCGCAATACGTTACAAAATTCATCGACCCCGCTGCACCGAGGCCAAAGATAAAGCTGATCAAAAGGGTTGTGTTCCAGCTCATGCGTCGACCGACAACGTCGGATGTAAACCCCCAGAAGGCGGTGCCAACCTGTGTTCCGTCCACCAGCAAGGTCAGGAAACGCAGGCGAGCAGAAGACAAGCCAGGGGTAAAGGACGTACAAGGGTGCCAACGTAAAAGTAAACCGAGGCAAACTGGACGTGCTTCGGGCGCATCTCCATCTGCACCTGGGTGAGAGAAAGTGTCAAGCACTCCATCACAATGTTGTCTGCCGCCCAGCCATAGGCGACTTGGACAAACAACCACCAATTGAACTTGCCCCATCCGATCCGCTCAATCTCCCCATTGATCAAGGCAGACTTGCGTGCAAACACCCTGCTCACTTGAGAGTCCGAAGCCAGCTGTGAGTCCACTCCTCGTTTGAGCACCGCAACTTCTTCGGTCGAAACGAGGGCGAGGCGTCGCATGAGGAGCCCACTGCTGTTGTTGGGGGGGTCAATGTGGCCAAAGGAGACATTCCAGTGCGGGGGAGAGATAAGAGGGAGGGTAGGATGGGGGTAAAAGGAGTGTGGGGACAATGAAGAGATGGTGGCGACGATGGTGTATCGCGATGAGATATCAAAAGAGCCAACGAGGTCAGCCAGGGGCGGAGGGTCCTGAATTCAGTGCTGCCGCACTCATCTTGTGCGTGCCGCGTCAGTAGAGCGCGAAGGGAAACGCCACAGGGGCTTTGTTCCTGTCATAATACGTGCCGCTCATCGTTGCTTGGGGTGAGGATGATATAGGGCGGTGATCGATTATCAATGTTCGTCTCAGCTAGTCTGTGTTGCTCGGTTGTGGAGCAGGCGAGGAGCGCTTCACGGCTACTGAGTACTGAACGTTCAAGGTGTGGACACCCCTGGCGAGGGAAAAATGGCAATGGGAGAAGAAACTGGCTCTCGCATTTTCCTCCACATGTTTTAAGATTCAGATCTTCAGGGTCCGCCTCACGACTGGGTCTCAGTTCGTACCCAAAGCGTATCCAACGCTGCACTCGGGCGCTGTCTGCGCGACAGGCGCACTACGGCGCACTAGGCACTCCTGGGCCTCCCAACTCCAACCAATTTTCCACTTTCAAACACCAATATTGCTGAGGCGCATGGGGCGCTCTGGGTCACCGCACCTCAAGTTTCGAGCTCAGCGTCTGAGTGAGCGTGCCCTGAGCCTCAGACCGCCTTCAAAAGACATTAGATCCATCAGTACTGTGGCATCCCGGAAAGTCGTGGCACACAGTCATGCACATCATGTTACTCTGTTACGTTGAACGTCGGGCAGATTTGTTGGGCGGTTTACCGGGTTTTTTACCGAGCCCAAAACAGACGAAAGAACGGCTGTCGCTTGATAGCGCGTCAGTACTGCGCCGTGGGGTACGTGCACGCGCTATGCCACGGCAAGCAGTGGCAGGCGGCACAACCCTGGTTCTATGTGCCCTCCCTTCTGGTCCTCTGCACTTGCTTACTTCTCCCCAATCCGCCTTGCTATCAGTCTGGCTCTGACTGCCAAGAAGAGGGCATCTATATATGTCGCCAGAGCAGCGGAAGGTTAAAGAAGTGTGGCGAAGGCAATGGTCTACCAGGCACCACCTCTAAGGTCGAACACCCGTGACATGCAGATGAAACAGACCGAATCTTAATGCCCTATATTGTGGGTCCCCCCCAATGTCCCTGTACCTTCGTGTGATCTTTGAGCTGGGGTGTGGCTTCGTACACCAAGTTGGCCGGCGCCTGACGATGCACCTTGCTCGTGTCCCCCTTGAATCCCACAAAGTAGATCCGAGCCGTTTCCTCGCCTTGTGCACGGGGAATGAAGAGCGTCACATCCCGCACGCGAGAGAACTTGGTCACGCGAAGGGGGTATTCGACCAACTCGTTCGTCTGCGCCACCTCCACTGTCTGGGCAGGCAAGAGCGGGCTGCCCTTCCCAGCGTCCAGACGGGCCGCCGCATCATCAAAGTCCAAGGGCGTGTCGCAATTGACAAACAAGTGAATCTTATCCGGCGTCTGTCCCCCGGACCGGCCAGCACGAGGAGCGTCCGCACCTTGACCGACGCCGAGTCCAC
The DNA here is from genome assembly GCA_003971905.1 of Moniliella sp. 'wahieum'. NCBI lineage: Eukaryota > Fungi > Basidiomycota > Moniliellomycetes > Moniliellales > Moniliellaceae > Moniliella > Moniliella sp. 'wahieum'. Next base: position 86,736 of record RSEE01000020.1, read on the forward strand.
AAATGGGATCCGGATCAACAGCGAATCATCCACATCCGACTCGAGGTAACTTTCCCGCGACATGCGCTCGGACCATGGCTTGATCACATTCCGCCCCATGTCCTGGTACATTTGGTATGGTACGTTGTTAGCTCACCCATCTCACTTTGCTGTGGGTGGGGGGGTTGGTACTTACCCGTTCTGCTTCGTTGAGCGCCGTTACGCCCTCACGGTCAATGTCGCCGTAGAGGTAGTCTTGAGGCCCTTCAATGAGCAAGTGGTCGTCATCGTCATGATGGTGGTGATGTCCGTGATCGTCGTGGCCAGCGTGTTCGTGGGCACAACTCATGATGGTGGTGGTGGCAATACTGTAGTCAAGGGCCGGTAGAAGAGAACTTGAGCCGAGTAAAACTCAGTGGCGGTTGTTTTCCATGTACCAGCCCGGTCCGTGCACCGGGATATTTTAATTCCGCCCGTGGCTGCGCCGACCCACACAATCCGTTCAGATCAGTTCATCGTCACGTGCTTAACGAGAGGAGCCTGCCCAGAAACTAAATCGATTGAGAGGTGGATAGGAAAAGAAAGTAGAGGATGCAAGACGACAACCACCCACATCAGGCCGGGATCTCCAGATTCCGTTTTGCATCGGTTTCCTACCCAGAAATCATCCCCCCCCCTCCTTTGAGCCTTCCAATCTAAATCGAGTTACCCTCTCTGGCTGAATCAGAGAAGAGTATCGGGGCGTAACATTTGTACTCTTCCTGGTCCCCCGATCTTGGATCCTCAAGCACCATTTCGACCCGTGCGCGAATACTTTGTGAGCTTATGAAACACGTGTCGTTTACGTACGGCCTAGAGCCAAAAAAGATATGTTCGGGTACCATCCATTGGATCGTCGTGTAGGTCGATCCGCACGCAAAAGAAAAGTATACAAACAGTGGGGGGTATGCGAAAAGAGCTGTGGTGCGCTGCTACACGTCGGGGACCTGCCACGACGCGGGAGCAGCCACGGGTTACTGCACGCTAATAAGCACGCGACTGGGCCTGGAGCCGGTCTTGCCGTTCCATCAGCTGCAGTCCAGGGACTTGGGGCTGCCCTCGTACCGTTTGAGGTAGGATGTGGCCACGACTTGTTCTTGAGCCAACAGAGGCGAAGGAGGACGCGCTCTGCGTGCCTCCCTGCGCGCTTGCAACCGTTCCCGCTCAAACTGTCTGCCTTTCTCCCGCTCCCGCTCTGCCTCTCGCGCTTGCTCTGCACGCACTTGGGCCATAATCTGGCTTGTCTGAACCTGGTCTCCGCGCTGGGTCCACTCGGGCTCGGAAAGGGAGCGCATCCTAGGGAGGTCAAGGGGCGATGTGCCGCTAGATGGGAGGGGGGGAAGCGGTAGCGGTTTGCTCTCTCCTTTCCTGGGGAGCTCGGTATGGAGCGAGGGGAAGGCAGCCGAGACTGGAGCAGGCTCATTCGGAGGTCCCGCACTGATTTCCCTTGCGACGGGCGACGAAGTTTTCGCATCCAGCCCAGGAGGCGGATGCGCCGGCCCGATGGTGGGCTACCAGGGGAGGATAGGATGGCATCGGAGCGTGGGGGGAAGGAATCCATGATGTCTGGCTCCTGCTTAGTATCTGGGTGACGGGAAAAAGCGGTAGCTGCTCCCTGGGAGCGTGCGGGAGGAGGGCCAAGCGCTTGTTTGGTAAAAGGCTGAAGAAGGGATTGGGGAGCCGACGGACGGCGTGCGCGCGGTGCGGACATTGCGCGTTCTGGCCAACGGGAAAGCCAGTCGACGCCAGTGGCTGGTGGCTGGTGGCTGGTGGCTGGGTAGTTGGGGGCAGGCGGTTGGGGGAAGGAGAAAGGGACGGAGGAGGAGGATGTAGTGGCAAGGGACATAGGGAACTCGCCGCGCTCTGCCAGTGCTCTGCCGCCGATGGGGCGCCACATGAATTGGGGGCCCTAATCGTGTGGCGCGCGGGGGAGGCGACTCGGGACCGGGGATACCGACGGGTGAGACTCCAAGGTCAGAACGGTGATGCATGATGTCACACATCCCGGTACGTACTGGACCTTGAAATATTAGCTGCCAGCACGCGTTTATATGTCAACACCGACGCTTTGTAGAGTACTGCGGGTGTGGTCTTCGTATATGGCCAAGTCTGAATCCCCGTCTGAACACTAGTACCCCCCCTCCTCGTCAGCCTCTGTCCTCTGTTACACACTGGGGAATCAAAAATGGCTTCGAGGGCTTGCGAAAAGGGAGATGTACCACCCAATCCCCTCTAGCCGCTGCCATCTCGGGCATCCGAAAAGAAGGCGGTGGCTCTTGGTGCGGCCGCCCTTATCCTACTCTTTCCGTTAACGTCGAGATTTAGCACTTCATACAGGTTGATCCTACAGCCACCAAGTTTAAGTCTTCAAGATGAGTTGGCGACTCCACAGAAGGGAGAGGGGCTAGAGTAGGGAGAGAGAGATACGCGAAGGGGGAGGGGAACAGGCGAGAAAAGGGTACTCTCCGGCGGGTATTGTCACGGGCTGCGGCGGACACGAGATGGTCCGACCCAAGCTAAGGCCCGCCTGCCGCACATGCCCAGTAGAGCGTGCACCGCAGGCCAACCAAGTGTGATGATGGTTGGCTAAATTAAGCATCGTGGCCGAAGGGCCATGCTCCGTGCGACAATAGTCGCCCCCCCCCCCAAGTCCAAATCGGCCGGCCTAAATAAGGCCACCGAGCTTCCAGTGCCGTGGCGGCGTCTGTCGCCCGTCCCGTTCCTTTCCTTTCTCGGTCGCGCCTGCGGCGACCACCCCGTTTGACGTGTCTTCCTTTCTACACCCCTTTGTATCCGTTTCCCTTTGATCCTGCCTGTACCCTGGTTGATGGGGATCCTTTCCCCCACCTTCAATTCTCGTCATCTCTCGTCTCCACTCTCGTCCTTCCCGCCTATCCTGTCCGACCCCTGCCCGTTTTCCAGCCAATCGATCCAGTACAGGCAGCCTACTCTTGTTAGCGTCCGACATCCTCCGACCTCGTCCTCCAGCCATTCGTCAGTCCTGTCGCGCGAACCCTCCTTTGGTCGCGTCGATTCCAGTCTCAGTTGAGACAGTGTTTGTCCCCCTCTGCCTCCTCCCGTCCCTAAGTCCGGAGGCTTCAGACACGTTACTACGGCCCAAGCCGGTGCAGACGCAGCCTTGCCACACGTGCAGCCGCCCCACCAAAGGCCTCTCCTCGTCCCTAGCTCCGCTCGGATACACCAACCAGCCCAAGCCCGAAATACCGTGAGTCGACCTACCGTCGCCTAAGGGATTGTACCCCAAAAAACCCCAGGGCGGGCCCCCTGGCCGCGCCCGCCCGTGACAGGTATTATGGAGACGAAGTACAGCGTGTTGCAAGCTTCCGGAAGACACTGGGGTATGTAAGTGATAACGAATCAGAACTTGGCTGTCCGTCCGTGACAACAATCATCAACAATAACAAGAAGAGGACCCTATATAACGTCTGAGTCATTTCAAGCTGGCTGTCTTCCTCCGAGGAGCTTCTGATGACGGACCAAAAGTGCATGCTTTATGCACAGTTGCTTCGCTCTGGGTAGCAGCCGCAGCGTTTTGTCCCCACAATGAGTCGCTAAAAGGGGATATGGCCGTCACAGTTCAGCCAACCGTTTTTCTCTATGACACAACACACTGAGGGTATTGGCGCCGGCAGCCCTCAAACTTGGTTCTCCCATTTGCATGATGGTGCCTTTCTCTCTGAGGGGCAGGAACGTTGTCTATCCTATGTAACAGCTCATGCATACCCACACCGACAATTAGCATAGTACCAACAACTGCTTTTGTTGCTCTCTGGTCTCCCAAATCCTTACAACACAGCAATGAAAGGCCCTGCACCTTCGCGCTGTGAGTAGTGGCCCATGGAGCATTTGAGATGATCTTCCTTCGACTCTCTTAAACCAACACTGTGCTGGTTCATGCGACCTGGACATCGGCGGGACTACAAGAGAGGCTGATGAAGGCCCAATCGATGATTCATGACAGCCCATGTGGCTCTTGCAAAAGATTCACTCATCCTGGGCCTTGCGCGATGAAGGGAGTTGGCGCAGCAAAAATAAGTGCATTACCAGAGATTGGGAGACCGGAAAGAAGATAAGTGACAAGAAAAAGGTAGGTACTTAAAGAGAGACAATGGCACGATCTTGCCGCGTTTTCGCGCGAGATGGCCAAAAGTTGGAAAGTTAATTTAGAGAAAAAAGCCAATGCATAGAAAAGAGGAAACGTTAATTAAAGTCGATCATCTCGATCGTACGGCGCGTGCACCCTGAGTGCATTGACGCCGGCAAAGCGCTGATGAATCCAGGGGAAGATCTGGCTGAGGGAGGCTGCCATGGTCGGGGTGTGGTCGAGACCAGGGTAGAGCAGGAGCTCGGCACTGGAGTTCGGTACTGGGCGCAGGTAGCGTTGAAGTCCTGGACGGTCAAGTCTGGGAAGACGTTTGTCGCCAGTGCCTTGGGCGACAACATGGGCCCGGCCAGAGGGTATGGCCCGGTTCGTTCAATTCCTTTTCGTCTGAGACGATGGAGCTGTTGATCCAGGAAGGGTCACGGTACAGTCGGACAGGGTCAGGTTGAGCACCGCGACGGAGGCGGTGGGAAGACAGCCCTGGTCTGCAACCCGCAGTGTCTCAGCCATCTCATCGGTAATGTACTGAGACCGGTTTGAACTTTTCCACGCCATAGACACGCTGCAGCACGTCCATAAAGAACACCCCCTCTGCATCGCCCACCGGACCAGACCCCGCGGCGGCCCAGGCGGCCGGGATCAAGCGCGTGGGCCGCAACGCTGGGGCAACCGCGACCGAGCCAAGGAAACCACCGGTGGCCTTGCCGGGCTTGGCTTCCCGCTCATTGATCCGCCATGCCGTCATGCTCCCTCCGAGGCCGACAGCGACCCATTCCTACGGGACACAGCATGTTAGTACACCCTGATTTTTCGGCTACGCTCCTGCAGCGCGACAACGTACCTGGGGGTGATGCGGTTGCCCAGATGGCTACGTGCCGCTTGGATGGCAACGAAGTATCGGCCGCATGGAGGGCGCCGGCTCGTACCGGAACCCACCGGGGATCTCGCTGCCCAGCCCACTAAAGTCAGGCCCGATCACTGCGCCCATCTGGACCAGGTTAAAGGGTCCCTGCCAGCTGTACCACAGGTCGGACCGGTCCGAGGGCGCAACTGCCGCTGCACCCCAATCGTGCCCCGGGTCCATGCGATCGTCTTGAGCGGACCGCCGTCGCCACTTGGGTTGGCATAGGGCAGCAGGGCAAACGCAGTGGACGGGATCGGCTTTCCATTCTCGTCCTCACTCACAAACATGAACCGGCTGAGACTTGCGGTTTCGGGGATGGCAAAGGTGGTGTTGCTCGGGCCGCCTTGGCCATCACCCTGGACGTGGATGAGGTTCTGCCACCGGACCAACTGGCCGGGACGGTAGGCACTGAAGTTGCTGGGGGTTGGTAGAAGGGGTCGGTCGAAACATTGGAGGCCCAGGTGCTCACGTCGCCACCGACCAAGTGGAGTAGAAGACAGACTGGCAGGAAGAGTCGCCATTGCACGAGGGCGGGTACAGCACCGATGCGGGCGGCGGCGGGGGGAGGCCCAGCTGGTGCCAGAGGCAGCGAGGAATGCGGCAAACGCGACGGCAGCGAGCATGGCCAGCGCTGGGGGGTTGGGTTGGTAGCAGGGGAGATGGGGGTGGGGGCGGGCGAGAAGAGAGCGCTTTTTGTATGTTGGGAGCGGCATGCAGGGAGTGGGATGTAGATCTAGCCTCAAAGGCCGATGGCGGGGATGGTGGTAGCTGGCCGTCTACTTGGTACAGGCACACAACGCATCCTACCGAACCGGCCGACATGGCACCGAGAGCAGTGAGCGATACGGTGCTGAGCGGCTGAGCTGACAGGCAAGCGCGTTTGGGGCGGGTGCGATAAGGGACACGAGGCATGTGGAGTGTGGCCGATCGAACGTGTCGAATGGGGATGGAAGGCCGACGGGCGCCCGGGGAAGATGGCGTGTGGAGCGCTGGCTGGCTGGGACGCGTGACGGGACGGTGAGTGGGTGCAGACCGAGACAAGCGCAGTGGAGTCTGCCTCTTGTCCCCACAGATGCCACCCCGCCCGCAACTAGTAGACGCCCAGGTGCTGCCCATCCGCCCCCCCGCCTGCGGCCGCCGCCCCGGCCGCGCCTGGCGCCGCGCGGCGCCGCCTCATTCCAACCACCCAGAGCACAGGGACAGTGCGCGCTGAGCTCAGCATCTCGCTTTATTGGGCAGTGGGGCCTGTCCTGGCCAGCTCCGCTTTCTTTCAGCTTTCCGCACGAGGCAAGTTGAAATGTTTCCGTGATAGATCAGCTCTAGATGATCGATGAACCCAACCACATGGCTAGCTAGCTACGTTGCGCCCCCCGCCTGCTGCCGCCTTGCCTGCCAGGCCCTGCCTGAATTGGATAGGTGCATGATGCATGATGCATGATGCATGATGTCACCCTTTTAGCGCGCGTTAGCGCGTTAGCCTTGAAATCTAACAGGCAGAAGTGCACGTGACGTAGTGGCCACGTGACTCTCACCCATCCGGCTCATTTGCCGTGCTCTGAATGCAAGCTGGCAGGATGAAAGATTGAACAGTTGGTCTGGGTGGCGACGACGACGGCGAGCCAGAAAGGCAGGATAGGAAATGGACGAGTGGCACGCCGAAAACAACCATCCTGCATCCTCCACTCGCTCCTTGCCTTCCTTGCCCCGCCACCATGGAGGCCGAGCGCGTCTCTGCCTTCCCCGCCTACCCTGCTGCCTTGCCCCAGCCCGTCTCGACCATTGCATTCCGAGAAGACACAGACGAGCGCGCAAGGGGCAGAGAAGCCCGCCGCGGCAGCCAGCCGCTGCCAGGCGGCGAGGACGAGGACAAGGACAAGGACGAAGACGAGTGCTGCCTCATCTGTCTGGGCCCGATTGAGGACCGCACGGCACTGCCGCTTGTGGGCATTCCCAGTTCTGTTTTTACCTGCATCTGCCGTTGGGCCGAGCAAGCACGCAAGTGTCCGCTGTGCTCACGCCCCTTCACCTACCTCGTCCACCACATTCATTCCCCCCGCGACTTTTTCCCGTTTCTACCTCCGTCCTTTGTCTCTCCCACTCCAGCCGCTCCCTCCCCCCTCCCGCGCCGAGGAGGAGGAAGAGGAGGATCGCGAGATCGCCGTGCGAAGGCGGGTATACCGGCACCAAACCTACGCTCTTCACGCGTCGGCAGCACCGGTTTACCCGGTTCACCGCGCCTCCACCGTGACTGCATTTGCCACGTCGCCCGGGCTGTGTCTGGCGAGCGCGCCAATTCGCATTGCGAGAATTGGGGTGTGGAGGCACCTTCCCCCTCTCAGCGCGAATGGATTGCCTCCTACCTCATTGCGATGGGCAAGAACTGAGTTTGGGGTCGGATGCGGCCGTCGAGCTGTTGGCCGAGTTGGTCGCTGTTCCGCCTTCGGAGGCCCATCACTTTCTCCATGAACTTCAACATTTCCTCCGCTCGCCGTTTCGGACGGTGCAAATGGGATCAGTATGTGCGCTAAGCCCCACCGGGCCCACCTGCACCGATTCTGCCGCCCTCCACCCCCCGCGCCATTCGTGTGTGTCCTCCCGCCCCCTCCTCGTCCGCGGCCCAGTCCCCAGTCCTACCCTCGACCCCAGCGCCCCCTCGCGCGGAAGGAGATCCTTCGGCGTCTAGAGCGAGAAAAGGCGTTGCTAGCACGGCGGAGATCAAGGTGAGAAACCGGAGAAGATATGTATTGTTCATCTATGATACCTTACCATAACAGAATACCATACAAATTTCCTGGGGAACGGGAGGACCTTAAGCGTTTGAGGAAGCCTAGAAATGGAAGGGGATCTAGGGGGGTACGCATCAAACCTCAGTCCCGACGCAGGCGCATCATCAAATCCCAACGAGTCGTATGCAGGCGGCAGCGGGATCGAAGGGAAGCTCAACCGATCCGCGTTCCGAGGGGCGGGGCTCCCGTCGTGGTGGCCCAGCGGAGAGTGTGCGAATTCGACGCCAAGGAACGTGGCTGGACGTTTGCGAACGTCCCTTGGCGGCGTGGGAAGACTCGCGAAAGGAACAGGTGGACTAGGTACCGCACAGCTTACTGCCCCTCCCCCCAGCGGCGAGGGGGGAGAGTGTGGGCGCCAACCTAGAGGTAACTCTCCGACTTTACCGTGGCTCGGCACCGAGTCACTCGACACGTCGGCTGAATGCTCGCCCTGTACCAAACGAGGGGGCAGAAGCGATTCCTGTTGGGCAGAGTTCAGTCATGGAGATCCCGCAGACGCAGTGGGTCTGCAGGTGGTCAGCATCTGGCACCACTGGAGCCGCACTGTCGTTGGCTGGAGTGTAGCGTGGGAGCGTGGCTGCGGTGTACGCAACGCAGCAAGAAGGGATGATAGCCGTTGGCGCAAGGCAAACACTTTGATTTTCCGGTCCCCGTCTGATGGGCGGGGAGGTGTTGTATCAGCTCCTCGCGCGAGCCATACGTCGATGGCCGGATCACGAGAATACACAATCTCAACCAGGAGCGTGTGGGAGAACCGGATGGAAGCGCGGCTGCCTGGCATGGTAGTCGCACGAATCACATTATCGTCCGGCAAGCGGACCGGGTTTTGCACGGACCAAGCATCATCATTCCCCGCGGCACGGATGAATCCTTGCGACGGATCTCCTTCGCCATGCTTGGTGACCGAGCCGGGCTTGGTGGTACCCAGCCCTGCTGAAAAAGACAATGGCGTTGGACGGGGAGCGTTTGCTTGCCCCTCCGCCGTGTTTCGAGTTCGATCGTCGTTTCCAGCGTAACGCGGGCCAAGTAGACGATCAAGTCCTGCGGCGGTTGAGGCGAGTGGAGATCAATATTCATAATCCCTCCGACGGAGATGTTGGTAGAGGTGAGAGAGATACTCAAGAGCCCGACTGACGGGTGCAAGTCGTGGTAGTACAGAATGCGAGGGGTAGCAAAGAAATGAGTCGGCGTAGGGACGACAATAGGATAAATTCCTGTACATCCTCCACGTTCGAGTGCGCACGGCCGCCACCGACCACGACGGCCCTGATGGTCCATTTGACGCGGCCAAGCGGACTCCGTTCATAAGGCGGTACATCGCTCGGTAGGATAAAGGCAAAGGAGAAAGCATGCACCCTTGGTTAGAAAGAGACCTTCCTCTTCCTCCGCCTCACCGCCCGAATCGGGTTCGGCACGAGTTAGTAGCGAAGAGGGCGAGAAAAGACAGGGGATGAACCGTGAGCTTCCCGAGAAGAATCGCGGCGATCCTTATCCTGAACACGTGAAACAGACTGGAGAAGCGGGATGATACCTGCGACGCATCTTCCTCCTGCACCTCCTGCTCCAGCTCCTCATCAGCAGTGGCGATGGAAGAAGAACGGTGATAGCGACCTAGCGTCCCAGGGAGATGGGTCGCATACCCGTCCAGTGCTCGCGTCCCGTTTCAACCAGGATGGCACAGCGGGGGAAGGGGGGGGAGAAAGGAGGACTCAATCCTAAACTGGGATGCCGGGCGGGAAACGGGGCTGCCAAGGTGAGGCACAGAGGATCCGAGGTGGAATCAGGTCGACGAGAAAGGGCGTGTTCCACGCTCTCGGATCCAGCAAAAGCGGGATCGAGGATGGACGCCGCATCGTCCTCTCCCCCGGGGTAGGGCAAGCAAGGGTTGAGGGCCAGTCCAGCAGGACGGATGGCCACAGAGCGTCCTCGGGACTGTTGGGTACGCGCCAGATTGCTTTCAGGTGTGGGGCTGGGGGGCGACTGAACGATCGTCGGGGAGGGTCGGGGGTGTCGACCTCAGCCACATCGTTCAGCTGGCGTCTGGGGCGGAGAGAGAAGTTGACGAGCGGACAAGGGACCGGAGGCCGTGAGAGCGTGATCGACGATCAGGGATATGCTGAGCACGCCTGGGTGGTCGGGAGCGGGACTGGGAGCGAGAGCGGGAACGCGAGCCAGACAGAGATCGAGAGCAGCACGAGGACATGTGGTATTATGGGACACATCGCGAGGTGGGTAGAAGAGAGTTTGCTCAAAAACAACCGACTGTTCCCAGTTAATCGGGACCGTCAAAGCGGCGGAATCGAGGATGGCGACGACCTGGTCAGCTCGCAAGCGCAGCCGGATCTCAGAAACAGTCCGGTCGCTGGGCACCCGCACCTCCACAACGCCGCGCACCAGTTCGGCATCCTCCGTGGTGGCGGGTGGCGTACCGGTGAGGTAGGACCAGTCGGGCTCAGAGTCGGGGGTACCAGAGCGGCGCGCGTCTGGGCGGGTGGATGAAGACGGCGCTCTGCATAACCCGCACATGCGGCTCACACGACTGCAGTAGAGAGGACAACATGCGCAGGACGGTGGTGGTTGGGAAACGGAGAGGAAAGGAAAAGGAGGTCAATATGATGCAAAGGAGGCTGTGGTGAGTGATGGGGGTATAGTATAATGAGCTCCCCTGAGGTTTCGGCGCCACCGGAAGCATATCCGTCCACACTTCTTACTGTATGTACGGGTGTGGAGCTGTCACACTGCAGTTTGGAGTTGAGCCTTCCCAATGGCAATTTCGACTGGCTGGGTGCTGGCGTGGTGTCTACGGCTATTACCGTGCTTCTCGGCAGCACAAGTGCCTCCACGGTCGACTCCTAGGCACAGCCATCCACAAAGGGGGGTCAATATATCGCAGTGACTAGTGGCTGGAAATGGCACACACACAGGTACTATTAGGGCGGCGACTCAGAAACAGGTTGCTCTCTCCACAAAGAAGAGCGAGAAGCTTTCACCTTTTCTACGAGTATAGCTTCCGAGAGATTTAGCTTCAAAAGTTTCCACTATTTTGCGATGGTTGGCCTTCGCCTGCCTTCGCGCCAGAAGCGCAATGCACACATCGCGCCCAATTTTTGCGCTCGACGCAGCTTATTATTAGTTCAAAAAGGGTTGCAATGGCGTTTTTGTTGATCGATTAGGGCGTTGTGTGGCACAATAACTCCATCGCTGCTGTTTCCATCCGCCGTTCGCGACGTTATGCATTACAGCACACCGAATCAACGCGGTGAACTTGTGCACCCTTGTGCCCCCAGCCTCCCCAGTCACGTACTAATACCATATGCACCCAATAGGGCAGCATAATAGAATGGCTTCATCCGCCCGTCATTATCTTTTGGTGCACTGGATTGTGAGTTGTGAGTACCGAGGGGATAACACCGTCATCGTTTGGAGGCATTTTTGCAACTGGTATATCGGCTCGACGCGGCATGACTGTCAACAAGGGGCAAGCAATTGCACCACTAGCCAGAAATAACGATGGATGGCTGAGGCTTGTGTCATACATTTATTGGCTCCGTCTTCGACTTAAGGGCGGATAGCTCAGGGGTAGAGCGCTTGCTTAGCATGCATGAGGTCCGGGGTTCAATTCCCTGTTCGTCCATTTTTTGTCGGGCATCCATTTTCACCCGCTTCACTTATTCAAACCATTCGACTGCCCACCACGCCTGCTCAGGGGAGGAGATATAGAAGGCTGGCAAACATATTCCTCAGGAAGGCCAAATATACAAGTGGGGCATGTGGTCTCGTTTGTGTCCACGTTGCGATCAACCATAGATTTCTACGCCCGATCGTCGTCGGCGTCATCGTCCTCTTCCTCGGAATGATAATCCACCTGTGCGAAGATGGGGGTCGGCTGGGTGTCTTGCCAGGCCGCGGTGTACTTGGGCCCTTCGGCCTTGACCTTATCAGCGTACTTGAGCAACGCCTCGCGCGGGTCCTCGGCTCGCGAGTTGTCTTTGTAGATGCCTTGGACTAGGTGCTGGGTCGCCGCTGACCCAATCCGCCCACCACGTCCGGGCCCATTGATAGGACGCTCTGGGATACGGCTGGCGACCGGGTCCTTACGCATCTTGTCCAGTCTCTCCGCTTGCTCGCTGCGCTCAATCCGGTCGTCGTCCGCAGTTGCCCCGAACCCAGCATGACGTCCCCCTCGGCATCAGGCATCGTGTCCCGCAGACTATCCGAGATGAAGTCCTCCACATCCTTCCTCCTCCTGCTGGCCCGGTTCACTGAGAGGAGTGCCCCCTTGGTACTCGAATCAGGAGAATAGAAGACGTGTACCCGTCCACTACTGCTCGAAGCAAAGACCTGGTTGATTTTGGCATGCCAGGCTAGCCGAACCACTGACCCGGCGAGTCGCCAACGGAGACCTGCTGACGCAGCGAAAGGTCTCTTCGGTTGAGAACATTGATGTGTCCCGCTTGTCTCCAGCTGAGCCCGTAAGGATGGTTCGCTCGTCGGGAGAGAAGATGATGTTGGTCTCAGCGTAGAGGTTGGGCAGCTCCTTCCTCTCGGCCAGGGGGCGCTGCAAGCTTCGCACGTCCCACAAGCTTGACTGTATCATCCCCCTCCCCTCCTCGGTGGCAAGGGTGTGAGAGTCGGCGCTCCAAGCCAAGCCTGAGGTGAAGGTGCCGGGCACGTGGGCCGCTTCAGCGTCGCAGTGGGCCGGGCAAATTGGAGTTGGTCGCCCAGAGGCGCAGCGCACCATCGGAAGAACAGCAGCAATCTGACCTCCGGTCGGACTGTACGCGGCCTGCGTCACTTTGGTCCGCGTCCCAGGCTGCTTAGACTTGACCACAAATGATGCTGTGTTGTTCTAGGACATGGTCCACATCCCATAGCCGAATGGAGCTGTCCGTGGCGGCAGTGAGAAAGACCCCACGGTTCTGAGGGTGCCATTGGCCACAAGGTCATCTCTGACACGTGGCCCGATGTCCGCCGCATATCGCGAATATACACATCGCCCCGCTTGTAGGTCAGAGGGCGGTCGCCGTCCCGGGTATAGACCATGGCCTGGGCCGTAGCAGGGATAACAAGGAGCATATCCCCTTGCGGGGACCAGTGCAGATCGTGTATCACGTGCGACCCACTCGGCTCCCATGATTTGAACGGGCGCAGAGACGAGGTCATCCCTCCAAAATCCCACAGCTTCACTTCCCCATCGTACTGCCGGTCGCCACTCGTGTTCCTGATGGATCCACATCCAGTGCTGATACGATCTGAACAAACATGTCAGGATGAATCACTCCTATTGGAATGAGGACTACTTTGGTGTGATCCTGCAAGATTGCCTCGTGGCTAATGGGGAGGGGGAGGGTAGGGTCCTCTGGTTCCGGACCTAGGTCCTCGTCCTCACTACTTTCCTCTGCTTCGAGCTGGGCATTGGCCTCCCGCTCTGCAGCCGTCAGCCCATCATCATCGTACTCTTCGTCGGCCGAAGATTTGCCCTTTCTGGCGGCGAGAATGCGACTGGCCAGGGATGAACTAGGCGCCGCAGCCGCAGCGGGGAGGTTTGTGCTGGCTGCTGTAGGCGAGGAGGTGGATGTCGGGTTGGAGGGAGCAGCAGGAGCCGGGGCTTTGCGCTTGGGTGCCTGCTTTCCAAAACCCATGGGCAGCATCGCCCGGAGAGCAGCCTCGTCCATAGTAGAAGTGATGTCGAGGCGATGGTGGTGTGCAGAGAGGAGCGGCTGGTACCGCACTGGGAGGACGTGGGAGGGCACAGGCCATCCATGAAATTTGAACGCTCCTCCTACGCCCGCTGCACAGGCTGCTCGGCAGAAAAAGAAATAAAAACAAAAAATAAAATAATGCAAAACGCATTTCAACCGCGTTTCCGTTCCCTTTCCAACCGCCACCACCACCTGCGATCGAGCCAGCCTCGAAGCGAGCACCCATCCCACCCATCTCACCACCATGGCGCGGAGCAAGGAAGAGGACGATCTTTACAACCTTGAAAAGCTGGCACTTGTGTCCAAGGTGACCAAGGAGCTGCTCAACAACATTGGAATTGAAGACTACGGCTGCCGAGTTCATCATCAGCCTCCACGAGAGCTCGAGCAACCTTGAGCAATTCAAGACGAAAGTCACCGGCTTGGGCATCTCCTCCTCGTTGCCGAGAACCTGGACCGTTGATTGTGCGCATGCACCCTAAGTATTCCCGAAAGCAGCAATGGCGCCCCCAAAGACGCTGCCCCAAAGGAAAAGGAAAGAAGAAGGAGGAAGACCCCGAGCTGGCCAGAACCAGTCGGATGTTCCCTGGCCTGGCAATTCCCGACTCGAAGCCAGATCCCACCTACTACTTGGACCGGGAAGGTGACTCCCGTCTTCCGAAAAGAAGAAAAGCAACATGGTGGACGACGTGTTGCAAGAGTTTTCCGACCTTGCCTCCGCTCCCGCCCAAATCGAGACCGTCGAGGCCGCTCCCGCTCGCCACCTTCGCGGTACAGCCAAGACAGGCGAGACGTGCGCTCATCTTATCGCCCGCCACTGGACGAGCGTCCGATCCTATTCAAGATTTACGATGCACGGGTGAACAACATCAAAGACTTTGGCGCGTTTGTGTCGCTCGAAGGCATCCGGGGCGACACGAGGGATTGGTCCATATTAGCGCTATTGTCCGAGGACAGCGGCTGAATCATCCCTCAGATGTGCTGAGTAGAGGGCAACATGTCAAGGTCAAGGTTATGGGGACGGCGGAGAAACTCAATTGTCAATGGCAGACGTCGATCAGAGCACCGGTCGAGACTTGACTCCGCACTTACGAATCAAGACGGCCGCGGAAAGGAGGAGGAGCGAGCTATGGTTGCTGCCCGCTCCTCAACGGGGGCGAATGCGGCGCCCTTGGGACGCCGGGGAGGAGGAGGAAGCTGGAGGCCGCACAACCTACCCCTCCGCCGCACAAACGTATGGCCGACGCAAGAGGTTAACCAGCCCAGAGCGGTGGGAGCTCAAGCAGCTCATTGCCAGTGGTGTTGCCGATCCCAAGGATTACCCTGAACTAGCCGAAAGCGAAGAGGACTTCACCACGCCCGGCGCTAAACCGGGGATGGACCCCAATGCGGACGATGAACTGGATATTGAAGTCAATGAGAAGGAAGCTCCGTTTTTGGCAGGGCAAACGGGTGCCTCCCTCGAGATGAGCCCAGTAAAGATCATCCGTGCACCCGATGGAACCCTGAACCGGCGGCGATGCAAGGAGCGAGCTTGGCCAAGGAGCGAAGGGAGATGCGGCAGCAAGAGTTGAATGACCAGGCAGATGCCCAGGCGAACGACTTTTCTGCCTGGCATGACCCTATGGCCATGAAGGCGCCCGTCTCTTTGCCCAGGATATCAAGGGCAGTCTATTGGGACAGAAGGCCAACGACCCCCCTGATTGGAAGAAGCAGACGTTTAACAAGGCCACCACATTTGGTAAGATCACCAGCCAGAGTATCCAAGAGCAGCGTCAAAGTCTTCCCATCTTTAAGCTACGCGAACCACTGCTGCAAGCGGTACGGGAACATAATGTCCTTGTGGTTGTCGGTGATACGGGATCAGGAAAACGACGCAGATGACCCAATATCTGGCCGAGGCGGGCTTTGCGGATCATGGACGCATTGGATGCACCCAGCCGCGTCGAGTGGCTGCCGTGTCAGTGGCCAAACGTGTTGCGAGGAGGTGGGTGTGCGCGTGGGACAAGAGGTGGGTTACAATATCCGTTTCGAGGACGTGACCAGCGCCGAGACGAAAATCAAGTACATGACCGACGGTATGCTGCAGCGCGAGGCGCTGATCGACCCTGACATGACTCAGTATTCGGTCATCATTCTGGACGAGGCTCATGAACGGACGATCGCAACAGATGTACTCTTTGGGCTGCTGAAAAAGACACTGAAACGACGGTCGGACTTCAAGTTGATTGTCACATCGGCCACGCTGGACGCCGAAAAGTTTTCCAAGTACTTTTTCAACTGCCCCATCTTTACATCCCAGGCCGTACCTTCCCGTGGAGGTGCTGTACACCAAAGAGCCTGAGCCAGATTACCTCGATGCGGCGCTCATCACAGTCATGCAAATTCACCTCTCGGAACCCGCGGGCGACATTCTCGTCTTCCTTACTGGGCAGGAAGAGATTGATACGGCTCGGAGATTCTGTTTGAGCGGATGCGCAGTCTGGGCAACTCGGTGCCCGAGCTGGTCATCCTTCCCGTCTACTCGGCTCTGCCGAGCGAGATGCAATCACGCATCTTTGAACCCGCGCCCCTGGTGCGCGCAAGGTGGTGCTTGCAACCAACATTGCCGAGACATCGATCACGATTGATGGGGTGTTTTATGTCGTGGACCCAGGCTTTGTCAAGCAAAATGCGTACGATCCGCGCCTAGGTATGGACAGCCTGGTCGTCACGCCCATTTCGCAGGCGCAGGCGCGGCAGCGTGCCGGTCGTGCTGGCCGACAGGCCCTGGGAAGTGCTACCGCCTTTACACGGAGCGGCGTACAAGAACGAGATGCTACCCAACCCAATCCCCGACATTCAGCGGCAAAACCTTTCGTCTACCATTTTGCTACTCAAAGCGATGGGCGTTAATGATCTGCTCATTTTGACTTTATGGACCCGCCGCCACACCAGACCATGCTGACGGCGCTGGAATCGCTGTATGCACTGTCGGCACTGGACGATGAGGGACTGCTGACCCGTCTCGGGCGCAAGATGGCTGACTTCCCCATGGAACCGCAAACGGCCAAGATGCTCATCGCCTCGATCGACCTGGGCTGTTCGGAGGAGATTCTTAGCATTGTAGCCATGCTGAGCGTGCAGAATATCTTCTACCGTCCCAAGGACAAGCAAAGCCAAGCAGACGCCAAAAAGGCTCGATGTACGTTGGTTTCTCCCGCCCCCCTCTTTGCGCTGACGTTCACTACTAACTCAGGGCTCTTATTGCTTTTCTCCAGTCTTCCAACCCGAGGGGGACCATTTGACGCTGTTAACTGTGTACAATGCGTGGGCCGCGAGCAACTTTTCCATGCCGTGGTGCATCGAAAACTTTATCCAAGGCCGGTCGATGCGGCGGGCGCAGGATGTGCGGAAGCAGCTTCTGGGGATCATGGAGCGGTACAAACACGAGGTCATCTCGGCGGGCAAGGACTACAACGAGTGCGCAAAGCGATCACCTCGGGCTTTTTCCGCAACGCGGCCAAGAAGGACCCGCAGGAAGGGTATCGGGTGCTGGCGAGGGGGGGGGACCGTGTTTATCCACCCATCCAGCAGCCTGTTCAGCCGGCCGCCCGAGTTCTGCATCTACCACGAAGTGGTGCTGACCACGCGCGAGTACATGCGCGAGGTGACGGCGATCGACCCCAAGTGGCTGATTGAGGTGGCGCCGCGATACTTTAAGTGTCGGATCCGGCGGTCATGTCGAAGCGCAAGCGGACGGAGAAGATCCAGCCGCTGTTTGACAAGTATGCGCAGAACCAAGACGACTGGCGTCTGTCGAAGCAGAAGCGTGCCACTCGCTCGTCGCAGACGTTTGGATAGGTGCCATTCAATCACATTGCGCGCGGTGGCCTTCCTTCCCTCTCCAGTCTGTCCCCGGCCGGGAAGAGAAACAAAGGACTGCTAGAAAAACAGGTGGTGCCGACTGGTATGCACGTAGACCGATCCATGTCCCTATCCTATCTGGCGCCCGCCTGCGATGATTGATGCCTGGGATAACTCCTGTTGAAAGCCGGCCACGACCATTCGATGCATTGCAAGTGCCCACCGCCTCCTACCGAACCAACTTCGTCAAAAAGAACCTCCGACGGGAATCGAACCCGGGTCTCGTCGAACGCCTGCCAAACAGTGACAGGAACGTGTCATAGCCACTAAACTATCGGAGACACATGGCCTGGGTTGTCATGTCAAAACTTGCCACCAAACCCTTATTTTACCCACTCAGTGGCGATATTGTTTAACCCTTTGAGACAGAAGATTGTCCGAAAAATGCCAGGTTACTCACTAGTTACACCGTCGCCAGCCGGTGAATGTCCATTTGTCATCCTGTACTAGCTGTACTGCTATTAATCATCGATGCTACCATCCGCATCTCCCGGATCCAGATCTCAAATCTCTCGGATCGTACAGATCGCCGAGATTTTGCCGGTCACGCTCTCTCATGTGATGCAGCGTTGTGTCACTTTGGGTGCGCCCCAACTCCGATGCTCCGTGGAGCCAGCCCCTACCAGGAATCTGACTGTGTGTCCCAAGTGGGGCAAGATGGGAGGTTGTTGGGGATGCTCGATGCTCAGCTTCAGCGATCATCGAAACCAACCAATACAGCTCTGAATCTGGCTTCAGAGCTTCGAGAGCGCCTGAGCGCCTGAGAACCCCAGGCTTTTCAGGGCATCAGGCTTCCGACTTGGTGACGGTAACATGGACCGTCCAGCTGCTCCAGCCATCTCATGCATCATACATCATGTGCATCATCTCATGGGGCCGTCCACCGTCCCCCACAGCAAGTAGATCGACGGCAAAACAAGGGTTGGACGTTGGCCGGCAGTGGCTTGACTTGGTCCTTTCCCTGTCTTTCCACGTCCTTCCCCATCCCATCGGCCAAGTCATGCTTGGGATTCACTGGCATCATGCATCATATGGTTGCCTCCCGTGAGAGTGGTCGGTGCTCCGCCGCCATCGTGTTCCTACCTGCCATCCCACACAGGCGCTTCGGTTCCCGCTCGGGGGCGCTGTGGACCCAAAACAAGCCGGCTGGCCGCACACTGGTACAATGCTGTCCAGATGCAGCAGAGGCCTGTGCCGCTGCTGCCCATTCCCCTGCTCCCCAGCAGCGGCACTGCAGCGGCACAAAACGCCCATCATGCTATCAAGCTTCAAGCTTCAAGTGATTAGGAACCCTTGTGGGCACCGACAAAAAACGCCCCTCCCTCGAGCCCATCCAGCCCAACCCCTCCCCCCCCACCTCTCGACACCCCCTCCCCCTCATGCAGCGCCCTGTTCATCGTCGCCGCCCGCGCTGCTTCGTGCTGCAGCGGCAGCCAGCAGTGCAGCCGCCCTTGTCGCCGCGTTGCCAGCGGCGGCCCTGGCTCTTCCCTTCGCCTACCGCAGCCTGGCTGCCGCCCCGTCGGGCATCTCCACCACTGGCCAGGCATTCGATGGCCAAGCGTTCGGACGTCATCGTCGGTGGAGGAAATGCTGGCTGGTCCTCGCTTCCCGCCTAACCGAAATAGCTCCACTACCGTGGCCGTCATCGAGGCTGGCCCAGCGGCGAAGGCGACACTAGCCTCACTACCCTGCAGCCAATGTACGCCACTCCTCCTACGCACGAAGGCTCCACTAACTCGCTGCTTCACAGGTCTACGATTCGGCTGTGGGCACCGACATGGATTGGGCCTACAAGACCACCGCCCAGTCCAGCATGTTCAACCGCCAGCTTCCCTGGCCCCGGGGCAAGACCCTTGGCGGTTCGAGCGCAATCAATGGTCTGTATCTGGTGCGCCAACCCGAGGCGGAACAAGCCAGCTGGGAAACTTGGTGCAGAGCCTGAGCCCTGACGCCAGGCCACCTGGGCATGGGCCAACGTGTTGGACGCGATGAAAAATCCGAGACCTACACTCCCATCCAGCACGACGCGGACGCCACCATTACTGCCGGTGACTTTGGCCAGACCCATTCGCTCGTGCCGTACAACCAGACGAACCATGGCGAAAAGGGGCCGGTTCACTACTCGTATCCGGACATGTGTATGCCGACGTGGGCGCATTTCTGCAATCAATCACCACCGTCTCGGGACTGCCACTAAACCAGGATGCGTACGGAGGCAAAACTCGGGTCCGTTTTTGTCTGCGAGCGCGATCAACCCTAGCAACTGGACGCGTTCCTTTTCGCGCACTGGCTATCTCGACCCGGTCGTCTACCGTCCCAACCTGCATGTCCTCACGGCTACCAGGCGACCAAAATTGTGTTTGACACCACCGGCACCACCCCGACCGCAACAGGCATTGAGTGCCGCCTCAGCCAACTCCCCCACCTACACTGTTAACGCCACCAACGAGGTCATTCTGGCAGCAGGTGTGATTGGATCCCACAGCTGCTGCAGCTTTCGGGGGTGGGCGACAAGTCGGTGCTGGATGCAGCCAACGTCACGCAGGTAGCCAACGTGCCCGGGGTCGGCTTCAACCTTCAAGATCACGTTTCGACCGCTGTCACGTTTTCACCCCAGGCCAATGTGACCATGCCGCCTTCCAAGGTGACGGGCAATGCAACCGTCGACAGTTATGTCAACTCGGCTACGGCCTATGTGCCATTGAGCAAGATTGTGGGTGCCAACGCGACGCAATCTTTTATTTCGACGTACAAGTCCAACATTGCCTCCTATGTGCAGGCCTACGACGCGCCCGACACGGTCAAAGCCGGATTTAATGCGACCAGCTACGAACTGGCCAACACCTTGTACCCGCAGGACGTGCCCACGGTCGAGATCTTGCTCGGCAACACCTATGGCAGCATCCTAGTCGAGTGTGGCTTGCAGCACCCCGTATCTCGCGGCAGTGTCAAGATCGTCTCTTCCTCGGCGTTTGATCCGCCTTCGATTGACCCAGGCTACCTGCTGTACGAGGAGGACAAGCAGATCATGCGGGACGGATGCCGGTTCGCCCGCCAGGTCGGCACCTCTTACCCACTCAATGCCTACACCCAAACGAGCTTGCGCCGGGTACCGCCGTCAATCGGATGAGGACTGGGACACGTTTGTGGCCAACTCGTCTGGAACCGAGTACCACCCCAGCTCGTCCAACAGCATGCTCCCCTCGCGCTGGGTGGCGTGGTGGACCACGAATTTAAAGTGTACAATACCCGCAACCTGCGCGTCATCGATTCCAGCGTGCCGCCGTTGTCCATGTCGCAGCACTTGATGACCATCACCTACGGCTTGGCAGAGATTGGAGCAGAGATGCTGCAGGCCTCATGCAGGGCCAAAACTACACCCCGTCGGCTACACCCCTCCCACTCCGGCTGCCTCCTCGGTGGCGTCGGCTTCGGGCTCGGCGACCGCGTCGGCGACGGCTAAGCCCGCTGGTGCTAGTTCCCCTGCAGGTCGGACGGTGTAGCGACGGGCGCATTGTTACTGGTGCTGGTGACGATGGGGCGCTTCTGTAACGCGGAGGCCGGGCGCGACTGTTTTGTCCCTCTTTTGTCTGCTCCGATACCCCAGACTCATGGTCTCACCGTTTTGCCCTATTCATCCGTCGTTGCTCTGCTGCCTTTGTTTGGTGTTGATCAGTGTCGGCTCCTTTTCGTATCTATGAAACGAGGTTCATGATCAAATGTGCAATTAGTATGTAACTTTTGGACCGATTAGGGCAGAGTGGTTAGTGTGGTGTGGCAGGGGGGATGTGCAAGCAGAAGAAAACAAGCACGAAGCGAAGTGCTAGATGGCGATCGTCTCCACATCTTGTGTCTGCCTCCGCTGGGACGGAGGCAGGGAGGTAGCCGCCGTCGTCAAGTCGCCTCGTCCTCAGCCGTGGCGGATGCCGGGGCAGCGGACGGAGCAGGGTGTGCATCGGCTTGTGGGCCAGTCCCTTGGGGCGGTAGGTATCGACAGCCTCGATCGGCAACTTGTACCGCACCTCGTCGCACCCATATGCTTTGGGCGTGAGTTGAATGACCGTATGAAGCGGGATCTTGATGTAGGGCAATTCTTCCTGCGTCTTGGACTGAAAGTAGGCATAGAGACAGCGCAGGATGGCTTGGTGGCCAATGATCAGAATGTTCTCCTGGCGCTCCAGCTCCATAATGATCGGTTCCAAGCGCACCACGACATCGCGGTACGACTCGCCACCGCGGTAGCGGTAGTTAAACTTATCCTCGTCCCGCGCCACCGAATCGTCCGGCCAGTATTCGGCAATCTCTTCGTACGTCAGTCCGTCCGAAACTCCGCGTCCAGCTCGTCCAGCGACTTCCACGCCAGCTTGGGGTAGGGCAGAAACGACGCCGTCTGCCCCGTCCGACGCAAAGTCGAGTGCCAGACGTCAGTGGCGCATCACCAATGTTGTCCTTAATGAGCTTCGGGAGCGCCTTGGCATACGCCCACCGCGCTCACTTAGATCTGCATCCCCACCAATCTTGCCCTGCACATTGAATTCCGACTCGCCATGGCGGGAAAAGAAGATGTTGCGGGGTGAGATGGAGGTTCATGAGATAATACGCAATCCGCGACTCGAGGTAGCCCTCAATGTTGTTGGTCACCACTTGACGTCCCACATCGTAGATCTTGCAGTAGGATAAGTGCGATTCGCTTCCGTCTTCATCAACACTCGTACGCGTCCTCATAGTTTTTGATCCGCGCCAAGAAATCTTGTTTGGCTGCCTCGAGGTCCATATTGGCATAGTCCGGATCGTTACTTCGCACCTTGACCGCCACATTGGCCGCAATCACCGCTGGGTCGGTACAGATGGATTCGAGAAAGACGAGGCGCAAATCGGTTCCCGTGCAACGCGGTCCGCGATTTCCTGTCGTCGGGCACGGGTGGTATTGGTCGCATCGTGAATGCCAACATTGCCGCCCTTTTTGAGAAAGGAGATCAGTTGCTCAAGACATTCGCTGGCAAGTGCCGAACGCTGTTGGTAAGCACGCGGGTTGTTCGGGTCAAAGAAGGAGGCAGTGTGATCTTCGACTAAACCATCCTTGCGCAGCTTGGCCCGCGCCACTGCACGCCGCAACTGGCCCACATTGAACACGCGCACATCGTACTCCAACCACTTGAGATACCGCATAATCTTATTAGCGGTAAATGACTTGCCGCGCGCCTGATTGTCCTCGTCAGTTCACATTCCATGTAGATATCATCCTCCCCTTTCCCAGCCAGTGAGGGGAGAAGAAACGAGGGGGGCGCAGGGGAGGGGGGAAGAGGCGTACCGGCAAGCCCACCATGGCCACCACAATTTTTTGCTCGGAATAGTCGGGTCGCGGTCCAGTGGATCCCAAGTTTGGGGGAGAAGCGGGCGCGGAGAGGGGGTAGCCATCAAACGTGCCCGGGATGTGGACGGGAGTCGCGGCCTGCGTACCACCAGGCGAAGCCGCAGTGGACGGGAATTGAGAAATGCGTGCGGATTCGGTCGCATCCAAGACGTTGCCCAGCTGCTTTCTTGAGTTGGAAATCAGTTCGGGGTGGTCCCGCAGCAGCGCCTGCAGGCCGTCCGAGGAGGCCAAGCTGCTTTCGGCGACGGCGGCGGAAAACTTGTCGCGCTGCGTAGGGTCAAAGTGGGGGGCGGGGCGGGTGGTGTGGGCGGCGGCGGCGCTCTTGATGGAGGCGGCACGGGCGAGATCGCTTGCGGTTGCGGTGCCGGCTGTTGATGGTGTGCTGCCCATTGCCGGGGGGGAGGAGGAATGGGCAGTCATGTTGGGCCGGGAGGCGGAGCTGGAGGTGCTGCGACCTAAACCGTGGGGCGCGGCGACGACGAGCCCGAGAGGCGGCGGGGCGTGGGCTGGGGCACATGTCCAGCCATGTCGGGAAGGGGCGGCAGAGGAGACATGGCAGGTGGTGGCGGCGGCGGAGGAGGAGGAGGAAACGCAGATGGAGAAGATGGCCAGTCGCGAAGAGTCCAGCGGCGAGTGGGAGGGATGCGGATGATGGGTGAGATGATGCAGGTGATGTCTGATGCCTTCGTCCTCCCACGCGGGGAAAGTCGGAGAACGGAGAAGACACTGCCCTCCTGCTGCCTCGTACGGCGGGTCCGGATTAAATGGCGGGGGGGCCTGGCCTAGGACTGGGCAATTAAAATAGCGACGCACCAACACCCGCCGGCTCCCGGTTGCTCGCTCGCCCGGCGGAACGGAGGCCTCCTCGACAGCGTGCGCAGTGCTCCCCCGCCACTTGCCACCCACTTGCACCCACGGGTCCCACGGACGAGGGTGGCTGAGGCGGCAGGGAAACTGGAAGGGACATTGCGTTGATGCTTCGTTCCAGCACTCGTCTCATGTCAGGCCACCGTATTTGTCCTGGCGGGCTCAGCCTCAGCATCAGCAAAGCACAACCGGGGCCGGCTGAGGCGCTGAGAGGCTTGGTGTCATTATTATTTCAGTGTTGATGCATGACTGCTATGCCTGTCACTGTAAAATGGGCATCACGTGACGGGTGCAACCAGCGCAGCGGCAAAGGCGCCGGATGCCGTAATCCGCTCAAGGGCCGGCACGGGGCGGCTGGGCGGCTGGCGGCGCGCGTCTGCGGCCAGTTGGGATCGCCAGATCGTCGGCCCGCCCCCGCCTCCGCCTGCTCCACCAGCCATGGCGCTTCGCAACCGGCAGCAACCGGCCTCCTCCGCCCCGCCCGCAGCCACTGGCTGGGCCAAGGACGACCCCGTCCACAAGGGCCGCATCGTCACCATGGCCCAGAGTGTGCCGCTCCTGCCCAGCACGCCCGCCGACCTGGCCTCCTACGGCCCTCCCGTCACCCCGCACTGGGTCGCCCACCACCCCATGGCCTACATCAGCGCCGTCCCCAACGATCTGTGCTGGCGCCTCGGCATGGCCTGGGATGGCGAGTCTGTCTTCTCCATGCTCGAGCCCTGGGAGGCCATGGCCTGTGGTACGTGTCCCCGCCCGCTTCCATGTGCTTTCCTAGCTTGCTGACTGCGACCCGCACTGTGGCCAGCCACGATGGTCCTGATCGTTGTTGTCCTGCTCGCCCACTCCTTCACCTATCTCCCGGGCACCCTCTCCTACCTCACCTCGTCCGCCGCGGAATCTACTATGCGACAGGCACAGAGAACTGACCACGCATCTCTCGCCTTTCTATCGCTCCACCCCTGCTATGTACTCCCGCCCGCCACCCACCACACCAAGTCGCATCCGTTTCCTGTTCCATCCATCCTCTCCTCCCCTCCCATCATTCTGCCTCTTGGACCTGCGTATCGTAACGCATAGGAAGTGCGAAGGGGGAGTCTGGGCATCAGGGAATGTACCCTTTTGCACTCCGTTCCCGACGAGGGTCGGCTGTTGCCACCCGCAGGCCTCACCCCCCATAGCACAGCCAATAGCATGCTTCCGGACCACCTGGTGACCTTGTATTTAATCATACGTGTGTGGAACCGACCCAACGCCTAGCCCTCAGCCTGCCCGAGCCTGCAGGTACTGAGGATACATCCTGGTCCCGCTAACGTCAGGGTCCTTGGCCACAAAAGGCAGGCAGCAGGGCACCACGCGGGCGGTTTCGCGGCGCCGGCGTAAGCCCACATGCCCGGTTGCCCTTCCTGCTTCCTGGGCCCAAAAGGTTTCCATTTGTAATATTCGGTTCTTGTCAGAGGCGCTATTCTTCTACTACAATGCGACTCTGTCGGGCCCAATTCCCAAGCTGCCCCAAAGAGAGGATGCGATGGACGGATGAGAAGACATTCTGGTCAATCCAGCTCCAGAGACTTGATCTCTTGCCTCTCTCGCTCGGTACATTGCGGGAAGCAGTGATAATTTTACGACCGCCGAGGGCAGTGCTGCGATCGGTCCCTCAGGTTACCGGCCCGAGTCAGTTTCCTAACCTGTCTACCAACGAGAAGTTGATGCTACGGGCCATGTATTGTTTACACATTGCTGTCTCTTTCTTTACCGTTTACCCAACTGTTGTCCATGACCCAAAACAGTCATTTTATTCTTTTGGTTCTTGTTACGAAAGCGGCAACACAACGACCCCGAGTCATGGATATAGCACAGCAGATTACCCCAGTTACAACCGAGACTAAAAGAAGGTGGACTGGCTGCGATCGTGACGCTTGTAGCCCCCCAGGCGCGGAGGATGGTTGCTCACCTTTTCAGCAAGCGGTCCCATGTTGACTTTAGCCAGCACCCGCTCGATCCCCATCCAAGCCACGGTCCAGTTCCTCGAGGGGCGGGCCAAAGCTCAGACGTACATACGGCTCCCAAGGAGAGTCGATGATGTTGCGGCGATGGGACGGGTTGAGGTCAAAGAAGATGCCCGGGGTGGTGATGACCTTCTCCTTGAGCAGTTCTTCAAAGAAGGTCATTCCGGAGCACAGCGGTGCCGGCAGCTTGCGCACACACAGCCAAATGTAAAACGTTGCCACCGGCGGCACCTCGACCGGCAGGCCCATCTTCGCCAGTCGGCCAGCACATGGTTGCGCTTGGCCCGGAAATGAACCTGCAGTGCCATCCGATCTTGGGTGCAGTGCTCGGGGCTGAGCATAGGCACCGCGGCCAATTGCAGCGGGTGGTTGGCGCCTCCATCCAGGAACGAGCCCGACTCGGCCAAGGCATTGACCAAATCCTGCGGTCCTACTACCCAGCACACGCGCCAGCCGGGGCAGCGGAAGTTCTTGGTCAATCCATCAATCAGGATCACCGGGTCTTTGTTGACATCGTCAATGTACTCGGCCGCGCTTACGGCGCGTCCTAGCTCGCCTTCGAGCATGTACCACGAGTAAAACTCATCCAGTACCAGCGACACGTGCATATCCCTGCCAATCTTGACCAGTTCCTTGAGCTCCTGCCCTTCGACCAACTGCCCCGTCGGGTTGCGTGGGTTGGACATGACCACCGTAGAGAGACCGCGGTGGCGGATCTCCTTGCGCAGCCCATCATCCGCTTGTAGTTGTTCTCCTCGCTCAGCTGGGTGGGGATGGGCACCAGGCTCTTAAACACGCCCAACATGTTCTCGTACGCCGTGTACTCGGGGAGCTGGTAGCCTGTGTTGACCGACCCAATGATCGATGCTACGCGCGACAATCCCGCTCGCCCCCAGGCACCACACACACATTCGCAGCTGTACTTGGACGCCTTGTCCTGGCGGAAAGTGGCATTGTAGTAGTTGGCAATCGCCTCGCGCAGCTTGATCACCCCTGTCGTCGGTGCATACTCATTCACATTGTCCCCAAACGGCGAGAGATCAATGGAAGCGGGTTTGGGGTTGGCCCCAGGGATCTGACCCGTCTCGGGGGCGCCCTGGCCAAAGTTGGACCAGTCATGCGCGCCATACTGGAACCCATTGGCCGAGGCACGGTCCATGACGTAGATCACTCCCGCTGTGCCACCGTACCACCCCCACAGCCAAGTCAGTCAGTGTCCTGGGTCCTGGAGCCAATCCGCACGCGCACAACCAACAAGAGGGAGGGACGTACTGCTGCCGGGGTGCGTCATGCCAGGCAACAAGTCGGACACGAGCTGGCGCGCATGGCCCGGGTGGGAACGGAAGATCTCGTGCGCCTCACCCTCCTCGGGCGGGGCGGGCTGGAGATGGGCTCGGGCGAGCCGACGCGGACAGGGCTAGGGACTTGGTTTGCAAGCGCCATGGCAAGGGGAAGGACAGAGGAGGGAACGGTGGTGGGGCTGAAGCAGGAATGGAGGAATGGAGGAAAGGGGGAATGCAATCTGCACGGCACAGCCCGCGCGGGATGGGCGTGCTGTACTGAGCTCGGGCTGCGGGCCAGGGGCCAAGTGTTGGGGGCGGGGCTGAATATTGAATGGGGGCCAGCAGCGGCAGCCAGCGGCCGTCCGTGCGCGGCGCACTAGGCCACTGCCTATTGGGGCGGCGCCGCCGGGCCACGGGGGGGCACACTGGCCCTGTGCGCCACCCCCGAGCTGCTCGCTCTTCCCATGACTGACGAACAGCAAGGCCTAAGGTAAACGGTAAACGCCGCAGCAGGCACACGTGTCCTGCTCGCCCCGCCCGGCATCTCTCGGCAGCCAGCGCCCACCGGCCCCACCACAGCCCACCCCGGCCACGCTGGCCACCCTCCACGGGCGTCACGTCACGTTGCTAGTGTGCCATGCAACAGCGACACCATCAGCTACCAGGCTACCGTCCGGCGTAGTAGGGTGTGCTTCCATTCCCCTGCGTGTCACGACATGCGACACCCCTCGCCCACATGTCCCGCCCTCTGCGAACGGACCGGAGTACCAGTCGGCGTTTTCCCACTTGACTTGGTTCCTCGACAAAAAGTGTAGACCTGGCCTCAAGCTTGAAGAGACATCCAAGCTTCCACCACCTAGTTCCAGCCCCTCCCTCCACCACACACCCCAAGTCAGCCTCTACTAGTGTTGTCGCTTGGGCCTGAGTCTCAGCAGCCAGAGTCCCCACGCCCAGATGCGGCCGCACCCGATGGATGATGGTTGGTTGCCCCCCTGCTGACTGAATGAGGCCAGCTAAAAAAAGAGTCAAGCGGCCAGGCAATGCATTCCCCCGACTGTTATGGGCAAGGGGCGATATCTGCTGGCTGCGCATAGCACGCTTGCGTACGTACCTATGGAAGACCACTCGTGCGCCTAAGGGGGGCATGCATTCAGTCCGAAGTGGCGCGGGTGTAGACCAGCTGAGCGTGGTGGTGGACCACGCGCTTGATCTGTCCCTCCTGTTCCAGGTGCTTAATTGCGCGCCGGGCGAGCGAGCCATTGATCTTCAACCGGTCAATCAGCGTCGATTGCGAGATGAACTTGAACGTCGGCACCTCCTTGATGATGCGGTCGTACGTGGCCTTGTCCAGCACCACATTGTTTTGTGCCTTGTCCTTCACCTTGCCCTTGCTCCACTTCTTCTTCTTGGCGCTCTTGGTGGCCGAAGCCAGGATGGCCGACTTCTTGGGGGGCACTGCCAAACAAGCGTTAGTTTCTCTTCTGTCCCACATGACCGCCCGCTCATCGTAGCCGAAACTAAGGACCCATTCGGACACCACCCCTGCTGTGCCCGGCGGCTTGGCCGCC
The DNA here is from genome assembly GCA_003971905.1 of Moniliella sp. 'wahieum'. Classification (NCBI taxonomy): domain Eukaryota; kingdom Fungi; phylum Basidiomycota; class Moniliellomycetes; order Moniliellales; family Moniliellaceae; genus Moniliella; species Moniliella sp. 'wahieum'. The sequence continues at coordinate 115,273 of RSEE01000020.1, forward strand.
GCGCGCGCGCACGCAGGCTCAATGCTTGCGACCCCCCGAAAGCAGCGCTCCCGCAGGGGAGAAGTTCCGCAGCAGAACGGGTGCCACAGTTGGAGTACTTCGTACTTACTTGTGACCAGCTCCGAGAGGTTGGCTTGGTAGAGAAGAGCACAATAGCGGTAGCCGCCATGAGGCGGTGACGCTGCCAGCAGCCAGCCATCCGGGTCAGTGGCGTTGTGCCGCCGCAAAGGAGGGGAGCAGGGGCAGTGTTCTATTTATTACGCCCTGCTAACCCTAGCTTACCAACCGTCGTAGCCGGTCGTAGCCTGACAGGGATGCGGGGCACGTGACTGTAGGTGGCAATTTCCAACGACGGCTAGTAGTTAAGTGTTTTTTTGCATTTAAGTGGTTTTTTGCATTACATGGTCCCAAAAAGGTAGTCAGACATCCAAGCGTAGGTTTCACCGTTTTCCCGCATTCGCCCAACGACCGACGGCAGGAACGAGGCCAGCCGTCATGGGCATCATCTGACAGCAAAAGCATAGAACACAGGTACGATTAGGGGATGAGGAGAAACAACATCAAAAAGGCCCAAAGGGCGGAGGTCAAGGGGAGGGGGGACACGGTCCGTCTTGCAGATGAAAAGGAGGAGGAGGAGGAGGAGGAGGAGGAGGAGGACAAAACACTGGCCGTACCCGTCGTGGGCAGTGTGGTACTGGCAGCAGGCACGGGTGCCAGAACGGTAGGAACGGTTGCTACGGATGCAGGCCCGGCCGTCGAGGTGGGCATTTGGGGGGCACGGCCGGTGCCGTCGACGTTGTGTTCGTATTCGCACCAAAGGGGATGCCATTCATCTGTGCTGCGGCCTGGAACGGTCCTTGCGCGGCTGTGCCATTTCCCGCTCCAATAAAGTCGAGGAGGATAAAGGTGGGGTAGGCTCCGGCTGTAACGGGGGAGGTGCACCCTGCCACATTCTGGAGGATGGAGGTGAGGGAATTGGTTGTGCTGGCGGCCTGTTGGTTGGGGATAAGGAGGCCGAGAACCTCCTGGTCGAGAAAGTGGTTAACGAGGTACATTTGGTTCAAAGGGGTAGCCCCCTGGCCCTGGCGATCGAGGGAGCAGTTGAACGGAAGCGTGGTTTGGTCATATGGCGTTTCCCAGATGGAGTTGAACTCGGGAAGGAGGTAGCCTTCACCCTGGCCCGACGAGAGGAAGGTAACGAGAGTGGTACCTTGACCAATGAGGGTGCCAAGGGTGGGCCAGTCGTCCTTGTTGGTTGGCCCTGGTGGGGTGTAAGTGCGTGCAGCCAAGCCGGTAGTCTGGAACGCAGTCGCGAATCGAGCTGGGGGGATATTTTCAGTGTTGACGAGGAGGAGGGTGAGCACATCGCTTGGATGCTGGTCGGACCACAGCTTGATCTCACCCAGCCAAGCCTCCAGTGTTCCCCCATCCAACAGGGTGCAGGAGCTATGGCAGAGCTCGATGCCACTGCCCGTTGGAGAGGCAGCGGGGGAGGGATGTGCTTGGGCCTGCAGCAACCTCACGCCCGCATCCAGTTGTTGGGTCACGTTCCACAGCTGGTTGGCAGCCACTACGTTGGGGCATGTGCAGTCAGCTCACCTACTCGCGGGCTCTCACAGAGGAAATAGGGGGGGAGACGTGGCGTACCGTTGTTGCTGGCGATCGCATACGAATCGTGGGAGCCAATGTAGGTGACGTTGGAGTATTTACGCCCGCAGAGAAGGGGAGAGCCGTTGCAGCTCGTCGCGGGGGCAGCAGGGGACATGGGCATGGGCATGGGCATGGGCATGGGCGAGGCGCTCACGCCCCCAGTACCAAGAAGAGCGAACCGAGGCTGGGGAACAAATTTGTGCGCATGGGGACGATGGCGAGGGGGCGAGGGGGGTGGATGGACGGGACGGGACGGGATGGGGCTGCGGCGGCTGGCGGCTGTGTGTGGGGCTGGCTGTGGTTCATCGATTATCGTACGTATACGATTTACCGAGGGCGCTGCGAATCACGATCGACAAATACCCGAGTTCTGCCGCCGCCCCGCGGGCAGCATAGCCCAAGGCAGCATCCGCCCCACCGGCCTGTCCACCGGCCACCCCACACCCGCCGCTGATCCAAGCGACCGCTGGTCATCGATCAACTCTTGACCCTTATTATTATTGGCGCTATGCCGTGGGCGGGATTGGACGATGGTCCCTAGTCCCTAGGGCCTAGTTGTACTGAACGAGCGCTCAGGCTGAGCGCTGACTAGCAGCACAGAGCAAGGTCGCTATCGATGACTGAGACAGCTTTTACCGTCTTTAGTATGGCACCCAGCGCACCGCACGACAGCAGAGATGCATTAAACGCAACCAGTATACAGAGCAAGTATGCTTCTTCTCCAATATATCAGCACCCAGCAAGGCCTGTGCACCCGGCCTCAGGGTTGGGCAAGCGACGGAGAACGTAGCGGTGGTGGAACACGGGCGGGCCGGACGTTGACCCACCGGGAACGGGGATGTCCAAGCGCTCTTCCAGCGTCCAGAAATCACTAGGATGGTGCATCCCTCCTCCGAGCCCCCCTCCCGACTGTGCCGGCGAGCTGGAGTCCGGCGGGGCCCGAGGATGCCGCCGCGAAAAGGGAGTATTGTACGAGTTGACCTGCAGGGGCCGCTCCAAAAACCCACATCGTTCCGAAGAGTAGCTCATAATCAGCCATACACCACCCGGCCGAACCAGCGCAGCAAGGTGGATAGCAAGAACCACCAGTGGGTCTAGTCGATGCACCACTTTGTTGCTGGTGGTAGACGGGGAATGGAAAGTCGGGTTGGAGTTGTAATTGGAATTGGAGTTGGAATTGGAATTGGAGTTGGCGTTGGAGTTGGCGTTGGAGTTGGAGTTGGCGTTGGAGTTGGCGTTGGAGTTGGAAAGGACCACGTTGGATTGGCCTGACTCACCAGAGCCTGAACCCGCCTGATGCAGCAGGTTGGGATCCGCCAAAGCCCGAGCCCGGGTGCGAGCCGGTGAGCGCCGACGCCTCATCAGACGAAAGTCCCGAAGAGCCAGACTGGGCATCTCGGTCTTGGGGCTCACTCGCACTCATGTTGCGCGGGGAAGGCGTGTCGCCTGTGAACGATAGTTTCTTTCTCTTCCGAGGGGAGAGAGAAAGAGCGAAGGGACGAGTTGGGGTCGCTGGAGCTAAGCGTAGCCAGGTAATCGATGTACTGCTGAAACGAACCCGAGTCGGGCATATGCAGTGCGTACCAACCCATAGGGAACAGGGGGCAACACGCTTCGGCAACCGCACTGGTGTTCGAATCGCTGCTGGTTTGGCCCTGGCTCTTTGGATGGTGGGATTTCTTTGGGGGAACTCTCCTTCACAGGTAAAGGCGAAGAGGCACCCCTACCCAAGATACTAAGCATCTCCTCCATCTCGTCTGCCTCGCCAAACACCACATTGGGCCCCGTCGCAATCGCATCCGAGGTCGACTTGTCAAGGATAATGTCGAATAGGATCGGGGGTTCGGTACGAGATTTGTCCTGCCCACTCCCCTCTTTGGAGCTTGAGCTGCCATCCTGCTCCAGCTCCGTTTGGAACTGGCCCATGAGGGCATGCCAGTCCAACAAATCACCCACAATGTACCGCATGGCATCTCCATCCGTTGGCGGCTCAAGCTGCTTGGCCGCCTTGATGGCCGAGCTGACATAGTCCAAATTCTTCGGGTTGGTTAATCTTCCCACGCCACGGTCAGCCAAACCAGAGATGCACATACCCAATAGTCGTGTCTTGGCAGCTTGGCACCCACCCATGCTGCGCCCGTGAGAACGTGAAGCGCACTTGAACCGCAGCCAATGTTCAGACAACGTATTGGCTCGTACGGCGACACGGTCTGGTCAGAGCTAGAGCGGCGGAGCCGGATCGTAGGTGCGCCCGCTGCATGCGGCTCTGCCTCCGAAGGAGATGGAGACGCATGCGTGGCATAGTCAACAAAAGGCGGCAAGAGCGTGTCGGCGCCCGTGCCAAGCCACTCAAATTGTGCCCCGGCGGCAAGGTCGGACGCAAAACGCGATTCCCAGTAATCGGGCGTGTCGTATGCGGGGGGAGCGCCGCCATAGTGGCTGCTGGAGGTAGGTAGTTATGGGGGTGGCCGCGTTCAAGGCAGGTAGCGACCAGGAATGCTGGCCCGTAGTGGTGGTGGTGATGATGGTGGCAGTGTGCAGACAGATGGATAAGGTGGGGTCTGAATCAACTGCGATCTCGGGGGGGCGCTGCGACGCTGGGGAAGGCAGGGGGCGGAGCGTGGCTGGAGGAGCGCGGCAGAGCTGAGCGATGCTGAGAACTGAGATCCGAGAGTTCTCTGATCCGAATGATATGAGATGGTCGAGGGGGTGGCAAGATGAGGCCAGCGGATGACGCAGATGACAGGTGACGCGACGGCCCCGTGGCGGGTGGCTTGCTGCCAGAGACGGCACCGGACGGCGGGAGCGAAACACACGTGGTGGCTGGGCGCCCTGGAGCACGCAGGCTGAGTGAGCGCTGAACGCCAATATACAAAGCATCCTAACGTTGGTTCTTTACCGGTTACCCCCGCTGGAAAAAGAAAAGAAAAAAAGCAGGGCCCACGCCCGTGATTATGTAATTTCCAGGGATCTTGAAACCAAATGTCCGTCGTACGTTGAACATTCAAGTTCAACCTACTCGTACTCAACGTACTCACTACTTCGTACGGAGTACTCACCACTCAACCTAGCCAACATTGCTTGTCGCTTAGATTGGTACGGGGCGTTCTAGCTCCTAGTAGATATAACTAGTAACTGGCTACTGCCGTTACCGATTGGGTCTTAGATCGTCGGCCCCAAAGCTTACTGCCTCAGTACGCGGACTGCTGAGTAGACCTAAGCTTCAGTGCTTCACGCCCTCAGGCTCAAGCCAATCGGGACTTCCTTCGCAGGATGCTCGAGGCACTCGGCAGCAGGCCAGAGAGGCTCGTGTGTCGCCGGAGGGAAAAGGAAGGATGCTTGAAAAGCTTGAATCAATAATCAGGCCTCAGGCCTCAGGCCTCAGGACACTTCGACTTGAAGCTAGCGTGACACTCGCCGTTAGTCAACGTGTAGTGGCGCGCTGCTGGCGCTACCATGCTGACAGGGCCCGGTCCTACTAACCCAGTACGTACAAGTTACGCAGTTCTCAGTTTGAGCCTGTTTTGAGCCCAACCGCTGGGCCAAAGATTTGGGCCCAAGAAGGGTTCGCTGATTAGGAGTAGGTCTATCCATTAGCAGGACGACATGCACAATGACATATGACAAGTCAACGTTGTCTACCAGTCACTAGCCACGATTGTCGGCACTTGATAATTCCAAAAATGCGAGAAATGCGAGAGTGGGCTCTTGTGTTTGGCCCGGGTATTGCTACACAGTGGCACGAAGGAGAGTGCGCGGCTTGAGGCGCCGGCGGTAGGCCTCTTCCGTCGAAGGGATGCGAATGGGCCCAATTTGTCCCCCTGGGCTTTCTGGATGGATCTTTTCGTAGAACAGGAGATACGCGCTTTGCCCCAAACACCTCCTCTAATGAACAAGGTCGCACGTCGGCATCAGAGATGCGCAGCCACTCTTCTCTCTTGGGGTCGACAAGAGCATCCTCAAATTCGTCCGCCTCGGCAGACGAGGAGGGTCGTCGACGAAAAGCAATGTAGTGCCCATAGCCGTGCATCCCCAAATGAACCACGACTGCCATCAGACGATACATCTCGGCCCGCTCATAGACTTGCAACTCTGCCCTCAGTGCGTCCAACTTGGCCTCAGAAGACCGAGCAGCGATGTCTGTCCCTTCCCCAGGCTCAGCGCAAGGGCTTCCTCATCCGAAATGCGCGGTTCGAAACATCCTTGCGGAGGCAAACACAAGGTCTCGGGGAATGGGATAAAGGCCGAATTCTTCACCGCACCACCTGCGAAGAAAGAAGAACGAGACAAATGGATTGGGAGAACCTCTCCGCCACGGAGGAGGGTCTGACGGGTGGCAGCCATGTTCGGGAACCGGTCCCCTCGTGTGCGCAGCTCGGACCATAGTTCCTCGTGATCAGACTCGTCCAGTGGAGACGTAACCATGCCCTGATTTGTCTCAGAGAGGGGGACCCCCATCTCTTCCACCTCGTCTTCACTCAAGTTGTCCCGTAAGATCCGTTCGACTTGTTGAAGCACCCGCTTAATGTGAGCAATTTGCGCTTTGGGATCTACACAGTCGCCCTTGTCCTTCTTGGGTTTCTTCTTTTTTCGCTTCTTGCCCGATACCGAAAGGCGGCCCACGTCCCCATTCGGCGTTTCCCCTTGCTCAATATCCCTGAGCTCCAATAACCGGGAAGAAAGACGGACCTGGGTACGTCTTACGCTGCAGCGCCAACAGGTCCATTCCACGCGCTCTTCTTGTCCCCAGCGGACCAGGGAGGAAACCAAGTCAGCCTCCGGCGTTAGCTCCAATACCGGTGAGGAGGTAACCCGCATACCTGCTGTGTAACCACAAACCAGGCAGCGTGTCATCCTTCCTACGAGACTTTGGAGCGCGGAGAATTTCTCTCTTGTTGTGGCGGGGAGAAAGGGAGAAAGGCCCGCAGCCCACCTCGCAGGAGCCGGGTGTACTCGACGCGGTACCGCTGTGTACGATCTTGCTCTTCCTGCAAGGCATCCAGCAGGAGCAAAAGCAGTTCATGTGCATCTTGCTGTTCATGGGCACCCGTCAGCGTGCGCGTGCTCCATCCCCCCGGCTTGGGGGCAGAGAGGGCACGAGCGACGGCAGTTACGTGGATCGCCCATGGGCGCGAACGGGGCCCATTGAGCTCATCCCACAGGTCCCCACTCGCTTGTAACACAGGCGCCGACAGTTCGCTCTCCCCTGCCCGTCTTCGGGCATTCTCCACTTCCTCCACGAAGCGTGGAACACTAGCCAGGGCTTGGAGAGTGGAGTTCATAAAACACGTGTTTCCTGCATTGTAGATGCCAGGGAGGTAGCCGCCGCGTCTCGTGGGTGGAGGCGGGGGGGTGGGGGGAGCAAAGCGCGCCCACACACCCGATGCGCTAGGGGTCAAGCCGACGCCTAGCATAACAACCAAGAGGGCAAGGAGTGTGAGGAGGCCCACAACGAGGTTACTCGGGGGAGTCCACAGAGACGATGCTGGCACGGATACGGTAACAATGGGCTGGAGATGGGGCCAGTTGATGCCCATCGGCCCTCGGCTGGTAGCGGGGAGCAAGGGCGTTGGGAAGGCGTGTGATGGTGGGTGCAAGCAAACATTGCCACTGGCCATCCTACAACGCAGCCAGCTGTGTTCCCCAGCTCATCGATCTCATCGTCGACTGGCTACTGCCGAAACAATCACTCGATCACCGGGATCACCGATCACCACTGTAGGACAACTAACTGCCTTGCCAGCCCAATTCCGCTCCAGTTTCAATTCTTCTGGTGACCCCCCACCACCACCAGCCCAAGTCCCCGCCGACAATGGCCGCGGTGCTCAACGACGCTTTGCACTCCATCGCACGGCACGTGGCGCCCTCAACGCCATTGGCGCGCTACGTAGCGGCGGTGCTCGCGCCTGCTGCCGAAACGTCTTCCCCGGCGGCAGCGGTGGTGCGGACGGCAACAAACCTGGACCTGTTCCTCAGCCACCAGGCGACCCATGCCGTACGTCTTGCGGGTAGCCCCATGGGCAGGACTGGATACTAACAGCAGTGCGTAGGAGCTGGTGGCCAGGTACAACCCCACCCTCTCCGCAGACGAGGAGGAGCGTGTGCGGCTGACGGCGCGGCGGGTGGGGCTGGACGTGCCGAAGGACGCGAAGCATGACTGAGACGACACTGCCGTGCGGCTAGCAGACTAGCAGCACAGTGTATAATCACACGCTGGAACTTGTCTCGTGGCCCTGTCCAATTCCATCGAGCCCGTCTAACCTAGTGCATCCGGCATCCAATCCATTCGAGTGCTCCTCGGCGGCATGGCCGGCTGGGCGGGGCGAGGGGCTGGGACGGTGGAAGCGGGGCGGGTATAGTAGGCTGCGGATGGCGCTGATGCTCAATGTTCAATGTTTAGTGTTCAAACGTTCAGTGCCCTCGGGCTTCGGCGTGGGCTGCTGGCCGCTGTGCCTGCTGGCCGCGAGCAGAGCAGGTGGAGTGCGCGGCGCACCCAGCGGCGCACCCACCCGCACATTCGCTTGCGCTTGGTCAGCCCAGCTTGCCTAGCCGCCGCGCTCTTACCGCACCAGCCCCCGCCAGGCCCACGTCCGTTCCCCCCGCCGCTCCTCTCCCCTCTCCTCCGGCCTCCCCTGCCTCCCGCCGCCCCCGCCCACCTGGCAGGATGGCGCCCAGAGCTCCCGGCATGCGTGCCGCCCTGCTCCGCCACCTGGGCCTCGCCATCATGCGCTGCGTCACCTTTTCCATCTGGGTGCAGGTGCCGCTCTGGTGGGCCTTCGGCCTCCTCTACCTCCTCTACCTCCTCAGCCCCTGGGCCGTGCTTCCAGCGGGGCTGGTGCGCATTCTCGACGCCCACCCATACACCGCCTGCGCTCTCTTTGTCTACAGTTGCGCCGAGAACGCCTTCTCCCTGTATTACCAGTACCTGTGCCATCTCATCCAGCAGCCCGGTCCACGCCCCATGTATGGCCGCCGCTTCTTGCGGTATGTGCTCTCTCGTGCTCTCGACTCCGGCATGTTCCCCACCGCCGATGGCTCTCACCCTCGTCGCATCAGCTCTGTCCCCAGTCACGCGGCCGACTCGACGCACACGCCTTGGAGCCCATTGAGGTCCTCCAGCCGAGCCCACACCCCAGCCGAGTCCCCAGCCCTAGCCCCAACGTGACTCTCAACACGTCTGAGCAAGAGCGAAATGAGCGCGTACGCCGTCTTCGGCGCGTGTCCTACGTCCCGGCATTTGTCGACGATCGCCTAGCCGCCGATGATCCGCGTGCCCAATCTTTTGCCCAGGAACAGGGCATGTGGTACTGGAGCCCCCATCTCACAATTTGACCCGGCGGGACGTGGAGCATTGGCTTGCATGGCGCTATATGGCATGCATCTTGCCGATCTTGAGGCAGAAGCAAGCGACCCGCATTCCCAAGCCCGCAATGCCAACGCATCCCCTGCTCCACCCTCCTGGTCCGAACCCCAAGGCCGTCGGCCGGGGCTGGTGGATGTGATTCCTCGGCGTAAGGATACGCGGGAATGGGAACATGTCGAGACGCGCGCACGACCTGGGGAATGGAACGACCCCGTCCATGGCAACGGCTAGACTTTTTGCGCTATTGCCGTGAACTGATTGAGGCTCGCCAAGGATTTAGCCTTCCTCTCCAAATTGAAGGGAGGGATCCAAAGTGGCTCATGAAGGACCCCACAACGGGGGAAGTGATGCACCGTGTCATGCGTCTCACTATTGATCCCGTCCGTACCACAGCGCGGCCACTTTTATTATACCTCTTAGTCAACTCGTTGAGCTATCTCGAGATCGCCTGGGTGCGCCGTCATGGGTTTCAACAAGAACAAGAGGGACGCTTGCGTTACCTCATTTACCGCCCATCTGGCTGGACTCCTGAAAAAGCTGCCAAGGACCAAACCTCCTTCACTCGCCCTCTGGTCGTCTTTCACGGGCTTGGTATCGGGCTGGCGCAGTATGACTCGGTGCTCAAGCTCCTAGTCCAAACCCCCGAGTTTAAGGACCGACCCATTCTCGTCCCTCGGCAAGATCAAATCTCCATGTCAATCTTTAGCCGAGACTACCTGGATCCGCTGGCGCACCACGAGACCACCCAGTACTTGCATCACATTATGGCCCGCGAGGGCTGGCTTGACCCCAAGGTAGGAATTGAAATCCTGGGGCACTCGTGGGGTACGATTGTAGCGTCGTGGACGCTCAAGTCGATGAACACGTTGGTCAAGCGATGCTGTCTGGTGGATCCCGTCTGTTTCCAGCTGTGGGTCCCGCACGTATGCTTTAATTTTGTCTATCGCCGTGCCGACGACGCGATTTCCCTGATGATGCGGTACTTTGTGGCGCGCGAGGTGGGCACGGCCAACGTGCTGTGTCGCTACTTTGATTGGTCCTCCAACATTCTCTGGCCCGAGGAGATCCCCTGCCTCGACGATCCCAACCGGGTGCTCATCATGCTGGCGACGAACGATGCCATTCTAGATTATAAGAGCAACTACGACTACCTGGCTGCTCATGGCATGCGCGACTTTAGCCAAGGCGGTGGACTGTTTGTTGGCCCCGGGCTGGCCCATGGCGAGCTGCTCCTGCCTCACTGCCAGGGTCTCGAACTCATTCACCAGTTCTTTACCCAGAAGAGAAAGGCAGAGTAGCCCCCATGTATTCCCTCATCGATCCTCATCGATCATCTTTCATGCATATGTGTCTTCTCGCTCTTCTCTCGATGTAGCAAATAAAACGGGGCTAGACTCGATCGGTTCGCCTTTTGGCCAGCCACGGAGAGCGATAATCGATAATCGATAAGGGACGCGAAGAGTGCGTACCCAAATTACTGACACTCCAAGCGCAGCGGGGCAACGGGAGTTCTACTATGTTGCTGATAACCCGTCGGTGCATCATTCTCCAATATCTGCCTCCCTCTGCAGTGGAGAGGAAACGAATATATTCTTGACTTGCCTACTTAGCTCACATATGAATAGCAGTGTGCACTCTGCAACACACCATCAACTGCCTGTGCTCTGGTGTTCGACACAATTCTCGTTCCAACAATTAACGTTCAACTTGAACAAACCCCCAGTGACTATAGTGACTAGTGAACGTTGAACGTTCAACGTTGAACCACAGAGCATTAGACTGATGCCGGCGAAATGGCGCGTCGTGGATGCATGATGCACATCATGATGCACGCAATGCACACTGTACGCGAAAGCGGTAACGAACCCGAGAGAACGCGTACCCCCTATTATAGCGCGGCTTACATCGCTGTAATGTCTTATAGCTACTAACTACTAGCTCGGAACGCGTACGCGTAACTGAATAAGCACTAATAGTCGCTACAGACTAGACCCATGTGCATGACACTCTATAATTTAACGCGTAAAGCTAAAGCTCCTAAAGGCCAAAGTTGACTTTTGTAGCAGAAGGAGGACTAGTGACCCTGTCGCGTGGCACGATGGGCGCATGGCCCAAATAATGCGGCGGAGGTTCTGTCATGTCACATGTCATCAAGCATCAATCATTTGTCCAAATTTCCAACCGAGTATGTGCAGCCTTGGGCGCCTAGCCGCACGTCATGTGTGATGTCACGTGGCTGGGTATGTGAGGAAGTGTGTGTGTATTGTGAAGCATGTGACAGAGCATGTCAGCCGCCCGATCTACCCCGAATGAGGCCAGCTGGCAGCCATTCGGTGCTGGGCCTTATATACCTCGTACGCGTTAGGCGGTTCAATCTTCCCCCGCACTTCTTCAGGCTCTCAGGCTCAGGCTCGGGCCCTCCCCCAAGCGCCATCGGATACAAAGGGGGCTCTCCTCTGCCCGCACCCGAGCAGGCCAACGCACGGTCCAATCGTACTATTATCGTCCGTGCAAAAGCAAAAGCTTGTCTTCCTTCGACGCGTGTTGTGGGCACTTGTAGGCAAGCATCCGCAGCGCTGTACTTTGCGGTCCTTGCTTTGCCACATCTGTAGCCTCTCGGATCGTAGATCCACTAGTTTCTCGTCACTCTTCCAGCTTCAGATCTCCGTAGTGTGTCACATGTGACAGGTGACAGGTGCTGTGGTGGCGTGTCCTTGTCATATGTCACACTGTATCACTCGCCCGCTCCCCAGGGCAAGTAGGGCTATAGTAGGGGCCAGCCAGCCATTTTCAAGGCGCCGGCCTCCGCCTGTCGGGCGGGCGGCGACGATCAGGCCCGGCAGAGGCCGGCGGGCGGCGACGATCAGGCCAGCACAGTTTCATGCCGGCCTCCCAGGTGCGGACGCGCCTTTGCGGGGACGGCGCCCAGGAGACAACTGGGGCCCTCCGCGGGAGGGTTTGCTTGGTGCCGGTGATTGCGCTTGCTTCTGGCACTTCTCGGATCCCATTGCGCCCCGTCATGGTTCTTTATAACTGAGGCGACTGCGCCTGTAAAAAGCAGCCTCGACCTCCCTTTCCCCCTCCCCCGCCGTTCTCCTCTTCTCTTTGCTCTCTCTGCGCCCGCCCGCTCGTTCGCCATGCAGATCTACTCTGTCGTCGCTCTCCTCGGCGCCGCCGTGGTTGTCCTGGCTGCCGGCAAGCCCTCCGTCGTCACCCCCACCACCACTCTCATTACTGGTGTGCCCATGCAGATCCAATGGACCGACGGCACCGCCCCCTTCACCCTCGTCATTAATACGTTTGCTGTATGTTTTCCCTTGTTGTTGTTTCCTGTCGGGTACTAACCTTCCAACCTGTGCAGAACGGCGTAGCGACGGGCGTCCTCAAGACGGAGACTGGTGCCAAGTCGCCCGTCACCTACACGCCGCCGGCCAGCGCCGCCGGCAAGATGCTCCAGTTCGACGTTACTGACGCCACTGGCGCTCTTGGTCAGTCGGGTGCAACCCAGGCTGTCATCGCCGGTCCGGGCGGTTCAGGCTCCAGTCCGGCAAGCAGCAGCGCTTCTTCATCGGTCGCTGCCACCTCTGCGACGAGCTCCGCGGCTGCCGCCTCCAGCCCGGCGGCATCGTCCGCTGGCAAGCCTTCGTCGGTGGCCAAGTCGTCGGAGGCCAACTCATCTGCCGACGTCAAGTCAGCCGCCTCGTCCTCGGCGGCCCCCGCGGCTGTGACGTCGTCCAAAAAGTCGCCTGCCTCCAACGTGCGTGTTGCTTCGGTGGCTGTGGCTGGTATGGTGGGCATTGCGGCCGCTGCCCTTCTCTAACGATCCGTATACGTTGTTGAGAGAGACGGTAACGACTTGCTCGGCCGAGTTCTATAGACTGCTTCCCGCTTGGTCGCCACGTTGTAACCTTCCACCTCGGACCCTCCGGATATGCTTCTACCTTCTTTCCCCTTCCGGCGCTCATTTCCTGTTTAGATCCTTGTCTGTCTCCAAGTCATCCTCTTATTCACGCTGTTTGCACCCGTTTCCACCCTCCCCACAGGTGTTACCTTTTAGCTAAAAAGTTCTTAGCTCCTTCGAGGGTCATTATGCTGCATCAGATCGGGGCTGTATCGCCCCGTTTGATGCCGGCGAGAGAGGGTTCATCATTCGATTCTTCTTCGTGCAAGGCCATGTCTACTGTGGTTAAGTATTGGAGTGCATAGCATTGTTAGCAACCCATCTTGAAGTCATTCCGCTGTTCAAGGGGATACGAAAAGCAGTCAGTACCTGCAACGCCGAAATGTTGGCTTGAGCTGTCATAGAGGTAGGTACATAGTACAAGAACTATCGTATGGTTGTGGCTTCACTACGAAAGAGGGGAGCTTCATCCATCCGAGAGCAGACAATTCAATTCAATACGAGAACCCCGCGGTAGGGAAAGGGAGAACAGGAGAACAGAAGGAAAAGGAACCGTCGGTTCGAGAAAACAGAGCATCCGACGGTGTCGGATGCGTCCGGCAGTTGGCCGGAGGGACCAAATGATTTGATCATTGTATGCTCTCCAACAATGGCGCATGAGTAGGTGGATAAACCCTGAGGCAGGGCCGAGGGAGCGACGTGCTCGACCTCGTTAAATCTGTCCTTCTCATCGCTCATCAGGAGAGAGTATCCACTCTCCAGTTGGACATCTTCCTTCCGTACATTCAACATACCCTATGTATGCTGGATTTGATGGTGGGGCGCTGGGCCGTGGAACAAAAGGGCCAGTGGCGCTAATCCAAAACAAAAGTTCAAGTAAAAGTAAACCGGATGGCGGTTACTACGGCAGGTGAATGTTGCATGGGTAGTCCGTGCCGCGTTGGAGGTCAAAAACGCGATGCTTCGAGGCCTTTTCGGCCGAGATGCGCAGGCTGGGTTGGGCTCGAGAAGTTGACCGACAAGGTCCCGGAAACAAACGTCGTAGGTCATGTACTTTGCTTCGTTCTGATGATGGTACTGGTACCGAGAAAGTGGGGTCGATGAGATCGGTTTGGTGGTGCGCACAGTGCCATCGGGGAAGAAGAGCTGCTGACGCTTGTCGGTGGCAAGGTTGGCCAGCAGGCTGTTGGGCATCACACCCAGCGCGCTTTGCATCTGCGCCAAGAGCGGGGTGTCGCTGGCCTTCAAGGCGTGCTTCTGTGCTTTGTACTGGTTGTACGCCTCCTGCGTCCGCCAGACACCACACGCATGCGGTCCAAATGGAAGCTTGCCCGCCATCAGCTCCAGCATCACACCCCAGCTGCCCACATGTCGAGGGGGGCCGACCAGGCGTGGGTGCCAAGGAGCGCTCGGGGGGAAGATAGGCCTTGGGAAGCGCACTCGGTTTGGTGCTGGGGCGAATGCGGATGTTACCCGCACCAGTCATGGGGACCATTGGCGAGAGAAGAACGGAACCACCTCGCCGTTCTTGGAGGGATTGGGGATGGGAACAGCGGTGGTGCTGTCGAACCGAATGTGTTCTGCGGTCAGATTGCCATGGACGAAGCCCTGGTCGTGGAGGGAGGCCAGAAAGAGGAGGCGTTGCTTCATGATGGCCTGGATGTGCTTAGTGACACATGATGCTGTTCGCCCACCCCAGACATTGTCTCATGCTTTCAACCTCCATTTGTGGCGGCAGCCTCTCTCTCAAGAGATGAGTGAGTTGTTTTGGGGTGAATTGATACCTATGATCTGTAGGAAGCACAAAGACTCCTTCCCCCTCTCTCTTTGTTTACCGACCGTCGCTCCACATCTCTCCGGCACGGTCCTGGAAATGTGGAAAAAGGGACTGGCATACGCGTACCGAATAACATATCGGAGAAGCTACCCATTCAAGTTGAGCAAGACTTTCTTGCCAGTCATTGGTCGCGGCCCCGGAAGCAGAAGGGGGGTTCCTGCGCATGAATGAGCTGTGGACGTTACTGCGTCAGCAGCGGCACCAGTAATGAATCTGCACCTGCGCCTGCGCTTGCACCTGCATCTGCATCTGCACCCACAGCCGTGCCAACAAAAACCCAACTCGGGCAGAGGCTGTCGCCAGCCCCGCCTTCATCCGTGGCGCCCGTTCTTGCACGAGATATACCTCCTCTCAATCTCCGAAGAAGGGGCCATTATGTGTTCCTTTTCTTCTTTCTGTAGCCATGCAGTCCCTCGTCGATGTGGGTCTAGCTTGGCCTCAACTACTAAATGTTTCCCTAGTGTAAAAGTCTCGTGGGTTGGCTCGAAGTACCACTACCCCATAAATACCCCACTCTCCTAGTACGATTGCATCGCACGTACTATGCAAAAGAAAGCCATACCATGCAGGGCTTCTCTAGGATGATGTTTAACCACTGTGGTGTCGGATCCTCTCCTATCCCAGGAAGCGCAATAGGATTGTTTCCTTAGTGCCATGGGCCTCGCCCTCTCATGTGTATTAGCAAGTGGGATAGGATTGTTCGACGGGAGTGGGAAATCAAAACGGAGGAACCAGAGATGTCTCTCGTGTGGTGTGTCATGTGAGCAACCTCAGACTCAACGCCCTCTCTCCATAAGGATGATCATCCTCCATCACGCCCTTCATATCAATTTAGGAGCCGCAACACCACACCTTCCATCCGCTCTGCGACCTGAGCGCGGGCGCTTTGCTGTTACTAACATCTCAGCTTAGGGGCATTCCCCTTATTGATGAAAATATACTAATAGTGAGCGAGACTTTTTGCCGGCAAACCCTCTCAGACCCAACGACGATAGTGATGTTTGTGAGAGTGAGGAGACGCAGGAGAGAAATAAATAAACTGATTGTGGGTAACGGGAACCGGTAACCAGCCAATCAGGGAATGGAGGAGGTGGGGATCCGGACCCTGTTTTGCTTTTATTGGGACTTTTGTTTATGGTCACGGAAACGAGCGTCCTCGCTGCCCCCTTCGTGGTCGAGAGAGTGCTGCATATTGCACGACAAGGTCGTCAGGGTCACATTACGGAGAATCTTTCAGGGAATTACTATTATCGAAGCCATATGGCAACTTGGCTACCCCTCTTCCTTCATCTCTCCCTGTCCTGTGCATGGCGTATGTGTAAGAGAGGGCGATATGAGTCATAGTCTGACTGAGTGTGCCCACGGCCGGGGGGACATATATATCCCCGACACTCACGTCCGCAACGAACCTATGGTGGAGGAAGAGGATGGGACGAGGCGCGGACGGGGGGCACAGCCCACCGACTACCGCGTGATGGGGCTCGGAGCACTCGGAGGATCAGGAATGGAGGTAGACCACACGCTGCGTGACACGGGATCGCAGGAAGCGCAGAGCGCGTACCGGAGGGTGGTGCATGAGAGCACCGCGATGCCCTTAGAACGCAGGGAGAAGGGCTGATTCGGCTGCTTGAACAAGCAGAATGCGACAAGAACGCCAAGTACCACAGGGACGCACTCAAGAGCCGTTTTCCCCCCTGGTTTTGACGACGCGAGGATACTACGGCACCAAGACGGCGGGGAAGTTGTTTGCGCATTGGGAGGATTTAGCTACTGAGTCTCAATGGAAATGGTTCCTCGCTCGGATGTCAACCACGTTCATCCGTGTCCACACGCGCTTCCTAGGGTACGGGACCGGATGACGAGAACCAGAGGGTCCTGATATCCGGGCGATCCCCTGGTTCCTTGACCTTGATGGCGCGTCCAAGTAACCCCCGCAAGATGAACGGTTCGGTTTAGACGTAGCGTTCCCCCTGTCCCAGCCTTAAGCTCTGTCAATGATATGGATTCAAAGAGAGAAGAGAGACGGCGTCGAAAAGGAGAGGTTGAAGTGACGTACGACAAAGAGTACGGTCGCGGGGGAGGGCGGGCGTTGTTAAGGTGGATCGATCGTCGATATCCGTCAATAACCGCGGCGGGTATTATAACCGTGCCTTCTCGCGCTCTGTCGATGGATATCTGCGCTTTTTGGAAACGAATATGGTGGGGAGACCAACGGTCTGTGTTGTGGCCTCTGCTGACGGCACTACATGTGACCTGCGGCCCCTACTTGGATCGGCGCAAAATGCGGCAGCAAACGCCAGATGTGATGGATGAGATCTGAGAGAGCCGGGTAGGCGAAGAAGCGTTTCCCCTGTCCTTGCCCAGTAGGAGATACAATACGTCTGCAACCGAGGATAGGATCGATAGGCACTGTGGGTATGCATGTGACAAGTGTGTTGTGACACATGTCAGTCACACTCGAAGGTTGATGCATGATGATGCATGATGATGTGCGGAGATTGGGTGGAGCTTTCGACAGGCACTTGCCCTCGGCCCAACCCAACTCGTCTGGGCCACTGACTCATTAGACGCCACACGCCACTGCTGCTGAGTACCGAGTACTATAGCTATAGTATACTGAGTACGAGTGTCCCACGTGGATCGTCTAACGTACTCTAACGTACAGGCGCGGCAAATACGTCACAAACGTTAAATTAAGGGCCACAGTAGAATGGATCGTCAACATCGTTTCGTCATCAAGAGAATCCATTTGCATTATCGATTGTCCATCGTCGAAGACATGTCCATCATCGCGCTGCGTCTCCCTCCTGGCCGAGACCAACACTTGCGGATCTCAGTTGCTGCGCTGCAAGACTCCCTCCGTATGATAGGGACCGCGGTACCTGTAGGAAGCGCACGGCGCAGTGCCACCCACTTTTTGTATGCGATCGCAAGATGAATGATGGTGAATTCACCATCAAGAGGACCTTTACCGGTTACCAGCTTCAAGCTTCACTGGCTTTTCACAACTTCACCGGTCACAGACTTGCGCTGTTTGCACTGTTGTGCGCGCACAAAGCCCACAACCTTTTGCTCCAGTTGTGCTCCGGGGTGACGTCGAAAGGGCCAGGAAGGAAGCCCACACAGGGCACACCAAAAGAATGGGATTAGATCGATTATAGATCGTTTCGAGGTTGCCTGAAGCTTGAAGCTTGAAGCTTGAAGCTTGATGCTTTTGCTGGTTGAACGTTGAGAAGATGGAATATGGAAGGAGGGAACCGGGAATGTGGACTGTGGAATGTTGCAAGGTGGGTTCGGCCTCTCAGATCTCAGACTGAGCTTCATGGTCCAGTCTACCAAACAGGTGTTGTGGCAGGGTGACGCAGGTGACGCCCGGTGACTGTGGCCCAAAACACCGTGATCCAGTGTTACATCTTGCCTGTCTTTCTGCCCAGGTTGAACGGTTGAGGTTGAGGTTGAGCGCTGAGCTCCAGCGCTGATCCTGTGCTAAGCCCCACACTCAACAGAGATCTGTGGGATTTGAGGCGAGTCACTAGTCACATGTCACAGTGACTCGCGAGTCACGCGTGATTAACTCGATTAACAGGATGAACGTGAACTAGGAGCTGAGCGACAGTAGGTTGCTATGTGAACAACTAACTTTTGCATACATCCCCTCTCTCACCCTGCGTACTACGTCCACAAACCTCGGTAGAATCGCAACTGCGGGGGAGTGGTGCGTGGCCATATTACAGTCAACGTTCAACCTGACTTATACCCTGCTCGATCTTATCCCTTCAGACTGAGGCGCTGAGGCGCTGATCGTCCTCCTCCCCGAGGCCTCGTGTTATGCCTCAGGCTGAGGCCTGCCTCAGGTGAGGGATCAGCCACTAGTCAACTAGTCAACTAGTCAACTAGTCAAGTGGCGTCAGTTACTGCTGACTAAGTAGTCACGAGGAAGTGGTAGGCACTAGTCATAGTCATCGATCATCCTCAGCGCTCAACGTTCTACTGGCAAAGAAGTCCGCCGGTACAATGAATCGCATAAAGGTCCTCTGAGCTTCATCGTTCGGTTCTTTCCAATTCTCGATCTTATCCAACAAGCATATAACGGCCTGACACACCGCATGGGAGGAGCATGCTGTCGCAGGAATCGTATCGCGATGCTTCTGTAGGTCCACCGAGTAGAACGATTTATAGCTGACACTCTCAGCGAGAGTAAACAGCCGGACCCCCTCCACCTTTCCCCCTTCCCCTCTACCGTTCCCTTCTCGACCGTGAATCGTACCCAGGCTGGACCTGGCGTGGCTGGACCACTCTCTCATACGGCTGGACCGACATGTTCTTCTTCCATCTCTTGCTTTCCGTGGCCCTGGTGGCCAATGCTCTCCCTCTTCCCCCTTTTGCGGCGCCTGGAGCGTCGCGGACCCCACCTCTGCTGAGCAGTCGTCACCACCCCACCACCACCCCAACACCTCTCACTCCAACTCGTCTATTTCCCACTCGTATGCTTCCCACTCGTCTTCCTCCCATTCCTCTGCCTCCCACCATTCCTCTACCTCCCACACCCATTGGGCACCTTCCCATGCATCCTCGCTGCCGGATGGTGAAGTGGACGTGGGGTTCAATTTGACATTGGTCACACAGCGTGCGGTGGAGCTTTCGACGCAGAGCTGGGAGTTGGGCAGCACGTCCCAGTTGTTGCTCGAGATCTATTCTCCCCAGCATTGCATTTATGGCGACAAAGCCCTCAATGGCACCCAGCTGCCGACGATGCGTCCCTCCACCCCCGCCCTGGCCTACGCCAAGGAAGTCGTACACACCAAAACCTCCACCCTCGCGGATGGAAAAGGATCCTCGGGCGACCCGGCATCGTTGGGCGTTGCAGCCACGCTGCTGGGCGCAAGCACCCCCGTCTACGCTCACGCAGCTCAGCGTCAACTCGCCACTCTTCTGGAAACGATGACGTACCCCTCGGGTGCACTGAGCTCGCGCACCAACGAAGTGGCCTACTGGGCCGACTGGGTCGTATGTTCCCTCCCTTCCTTACCTCGACCGTATTACCGACGCACGGAACACTGACCGGATGGATGATGATATTCGGATCGCTTGCAATGCATCCAGTACATGGCGCCGCCCTTTTTAGCGTACCAAGCTGCGATCCAAGCCAATGCCTCCTTGCTTCGTACCACACTCGCTCAACTCTCCTTCTACAGCCAAGCATTGAGTTTGAACGACTCGAGCGCGCCCGCTGCGGTGCAAGGTCTGTGGAAGCACATCAACGGATCCTCTGCCCAGTCGGTGGGGTTGTGGACGACGGGTCAGGCGTGGGCGTTGAACGGGATGCTGCGGGTGCTGGCCACGATGCGCCATGTTCCCGCCTTGGCCGACTGGAAGGAAGCTAGGACGCTCTTGACCCAGATCGACGCCATTCTCCACCCGATTGTGACGTGTGTGGCGAGCGAGAAAGGGTGTGGGTTTGTGCAAGACGGACTGTTGCGGGGTACTTGCGCGGCGGGCCATCGGGCTGGAACGACACTTCCTCCTCTTGGCCGGGCGAGGTGAGTGGGACGGCAGGTGTGGCCAGTGCCTTGTTCCGCTATGTGGTGCTGGCGCCGTACTGGGGACAGTCGGTGGGATCGTCGTACTTTGATGTGGCAGACACGCTACGGGCCGCTGTGGCGCAGCACGTCAATGCCACTGGCTATGCGCAGCCGGCCATGAACCCGTACGACTGGACGGACCCCAGCACGGTGGACGCCAGCCCCGAGGGGCAGGTGTTTGTGGGCTTGATGGGCGCAGCGTACCGGGACTGTGTGGCAAAGCAGGTGTGTGCTGCGGCGTGATGAGGGCGGCCATGGAGGATACGACGAGAGAAGTGGAGGGGGCATATGCAATGGGATGCATGTGGGGAAGGACGAGGTCTGTAGGGGATAAGCGTGTGGGGCTGTGTGAGCAGCACAATGGAGGGCAGAGGCGCTGGTACAAGGCAGCGCCGGTCATGTGACCCAGTGGGTAGGCCGATGGTGTGCGGTGGCGTGCTGGGGGAGCAGAGCTTTTGAAAGTTGAGGCCCGGCGGAAGCTCCGCCTCAGCTCTGCGGCTGCGCTGCTGAGCGGCTGAGCGCGCTGAGCTCCACCGCTGGCTGCCAGCGATAGCCTGTGAGTGACATGTGACGGGGGCATGTGCCAGCGCCATCACACACCCCGTTGTGCCCCACCTGGCCGACCTGATCTCCTCCTGCGCACATGTCACCGTGACACCCACCACACGCGTCTGCGCTGCCCCCCACCCCCACCCCGCACATGAAGCTCGTCGCGCTCCTCGTTGGTGGGCGCGACCACTCCCCCGCCGCTCCCATCGGCGCGGCCGACGCAGAACCCAAGGCACGCCGCCGCACCCTCTCCTTCTCGCGCATCCGCCGCAAGCCACGCCCCTCCCCGACCCCAGACGCCCCGCGACCACCGCCAGCACCCCGCCCCCCATCCCCATCCCTCCTCCACCCAGCATCCCCTCTCGGCCAGCACCTGCTGCGCCCCTCCCGCGCCCTGGGGCTGTGATCCTGCCGCTTTCATCCCCCACGTCAGAGCTTCCCCCCACCCTACCGAGCGCCTCCCCGCCAATTCCTTTGCCCCGCCCCGCCCCCTCCAGCCCCCACCACTTACCCATGGTTCCACCCCCGTCTCCGCCGCGCTTGCCGCGCCCACGCCATCGGTCCTCTGCCCCTCCGATTCCTTCCTCCGTCTTCCCGCAGGCGAGAGAGATTCCTCCAGCCCGCGCCCCGCGTCCTTTTACTCCGCTGTATCCTTGCCCCTTGCTACCCCGCCCTTACCTGCTGGTCCACCGACACCTACACGAACCCCTACTACTCCTCCCATCTCTCCGCCATCATCCGCGCCCGCCCCCAAAAACCTCGCCAAGACCCACTTGCTACCCGCCTGATGCACCTAACGCTCGCCTTTGGAGATAACCTGTTGACCGACGAAGAGTACCGCTCGCTTCGTACCAGTGTCCTGTCTGCCGCCGTCGACGCTGAGACGGGGACAGCCCATCACGACAATCCCGCCACCCACGACCCCACACTCTCTCCCCCCCACGATCCGCCCATGAACGGGCGTCTGCAACGCTCTGGTTCCCTTGCCTCTCACAGCTCTCACACCTCGGCCCGCACGGCCCTGTCGCGCCTTACTCCGCCCCGGCGCACCGTGCAGGCCAAACGTTCCCTCCCGCGTCTCAGTTCGGGCGCCAGCCTCCTTCTGCCTCTACCGCCGGCAGCAGCAGCAGTGCCAAGGCGAAAGAGGATGTGCGGGACCGGGTGGCGCAGGAGCGCAAGCGCCGAATCTTGCATGGCCTCCCGCCCAGTGGCGATGGGCGCTACCCGCGCTTGGCCCACGACGTCCCCCCGCGCTCCCAGGCCGAGTTGCGCGCCGAAGTGCAGGTGCTGGAGCGGGAACAGAAGGCCGTGCTGGGCATCATTCTGCAGTTGCGAGGCCAACAGGCTGTTGTCGCTGGCGCGCCGGTCGACCGAACCGAGCCAGACGAGCACGTCGAGCAAGCCAACGACGCCGACCTGGATCGCGCCCGCCTCACCAGCCTCCCGCCGCGCCGCAGTTTTCTCAGTCTGCGTCGACCCAGCGTGGCGGTGGAACGGCAGGTGTCGCTGGCTGACCCGTTGGCCGAGGCGGTGGCGGCGCGGTACGAGGAGCGGGTGGCGGGGCTGCAGAGCGCCCTGAGGAGCGCGCAACTGCGCGAGAAGGCGATGCGCTAGTGCTTCCGTAATGGGGTTGTGGACATGCATAGCATCTCACAGTGTGGTAGTCATGTTGGCCTATATATGTATGTACTACGACAAGGGGCCATTCAAAAGCAGCTGGCGGGGCCCGAGTTGTTGGAGATCAGGACCATCACCTTGCTCGCAGTACTTTGATCGGTACTTGGAGCTCAGTGTGCTCGGTCTGAGAGGCTCAGGGCGCTCAGGACTCTTGTGGACTGTGGACTGGGAACTGACTGGTGCATGATGAGGACAGTGAGGTCGGGTGAGTCGTCGTGGGGTGGCGCTGTGGTATAGGGCACGGCAAGTGATTATACTAGTGATAGATGTTTTAGTGGTTAGTGTGATGCAAGTGATTTGTGATTTCACATGTGATTCGCGTCACGTCCTCTATTCAAGAGCGCGGTGCGATGAGGTCGATGAGGTCGATGAGAAAGGATGAGCGGCAAGAGGGACGACGGATGGGTTGATGGGGGCCAAAAGAGCAAGCAAAGATCTAAGGCTGCCAAAACGCTATCGTGTGGGCAGGTTAATTAACAAGTGACGGAGCAGCAGCAGGGAGCACAGCTCGCCGCTATCCCCATAGTATCACGCTTTCAAGCGGGAGAGAGATCTTTGGGGCTCGACGGAATCCCATTCCCAATCTCAATATCCTGCTCTCTCACCATCAGTGCCTCTCGGTGATGGTCGGGTTCTACTATACACTACTACTAGTCCTCATCGGCGTAAGTAATAGGCGCGCGATGGGAAATTAGTCGTCCGTCAAAGGGAATACGTGGCTAGTCCAGTTTTGCGACACAGCTTTTGTGCCTTTTGCTCGCCCACCGGCGTGTCTCCACCTTCGACCCGACGGCCCACGAGGACTACCCCGGCGTCTGGATATCGACACCCAGCACAAAGCCCCCCCTCGCTCAGCATTACGGCGTCCATGACCGTACTAAGCCCTATACATATTAGCACCATATTCACATTCACATTCATGGTGATGGAGAAGGTGGGGAAATCCTGGTTTGGGTATACACTTTTTGACTCCAGTGGTATATAGGTAAGGCCTATGAAGGGATGAAGTGTGTGCAACGCCACACACAACCTCTGTGTATCGTACAGTCCCCTTTTGGTCTTTTTTTGCTGGCACGCTTCTCTTTCCGCCTGCAACTGGTCTCACGTAGGCAGGGCTGAACCCGTCATACGCCATACCGCTTGATGCTGCAGCAGAAGCCGGCATTATTGGCTCTCTCCTTCCAACGTGGCTAAGTAGCGGTCCTACCACTTTTCAACGCAAGGGAGAGGTCGAGTCGCGTGCGAAAAGGCCCTAGTGATTCATGTGTTTAGTAATTGAGCGAAACACTGAGGCACCGTGCGCTCCGCGATCATCGATGCAACCATATCCAATACTGCCTTCATGTCATACCCTCCGTACTAGCGCCTCCTATCTGCGTTGGCTTGGTTGCCCGGCCATACGGCCTGCTGCAGGCTTCATTGATCTGGTAAAAAAAATGGCTGGACAAAATATGGTATCGCGGGATCGTGGGGTAAAAGGGGAGGAAAAGATGACCCTCATCAACCTCATCCCTGAGGGGGGGGAGGCAGGGGTCTCGTCGAAGGGTTTATTTACTGAGCCCCACCCTAAGAAGGCAAATCAAGGCGGACAGGCATTTTGACCAAGAAATTCCATCGGCACGGCTTGTTGGTTGCCCTCGGCGACCCAGGAAGAAACCAGGGTACCAAACGTACCTCCGGACGTGGCCGACGAGGGCAGGGGTCCAGGAGGAGCGGGTGGGTGAGCGGCCACAATGTCCGTCTCCCCTTCGAACCGGAGCGAGGTGCAGGACTTGGAGGGGGCACGCATTGCGTCTTTCTCCTTTTCCTCGCCGGGTAGGCCGAGAGTGGTTGGATGGTCTGGGACGAGGGGGAGGAAGGCACGCGCGGAGAGAAGGGGAAAAGTGCGAGTCGGGGGAAAAGGGATTGATCTCGAGACGGATCTCGCTTAGATCGGTCCCTTGCTTGGTCCAGCTCTTGTCCCCAGAAGTAATCGGATCGGCTGGCGCAACCCGAGTGAACGAGTCGGGAGATTCGAGGTCGAGGTCGAGGTCGGGGTGGACGTTGGTGTGAGAGAGACCACGGGGCGTGCGCGGTTCGTACTTCTCTCCGTGCGTCACCCTCAAGTCGAGCGGGGGCGGGACCTTGGCGTGCAGGAGAAACGGGTTGCGGTGCAGCACCGAGGACGTGCGGCTGCCCACATCGCTCTTGGTTGGTTCTCGCTGCAGGTCCGCATGCGCCGACCAAGTGAACTCGTCATGGATCCGGACCCGCCTGCGCGACGTGTCGTCGCGGTACAGCTCGAGGCACATCAGGACCAGCGCGAGATGGAGCGCGAGCGCAGTGTAGTACAATCCAAATCCAGCCCCTACATGAGCTTTCAAGCCGGTTTCCGATTGCGTCGAGATCATGATGGGCATCGGTAACGCTCCGGCGAGTGTATCCAGCATCACAGTTGATGGCAACCACACTTCCTGATTCGCTTGGTTAAACCCCCGCACATAGCGTCCAACCTTGATGCGCGTCACCACGGTCAAGGCCAACTCGGCGGCAAGCAGGAGCGGGAGGAGGAGGCAGTGGACTTGCTGGTACTTGATCGACACTTTCTCCATCGTGGGATTGGAGCCGGGCGAGAAGCGAGACGTGGGGTGGCGCTGCGCAATGTAAAACAGAGCGAGGGGCATACTTGTGCCCGCGATCAGGACAACGAGCAAACCAAGACGACCAGCTGCAGCGATGGGATCGCACCCCATCCTGTGGGGAGCGCGGCGGTGTCGAGCGGCGTGGTGAACAAGAGGGTAGCCAGCGTCGCGTTTTTCTCTGCCGCCTCC
Source organism: Moniliella sp. 'wahieum' (assembly GCA_003971905.1). NCBI lineage: Eukaryota > Fungi > Basidiomycota > Moniliellomycetes > Moniliellales > Moniliellaceae > Moniliella > Moniliella sp. 'wahieum'. Next base: position 140,642 of record RSEE01000020.1, read on the forward strand.
AGTTCGGGAGGAGAGGCGGTGAGATAGGCGGTTGAATTGACCCAGGGGATGCGCTCAAAGAACTGCGGGGACAGATGCGGGTGGAGCGAGGAACGCTGGCACAGATTGTGGGAGTTGAGGGTGGGCTGGGCGTAGCAGGTGCCCAACAGCCCATAGCTCAAGCGCAGGGGGCTCTGCCACGACGCTGGGTTGGGTGTAATTTCGCGGACGTAGTCGTAGAAGAGAGTGTCATTGATCGAACCTGAGCGCTTCCTGTTGGAGCGGCGGCTGATGCGGTCGTTGGAGACGGAGCCCCTGGTGGTGTCAAAGAGCTCTTGCGTTAGCCTCATGAGGTTGGCCGTGTTCTCCTTGCTGTGGCGTGGGGCAGGGAGGAGGTCGAGCATGGTCGCTGAGCTTTGGGACATGGGGGCCGGGCTGCAGAGCGGGAAGAGGAGGAAGGCGAGGAGGGCGAGGTGGAGCAGGGCGGCGACCATCGCTTGGCCTCGTCGTGTGTAGTGTGGTCGCGCATGGGGCGCAGATGGGAGGGGTGGAGGTGGTTGAGGGAGGGGGGCGAGATGGCCGGCTGCCATGCGATGGGGCGCAGCCTCTGCTGCGCGGCCACAGCTGACAGGCAAGCCCAGGGCGGTGGGGCGCATAACGGAACGCGTCGGGCAAATGACACAAAAGAATGGCCGCCCGCGTGCCTGATAAGATCTACGAGCACAGAGGACACAAAAGGAAGGCGTGTGGGTGTGCAGGCGGAATGGCGGAATGGGGCTGCACATGCCTCTGGGGGCGCAGATGCGGCAGGCGGGAAAGATGGCTCTCTGGCATGCCATTTCAAATTTCACCGCTCGCCCTGGCCTGTCTGGAGCCTTGAAGCTTGAGGCGCGGACCTGGAAAGAACCATTGATATTGATATCGATGTCTCCCAGTGGAGCACGCATCATGCATCAGATCTCAGAGATGCCAGGCGCAGGCCCCAGCCCCCACAGTTTTTTTTGCCCACAGACATCCAGCCAGGCACAGGCACAGGCGTGACGCGTGACATGTGACATGTGACGGGGCACGTGACGTGGCCTGATTAACTGATTTGGGGTTGGGGCGGTGAGTGACGTGTGACGCGTGACGAGCGGCGGGCATAGCCACTGCCGGCCACGCTCGGCGTTCAGGCAAGTTCAGCATTCAGCTGAACGTCGCCCACCCCTCCCGCCGCACCTCCCCCCGCTGCCTCCAGCCTGCCCAGGCCCAGGCCCACCCCCGCCCATCCGATCGCACGCTGGACGCGCAGGGAGGCCATGGCGAGGGCGCTTGCACCGCGCATCCAGGCGCGTCTGCCCGCCACCATCCTCCTCCTCCTCCTCCCTTTTCTCTTCCTCGTCTCCGCCACCGACGACCTCCCCCGGCCCCCTCCCCCGCCTGCTACGTCCCCCTCCCGAGCTTCTCCATCTTCTCCGACGCCTCCAGCCCAGCCGATGTTGCCCTCGTGTCTGCCTTGCCCTCCACCTTTTCGGATCGATGCGAAGTACACGTAACTCTCGCCCCCGTGTATCTTGTTCTCAACATCACCGAGTCGGTCTGCCCCACCGCCTCCGCCCCATCGAGCACTGCCGATCGCGGTACGCGGCCCTACCCTACCCCCAGCAGCCTCTCCTCTCCATCTTCCGAGCCTCCCTCCCCCGATGCCGCCGCTACGGACCGCACCCATCCTGACGATGGCTTCTGGCGCCAATGGACGGGAAACAGGTGTGGATCCCGACGCTTCCCTTGGCCGGGACCTCTGGCGAAGTACCGAGCAGGAAGCAGCCAAGGAGTATGGCGAATGGATGGCTTCGATCGGGGGCGAGTCTGCTCCGGCATTTCTCTCCTTTTCCGATTGGAAAGAGCGCCACCTTGCTGAAAAGCAGAGGGAAGAGCAGGAGCGGAGAGAGCGCCGCAGGAAGGAAATGAAGGAAAAGAAGGAAAAGAAAAGTGGGACCATGCGCATGTGGAGCCAACTAACGCTACTGCCGTTCCCACTTCCCCTCCTTCCCCTCCCCTTGATACACCTCGCAGCTCGGCGGCGGCTGCGTCGAATAAGGCACCCATCACCAGGCATACCGGCCCTGAACCTCCTCCCTCTCCCCACCTTGGTAAACAGCACGAGCGAGCCGACGCCAGCACCCCCATCTCAGTCGGATGAGGTGGGAAACACCACATCCTCTTCCTCTGGCGAGGACCAACGCCCTTCCCCCTCTTCCCCCGCGAGGAGAATGCTGATCCCCGCTCAATCCGACCCGGGAAAAGAATTAGCGACGCTGCGCCACCGCCGCAACTTTGCCTCGGCAGATTGTGCAGCACAAGTCCAGCGTGCCAGCGGATCGGTCAAATTTGCCTCGGCGATTTGAATGAAAAGAAAGACCGATACCTGCTTGCGCCTTGCCCCGAGGAGACGATCATGAGATGTTTGTCACGATTGAACTGTGCGCGAAATCAAGGTGGATACGTTGGTGTTGGCCAACTACGAGTTCTTCTCCCGAGTCTTTAAGCGCGTCCGGTTCCGTGGGAGCAAGTCGCTTACCACCCCGTTGGAGGACTGGTCTGATTTGGGAACGTATCTCGCTCGCAACATGCGTGGACCGCAGGTATTTGGCGTTCCCTCGCATTTGCAACAATACCTCAAGTACATTCGCATTGATTTACTGGATTATTATGGCACAGAGGCGTATTGCCCCCTGACTCTACTTCGGGTTATGGCCTGTCCCACTTTGACGGATGGGAGCTGGAAGACTTTGAGGACAAGCGCAAAGAGCAAGAGTTGGAAGAGGAAGAGTTGCGGATTGAGGAGGAAGAAGCACAAATTGACGTTGAAGCCCAGCCCACGCCACCTACTCCTCCTTCTCCAATGCGGCAGCCAGTACGGCAGTCCTGGAACCGACCACACTCATGTCTGAAGCGTTGCGAGAGATGATGATTCGATCCTTGCGTGGCCTCAATGCCTCATCCAACGAGGAGCCTTACTCTCCCGAAGACGATCATGAATTCTCCCGCTGGTCCGATGCACCTGTTGCATGGAACGACTCGCTGCCTTTCCTTCTCAATGCTACGGAGAGCAATGCGACCAAGTCACGGCGTCCCCAGCGGCTGACGCCCACGGGGGCCGGAGGGGAATCGATCTACCGCTCCATCACTCGGCGGCTCAGTGCGCTCGAAGCGAACGCCAGTCTGTCCCTGCAGTATATGGAGCAAAGTGGGCAGATGCTCTTGGACGCTCTGAAGAGGATGGACCGGACGCGCGATGCACAGTTGACCCTCCTCAATCTCAGCAACACCAACGAGGTCCAAACCCTGCGCCGGCGACACCACATTGACCTACAGAGGATGATGTTTGAGTCGGATGTGCAACGTCTTGCCTGGGCTCAAGACAAAGCCGAATTGGTACAACGCATGCATCTCCTCAGTTCCGAGTTGCACTTTGAACGGCGCATGGATGCTGTGCAACTAACCTTGCTCTGTGTGTTGTTTGGCCTGATTCTGCTCACGCGTGGAACCCATACCTCGGCCCTCGATCGTGTTCTGCACCGCTCTTACGGCCAGCACCACCCCTCGTCCCCGTGCCTTGCTTCGCCTGCCCCCCTTGCCCCGCGAAAAATTCCCGCTCAAATCCACTTGCGGCGGCGGAGAAGGCCGCGCCGGGTACGGGGAGTTTGGGCGCCCTTCTTGTTCCTCGCCAGAAGGCACAGATCATTGAGGTGCGCTCACGCTCGGGCTCGGAGGGCGACATCACCCTCTCCGCCCCTCCCAAAGAGGCGAGGATGGCTACATCACCTCCCACACCTCGGAGTGGAGTGAAAGAGAAGACGTTCCAGTGGAGGATGTGCCTTCGCCTCCACGGTCTCCACGAAGAATAGGAGTGCCGCTGGAACGTGTGCCTACCGATCGTACCCACACGAGCGACTGGTGCGCTTAAGCACCCCTCGCCCATTGTTTACCAAGCGTTCCAGCGGATCCGAGGGGGACGAGTCGGACGATGCGGCGCCGGTCCCGTTCCCGCTCTCTGACGAACCGGGCCCGCGTTTGGTCAGCCTCAAACGGTTCCTCCGCACCCGCTCTCATAGCGGCAACAAATCTCTCCACTCCCTCCCCTCTCCCAGAGCAGGCAGCTCCTCGCCTTCACTTGCCCCTGCTACGTCTAAACTCCGTCCCTGAGTTGGAGGGTCTGCCGCCCCATCACCTGCTTGTCCTCTGGGGGCCTGGGATCCCCTCCACCCAAACCGTACAAACTGGATTGGGGAACATGCATGTTATATTTTTTATTCACCTGGTAGTTTATTCGGACTTAAAGAAGCGCTGGATCCCGCGGGTACGCTTGCTTTGGACAGGGGAACTGGGCGAATGGGAGCGTTTCCGTCCTCGGGCTGGACGAAGGTGCGTGGGTCGTAGGTTTTTTCTTGGCTCCGATGCGGGGACACCCCGTCGCGCCTGGGCTTTTCTGGACTCGTTTGTTTTGATCTCTTTTTTGGCCTTGGCTCGCGGGGGGCTTTCCTTGGCTCGCGGGGAGGGGCTTTCCTTGGCTCGCGGGAGGGGTTTTCCTTGGCTCGCGGGGGGGTTTCCTTCGCTCGCGGGGTTTTTTCCTTCGCTCGCGGGTTTTTTTCCTTGGCCCCGGCCCCATCCCCAGCACTCTTTGCCTTACCAAACAAGTTCTCGAGCCCACCCTTGTGTTCCTTCAAGGGCTGGACAAACGAAGGATCCTCGTTCCGCACATTGCTCACCTGGGTGGGACAAGGTAATGTTCCAAGGGAGCTTGCCATGGCACCAAACATGATTTCCACGCGTCCTTTCCCGATTTTGCTGCGGACGCGGAGGCGCTCGAGGATGGGCTGGATTGTGCACTGGCTCCTGCTGTGTCGGAGCCGTGTTCGGTCCCGAGCCCCAACCAAGCCGGAAAGTCCTTTTTGTCCAACACCAGCGGTTGACGGCCATGGATCGGTGCATCCACTCGGACGCAGGGACAGTGACGATGACAAACCCCGCAGGACCATAGACGACACCGAGTGCAAGGTAGCCGCCGTCGTGAGGGCGGAAGTAGTAGGGGGCACGGGTGCGTTCCGACCATTCATAAAAGCCTTGAACAAACAAGATCCCGCGTCCGCCCTCCTTGAGCAGGTTGCCCCACACGCCGCGCAGCACCGTTCGGCACGCGCATTGATGTACATCCGCTTCGAGGGGCGCACCCCCCAGTGCATCGGCTTCACCGTCACCTTGCCCTCCTCAACCTCCACGATGGGCTGGGGCGTGCCCGGAACCGACATTGTACCGCGCCCTGTACTCCGTCGGGGCTTCGGGGTCGACGTGGAGGGGGTCCGGCAACTGGGGGGCTACGTTCTCCACGTACTCGTCCCACGCGGCAGCATGGCAAAGCGGCCACACATGGTGTGCAGACGTTGGAAGGCGAGCGGCAGGACGCGCTGGGGCTGGGGCTGGTGCAGGTGCTGGTGCTGGTGCTGGCTGGTGCTGGGCTGGGGCTGGTGCTGGGGCTGGGGGGCAGCAGACTCGAACCGAGAGACCTAGTATCCCACTCGTATCCCTCGCCACTGCTGCCGACCCCGTGCGGGCAGTATCGGTACAAACGGGGTATGGCCTGGTCCTTCGCACAGGCCAGGTTGGCTGGGAGATAAAAGGTCGGTTTAATTTAGTATCGCTAGCTTTTTGATTGCATTGCCCCAGCTGGAGATGATGACGTCGCTGTGACGTTGATGGCCAGACTTCAAGCTTCTATGGCGTGCCACACTTGGCCGGCCCCATATGCCGCTATCCATATCATTAACCGTTGACCATCATGATGCTCAGACGAGAGGCATTCTTCATCCATTCCCCCACGCCCACCCCGCCCCCTGGGCTACGCCGTCCAGACAAACAGCGCGATGCGTCCCACGAGCCCGACAGCGCGTGTCCGTCCCGCTGACAGCCAGGCTGGATACCCTGCTCTGGTGGCCCACCAGGGTCGCGGTTCGTTCAGCCGCAATGGTCCCACAACAGGATCTCGGGCCCATCGTAGCCCACGGCCAACAGCCGTCCGGAGCGAGCAAAGCTAGGTCGTCACGGGCTGCGTCAGCATCGAGTTGCTGTACGCTGCCAGGCCGGTCGGCGCGCAGGTCAAACAACTTGCACGTCGCGTCTTCCGAGCCGGTGGCCAACGCATTCCCGTCGGGAAACATGCTGATCGCATTGATGTCCGAGTCGTGGGCATGGAAGCTCTGGACGGACCCTTGGTGGGCACACGCATGTCCCATACCTTGGCACCCCGTCGCACGCACCCGATACAAATAAGCTGGATGCACCGGACTCAGGTCCAAGGCCATCACCTCGGCCGAGTGCTCAAAGTACTCGGCTTTAGTTTGGCCGGTGGCCAGGTCCCACAGCCGGCAGCTGTGGTCGCCGGACGACGTTACCATCTCTGCCTCGGAAAGAAAGCGGCAGTGGGAGACAAATGCATCGTGGCCCACCAGCTGTTGCACGGGTTGCGACGCGTACGCCATGGTCATCGCGATCTCTTCGGGCGTGGCGTGCGCATCCATGGCAGGCAAGCGGAACAGATGACACGCATTCTCCAACCCGCACGTGGCCACCATCTGACCCGAGGGCGCGTAGGCACAGTCCATCACCCACTTGAACGGGAGCGGCAAGGCATGACCTTGTTGTTGGTGTAGGCGTCCCAAATGATCATCTTGCCATCTTGGCTCACCGATACGAGATGGCGCGAATCGGAGGCCCAGTTGACAGCATAAATCTTGGACAAGTGGCCATTCAGTGTTCGACGCACGCGCAGCTGCGGCCTCGCGCCAAGGGCGGCACTCCCTCCACCCCCACGCTCGCAACGTGGTATCGCCAAGGCTTCCTTTTGGGCGGCCACCCGCGCCTTGAGCCCTTCGGCTGCGCTGCGGGCGGAAAGAATGCGCTGACGGAGCGCCTCGGCCTGTTGCTGCTGCAGTGGACCGAGGGAAGCAGGGGCAATCTGCGACACACTTCCGGCGCTTCGACCTTGGGGCGCCGCCACGTGGGCCGAGTGGGGAGAAGAGGAGTGAGGGGTTGGCAGGCTGACGGAGGGGTGTCATGGGTAGCCATCTTGCAGATCTCTAGATGGATGCCCAGTGGTGGTCGTGGCCAATGTTCCGGTACGTGGGAATGGCGAGTGGATATATCATACAGGGTAGAACGAACGACGCGCATCTACCACGATCTGCCAGCCCATGTTGTGGTGCAGTATGGAAACGAGGCACTGGCCCCGTCCCACCGTCCTCCCCCACGAAAGGACACAAACGGCCAGGGTCTTGGTGCCCAGCCCGCGCCGCACGGGGGGAGCCAGTGGAGCATTGCCCGTCAGCCATTGCTCAGCTTTCGCGTCAGATCTGAGTCATTGTCACCGGTAGTCACGTGGCTGGGTTAGGAGCGATGCATGATGAGTACTGAGTACTGAGTTCTTGCCTGCGTCCAAGCTTGACTGGCATCAAACTCAGCTGGGCGACCAAAGCCATAACAACTCGCAGTGCCTGTTATGTGCCCGCGCCTTTTTGCCGCTGGCCGAGGTGTTTCTATTGTTGGTGAGGTACAAAGAGAACTGTGCTCGGGAAGTATGCAGTGCCACGATCCTATCCCCAAGGGGATCCTGTTCTTGCCCTGGTCGGTCCCTATGCAGAACCGAACCAAGTCGGTGCGGGGTGTGTACGTGAATTTGCACAGTGGCGTCGCCCGCTCAGAGGCGGGAACCCAGTCTAGTAGTAGAGAGTGAGGAGTACGGAGATGATTGAAGGCGTCGCCAACTGCGACCAAGAAGGGGGTAGGATGTTACGCCATGGATCCCCTCGGTCGGGTACTCGAGCGGATTCACGGGCGGTGGGGGGCATGCCGCAGGCTGGCAAGACTCATGCCGATAGTTTTGATAGCACCAAGGGTGCAAAGGCAGAAGGGTAAAGGCATGCTCTGATGCGAACGCCACGCGGAGGAGGCGGGCACGCCAAAGCCGAGCTGTGCTAGTCTAGTGTAGGGTGTCATGGCCCCATTACGCCGCCGGACTTGGCTTGGCCGGAGTTGACTCGACCGGCGGCCAGCCCAGTTTCCTGCCGATGAACTCGCGCCAGAATTTCGGAGGGTCATTGGCGTCAAAGGCGGCTTGGCGAGCAGCCTCGTTGATTTCTTCGTTGCGAGCCGCGTCGTCGGCGGTGATGCCGCGGCGGGCTGCTCCTTCTCCAACGTGTCCTGGTACGCCAAGACGGGGGGATGGCGATGAAGGAGGAGAAAAGGGTGAAGCCGAGAACGACGGAGATGGGCGTGGTCCAGCGGGCCATCGTGCTGGACGGGACAAGGCGCGGGTGTGGCAGACGGCTGGCAAGACTGTGCAGTTCCTGCTGTTGCCGCTCCCCTTCCGCCTAGCCCTGGCCAGAAGGCAGAACAGAACACCGGGCGCGGGCGGAGCGGAACGGTGCTGCAGCGGAATGCATTCTCCGTTGCACCGGCTGTCGTTCGAGCCAGGTGTCGATCCAGGGCTGGCGGGTGAGTTAATGGTGATGCAGCTGTGGCAAACGGCGGGTGGTGTGACAGTGACACGTCAGTGCCAGTGACATGTGACATTGGGCGTGGGATACCTGACCGTCACGCGTCGGACGAGGAGCGCACTGCCAGCGTCGGCCAGCACGTCCCCACTGGGCAACGGGGGTGCTGTGGGGTGCTGCGTGGTGCTGAGGGCGTGGAAGGCGCGCCTGCTGCAAGGGACACGCCTGGCCGCTGCATGTGTGCTGGCCTCCCCGTCACCGGCCTGCACACTGCGCCTGTGCCCGCCGGGCGCGTCGTGGCTTTCGACGGCATTCCTCAGGCGAGCGCAGGACCGGTGAGCGTCACCCGGGCGCACCAGCCTGACCCAATTGTGCCTGCAGCGAGAGCGCCAGAGCGGTGCATGGCAGCTTCCAGCGGGGGGCAAGCCAGCGCACCGCAGCCCACGCAGCGCGCCCGACGGCGTTGGCGGCCAGCGACATCTTGGCTTTATTAAAACGCGCTCCTCCCCGCCCGCGCCTTCTGGCCCGCTCCCACCACCATCCCCCACGCCATGACTGTTATTGTTTGCGGAGGCGCCGGCTACATTGGCTCCCACGCCGTCGACCAGCTCATCTCGGCTGGCTACGACGTGGCCGTGGTCGACAACCTCGTCACTGGCCATCGCGCCGCGGTGCACCCCAAGGCCCGCTTTTACGAGGGCGACCTGCGCGACCGCGCGTTTTTGGACAAGGTGTTTGCCCAGGAGAAGGACACGCAGGGCGTGATGCACTTTGCTGCGTTTAGCGTGGTCCCTCAGAGCATGAAGGACCCTCTTCTCTACTTTAACAACAACACTGCGGCATGGTGACGCTGCTGGAGGCCATGAACGCGGCCAATGTCAAGTTCATTGTCTTTAGCTCCACCGCCGCCACCTACGGCGAGCCGAAGAGCATCCCCATCCTTGAAACCGACCCTCAGATCCCTACCAACCCCTACGGCGAGTCGAAGCTGCAAATGGAAAAGACGATGCGGTGGTGCGACGAGGCATACGGAACCAAGTTTGTGTCGTTGCGCTACTTTAATGTGGCGGGTGCCAAGAAGATGGATCGATTGGCGAGGACCACAACCCAGAGACGCACTTGATTCCCATTGTGCTCCAAGTCGCTTCGGCGAGCGGGAGCGGATGCAGGTGTTTGGCGACGACTACCCTACCCGCGATGGCACCAACATTCGTGATTACATCCACGTTGTCGACCTTGTTGATGCTCACATTCTTGCCCTCCAGTACCTCATCAAGGGGGGCCAGTCGGAGGCGTTCAACTTGGGCTCGGCCACTGGGTTCTCCAACTACGAAATGTTGGCTGCTGCGGGAGGTCACTGGCCACCCATCCCCGCCACTGTCGGTCCCCGCCGGCCAGGCGACCCGTCGACGTTGATTGCTTCGTCGGACAAGGCTAAGAAGATTCTGGGATGGAAGCCCAAGTACGATGATGTCAAGGCCATCATCAAGACGGCCTGGACCTGGGAACAGACCCATCCCAAAGGCTACGATGACAAGAAGAACTGAACCCCCGGCCTCGCTGGGCCTTATATCTAGGACCCCCCAAAATGGCCGGCGTTGGAAGTCTTCTTTTACCTTTTCTACTATTTGAATTCATGTGCGAAAGCGTTTCGATCCGATTGCTCTTATGTCGAAGTGAACGATAATGGACATTCGTGCCACTCCCCTACTAATCGTCGAAGTGGTGAATGTAGAAACTCGGAAGAGAACGAGTGAGATCAATTGCCGAGCGACTGCGTCCTGGTGCATTTCTAGCGGCTTGTCTCTTGAAGCATTCGCGAGTTGGTTGAACGCTGTCAATCTGTCACATGGCATGTCACATGTCAACAGGCATCCTGCCCCTGGCCACTGCCCGTTTTTACAGCAACCATACGGTGGTGTCTGATGGTGGCTTGGGTTCAGTGGCATCCAGCACAACTCAATGATCTCGTTGCCATCGTAAAAGGAAACCGTTTTCCTCGTTACTTCTGTCCCCCCCTACCTTTTCCTCCCACAACAGGCACAGGTAATGCGTAATGTGCGATGAATGGATTTGGAGTAAGGTTTTGGCCATTGTCAATTGGATGCTGTGAGGCCTGAGGCCTGAGGTAGCCCACATCAAAAAAGCTTGTCGTAGTTGTAAGAATAGGAAGACCACATATCATACTAGTACTTAGGGGTAGCCATCCGAGTCAAACGTATAGACTCGCACGGAGCTGGGAGACGCTCGATATACGCAGCAGTCAGGAATCCTGAATCCGATGGGTGAAGACGTGGACAAGGAAGTTACGCCTTGTAGAAGCTCTCACTAACGTGGGGAATTAGTATCTGTTCACCAAAAAAGCAAGGGAGGGATGGGGGAACGGCACGTACAGTTCTTCCACGTCCTCCTTGGATCCGAGGAAAATACCGGTGCGGGAGTGAATGCCATCTGGCTGGATGTCCAGTACCCTCATTGTACCCGTCGTGGCCTTGCCACCCGCCTGAAACCAACCAAGTCAGTGACAATCCCCATGATGCAAAAAAACAAAAACAAAGACACAGAGCGCAGAGGGGCACGACGTACCTGCTCGACCAAAAGCGACATGGGGAAGGCTTCATAGAGAATCCGCAGCTTGCCCGTCTTGCTCTTGCTATCGGCGGGGTATCCGAAAATGCCGCCATAGAGCAAGGTACGGTGCACGTCGGCAACCATGGAGCCAATGTAGCGTGCCGAGTAAGGCTTGCGGCCATCCTTGGGGTACTTGACGTGCTCCAGGTACTTGAGCGTGGGCTGGTCATAGTAGGCAGAGTTTCCCTCGTTGATAGAGTAAATCTTGCCCCGCGAAGGGATTTGAATGTTGGGGTGGGTGAGGATGAACTCGCCCAAGGCATTGTCCAACGTGAATCCATTGACACCCTTGCCTGTTGTCAGCACCAAATTGGCCGAGGAGCCGTACATGCAGTAGCCTGCAGCGACCATCTCGTTGCCGGGCGCAGGACATCGGAGAGGGAGCCCTCGCTGTTGGGCTTGACCGCATAGATGCCAAAGATGGTGCCAATGTTGACACCAGCGTCAATGTTGGAACTGCCGTCAAGGGGGTCGAACACGACACAGTACCGCCCCACCGTGGCCTTGGGTGAGTCTTTGACAAAGATGGCCTGCTCCAGCTCTTCCGACACGAGCACCGCAGTCTTGCCACTGGCACGGAGTGCGTTGATCATAATCTCGTTGCTGAGCACGTCCAATTTCTTCTGGTCCTCCCCCTGCACATTCTCAGCGCCGGCAAGACCAACCAGGTTGATCAAGCTGGCCTTGCGCACATTGGACTCGATAAACTTGCACGTGGTTTGGAGCGCGGTGAGGAGGATGGTCAGATCGCCCGATACATCCTCGTTGGTCATCCGCGCCTCAATTTCCGACTGGAGCACCCAGCGTGTGAGGGTGATGAGGTCGGTCTCGGGGGGGAAGTAGTCGGCGGTCATGACAGGCAGGCAGAAGAAGGCAAGCAGAGGGGGAAGAGGGGAGGATGGGGAGAGAGGAAGAAGGGGAAAGACGGACCAAGCGACCCGGAAGCGTCGGCTCTTTTAAAGCACCGCCGCTGCCCACCTGCCACCATACCGGCAACTCAAGCCATTCACGCCCAGGCCACCGCGGGAGTGTGTCGCCACCAGCCGCCTTGTTTGTGGCCCGCTCAGCGCTCAACGCGGCTTGCAGCTTGAAGCATGACTCGCTGGCCGCAGAAGCGGGGAAACGCGGGGTGTGGGGAAGGCACAGCGCCAGTATCAGCCTCTCGGCTCCATGCGGTCCGATCGGGGGGGGACAGTGGCGCCGGGCGGGCACCCGAGGTGCTTGCGGCAGTGGTGAGGAGCGCTGAGCCGACGCGGTGCCCGAGCGGGGGTCACACTGGCCCCCTGCCTGCGGCCCTGGCGACGCAGGGTGCTGTCCAAGGCGCGGCGCGTGCATGCGGAGCTGGATCCTGGGGAGCAGCCGGGGGGCAGCACTGGGGCAGCCCGAAGGGACGCCCCCCCTGCAGCTGGCAGGCCCCCAGCCTCCCCTGCATGGCCTGCGTGGCCACGGCATGGCCACTGCCTGGCCACTGCATACCCCGGCACCAGGCGCGTGCCTGGTGCATCCGGGACGCTCCGGGCGCCGCACCCGCGTACCGCCCTCCCGCCCTCCCGCCCCATCGCACTGGCCGTGCACATCCAATGTCCACGCTCCAAGCTTCAAGCTAGCTTCAAGCACCCGCCGCCCGCCACCCGCCGCCCGCCACCCGCCGCCCGCCACCCGCCGCCCGAGACACATACCGCCGCAGGAAGCACAGCGCGGCATGCTGCGGAACCTGCTTGATTCATGATTAATCATCAAAATCATCCGCCAGCATCTCCTGCCCTGGGCAATGTGCTTTTGGCGCCGCACCCAGACCTCCAGCTGCTGAGCCTCTGCAGCTTACATGGCACATATCCGGATGGGCAAACATCGACAAGGATCTGTTCGGCAGCAGGCCGATGCGCAAGCCACTCTTGACCCTGCCTCGTCGCGCACCTGCGTCCATATCGCGAAAGCGGGAAAGCTTATTCGAGCGAGACGAAGAGCCAAAGTTAGTTGTCAGGACGACTGCAATCCACAACGGGTTTTGTTTGGGAGGCAAAAAATAATAGGGGAAGAAAAGGTGTGCTCGCGTACTTAGGGATAGAGACAGCCATTGGTTCCGAGGATATTGTGTTGCATCCACGTTTCCCTCGTTCTTGTCCATGAATCAGTTGCCGAGATGAGGTTTGCCGTGTGCGAGATGGGGAAGGTGGGGAGAGACGGATGGGCCATCAGAAGCAATCGCGTTCGCTTGAGTGCGGGTACACCAACCTATCATTAGTCGGCAAAAGGGGCCCGCTTCACTTTTTTGAGTGCAAGGGACTCAAGTCGTGGCATAGTCTAGTGATGCTACTAACTCGAGGAATTCGAGCAAATACCGATACATAATGTCCACCACATGGACTATACCTCTCGGTTCCGATGCAAACTATCATTAATTAAGGAATGACTCATTTGGATGTTCCAGAACAAGGCAAAACGCCCCCCCACCCCGCCTCTTACCGACAGGCCTTGTATTGCCACTGCCTCATCCCGGGGTATCGAGCATGGCATATGGCATCGAAGGGTGGGATGCAATGGCAGTTGAGTTTGCGTGATGCGTAGATGATTGGATAACAGGGAGGGACAAGCACAGGGAAGAATGCGGGGGGAGAGGGGTGGGGGGTGAAGGTTGAACTGTGGGCACTGTTTAAAGCAAGAAGTGCAATGGGCAATGCAGTGTGGGACAGCCACCCGCGAGCTGCGGTCCAACATCGTGAACGATAAGAAGGAGAGGGACAAACGAGGGAACACATTATAGTTGCAGCAGCGGCATGTCCCCACGTGCTGCACCACATCCTTCCACATTTTCCATTTTGCCTGTTCTTCCGAAGAGAATTGCTGCCACTTGGCGAGCCAGCTGGTGATGCGGGTTCGGTATTGCTCGACATCCTGCGCACGTACCTGTCGTACCGCCACCTTGGCTTCCGCCGGATGAGGCGAACGGTCGAGTAACAACAGTCCCGCCAACGCCAGCACATACAACCCGCAATCCGATTCGTTTTCCTGCGGCTCCAACTCGTCCGCCTCTTCCAACGGAGACAGCCCGTGCTTCGCAGTGGGGCAAAAGCACGTGCACCACCGCTCCCACACGCGCCAGGCACTCTCCCGGTTGGTGGGAACCATGGAATCGTAGTGCCGTGCCTTAGCCTTCTTGCCCTTATCCGCGCCCGTGATGACAATCAGCGACCAGTGCGAGCCGCCCTCGGCCTCGGGTGCCGGCAGGGACTCTGACGAGTAGCCATCGTTGACAGGAAGCATGACAATTGGCTTGGTGGGGTGGGAAGAGGGCGCGCGCTTGGTCCGGTGGCGTGCCTGCAAATCCCAGCAATGGAGAGAGCCACAGAATAAAGAAGGAAGAAGAAGAGAAGAAGAAGAGAAGAAAAGAAAGAAAGAAAGAAAGAAAGAAAGAAAGAAGAATATGTCAGAACGTCAATCTTGTTAGCCAAGTCAAGATCACATACCTCCGGCAACGCCGACATGAGCTCACCACACTGGGAGGCCAGAGAGATGCCGAGCAGGTACCTGGTCTAGAATTGGGCCTCGACAGCTCAAACCAAAAGGACAGCACATTGTCCGAGAGCCACTCATTGGGACCGAGCGTAAAAAGTCATACTCTTTCAGACTACCCGAGCGGAAGGTACCACGGCATATTGCCAATGGCTGGCTGGATCAGGCGGCTGCACCGGGGGCTGGTTCCTGGGGTGGGGCGCCAGATGGGAGCGTGCGGCATCTTGCTCTTCGGGAAGAGGTGGTTGCTTCAGCTTCCATTTCCGCCGAGGAGGACAGCGGATGGTTCTGGGGATTACTGTTCGCCGTCTGGACAACCATCTGCCCTGAAGCAGAAGCAGAACGGGTGGCGGTATCATCACTACCAACGGGATTAGCGTGGGTGAGAGAGATGGGGGCAGGACCAGGAGTCGCGGGCGTAGCTGCTGGTGCTGATTCCGTACGCGACGGTTCCTCTTCCTCGGGCCAAGCGCGAAGGGTAGACTGCCCCCCGTGAGCCGAAGAGGGCGGAGGCAGCGCATGAGACGTATCGGTACTACCGCTGGTACCATCGGGCATGGCAGATGCGGCGGACTCGGGGCTGTCCCTTGAGCCGGCATGGGCGTCTTCGAGCTCCATGCGTCCCGGAGGACGAAGGGCGGGCGGCAGAGGAGGTGGGTAGAGCCTTAGCATGAGACCGCGGGATGATACCGGCCCAGCTGGGGCGGTGTGGGTCGCAAACGTCCCAGCCGCTTGCGCCCTGCCTCCTTGGGACTGTCACTGCCACCACTGCCAAACGTCCGGGATAGATGGCCGCCCACATGACCAACAAGCGCGGACAAAGACACGTCCCGCCGTGAATCGGGAGAAGGGGTGCGTCGGAGAGAGCCAAACGAACCACTGCGCCCGCCCGATTTTTTGGAGCCCATGGCCTCGGACGGTGAAAGGCGGGACGCACTGGGGCTGGTACTTGCACGGGCGAGGGAGGGAGGGTGGGCGTGAGAGTTGGGTTTGGTGGAAGGCATGGGTGGGTGCATGGCCATTAATAGGAGTGACTGCATCGGTACCAGAACTGAGGCTTGCAGTGCCCACAGAAGCTGTGGTGGGGGCAGGCGGCGCTGAAGCAAGCGCAGGAGCCCGGGCTGAAACAGGGGCATGGGCAGAGGCCGTGTGAGGGGACGGAACAGAGGCAGGTTCCGGGGGGAGGTAGGCAAGGCGGATTTAGGAGCAGGAGATGGCGATGCGGATGGCGGCGCGGATGGCGGGCTAGAAGGCGATGGCGATGGCGACGGCGATGGCGTGTCCCGGTGTGGGTTGAGCCTGTCGGCCAGGCCACGAAGGAGGCCGCCATTTTGGTGGATGCGACGGCAGGGATTTGGCCTGAGGCGGCAACACCTGAGGTTGAAGGGGGAGGCGATGCGTTCCCTGGGTGAGTTGTGCGCGCTGCCAGCTGCTTGCGGCGGGCTTGGAGAGACGGTGGTAGACCAAAGGAGAAATTGGGCGCATGGTTTGGGTTTGTGCACGATGGCCCAATTATAGGTGTACCTGTTCGCGTTGCCGACGGAGTGATGGCATCGGTGACGGGGAGAAGTCACATGTCACCTTGTCACCCTGGTGGGACAATAGACTGCTATGGGCGCAGCGGCTGAGACTCGCATACCAGGGAATACGCTGGCCGCCACGGAGATCCAGAGAGCGGCGGAACGGCCCCGTCCCTGGTCAGCATGTCAGGTAACCTTGACTCAGGCCCTCAGGCTTCAGGAGCTTCAAGCTTCACGTTCAAGTCGCAAGTTCAGGGCCATGTCATGCGTACCGTGGCGTTTCATTCTTCGTGTCACCGGTCACCGGTGACCTCACCCCTGTGCTTCCGTTCTCCTGCACCTGCTTCCGCTCCTTCTCCCGCGCCGCCATCCCGTTATGCGCACCGGTGGCAGCGCCCGCCCAACATGTTGTTCACGCATTGTACCTTTGCGACCCAGACTGCAGCTCAGTACGGATTCCGGACGCTGAATCATTCAGCAACACGCAGTGTACACTGGCCCCACGTCACCAGTACTCAACTCGGTTCACTAGTTAACTCAGTGGCTCGCGCGCACTCCGCGCCTCAGTTACTCAGATTCCGCTTGGTACTTGGCCAGCACACGGCGCTGCTGAGCCTGAGGGCTCGCTCAGCGAGCCACCCTTGGGCCTTCGGGCGATTTCTCCCCCCACTCGCGCAGTGCTGAGGCTGGCTTCCATTGCCAGAGCCCAGATGCCCCCCTGGCCCATCGGGAGGGGCAGTGCTAGCTCATATGACGTCATCGCACGTGAGTTCAACGTTCAAAATACGTCACGTGATCTATCGCTTGCCCTCGACCAAGCGGTCGACGACACTTGGCCTACCATCAAGTCCTCCATCCAACCTCTTTTGCCCGGCCGCATCCGCCTCGGCAGTCGCTGCCCTCTCCTCCACTCTGCCGCACCTTGCCCCGCGCGTATCTGCTTCCCACTCGGCACGCGCCGCCTCGCCGCGCCGGTCTGATTGCTTTGCCCCGCCGCTGCTTGACCGCGACCCCTGCCATGGCGTCTCCTCGGCCTGCCCCGCCGCCGGGCTTGCCGCCCATGATCGACATTGGCTCCAACTTGCTGGACTCTATGTTCCAGGGCGTTTACAACAGCAAGCAGGCTCACGAGCCTGACCTCCTCGATGTGCTCCACCGAGCCCGCAAGGCCGGTGTGGTCCAACAGCTTGTCACCGCTGGCTCCCTCGACGAGGCCAACCAGGCCCTGACCCTCGTCGCTGCTCATGGTACGTGTGTGGCCTTTGTTCGCTGTGCCCCTGCCCCCCCAAGATTTCCTCGACGCGGCGTACTGACTCCCCCGTGTTCTTGCAGATGACCTATTCTGTACCCCGGCTGCCATCCGACACGGGCCCGTGAGATGATGCAATTCCCCAGGGTGCAGCCGCCTATGTCGGGCAGCTGCGGTCCTTGTTGGACCTCCATTCGTCCCGCGCGTCTAGCACGGGAAAGATTGTGGCGGTAGGGGAATGTGGGCTGGACTATGACCGTCTTCACTTTAGTTCGGCCGAGGAGCAGAAGCAGGCATTTGAAGCGCAGTTGATCTTGGCCGAGCAAACCCGTCTTCCTCTCTTTCTCCATTCCCGCGCCGCCCATACCGACCTGGTCGCGCTTCTGCGCCCACACTTGGAAGCACTTCAGCAAGCCATAGCGGCCCCGTTGGCGTGGTGCATTCCTTTACGGGTACGGTGGAGGAGATGGAGGAATTGGTCGGACTCGGACTGTACATTGGCTTGAACGGCTGCAGTCTCAAGACGGAAGAAAACCTAAAGGTGGCACGTGCGGTCCCCCTGGACCGGCTCATGCTCGAAACCGATGCACCATGGTGCGAGCTACGACCTACCCATGCCTCCGCCACAGTGCTGGCTCCCTTCAAAGCCAAGTTTGCCGCCCCTGCCAAGCCGCAGGGCAAAAAGGGCAAAGCGACTACACCTGCCTCGCTTGCTGCGGACGCGGCGCCAAACGAAGAGGAAACGGCCATGTACACTGCTTACTTTCCCCGCAGGTCAAGAAAGAAAAGTGGGTGAGCGGGAGCAGTGTGAAGAGCCGGAACGAGCCCTCGGCCATTGGGCAGGTGGCCCTCGTCGTGGCCGGGCTAAAGGGGGTGCCGGTGGAGGAAGTGGCGCAACAAGCAACCGCAAACACAAGACGTATGTTTGGCCTGTAATGCAGAAAAAAGAAACCCAGCGATTGGGGAACGATGTGTCCTTGGCATGAAAGAGATAGGCGTAACCAGTTTTGAGGGGCAGTCCCACCGTTCCTGCGCGCGCATCCACCCGCGCTTGTAGGATCTCCCTTCATCTTCCACTATTGGTGTCTTCAGAAGATTGACTCCTAGTGATTTGGATCTGTCGGACACCATCATGCTGTTGATTGTCCCACGAGTATACGCCGGAGAGAATGGAATGGAAGGAGGAGACATCGATTCCTACTAATAACTTCAGCGTGGCATCGACTCTTTTATGGCCAGGTCCACTGCTGCGACTACGTACCATCCTTTTCCCGTCAGCATGAGCCAGTGCCAGTAGGCCGCATGTAGTCCTTAGCACCTAGGGTGAATATGTACGCACAAGGAGACCACCGGGCCGACGGCCCGGTCAGCTGGGGCTTCGCCCAGCTTGGTGCTTGGTGCTTGGTGCTTGTATGTACGCATTCTGTGCTATGAAGGTCTGGCGAGTGGGGATCATCGATCACAGCACTAAAAGCGGCAAGGGGAGAGGGGCCGGTTACCATTATTTAGGGCTGAGAAGGCACGCTGATTGCCCCATTTCCATTCCTTTCGAGGTTCTGACGGAATGGAATCATGGAAATGACGGGGCCCAAACAAAATGACGAGATGCTACAGCCACACTATATGGTTCTGGCATGGCGAGAACGCATGGATGTGGTCTCCTTGTTGTTGCTCCTGTTCACAGCTTCCTATTCTTGAAGCTTGCAAAGGCGTTGGAATCAGATGCGAGGGGTTCTAGAGTACAAAAAGCGCGCGAGAGGACAGATGCAGTGATGGTGAGGGTGTTACGAGCGCCACTGAAGAAAAAGCAAAACGGTCAGTTGCTCCTGCGGTGGCAAATAAGATTGGAACGTACAGAGATGAGTGGGGCATCCGTCCGGAAGCGCTGGGTGGTGGTCGACTTGCTCAGCGGCGTTTCTTGTCCCATCCTGCGAGCCAGGAGCCCTGCATGCGCAATCATGATCCCATTGTCGATGCAGAACCGCTCATCAGTAGCAAAGACGCTCCCTCCTCGCTCCGCGGCCATAGTGCCCATCATTTGTTGCAAACGGGCGTTGGAGCCGACCCCCAACGATTAGGACCTCTTTGGAGCCAACATGGGCCATGGCTCGCTCAGTAATCTCAACCAGCATCGCAAACACGGTCTCTTGCAGTGTAAAGCACAAGTCAGCGGGTGTAATCACATCCTCCTCCTTCGATGCAAGGACCGCCTCTTGCGTGGCGGAAGGCAGAGACGATTGGGCGTGACCGACGTGACGGCCATCTCCACTGACGCCTGTTCCGTTGGCTAGCGACCCCCTTCGCCCGCCGGTACACGGGCTTGGTTGGGTCGAAAGCGGGCGTCACGCGTGTAACTTTCGACAGCGGCCAGAATTCCGCCAAGGGCCAAGTCCATCCCTTTGGTAGTGTAGGGAAGAGAGAGAAAACGCTTCCCGCTACGTGCCTCCAGCTCGATGTTTTGACCCGGACTGGGGTCGTTGGAGAGACCAATGACGCGCGCAAACCGGTCCAGGCAATTGCCCACGGCAATGTCGAGCGTTTCGCCAAAAATACGATACCGCTGAGCCGAATAGGCAATCACTTGGGTGTTGCCCCCGCTGACGTAGAGCACAACAGGATTGCTGGCGCCGGTGATGGTCCGTCCCATTTCAATGTGGCCCACACAATGGTTCACCCCAATGAGCGGCTTGTTGTACAGAAGAGAAAGAGTGCGGGCAATAAAGGAGACAGCCTGCAATGGTGCGCCCATACCAGGACCTGGAGGCACGGCGGAGGAGCCAGTCAGTTGGGCAAGTCGGGCGAAGTGGGAATGGGGAGGGGGACGTACCCTTAGTAAATGCAATGCACTCCACGCTTTCCAGGCCATCGGGAAGGCCGGACGAGTTGACTGCCTCCTGAACGACCTGTAGGATCCAAGCCTTGTGGTGCTTGGCTGTATCGCCCGGTTGGAAGCCGGTGCCCGGTGGGGTGACATAGGTGTGGCGCACGTTGGACAGGACGTCGACCGAGCCGTCGGGGTTGTGGCGGACAATACCGGCGCCCAGCTTGTTGGCCGAACCCTCGAGCCCGAGAGCAATGGGGTGGGACAAGGTAGGGAGCGGGTCGACGGCGGCGGCGGCAGTAGCAGCCATGGCGCGGCGAGACGGGGGGGGGGGGGGGTAGATCCTCCCAGCAGATGGATGCAGTGAGGAGGATTGATCAGTGGTCTTTTTTGCTTTTGAATTGGCGGAATGGCGGAGAAGCGGAATGGCGGCGGGGCGGATCGGGAGTGGCGCACCAGGCAGTCGGTGGCGCTTGCGAGCTAACGCGCTAACGCGAGGCAGGCCAGGGCAGGTTAGGCCTACCTTAGGCCTTGAGGCAGCCCAGCGACACGCCGCGCGCGGACCACAAAGAGGAGCGTGACGCGTGACGGTCGATGAGCGCGCCCCAGACGGCTTTGGTGTCCCCGTCCGTATCCCCACCACCACCGTCAACATGGCCGGCCGCTTGGGTATGATGCAACCCCCTGTCTTTGTCCTCCGGGAGGGCACCGATACGTCCCAAGGAACAGGCCAGCTGCTGAGCAACATTGGTGCGTGCCAACCGTTGTTGATTGCGTCGCCTCAACCCTTGGCCCCCGCGGGATGGACAAGCTTATCATTGACAGCCGGGGCAAAAGCACCATCTCCAACGACGGCGCGACGATTCTCAAGCTGCTCGAGATTGTTCATCCTGCTGCGCGTACCCTGGTTGATATTGCCCGGGCTCAAGATGCCGAGGTCGGAGACGGGACGACGTCTGTTGTGCTCCTGGCCGGTGAGATGCTCAAGGAAGCCCGCCCCTTTGTTGAGGATGGCGTTTCGCCCCACATCATTATCCGTGCCTTCCGCACTGCGGCTCAACTGGCTGTCGAGCGCGTCAAGCAACTGTCCGTCGCTATTGACCGCAACGATCCCGAAGGCTTCCGCGCCTGCTGATGAAATGCGCCGGTACGGCCATGAGCTCCAAGTTGATTGTCTCACAGCGCGCTTTCTTTAGCAACATGGTTGTCGACGCCGTTCAGGCACTGGACCAGGATGATCTAGACGAGAACCTGATTGGAGTCAAAAAGGTGCCCGGCGGTGGGATGCAAGATTCCGTTTTGGTCAAGGGCGTAGCGTTTAAGAAGACGTTTGCCTATGCTGGCTTTGAGCAACAGCCAAACGGTTCGCCAACCCCAATTCTCAATCTCAATGTGGAGCTTGAGTTGAAGGCAGAGAAGGACAATGCTGAGGTTCGAATCAATGAGGTGAGCGAGTACCAAGCTATCGTCGATGCCGAGTGGAACATTATCTATGCCAAACTCGAAGCGATCGTCAAATCGGGGGCACAGGTGGTCTTGTCCAAGTTGCCCATTGGCGATCTGGCTACACAGTACTTTGCCGACCGCAACATCTTTTGTGCGGGCCGTGTCGCAGCCGATGACATGCAACGCGTGATTCAAGCTGTCGGGGGTTCGGTGCAGTCACCGTATCTGACCTACGCCCGGAGCACCTCGGTACTTGCGAGCTCTTCGAGGAGCGCCAGATCGGCTCGGAGCGATTCAATCTTTTCGAAGGCTGTCATTCTGCCAAAACCTGCACCTTATCCTCCGTGGCGGGGCTGAGCATTCATTGCTGAGGTGGCGCTCCCTCCACGATGCCATCATGATCGTCAAGCGTGCGATCAAGAATGGTTTCGATCGTTGCCGGCGGCGGCGCTGTGGAGATGGAACTGTCCAAGTATCTGCGTGATTACGCACGGACCATCCAGGGGAAGCAGCAGCTAATCATTGGTGCCTTTGCCAAGGCGCTCGAAGTGATTCCGCGGCAAATTGCGGACAATGCCGGGCTGGATGCTACGGATTTTTGAATCAGCTGAGGATGCGGCATGCTCAAGGCCATGCTTGGGATGGGATTGATATGGATACCGACGGGGTGGCTACAACTTGGAAAAGTTTGTCTGGGAACCATCGCTGGTCAAGATCAACGCAATTCTTCAGCTGCAGAAGCTGCCACTCTCATCCTTTCCGTCGATGAGACGATCAAGAACCAGCAATCCGAGCGACCCAACCCAGGACCCCCAGCGCCGCCTGGAACTGCGCAGCGCGCGTTGCGCGGGGCCGGTCGCCGAACCGGTGGGCGACGGTAAGTGGCTGCCTATGCCACCAGGGCTGGTCTTTTCTTCTCGTGTCTCCCTACCTTGTACTTTTTCCCGCACCAAATGAGCCCCGTGTTCCTCGTTGATGCTTTCCTGCTTGGCAGCCATATAGGCCAAGCCAGGCCAGCTGCCGGCCACGTGTGAGTCGCCCTCTCTATAGAAGCTGTCCAGGGAGAAAATTTGTCAGTTTAAAAGTTGGGTCGGGGCGTGCGACCAGTTTCGTCGCCTTCCAACAGAGTGAACACGTCCACCTCCCAACCGAGCAAGAGCGGGCCGCGGTACTCGCGGGGCGCATGTCCAAAACCACTTCTTCCACGCGGTGGCCCGCGGCCAAGTCGGTGCAGGTAGCGCGGAGATGGTCTTGGATCAGGGCCAGGCCCTCGCTGGCCCGCACCCGTTCGCGCGCCATGCATAATCAGCAAATCCTCCAGCCGTTCGGGCGAAAAGGCATGCGCCTGGTCCACGCCGGCGGGAAGCGGTCGGTGCACCAGGGGGACGGATGAGGCACCATCCGCGCCGGGTTGCGGCCCGTTGGTTCCAGCCCAGCGACAATTTGCGGCAACAACACCTCGGGCGCATAGGGATCCGTATCCAACATCGATGCTCGTCCCGCCGCCGGCAGGGAGCCCACCCGGAGCGACATCGATGGTTCTCCTTCCTGCTGATTGTTGGGGTCGCTCCGCTCTCCGCGCGCGAGAGGACAGATGAGTTCGTGGACGCATAGCAGTCCGGCCGTGTACAGTGCATGCCGTCCCCACCAAATCCTCCGCCCCCACTCGAGCCGAAGGAGACGCGGGATGAGGCGGAAGGCGCGACCCAGGGCCCAGGCCCGGTCCTGGGCTACCCCACTCGCGGTATAGGGCGTGTAGAGCGCGGTCAACATTAGGCTCAGCAAGCGCGTTTGCAAAGCACATGGTCGCGGCCCAGTTGGTCCAGAAGGGTTTGCATCGCATGATCCATCTCTTGGATCTGCACAATGCCCCGCACTTGGTCCCTACTGCTCCTCGAAGGAGCATGGTACAACGATGCCCACCACCTTGCGCGACCATTCTGCTACACCCATGGCAACGACCAGTCCGACCATGCCGACACCGGGGTGGAAGTAATGGAAGCCCATCCCACCAAGGGGGTGCATACCATCCAATCGGCTACCAGGAGGCCCTGCCACAACTCAGCATCTCCCTGGGCCGTCGAGAGGGGCAATCCCAGTTCTTGCGCGGTAGTAAGGCAGGTTTTCAGCAGCTCAGCCCGCCCGAGGGGGCTACTTCTAGAAGCTCCGGCAGTCGTAGCTCTTAGACTTCTCTCTTCCACTCCCTCCTCCTCCTCCCTCTCCGCTACTCTCTACTATCGCTCACCAGCAATCAATCCCTATCATCTATTGACCCCAGTTCTTGATTGCTGTCTCGCTTGGCATCGGGATCCGGTCACATCAATTCACCAATCAGTTCTACGTCCAATTGCACGTCCAACGTCCAAGCCAGCGTGCACAAGCACTGCCGCATGTCACCATGTCACCTGCGTTGCGGACCATATATCATATCTCACCTTCTCGGCCGCTAGCCAAGACCAAGACGCGTGGCGCTCCGCGCTCAGACCATCGATTGATCTATCGATTGAGAACAATCGACCGCCATTACTCATCCGTCGCGCAGCACCCCGAGGGACAAGTAGGGACCGGGCGGCACACTGGTTGCGCCCAGGTGGTGAAGATGGCGTGGATGGGATGCGGGGCTGGTCCTGCTCAGGCTCACGCAGACGTGGGGACCGGCGCTCGAGTGGTCTAGGGATCTACCCGAGCTAGCATCAGCCGGTGGGGTGGGGCAGTCGGGGGGCGGGTGCTCGGCGAAGCACGCTGATCGGATCGGAGATCGGAGATCGTACCAGTGATCGAGTCACTAGTCAAGCTAGTCATCGATAGTCACTAACACTAATCGATCATCGATCACTTTTATCAGGCATCGATGCGTGTGATGTGTTGAAACGCATGACATGTGACATGTGACATGGAGGCCCATCGCTCTCGCCCCGCAGCCGTGCGTCTTGTCCAGCACCGTCCCATCTCGTGCGCCTACCTCCTCTCTCCCCTCGCCCTCCCAATGCAGGCAGCAACCCATCGAAACCGCCATAGCCGCGCCCCGTCCCTAGCGCTGCGTCCAGCCTACCTGCGCGCCGGACCAATGGCGTGAGTTGCCATCCAACGCATGCGCCGACGGCGAGAACGGGTGGTGAGGCCAGAGCGTACCACGTACCGCCTCCCGCCAGACCGGGCGATCGACCCGGCCCCAGCACCGGCACTGTGCCAGCCCGCGCTCTGCCACCAGCGCCGACGTGCCGGGCTCAGCACTGGCTCCTCCTCGGCTGGCGCCCGCGCTCCACTCCCCCAGTGGAGGCTCCCCCACCGCGCACCGAGGCACGTTCGCCGATTCGCGTCACAGGCAGCGGCGACGGCAGCATAATGCGCGCCCCATGGTAGCTCCCCGGCCTGGCGCGCAGCTGCGGCGAGGCCGGGTCGCCAAGCCGCTGATATTAACTATCTACCACCACCGAAAACTCGCTGGTCCGAGGCGGAGAGAGCGAACGAGGTCGGCTTGGCGATGGCAACAGTAACGGTAACGGTACCGTACCGGTGGGGATGATGTACAAGCTTCGCCGCTCTGGCGGGAGGAAGGGGGAGGTGGACAGAGGACCCGGGGCAGGGGGAGGACACTCGGGTGCCGCGTGTCCGCCAACGACGCGGGAACAAGGGACGGAGGAGGCATGTCTGGGTGGGCCAAGACGGGTGACATGGTTGTCATGCTGCCGCCCAAAGGCGACAGGGCAGGTACAGGAGGCGCTACAGTAGGAATCCCATGCGCGTAGGATGCGGTCTCGGCAGCGTAGTTGCGTCCCGACGTTTGGAAACGCTTTGGAGGCGGTAGGGAGAGGTGGGCGACGGATGCGTGGAGACGTGGAGGGGGTGCAGGAGGTGGCTCAGGGACTGGAGGGGAACAAGGGGTTGTGTTGGTACGTGGAACGGCATATTACATTCGGAGCGAGTTGAGGACTGAGTTTGGGACCGGGACCGAGGTTGAGAGTGTAACGCAAAGGGGGGAGCCGGCTACTAAGTTCGCACTGGGGGGCTGAGAGACGTGCCTTGTGGCCATGGAGAGGGCGATTGACGCTTCTGTTGCCAGCGTGGGCGCGGGTGTCGAGGGTGGCACAAAAGGAGCGATAAACTTCTCGCCCGTGACAAACGAATGAAGACGAGCTTGATGGGGAGTCCACCGTTCAAGGGGTCCATCTCGCGCAAGCCCTGCAGAAAGTCAATGAAGCAAAAAGTACGCTGAGTTTGTTCTCGACTGTCGTTGTAGCTCTCCTCCGCTCAGGAAGGGCGAGAACTGTGTCGTGAACGGGCGCTGGGGTAGGTGCGGATAATGTCAGCGCTGTCAGCGAGGGTGCTTGCGGCAAAAAACTTTTTCGTTGGTGGCTCGTTGGGCTTGCCGGGTGCTCGTGCGTTAATGCCGTTGGTCAGGTTAATGATACTACGCTGTCAAGTCGGGATAGGAGCTGCTGCGTGGCCCCCAGTCTCGTACATTTTTCTCAACCCATCAGGAAATCTTCATCTGACCGCCCGAAAGAATGTATAACTTCTGTCCCGCTGCACAACCAATCTGAAGAGTGCCTGGCAGATTCGGCAAACGAACATGCCGGTCAGTCGAGCCGGACTAGATGTTGGCTCAAAAAATCAGTGAAGCGCGCACACCACTGGACCCATGACGCTGAGGCAGCTAAAATTTGCATCCTGAGGCAGATATCCTTGTGAGGCTCCAGCGAGCCTGTCCCCACAGGCCGCATTAGCTGTGCCTGGCCTGAGGAGACCAAATCGATTCGTACAGAAGAGGCGGCGCGGGGGCGGAGCAGGGCGGAGAAGGGGTGAGCAACCCTACCGAGAAACGCGAAATGCTGCGGGTGCGTTCGCACTGCCCCCCTGCCTGGTTTTGTCCAACCCTACTGCGGGGCGCGGAGGTGGGCACGGCTGCGAGCGCTGCGCTTGCCCATGGCCGCCGTCGCTGGGTCTGGTGGCACTGAGACGAGCCACCAACCCAACTGCCATGCCCACCCGTCTGCACAACACGCGCAAGCACCGTGGCCACGTGTCCTCTGGCCACGGCCGTATTGGGTGCGTACTCTCCCCCGTCTGTTGCTTGTTCTCCGTTGGGCGCAGTTGGCGCTGACGCTCTGGCCTCAGCAAGCACCGCAAGCACCCGGGTGGTCGCGGTCTCGCGGGTGGTCAGCACCACCACCGCACCAACTTTGACAAGTACCACCCTGGGTACTTTGGTAAGGGGGTATGCGCCACTTCCACCAGCTTGACAACCACTACTGGCGCCCGGTGATCAACCTGGACAAGCTCTGGACCTTGGTCCCGGCCTCGGCGCGGGAGGGTCTGACGGCAAGCTCGACCGAGGTGCCGGTGATTGACACGCTGGCCGCCGGCTACGGCAAGGTGCTCGCCAAGGGCAACCTTCCCAAGCTCCCCTTCATTGTCAAGGCGCGCTTTGTCTCGGCCGCTGCCGAGTACAAGATCAAGGAGGCTGGCGGTGTGATCCAACTGGTGGCGTAAGCGTACCCCCCTATCAGGTCTTTCCTGTTCGACTGGATTCATTCGCACTCTTTGGTTTTCGCTGATTACATCCAACGGGCATAGATTCACACTCTCCTCACATAGCAACCTACCCCCTGTTTGCCTTGGTCGGTACCGGTCGTGCCGGGCGGCCGCGTGCCATGCTACGCTACTGGCGGGAGTGGCGGGCTCCGGGGCATATGACTGGGGCGAGGGCTGTTGTACGGAGAAGAGTCGACGGAAGAGCGGGGACTAGCGGTACGTAAGACGGGAGGTACGCCCAACCGTGGCTCGGGCGGCGCCCGAGGGCTGGCAGACGGGTGGCCCGCACGGTGAGGGGGCCCAGGAGGATAGTGAGACTGGTGGCTGGCACTTGTTGGTGGTAGTGGCCCAAGCCGGCGACGAGGCTCGGCTCGCAGGCGACCTAGCACCACTCCCTGTTCGGTATATACGTCGAGCCACTGCGCCGCCGCCGCCCAACTGCTCCTCCACCGTGTTGGTTGGGATGGAAAGGGGCATGCGCAGCAGCTGCGCGGCCAGCTGGTCAGTGGCACAGGTGGGGCTGTCCGAGCCTGCGTACGACTGAAGGATGGAGTGCAGGAGGAGGAGAGGATCGCGGCCGGCACTCTCCTCGTCGGGGTGGGCGGGAGATGAGGACGTCCATCATCGGCACTGGCGTGAAGAAAAAGAGGTCGGACCAGACTTTGGCGACGGATGACGACGCCTTGGGTCCGGGGAAGCGAAGGGGCAGGAGGGTGCATGGACCACCAGTTGGACAACAGTGCGTCGGGACCGCCCGGCCCCGATTCCGACCCCGTTCTCTCGTCCTGCATCGCACCCCCTGCATCAGGCATACCCGAGAACGGAGGCTGGTCAGGAAGTTGTCCGTACTGGGACACTGGATCCGGGGAGGGTGGCGATCCTCCAAAATCCCCGTTTGTTCCCGATGGGAGCGGCGATTGGTATGCGGCAGTGAGCCCGACAGTGTATGTTCCACTGGGGCCCGTACTGCTGAGCCCGACTTGGGCCTGCGCGCCCCATTGAATTCCGAATGGGCCCTGGGGTTGGGAAGGAACGGTGCTGGGAGGGGGGACTGGTAGGTACACTTACTTGATAGGGGGTAGGGGCAAATAAACCCCGGCAGAGCTGGGTGTGACAGGAGCCGGGGCCCAACCCCAAAGTGGCTCGGCTGAAACAGCAGAACCTAGAGAGACTTCATGGGTTGCATGCATAACACCGTCTTTGGGCGGAAGGGGCGGCGGCGAGTCAGGGTCGTCGTGCTGCTGTCCACGTGGATGGAGGTAGGTGGGCTTGCGCAAGGGCCGAGGCGGTTTGCTAGGTGCAGGTGATGCAGCTGCAGGTTGTTGAGGCGGTGAGCGGGGGACAGCAAAGTTGGAAGGATGCCTATGTACAGATCCGGGAGGGCGAGCGGGGCCCTGCTTGGCATTTGCAGTGGCGGTGCCCCACTGCCCCAGAAGCCTGTGTTGACCAGAGTGGCAATGTAACAGGTCATCTCAAAGGCACGCTCTGCCTTGTGATGAACACTAAAGGCCCAATCGGAGGTGCGTTCAACAGTGGTGATAAAGAAGAAGACGTCTCCCTCGCGCAAATCATAAGAGGGCGCATAGGTTTGCATGATCCAGCCCATATGCTGGAGAGGTAATTGCGGACAACACTTGTGCCAGACTCAGCTCGCGTTCCACCGGGTTGCGCAAAACCATGATCGCGCCATCGTCGCGGCCAACGGTAAAGCCCCGCGTGCCGCCGACGGGGACGCCGTGCACGGGGAAACCTCCTCCAGGAGCAGCCTTGACCAGCTGACGTCACGCGAAAAGCGCGGTGCATAGGAAATCTGGTGCCGTTGCAGGTTCAACGCAGCCGGGTCAAGAGGCGGAGGGGGCGGGCCGACGGGATAGCGGTGGGAAGGCAAGCGCAGCATATCTCTCAGCGAGGAATGCCGCCGCAGCTGGCTGGAGGGCGAAGACGTGGAGAAGGGCGGGGGGTGCAGGTGGATGGAGAGGCCGGGCTGGAGGAGGTGGATGGAAACTGCGGGACACCGTCGTAGCGGGGGGGACTAGAGGAGGAGAAGAGGCGGGTGGAGCGAGTGCGGCTGCGGCTGCGACTGGAGCTGCGGCTGGGGGGGGCTGCAGGCAGGGCTGATGCTGATGCTGCGGGGGAGCGGGCGAGGCTGCGGCTGCGGCTGGGCATGCTCAGCAGCGGCAGGAGGGGGGGCGGGGGGGCCGTCGAGGGCGTTGAAGAGGACCTGGACATGGCCGTCGCGCTCGAACGCCACGTCGCCGACGCGGGCTGAGTAGGGATACACAGCGCATTGCCCTCGCAGACGGTGTAGAGGGAGCTCTGGAAGACGTGGTGCAGCGCGGCGACCATGCGTGCGGAGAGGAGGGGGGGGGGCGGTGGGGAGCACCGCACGAGGCGCGGGCAGCCGCGTGCTTGTGGGGATGTGGCGGGGACGCGGTGGCGGGCGCCGGTGCCCCGTAGCGCACGTGACCAGTGTGACGCGGATGGCAGCGCCATTAGTAAGGCATTCCACGTGGCAGGGACAGGGGTGGGGTGACGTCATTTGCCGTCATCAGTGCGTTATCGTGGGAGCAGGCGGCAGTGCGAGCAGGTGTGTGTGCTGCAGTGCCAGCGGGTGCGCAGCCGCAGCGTCGCTGGCTGCGCGGGTGGGTGATGCATGATGCATGATGGCCTGCTCACCAAGCGCATCCAGCACGCAGCTGCGCACCCGACACGGACCGCCACGCCGCCAGCGCCAGCAGCCGCCGCCCCCCGCCTCCGCCCGCCCCCCCCCCTGTTCCCCGCTGCCTCGCCACGATGCCCGCTGCGCATGTCGCGCTGTCGCCCAGCGAGGCGCCGGCCTTCGCCCATCTCTGGCGCCTCGCCGACCCCGCCAACACCGGCCGCGTCACCGGCCCCGACGCGGTCCGCTTCTTTGCCTCGGCCGGCCTGCCCGCCGCGACGCTCAGCGACATCTGGAGCCTGGCCGACCACGACCAGAACGGCTTCCTGACCCCGCCCGCCTTCAATGTCGCCCTCCGCCTCGTCGCCCACGCCCAGCGCGGCCAGCCCATCACCCCCGCCCTCATCGACCAGCCCGGCCCGCCGCCCCGCTTGGCCGGCCTTCCCCCACCCCCTCCCCCCGCCCCCTCGTCGGCCCTCCCGCCCCTTACTGCCGACGACCGTGCCCGCTTCAGCCGCATCTTTGCGTCCGCTTCCCCCCTCGGTGGCCTGCTCGACGGCGACAAGGCCCGCGACATCTTTCTCAGGTCCAACCTGCCCTGGGACAAGCTCGGTGCCATTTGGTCTCTCGCCGACACGCGTGAGCGTGGGCGCTGGACGTGACTGACTTTACGGGGCATGTACTTTATCCAGCACACCATGGACGGCGATCCCCTCCCTGCCTGCATCCCTGCCGCTGGCCTCTATGAGCAGGCCGCCGCCGGCGCCCCTGCTCCCGGCCCTGTTGCCGCCCCTCCTTCTGTCCTGGGCGGCATCTTTGGAAACGACCGGTCCTCGTCCCCGCTCCCGCTCACAGCGCAGCACACAGGTGCGTCAGCTGGCTTTGCCAGTGCGCCTTCGGCGGTGCGCGGCAGATGACGGGCGGCGTGTCGGCGCAACACACTGGCATTGCGTCTCAATACACGGGGTTGCGGCCTCAACCGACGGGGTGAGTGCCCAGCATACGGGCCAAGCTTCCTTCCGCTCGGCTTCTGTTGCTCCTCCTGCACCGATGGGGACAGCATGGGATGTGAACCCCAGCGAGAAGGCCAACTTTGATCGTTACTTTGATGGGCTAGACACGGCCAGACGGGTGCGGTGGACGGCGCGGCGGTTGTCCCGTTCCTGATGCAGTCCAAGTTGGACGAGGCAACGCTGGCTCATGTATGGTAAGTATTATTTTCTTCCCCCTTGTGGTATCTGCTCTTTTCTCTCGACCAACCCCTGCGGAGAGCTAACCTTCATGTGCCTCTGTAGGGATTTGGCCGACATTACCCAGACCGGATCCCTTTCCCGGGACGAGTTTGCAGTGGCCATGCACCTCATCAATCGCAAATTGAGAGGGCAGGATGTTCCGGCTACCCTACCTTCGACGCTCATCCCGCCTTCGCTACGTCACATCTCTGTCCCTGCTCCCGAGCCCCAGAATGAGACGCAGCGCGACCTCTCTTTTCATTAATGGACGATGATGCACCGCTACCCCAGGTGCCGATTCGGGCCGACTCGGCGTTCAGACCGCCCAGCTTGGCGGGAAGCAATACGCCCAACAAGGCCATCGCTCTCCTGGTATTGCCTCTCCCTCTTTCGGTGCCAATCGAAATCCTCCAACGGCGACCAATGGGTTTGAGAACAGTTTCAGCCCCCGTGTGGCTTCTCCTGTCGCATCGGCTGGTCCATCGAGTGCAGTTGCTCCTCCCGTTGCTACTACGGCTACCGGGTGGTTCTGCAGCTGTGGAAGAGAAAGTGAGAACATTTTTGATGCTGCCGCTTCTGCGACTGGTCCCGGACGGTATGGAGAGGTTCAAAGCGAGTTAGAGAAGGAGCGGAAGGCATGCGGGAGCTGGAGCGCAAGAACAAGGCGAAAATGGGCGAAGTCGAAACGGTACGCGCTGACTTGATCCACGAGGAAAGCACACTGAGTGCCCTTCAGGCGAACAAAGACGAATTGGAACAAGCCCTGTTGAAGGATCGGGAGGAAACGCGGGTTCTGCGCACTCGCGTGGGGGAATTGGAGGCCCAGACCAAGACGTTGGAAGAGGAAATGGAGAAGTTGCGTAAGATGCTCGTCACCAAAGGGGGCTCCATGCCATTGCCCAAAAGCAACTTGCCTCTGCCGAAAGCGAGTGCGAGCGCTTAACCAAGGAGCTGGAAGAGCTCAAGAACCCTGCTTCAAAGCCTGCCACGCCAGCTGAGGCGGCCCCGGCACCCCACCGGAAGGATAGCGACGCAACGGCCAAAGTTAAAATCCCTCACGGTGTTGCTACTGTTCCTGCTGCTCCTGCACGGGACCTGAGTAGTAGCCAGCGCAGCGCCAATCCCTTTGGCATTTCCGATGCAGCCCTTACTTCGGCACCGCCGCCGCCCAAGACCGGTACCAAAGGGTTTGATGATGCATTTGGTGCGTTTGATGTGCCAACCAGCTGCACCTGCCCCCGCGGCTCCGGGGCCCGTACCGGGCGGCTTCAAGGATGGGTTTGATGATGCTTTCTCCGACTTGGCTCCGCCGCCTCAGGCAACCGCAACTCCAGCTCACGCTCCTGCTTTGGCCCCAGCCGCTGCGGACGAGGATGACGATTCGTCCGAGGACGATGAAGGTCCCGAAGACCTGGATCGCCCCCGTACTGTACCCCGATGGGACGCCGCCAGCTCTCGTCGTGTGCCGCCCGCTGTGCCTGGGCGTACGCCCGCGGCGCCAGCGGCCGCACCGCCAACCTCGTCCCTGAACGACTTTGACTCGGCCTTTGCCGGCTTTGGCCCACCTGCCCCGGCACCCCCGCCGACAGGGGCGGCTAAGGCGGCCGCCTCGGCCGATCCGTTTGAACCAGACTTTAGCTTTGCCCCCAGTTTTGCTCCCGTCACTAGCACGGCGGCGAGCGCGTCCAAGCCGACCCCCTCTGCCCCCAGCTCTAAAGCGCCTGACTTTTTCCCCGGGTTTGACAATTCGTTTGGCTCGGCCGCGCCTGCCCCCACTCGGGCACCAGCGCCCCCCCCTCGTACAGTAACAGCGCATTTGACGATGCTTTTGGTGTCTCCTCTGCACCCGCTGCACCCCCCGCTGCGCCGCCATCCTTTGCCCCGGCACCTGCAGCTGCACCTGCGCCCGCACCCGCACCCGCATCTGCGGCAGAACCCCCAGCCGGACGACGCGCGTCCAGTGAAGCAGTTGACTGCAATGGGCTTCCCACGGACCAAGGTACTGGCTGCGCTGGAGGCAAGCAACTACCGTGTGGACCGCGCACTGGAACGTTTGTTGGCCAACGCTTAAGGACCCACCAAACGCTGCATGTGACCGTTTTACGATCGTCCTTCTTCCCCTGTACCGTCCTGCTTGTCTGCTTGTCTTCCTTTTCCTTTCCTGGCTGTGTCTCTGGATCTTTTTTTCTTGCTTGGGGGACACGAATGCACCTTTTCTTTTGGTCTGGATGCGTACTGGTAACGAGGCTGATCCCAAGCGCAGCTGGCCGGAGTAAAAGGCAGTCTGGCGCGCAGATTGGCGTGCGCCGGCCAAGCGCCTGTCCTACACAATTGCTAGTACCGCGCTGGTGCCACCGCGCGGCAGAATCATGGAATGATCACGGGTTTTCCATTCAACTATCACGAGGAACTTTTAACTCTGAGCCGGTGAACGAACAGACAAGCGTCTGTGTCGCTGGCGAAATTCATAGGGAAAATTGACATTGAAGGAAGTTTTGGTTGTGCCGTTCGTCATGGCCCGAAGGGCAAGGAGAGAACGAAGGAGGGGCCAGAGGGGAGGGGAGGAAAATCGGCGCTGTTCAAGCCCACGTGAGCGAGACGGTCTGATTGGCCGGGAAAGTGTAGTGCACGTTGGTCACGTTGAGCAGACGACGCTGCGAGTCAAACGAGAAGGTCGCGTTGTGCTGGGCAAACGAGACCGTCTTGGGTGCGTGGGCCAGGTTGAGCAAGACAATGTTGGTAAGTGCCTGCGCGGGCTGGAACTGGGAGCCCGGAGCGAGGCTCAAGTCGATCTGGTGCTTGTTGTTCTGGTTGTTGGACTGGACCAGGAGCGTCGAGTTGGTCGAGTAGGGCGCAGGTGTCGTTCCATCGTCCAGGTAGAACGAGGACGAGACGGAACTGTGCTGGTCGAGGTTGACGATCAGGCCGTAGGGTTGCTGAGCGGTGGCGTTGGTGGTGTGTACTGGGGGTGTTGGTGCGTGAGTAGCGCACGGGCCGGACGGAGGTGAACATTGATGTCGTTCAGTGCAGCCGGGACGGGAACCAGCTTGTTGGACTGGACCGACAGAGGCTGGTAGGTAAAGATGTTGTACCACGTGCCCTGGGCATCCGGGAAGACGCCCTTGGCTTGGGTTGCGTTCGGCTCAAACACCGGCGTAACAAGCAACGTGTCGCCCCAAAGGAATTG
Organism: Moniliella sp. 'wahieum'; assembly: GCA_003971905.1. Classification (NCBI taxonomy): domain Eukaryota; kingdom Fungi; phylum Basidiomycota; class Moniliellomycetes; order Moniliellales; family Moniliellaceae; genus Moniliella; species Moniliella sp. 'wahieum'. Next base: position 174,942 of record RSEE01000020.1, read on the forward strand.
GCGCGCATCCGACGTGTCGCGCGCAACGTCAAACACGTGCGGGAAGTCGTACCACAAAGCGCGCAAAGCGGGGGTTCCCTCACGACGCCATCGCCATTAGCGAGTAGAGCGTGGGAAGCAGCTCGTACCGCTTTGCAAACATCTTCCTAGCGGTCGCGGCCGACTCATCCCAGCGGTAGGGCTCTTGCGAGATAGCCCCCTCCGTGTTGTGCACCCGGAAGAAGGGAGAGAAAGCGCCAACTTGCAGCCAGCGCGTCAAAATCTCCGCGTCCGTGTTGCGGTTGAAACCACCGACATCCGCGCCCACATGGCTAAACCCAAACATCGAGAAGGAAAGCATGCCTGGAACAATGGAAATGAGGAGGGTCAGTACCAACAGAAAAGAGAGGAAAGGGAGTGGGTAGAACGGCCAACAGGGTCGCCAAAGAAGAAGAAAAAGCCACGTACCATCAATTGACTCGGCCAAGCCAGCACCAGCAGTGTAGGTCTCGTTTCCTGACAGGATCCTCCAAATCGAAAAGTTGTCACCCAACCAGTGGCCAGTGTACTTGTTTGCGCCAGGATAGGTCGAACGGGAAATGAGGAACGGACGCTTGTCGGGCCGCAACTTGGCCACGGCATTGTGAACGTGCATTTCCATCATCGATCCGTCAAGGTTGTGCACGTCGTACATGACACGAGTGCCGTCTACCCCGGTAGTTTTCATTGCCACCGTCTTCTTGTCGAGATTCAGCTGCAGTGGGCTCTCCATGTAATGAAGACCGTTGTGAATCGCGTAGGGTGGGTTGCTGAGGTACCGGGTCGTGGCATTCTCATACTCAAAGTCGGGCTCGTCAGGGCCAAACGCCGGATTGAACAGTTGGTCGGCCGTGTCGAGACCAGGGGGTCCATACGCATTGTTCTGCACCGGTCCAGGGGCATAGGTGCTGGTGCCATTGATGGTGAGGTTGCCCGAGGAACCCCAGGTAAGGTTGTTGTACCCTTGCGGCCAGCCTGCAACACTGGTCGAGGGGATGTGGTTGGGCGTGTCGGAGAGGTTAGTCTTGGCGTCGGCAGCATTGCCAGGAATAAAGGAGCTCTGCTCGTTCATATCCAACCACAGCCCCGAGAAGGGTACCAAACTAGAAAAGTTGGCAATCACCTCGTCCCACCATTGCGTTGCATTGGGTGCTTGGTGGTCCACGAAGAGCGCGTAGCCAGGCCACACCTCACCACGTACAACGTGTCGTTGTCTGGATTCTTGAGGAAGACATTGAGCTCACGACCGCGCGTGGCGGGCCAGTATTCGTCCGTGTCATTCGTTGGCGCATCCGGAATAGCTGCGTCGAGAATAGGAATGTAGTGTTGGCCCTGGGCGTTGAGCTCGCGCACAAAGTCACCCAGGTCTGCAAAACTGGGGCTGACGGTAAAGTCGCGGAAGGAATGCATGTAGTCAATGTCGTTCCACATGGTCTCGAGCGGGATTCCAGCCTGTTTCATCGCCGTGACCACCTCCCGGGTGTCATTTACCGAGTGGTAGCCCCAACGACACATATGGAAACCCAAACTCCACAGGGGTGGCAGCAACGGTGTTCCGATGAAGTTGATGTACTGCTGAATGGCCGTTGTAGCACTGTTGTTCGAATCGTTGTTCTTGTTGTTCCTGTTGTGCTTGGGCGCCTCAACACTCTCAGCGTCACCAGAGAAGAAACGGAAGTCCAGCGTTCCTCCAATGGCACGGTACTGAATCACGCCGCACGCAGAAGTACATCGAGACCAGCCGTACTCTGAAGGTACACACCGTGGGTGCGCAAGCGACCATCGTTGCCCTTGCGTGCCTCGATGTAGACGGATGGTATCCGTACATGTTGCTGTTCACGGGCGTTCCGGCATCGTGGGAAAAACGTCTGCAGCGTGTTGTTCGGGTCGCGCCGCAAGGAGCCAGTCACGTATTCGCCCAGTCCATACAGAGAAGCGTCTTTGGGTAGCGCCGAAGAAAGCTGAAGATATTGGTTCTCAAACCATTGGGTGGGCTGGCATGGCCGTCGAGTTGCGCTTGCCGTTCACGCTGGTATCGTTCATCGGTTCCGTATAAGTGGGCAAGTTGGCATGACGCGTATCAAAGATCACTTCGCCAGTGGACGCTCGCTCAATCCACCATTCCCACGGGGTTGTGTTGGAGCTGTATTGGAAACGAAGATCATTTTGTGCCAGCGGATAGCCGTGGTCAATCGAGTCGTCCGGGCGATCGAAAAGCAGACCATTGGGGAGCTGGTACTGCTTCTTGTCCGTGTCGTAGATGTGCACGTGCAGTTGGTGCTTCTTTTCACTGACCACCGCGACAGTGAGGTTTTCAATGTCAAACCCGAAAGCGTGGCATGCCTCTCCGGCCAACTGAAGCTGGGCTTCCAAGCCGTACTGGGTCGTACGCGGCGTCCCGACCAGCTTGTATCCTGGGCAGGAGGTCACGTCGAACGAGGGTTTGACGCTTGAGGCATTGGTGTCGCGACGCAACTGTTCCTCAAACAGATCTGTCGCGGAGCCCATAGGAAAGGCACGGACCACGCCCGCAGCCAAGGCGGACGCGGCGAGCGCCGAAACAGAGAGCTTCATGAGTGAAGAAGGAAACTGTGCGAAGGAGGGGGTCAGATCCACGCCATTCAACATTCGGAGGCTGGGGTGGGTGGGCCGGTGCGCACGTACAAGCTCCTTTCTGGTGCTTGCGGATAAAAAGGTGGCCAAAAAGTCGAGGCGTAAAGGGGAGGACGAGATGGAGGGCCAAAGAGCGCTCAGCCCGACCGGCTGATGTATATACCTGTGGGGTATTGTCCGACCGGAGCTTGCCGGCAGTCGTCGGGGGGCGCGTGCACTATCCTGGAAGGCCCGTGCACGGGGGGGACGTGTTGGGCAGGCACAGCGGCTGGGGGCATGGCGGCTGTCGGGGTCGATCGGATGATTTTGTGGGGCTGCTATGCAGCGGTGGGGGCGGCAGAAACACACCAGGCAGGAGGCAGCACTGCAGGCCCACCTGCATATGTATCTGCGCTTGGTGTCGCAGCAGCAGCGCCCAGCAGGAGCCCGCTGTCCCTCCCTCCAGAGACGCTGGCAGGAACGAGTTATCCGGTTATGCCGGTTATGACCGACCCAGATCGATGATCACGCTGCTGGCTGGGAACCAGCAGCTCTCTTTCTGTCTGTTTGTGGTGGGCTCGCGGGGATTTCGGCAGCCCCTCTCAACGGCTCAACGCCCAACGTTCAACCGCATTTGTTAGCAGACAGGGGGCACTCTGGGATGTGCAGCGGCGGGCCAGGCGGGGCATGGAAGGCCATGGAATATGGATGGCCAGATGACCACTAGTGCACTAGTGGTGCATGATGGGTGACTGAGTGACTGGTACTGAGTACTGAGGCCTGTTTGAACTTTGACGCGTGACGCTCGGCAAAACGTCGGCGGAACTACCCCACACCCTCCGCACGAGCCCCATGTCTGAGTTCCACCGCTGGGACTCTCGCGCCGCACAGCGTCAGTATTCCGGGACTTGGCGTTAGCCTGAGCCGAGAAGCTCGCACTAGCCCACTCATACAGTGGGTGCAGCTGGTGCGCCGATGCGCCGATGCGCCGATGGGTCGATTGGCCGATGCCGTAAGGGATTGTCGTATGTATTACTCCACATTCTCCCTCTCGTCTTTGTCTAACTCCGTACGTAGCCGTGCTCGTGCGCGTGAACCTTCTCCGGTACCTCATCGATCCCTCATCCTTCTCGCGCCCCTACCCGTCGCGCACATCATCATTGATTACCTTCATAACATAATGCTTCGTAATATATGATACGCCTTAAGCTCTGTCAATGAAATGGACGTGATACCCGGGACAGGCCGTGTTTTCTCTCCTTCAAGCTTCACTAGTCACTCCACACCTCGTCACACCCGGGGAGCTCTATCGAGCAATACAACAGTTATGCAATAAACTCATCTACAGAAGAGGGTGTAGTACGCTGAGCGCTGAGCCTCAGCGCTGATGGCACAGTAGTATAGAGAGACTTCATTTGGATTTTGTGTATCGAGTGCGATGCATGATGCGCCATTTTCACGTGTGTTCTCCAAAGCTGTCGCCGCTGGGGATGGCAAGCTAAACATCTGTGACGCTCTGAAGAACAGGAGACATAGTAATTAGTAACTTTTGTAACATAAGCCCCATTTCAGGAGGGACGCTAATAGAACATTGACTAAGTGCCAGTGATTTCCCCCTGGTTCCCCGCTGGCCGCGGAAGACGCAAAAACTCAAAAGAGATGTTTTTTGCCGCCGTTGTTTTGCTCATCTCACTTTCAGGTAGATCTACCACTACACTCCTCAGATGCCATTGAATGATACAGCAGCTCTCAGATCTCACGCCTCTCCTAAAAAACCTCTGTTACTCTATATGCGAAGAGGTCTGGCTTCACAAAGACTAGAGACGTTTAGATCATTTCACAAGGAAACATCCTTCTCTACCCCCTCCTGCCTTTGCTCCCCCCCTCCTAAGCACACAGAGTCTATATAAATCTTGGAACTGAGCGTTTCACCGAGCGCACAAGTCAGCCCTTGAATGCGAGATGATCGATGAGGTCGTGGCTTCACCTGAGGGCCTGAGGTCTGTGCCTCAGATCTCAGACCGGGGGGACCGCCTCCTGAGACACGATTGTATGATTTTTCTCTGTTCTTCAAGCTTCATTAACGTTTAACGTTTAACCATTGTCAATAAGGCCATTCACGCGGAGCACTCTGTGCGCTGATGCGCTGGTGCCTGAGGCCTGAGGCCTGATGAATCAATGAGGCCATGATGTATGAGCATGAGGCCAGTCAGTCTCTATAATCACACGTGTATAATAGTTGGTCTCTGACATTTCGTGCGTCTGCATCTCGTGGTTATAGTTATGCTGTTTTCGCACAAACTGTATCAGATCTCAGATATAAGATCTTATTAGATCGAGGGCATAAGCGCCACTGAGCCAAAATTCCTATTTAGGTAGACCCGCGTGGTTGTTCTCTGTTGCCATCGTGGCATAAAAATGACCGCGAGATGTGACATGATATGGGGCATGTGGGGGATGTGGTATGTGGCATGAGATGGACCCGCGATACAACTAGGATGATATAGCTATAGCCAATCCACTCGCACGCATTTCCTTTTTGTCTCCCGCATGTCCTCTCCCTTCTCAACACCACACCACTTCCTTCCTCTGCTCTCTCTCGCTCGATTTGATACTTGAAGCAATATCCCGCGCGGGTTGAGTTGTGCCTCCTGGAGATTAATCGGCGCGGTTCAAGCACCAGGATCGTATCCTTTTCTCCGTCTCTCTACAAAAAACGCCCACACGCGGGTGGTTTTCACCAGATGTCGAACGAGAGCCGAACGAGCGGGAGGGAGGGCTTCGTCGTCCGGCCGCACCAACTTCCAACAATATGCAACAGCTACGTCCAAAACAAAGTAGACTCACAACATAATATGTCAGGATGCATCTCAATCATTTCAAGCTTCAAGCTGGTCATACATCGACCACATACAGTAGATATAAACCTACACGAGCTGTAACATGCGAATACAGTTCTGATGGTCCACGGCTTCTTCAATTGTGCTCGCGAATGAAGCTGCATGATGGTAGTTGACATGCGACAGAAATACACCCTTCTCCCTATGGTTGTTGGCTTGGAATAATGAAAATGCCTGGTGATATACTACGTTGCGTCCATTCCATTGACAGGGCTTAAGGCTGGGACAGGGGAAACGCTACGTCTAAAATACTACTGTAAAATGATATGCAGCTGCCATCAAACAGTCATATACGGAAAAACGTGTTCATAGTATGATGGCTAGAACAAAAGATTCATCACATACGCAACCTATATATACATTCTTCGTTTGATCCACTGGACTCGAGCGCCATACTTCCTCTCTTTTTAAAGGGGGACAGCAAGAAGAGTGGTGCCGTCGAGCTGTTCTCAATCCCAGTCGGCGATGCGCTTGCCGAGGAATCGGGAGTCATGCCGCTTTTTGACGCACCCACTTTTGGCGACGGGGTGGGAGAAGCCAACACGACTTTCGACGAGACAGACGCATCCGCCGACGATGAAGCGCCGGACGACGGGGAGAGGAGCGCCAGGGAGGAGCTCGCTGCATCAGCCGTTGGGGAACGGTAGGGGTAGGCACCACTGTCGATGAAGGCTGGAGCTGCGAGGACGAAGCAGGCAAGGACTCCGACGACGAAGGGCTGACGCTAGAGCTGGACTTGGCCGGCTTCACATAGGAAGAAGTTGGAGTGGCAGAAGCTTGGTCTGATACCGACGAAGGCACAGAAGTCCCCTTATCTGCCTTGCTCTCCGACCACGACTTACTCGCATGGCCTGCCCAATCCGATCCCGCCGACGACGAGGCGACCGAAGAGGAGACAGGCATCCAAGACGAGGCCGATTCCCACCCCGTAGGTGAGGAAGATGGCGACCCAAGAAGACGAGCTGTGCGCATTTGGTACTACGCTAGACGAGGGGTAGTCGGAAGCTTGAACCGAGGACGAGCTAGCAGAGGCGTGGGCGTGTTGCGCCTCTGACGGCAAAGCCGAAGCGGTGGGAAGACTGCTGCTCGCGTCGGGAAGGCTCTGACTCACACTGGACGCAACCGGCGTCGAAGCGTTCACGCTAGGGTACACCTGGACGGTAGAGCCGTTGGTCACCGTCACCGTCACGGTAGGACTCGGAGCAGAGTAATGACTGTGCCGGGTTGGCGTGAGCGTAGCAAGGGAAGATGAAGCGACGCTAGACGAGTCGGTGAGCGAGTTCCACTTGTAACTTGTCGACGAGATTGGGGTAGCCGAGTTGGAGGCCGGGGCGGGTTCCCCACTCGGGCTGGCAGAAGGCGAGGAGACCGACTGATGGGTCGCCACAGATGCGGACGGTGTGCCCGTCTGGCCTGATGAAGACCCGTTTGAACAGTGAGGAATCCGAAGAGGCGGCTCTGCCGCGGCGGGACAAAGGTCAAGTCGAGGAATTTGGTTTTCGACACGGAAAAGCTCTGTGCCTCATGGTTGGTCACCAACGCCTCAATACTGGTAGAGTTGGGGAGGTTCGAAGCCTGGGAACCAAGCAGTTGGTTCTGCTGCCGAGCTCCATCGGTAGCGTTCTTGGCAGGCTTGCCCCAGCTGCCTGTAGTACCGAACCGGCGTGCTCCTGGACGAAGAGAGGCAGCACTGGCCGGAAAGAGGAGAATACTGGAACCGCTGGCTTGACGGTTCTCCCACATAGCCGGGAGAGTAAGTGCAGGGCTCGAGGTGCAGCGGTGCAGGCGGCATCGTGGCGAAAGTGGCACACCAGTTCTGGGCTGTCGCCGTCGCATTCAGCAAGGGCACAACAACATTGACCGTGATCGTGTCGAGTGCTGTATCCGTCACAGCCGAGCTCGCTCCGCTTGCCGATGACGGAGAATCATCTCACCCAGCAATTGCTGCTCGGTTGCATCAGTAGGGACCAAATACAGGAGCGTGCGTTCGAACTTGCTGGCTTGGAGCGTATAGTTGGTCACAGTGGCATCCAAGAGAGCGAGATCATGCGCATCCTTGGTCGTAATGTTCTGACTCGCCAGGGTAGCATTGGACTGAGCAAGGCTGGTATTGTAGACCGTGTGCAAGACAATGTTTCCGATAATTTGGTCCTTACTGGGAGTTCCAGCAGGCTGACCACGGGAGGGAGCATCATTGTACGTGTCGTGCGCAACAGTGACATACCGGGAATTGAGCTTGGACCAGCCAAAGAGCCATCCCGCTTGCAGTTAGAAGTCTGTAGAGGATAGGGGGAAATGGATCAGTATATGTCACGACCGGTAGGAGGTAGGCTGGGGGGGACCGAGTGCTGGAGTGAAGACATACCATGTTCACTTTCGACCTCTTCTGTTGGCGGGAAGAGTTGGGACGATGGGGCTTGCGGGCAGAGAAGCGCTGCTCACCGGGGCCACTAGGGCCTTGGGCGCGAGCCCAACCGGGTTGAGCCGCCTTGAAAGGGTGAGCAGGGGCTGCACCGCGGGGTTGAGAGTACTTTCGCTGTTGCAGGTCGCGGCCGGGGTTGGAGTTGACAGGATAAGCCTGAACGACGGGGCTGCTGCCAACCAGGGCGAGCAGTCCCGTCATGGCTGCAAAGGCGGGCGAAAGGACGACCATTCTGGGTTAAGGTTGCAAAAGCGACAATAAGAGGGGTGGGGGAGGAAGGGTAGAGGTATGCACGGGGGTCACCAGGACTCGAGGCAGACGATGAGAGGATGGGGAGCACAGCCAGCTGTGAGGGGAAAGAAGAGAGCACCAGGCTCAGGGCAAGGGGGTGGCAGTGAGTTGGTTTGCAAAGCACAGATGGAGGTGGGGGAAAGAGAAGGGGACACACCTGCCCAACCGCTCTACGTTGTTATATACTGTCCGTGCGGATGGGAGCAGGGCAGGGGCCAGTGCGACCGGATCCGCTCCATCTACCAACACCAACAGCCGCGCTGAGCTGCCTGCTGAGGCAACGCGGCCCCGACGCATAGAGTCTACGCGAGCATGTCGGGGATTGGAGAGATTATGGTTGATCGATTACCGCGGCCAATTGCCCTGGGCGGTCTGATCGATCTGCTCGATGGCCGTTGTTCTGTGTTTCCTCAGAGAGCGCCTACTCAGTAACTCAGTACTGAGTGTATAGTGCAGTCATAGTCAGTAGTACTCAATACTCAGTTGATGCAGGCGATGCAGATCATTGATCATCTAACAGAAACCATCAACACCATCGACACCATCAAAACCACGGCTAATAAACTAGGCTTGCCATTTTGGACCGGGGGCGGGTGGCCGTATAGTTGTTACCAGGCACTAGGTAGGTACAACTAGTTCCTAGCTTCGGTCAAATTCAAATGTAGACGCTAACCTTCCTCTGACGCGTCTGACGCCCGCGCATACGCACGACACTGGCGCAGTGGCCCTGTCTCCCGGCAACCCGGCGCCATGGGGTTGCAAATTGCACGGCCAAGCCAGGGCGTTGTCTGCGGTGCCGGCTTGGCTCTGTGCCAGAAACGGAAGGTCTTTCTCGGCGAAGGCCATACATTCCACCTTCAGCGTTGCTACTCCGCATGTCAGTCAGTACTGAACTCTACTTTGTACTCAACTCAGTCTGAGTACTCATACTCAGTACTCAGTCTGAGATCGGAGCTGAGGCGCTGAGGGTGCTGAGCCGCTGAGGCCTGAGGAGTCGCCAACTGACAGCGACAGAGAATCCTGGGAGGGTGGCATGCGCGGGCGTCACACGCCACACGTCAACAGGGACGCGGCAGGGGGGGCACTACAATGTCTACCTTCCTCTTGCGGCAATGCGCACTTTCTTTGCCAAGCACCCAGTCCAGCTGCCTGCTCTGCGGTGGCACCAGTCACACTCACGACGAGTCACTACGAGTAGTCAGCAGGCTACCCGCCATCGCAAGGTGACATTCCCATCTACGCACCCCACCTTCTCTCTCTGCCACCCTCCCCCACAAGTCCTATGCCAGCAGACATCAGCAGCAACTCGGCACTACTAGGCCATACTCGCGCATCCCAGCTTGCAGTATCATGCACACCACCAACATATCACATTGCAGGTCGGCGCCCACAGGCGCCCACCAGACGGACCATCGCTTCATACTCAGATTTCAGATCTTGAGATCTCATCGTCATCCCAAACACACCTCACGCCCCGCGTTCGGCTCGGCGCTCACACGCTCACCCCACAGTGGCCACCCGGACCGACGGAAGGCCGAAGGCTTGAAGCTTCCTTGAAGCTTGAAGCTTGAAGCTTGACATGTGACATGTGACAGCGCTCATGCGCGCATAGGGGTGTGGTCGACCAGCCTAATCCGATCTTGAGCGAAGCTGGGATCTCGTCTTGCCTGTGCACCTTCCCACGCAGCGCCATGAGCTGCGCCACCTCTGCGTCCGAATAGGCAATGTCCGATGGGCGCTCCTGCAAACCTCCCCTTTCAAACAAGTCACTTTGGCCGTTTTTGAGTGCCTTCTCCAGCTCCTCCACCGGGAACGCATCCAGCCTCCGTACCATACCAGGCTTGGCAAGCTCCGTCTGCACCCATGAGTGCAAATGCGACTCGGCACTCTCGTTCGTCACAAGGTTGAGGACCAGCAGCGACTATCATACCAAAACGTGTGAGAGAATAATTCAGAGCACGATCACTCCCAAGCAGAAGAGGACGTACCTTTTGTTGCCCAAAGCGCCAAACGTAGCCAAGGTTGAACCAATTGGTCATGGGCACCAAGTCTTGTCCGAAAAACTGAAGGCCGCAACAGGTAAGCGACGCGCCTAAGGGCACCACAAAGGGGGATGGAAAGACTAAGACGTACGATCACTGTGTCAGCAGCAAGCAAGTTCAAGCTCGCCGATCCTACCCGTGAGTGAAGGAGAAGCACTGATTGCTGCCCTCTCCTGGTTCCAAGTTTGTTGGGCAAGTTCAATGTCCTCCTTGCTCGACTGACGGTCGATACGAAGGTAGTTGTAATGCATCACGAGCAAGAGCTCTTCAATGACATCCAGGTCCATCGCTAGTGACGGGACAATCACGCACCGGTGTCCCGTCGCGGCTAGTTCGCTCAGAAGCTGAGTCAGGAGCGTCAACTTGGCACTGCCTTGCAGCAATTGGGAAATGGAGGGGTTGAGGTCGTGGTTCCTGTTCAAGTACTTGTCTCCGCACAGGAACGTGTTTTGGCACACCCTCAACAGCTCCAAGAGAATGGACAGCATGCCCTCTCTGGCGAGTCTGGGCTTAGCCCGCGCTGCCGGCGCACATAGGGCCTCGATATTACTCAAATTCCGACACAGAATGTTATGGTATAAGACCTTCTGGGGTGCTGCCAGCGCCGTCGATACCACCAGCTCCGTCACTCGCAATCCTTCTTCTGCCAACAGTTCGGTTCGGCCCCGAAAGCCAGTAAGGCTGAAGTTCTTGTTCCATCTCCATCCGCCCAGGTACGTCCTCAAGTGCGGCAGACCGACCTGGTGTATCGGTGGTATGAATCGTGTTGAATACGTTGGCCAAGAGAGATGGGGATAAGGCAGTGTCAGAGAAGAAGATTCCTCTCGAGGAGAGGATCTGTTCCATGTGCTGCGCTCGAGATCAGTACAGGCGGAAGCGTGGAAAACGGTCAGTTCCCAATGTTGGACCCGTTGGTTCAACATCTTCAGCAACGCATGATCGCTTGCATCTGCCACCACCACCTCCGCTTTGAGGTCAGTCAGGCCAGGTACGGAGGCAATTGTCGATGCGGATGGGTGGAAAAGCTCATAGGCCTCTAGAACATTGTGGTCCCCTTCAATGCCGACAGTGTTGGCAGAAGGAAGCCACATACGAAATGCGCGAACCCAATGTGCGATGGTGTGCCTTGGAACAAGGAGGAGGAACGGAGAAGCTTCGCGGACGCTGAAGAGCCAAGAGATGAACTGAACAATCTCAGCTGTCTTTCCCATCCCCGAATCGTCCGTAAGGATCACAGGGCGCATTTGGGCCCAAAGGTTCATCATTTCGCGAACCGTATCTTGTTGATATGGTGCCAGAACGCCCTCAGCATCGCAGCTTGCAAACCCTTCAGACTCAGTAATGGCTCTGCTTTGTCCTGACCGGGGCTTCGAACGAGAACGTCACGAGCGTTGAGGTGGCCGTAGTAGGCATCCACGAAGCTAGCGCGGTATGCTTCATCTTCCAGACTTGCTTGAGTCACTTCGACCCACGATGCATCTCCATAGTCTAGTCCAACCCATTTGACAAGCGCCCACGCCACGTGCGTTATCGTCTTGCTCGCCTCGGACGGATTTAGTATTTGGGTGCCATCCAGCTGAGCAATGTGAATCAAGCCACGGATCGAGCGGGGGGGGATGCCTGCCGGACATTCACGTAGCACATTCAGCGACTTCTCCGTCATACGCACCCCAATCTCTGCCAACTCGTTCGAAGGGAGGATAGAGGCCGATAGTAAATATCGAGGATGCGCTCAGGGACCATCCAGCTGGCTGGAATGCGTTCCGCTGCAGACGGATCCGGTCCTGGCCGTTTCTTGCCCACCTGGCTTGAAATCAGGTTGATCGGGTGGAACGGGAAAACGGGGAGAATGGTAATGCACCCACGGCTCATTTGGGTTGTGTTCGAGTTGCTCCCACTTGTCGGCATCCGCAATCGCTGTATACTGAGCGCGAGTCCAGTGACGGATGTTGGGAATAGCCCGGGGCTGACTTGGGGAAAATGGCTGGCTCTTGGTGCTAAACGATTTGAGCAAGGTGGGAAAGACCCGCTCCAGCCATATGCGCGGCACCCAAGCCGTCGAACGCCACGACTCATTGGTGAACTTGACGAGGTACTCATGCGTAGTAACTCGAGTTTCCCGTGCTCAACGCCATGGTTCATGGCGCGAACCTTTTCTGCATTTTGAGGGCTGGCTGGGCGCCATGCCAAGATCTTCTCCACCTGAGGCCACTGGAAACAGTCAGGGCAGTTCCAATGCTCCAAGATCTGGACGCGGAACGAAGCGGCATATTCAGTTCCAGGGGCGTTGTGGTAAGCGGTAACGAGACACTCATAGTGCGCAAATCGCCTGCACCTGATACAGCGGAACACAGGCCGAGCATAGTCTCCTAGCTCTGACACATCATCATCGCTCTCCTGGCCCCACTTTTCATCGGCCTCTTGGAGAGAACGCCAACGGGGTCCAAACCACAGATGTAACACAGCGCCGGCTCTTCGTAGCATGTCATGCAGGGAATGTCCTCGCGGACCATGCTAGCAGGAAGTCGGTTAAAACGGGCGGTCTACGACCCTTGGGAGCCATTCTGCATTCTCCTCATTGATATCACTCAGAATGCTGGCCTGGCGGTCCTTGGAGAGGCACTTGAAATGGAGGGCGGCGGTGCACTCGGTACAGCGCAGCCAGGCCCCCAAAGAGGCAATGGAGAACTGGCTGGCGGCGGTGGCGGAGGAAGGCATAGTGAATGATTGGTTGACACCATTGCTGAGCATTTGGTATTGCGAGGCAGGCGCGGGGGGCAGCTTGCACACCTGACAGCTGGCAGACGGGACGGGGGAGGGGGGTCAGTAATTGCAACGGCGGAAGCGAGCGGCGCGGCGACGACAGTGACAGCCATGACAGAGGCGGTAAAGAAATGGGATGGAGACAGATGCCTTTCAACACGCACGATGGCCAGTGGTTATCAATGGTACGCAAATTTGACGCATAGATCTGCAGCCCCTGTTCGACGTCGGCATGACTCCCCGGCAACTGGAGGGCCATGTAGGCCTGTCGGATGAAGGCCTCCATGTTGGCCGACATGAGCAGTTCTGTCTTGGGCTGAAGGCCGCCAAAAATTCAACTGTCTCAGAAGTGCTCCCAGCATCGACGTGCTTGCGCTTGCTGGGCCCGGCGGCGGACATGGTGGTGGTGTTTGTTTCGGGGTGGTGGTGTTTGGCTCGGGATTCATGCATCGTAACGCATCATGGCGAGCATGGACGAAGCGCTTTGGGTCCATTCGAGTTTCAATTTCAATTTCTATCTTCTCCAAAAGCGGGCTGCAGTTTCATTTACCCACACTTATATGCTGGTTTGGGTGTTTCAGGGGAGACGCAGCCGGACAGGCATTGTAGTATTGTTGACGACCCGTCAGGGCGACGTGGCTTCCCTAGGTAGACGACCCTCTGTGAAGTTGGCCCTAGGCCACTATCTTGTCCTCACGCCTATTCTTTCCTTGGTACTCCTGTGCTTGCTTCTCCCTCATGTTTTTTCGCCACGATCTCAACGCCACATTTGCCTCGATCTCTATCTCGATATACTCCGATCATATATATCTCTCGTTTTCATACGTCCGAAGCATTATATCTGGGGTCCTATCTCTTTTGATATCTCAGCTGGTCTCTCTGTAGCTTTTTCAGTCGCTGCAGTCCCCGGGATCAACGTTACCGACGTTACGGTAACATTCAATGTTGAGGGGATGGGTCATTCAACGTTCCGTAAAGTATAATACTCATCACTGAGAATAGTGAGTGCTATGAGCGAGAGTTCTTGCAGCGTTTTTCTGTGAATGTATACACTGGCCCAGTTTCTTATGGGTCAGGTAGTATAACCACCCCGACGGTCCATAACGCATAGCGCGTAACGTTCCATATATTAATCCGTCGCTTCATATATGGTCCACCTGTTTCTTGCACGTGCGGAGATGACGCTGACACAGATTTACACACAATCAGGTTCCAATGCACAGATAGAGATTATGATGAAGTCGTTATTGTTGACATGATCAAGGCGATCCCTCTATTGATCCAAAGACATTAGTGATGGTCCTATAGGCGTAAAGGTCAGTTCGCTAAGAATAAGTGTATTCCAACGTCAATCAGCGCGACCAGGCTCTTGCTTGTACTGTGGTGGATCAGCTGTGGAAAACCCATCTGTGCTGCAATGGGCCCTATGAGTATATAGCACCTAACATTTGCTTACTTGCAAACAATTCGTACACATTATAGTATCCTGCGATGCTGTGCGGGACGCACAACTCGACAGGCATTCAGGCTCTGCTATCGAAGATAGCCGTAACGGAAGATTGGCCACTTCCTTGCTCTCCCCACCAGGCAGGAGTGGAGGAAGGCATGGCGACATATGTCGGCCCCAACCCTTGACTTGTGCCTTGATCTTGGCCCTGGCTTTGACTTTGAAAGATGCCCCACTCGGTACAGGTGCCGACGTTACAGAGCCTGCGGGTGCATCTTCCTCCGGAGCCAGTGACATGGTGGCCCGATAGCGGCAGCTAAAAGTGCTGGCATTGGAGTGCTCGGCGCCATTCCCGGATAATTCATTCCGGACCCAGTCATGCCGGCCAGTAATGGTGCACCAAATAGTTCTTGAGACGACCAGTCAGTCAGTTGTCCCTCCCACGGACTAGAGCCCCAAGCGGGTAGGCCTTGAGCGACGGATGTGGGGAAGTTCTGGCTGCTTCGGCGGCAGCGGAGGCAAGCGCGGAGGAATCGGTACTGCAGGCGGTGGAGCGGGAACCGAAATGGTGGGAGACGCACTCTCTTGCTTAATGGAAGAAGTGGGCGAGGATCCAGGGACCCCGAGTCATCGTCTTTGCTGCTTTTGCGCCGCAATGCAACGGACGAACGTTTGCGCGGACGTTTGGGAGGAGGTTTGCGCAAGTCGGGTAACGTGGGTAAAGACCGGCGACCATCAGAATGGACCGGGGCCAGAGAGGCCTCGGGAGGAAGCTGGGAGTGAGCCTGAAGTGTTTCTAAAACATTGTGTCCATCATTGTCGTTAGAGTGGGGGTCCCAGGTCCTGAGCGAGCGCCGCTCAACCGGGTTAAACACAAATTGCTCTAGTTCCCGGCGGACATTGCTGTGTGCGCCGAGGAAGCCGCCCATGCCATCCGCCGCAATATGAGATGCCATCACACCGAGCATGACCCCAATTTGGCATTTTCGAGCATCAGCCGTCGCAGCAGCCACCGCAGCCGATTAAGTTGGGTCGCCGGGTCGGAGGAAAGGAGCTCAACACGGCACTCGAGGGCACGAATGTACTCCTGCTTGCGTTGACGGAATTCGCGCTGTGCCAATCGATTCTGGGTCTTGCGTGTCAAGGCAGCATCACCGGCGGGCACAAATGAGTGGGTCGAGACCGAAGTGGAGGTCTGGGCAGCCAAAGCCTCCAGTGAAGGGTCGACCTTCATGGATGGGTCAGCGGCCAGCGGTGATTGGGGATGGCCGGCTAGGCTATGCTGGTGGGAATGGACATGCTTGGATCGACGGCTGGACATGGCATGCTGTGCTGCGGCAGCGTAGCCGGTCTGGCGATCCTGTGCAGAGAAGGTGCCGTCGTCGAGATTGAGGTCCTCGTCGAGCGGGTCGAGGCTTCCCAAGGGCATAACGGCAGGGGCAGTGGCCGTGGCAATGGTAGTAGCGGTGGGGGCAGCGGTTGGAGGTGAAGAAGCAACCAGCAGCAGCAGCGCGACAGCGCCCACAACGGCAGGAGGGGAGCGGAGGGTGGGGGTGAATGGGCACTCAGCTGAGCGTGGGACGTTGGGCGTTGCGCCACGGTGGGGGCGGCAACGGGGAGGCAGCTGCTGCTGCTGGGCTCGCCGGATGGTGCTTAAGGAACTGGCTGGCGCGGATCGGAAACACGGCCACAGCACCGCGCACCCGATAAGTGATGGCGCCAGCCGACACTGCCCCCGCCGCGGGCAGATGCCATCACCGTGCATCACCGGCCCATCACCGTGCATCCCCGCCGCACTAGGGTTGGCCTCTATGTCCGACCGGCACGGCGCCAGTGGCCGATGGCTGTCATGGTCCGGCCCGCCGCGCCGGTGGGCTGCACTAGCCGTACTCGGCTTGCAGTGGCTTGTGGGGCTCGCGCAGCGGCCGGGGCGCTCGAGCGGAATGCAGGCGCCGTTCCGCCTGCGCCACGTCGAGCTCCGGCGGCCGTCTGTTCGGCCACCACGGCGCATCACCACCACCACCCTCCCATCGCCCCCCTCACCCCCATGGAGCCCCGCTGCAACCGACCCGCGGCGGCAGCAGCGCGTGCCCGCAAGCAGCTTGCCAAGCGCCGCAAGGCCGCCCATGCTGCCTCCGCCGTCGCTCCCGTGTCCGAATCGGCCGAGCCCAGCGCCCCGCCGCAGTTCGCTGCGCCTCCTTCCGCCCCCCCGCGTGGCCCGCCGCGTGCCCCCCTGCACCTGTCTCCAGACCCAGCTCCGGCAGCGGCTGCTCCAGAACCCGCTCCCCATGCTCCCGTCGCTGCTGCTCTTGCGCCCCCTTCGAATGCTGCCCCACGCCGAGGCCACGCGCGCACCGCCTCAGCTGTCCCCACGCCGGTCTCGTTCCACCTGCCCCGCTGGCAGCGCCTGCGGCCACGCGCTCCAACCGTCTGTCTGGATTTTTCTCTGCTATGGGCAGCATTGCCACCGAAGTTGCTGCCGACGTCGCCCATTTCGCTGCTCCGGCCGTCCCAGCCGAAGATGCCAAGCCACCCCCCGCTTCTGCGCCGGCGCCCCCCCCGATTCATCACCGGCCAAGGCGTTGCCTGCTCTTCAAACCGGGGGCGACGTGAGCTCTCTCTTTGGACAAGCCCCTGGCATGACTCAGCTCAGTCTGCTGGAAGCGCTTCCTTCTTTGGATCTGCCGCTCCGTCAGCTGACCCCCCTGTTGGCTCTCCTTCAAACATCTTGAAAATGACCCCGAACCCCCTACTTCCATTGCGCCGGCGTCAAGCGAGATTCCAGAGGAGAATCCGGCTTCTGGGAATGGGCCAGCTCCATCTCAGAGGAAGGGCAGGTTCAGCCTTCCGAGGAAGAGGTGCAGTACGCGCCCGTTCAGTACGACGAGCAAGGAAACGCGTACGATGCTAATGGCCAACCTCTTGCCATTGAGTACGACGAGCAGGGTCAGCCCTTTTACCCCTACGTGCAGTACGACGAGGAAGGGCAGGCATATGCACCTATCTATGCTCTGGCCGAGCCTGCCCCCGAGCCTGAGTACTACCCTGTCCAGTTTGATGAACAGGTCTGGCGTACGATTACGAAGGCCAACCTCTCCCAATGGAGTACGACGAGCAGGGACAAGGATTTTACCCCCAGATCCAGTACGATGAGCAAGGGCAGGCCTTTTATCCCCACGTCCGCTATGATTACCCCCTGCAGTCTGGCGAAAACGGTATGGCATACGATGCCAATAGCCAGGATTTGGACCCCAACGGGCAGTACCAGCAGGAGGGGCAGTATGTGGATACCTATGGCGAAGCCGCCGTCACGGCTGAGTCCGAGGTTGCTCCTCAAACCCAGATGGATTCCGCGCAGGACAATGATGCGTTTGTTAAGAGGACACCGTGAACCCGGAGGGATTTGAGGCAGCGCCGTATGAAGAGGGACACAACTTGGCCCAGGTGGATACGCCCCCAACAGATGGACATGGCCTCTCCCCTGTTCCAGAGGATGGGGTGCCTGTGAGGAGCAACTACCGGAGCCGCCCACGGAGCAGGATCCCAGTACTCTCTTTGCCCCCCCCACCGAAAATGGCTGGCACGAGATGATCCCAACACCGCCTTGCTTCCCACAGAAGCGGGACCTCCCTCGGTTCAAGACGCAACCGCACTTGAACCGGCAGGCGAAGTAGTCCAGGTCCCCAGTTCCCTCTTTGGCCCACCGGAGCAAACCTACGAGCTGAGCGATTTGTCAGGCGCCCATGCGTCGGATAACACGTCTGCTCCGACAAAGGAACAAATGTACCTCCTTCTGCGGCGGAGCCAAGTCAGGATGTGGCTGGGCCTGAATCACAGACTCTTCTCCAGCCCGAACCTGAACTGACTCCAACCGCGCAAGAAGAGCCCCAGGCGGATCCTCAGGCTAGCGACCTTTTCGGAGCCAACACGCAAGAGCAATCCTCGTGGCTGGCTGATTCAACAGATTCTCCCTCTTCCCTGAACAAGCCCAATGACGGGGGTTTGGTGCCTTTTGCTGCCCCGAAGGAGACGGAGCCTGCGGTAGTGTCCGATCCCAGTTCCCTGTCCCAGGTTTCACAGCCGGCAACGGAGCCAGTCAAGCCCGCAGCTGAGCCCGAGTCGAACCTCCGTCCTAAGTCTCCACCAGCGACAGCCGTCCAAAGTCACACGTCCATGCCCAGTGGTGATGTCAGTTCGCTGTTTGCCTCGGGGGCGACCTGTTCGCCCCCCAGGGAGCCAGCAAGCCTTCATGGCCGTCGCCACCAGCGAAACCGTTCCCAGGCCGTCTGATGCACCTGTCCAGGCCCCGCAAGCGTTACTCTCCCCGCCCGTGCCGGAGCCGCAGGCATCGCAAGAAGAACCTCCTGCGGCAGCTGATCTGTTTGGCTCTGGATCTTTCACGTTGTCTCCTGCGGAGCCGGCCCAATCTGTGAAACAGTCTGCTTCTCCTTCTCTGAATGCTCTACAGCCAACGCGGTCCGTGGTGCCACCGTCATCCTTGGTTCATGAGGAGCCTTTTGTTGCCGGTACTACTGAACCCCCCCACAAGGAGGGCACGGATGTGCTGCGCAGTTGGCTGAAGCGCAGTCCCAGCTGGCCGACCTGCAGACTCAGTTAGCCCATCAGGCACAACTTGCTGCGGATGCGGACAACAAAGTGGCTCAGGCGCTGCAAGAACGAGACGAGGCGCGAGACGAGTTAGTGCGCATCAAAGAAGCCAGCAGACGAACTTGTCACGGCGAGCACGACTGCCACCCAGCGGGCCCAGCAGGATCTGGACCAGATTAAGGCGCAACTTGTTTCCGTCGAGGGTGAACGGGACTCGGCTCGGGCCGAGTTGGTCACTGCGTCAGCCAAGGTGGTTGAGTTGAGTGCGGCAGGCGCCCAGGCTGAAGCAGACCATGCGACGACGACCACCGAGCTGAGTCAGTCTTTGGCCCGCCATGCAGAGTTGGAATCCGCCTTGGCTGAGACCCAGGACCGCTTGACGCGTACCGAAGCCGATCTAAGTTTGTCTCGGGAAAAAATTGCGGGCCTTGAAGCCCAAGTCGAGTCGCTCACCTCGTCCCGGATTCAATTGCAATCTCAAGCTGATGCTAGCGCTCAGAAGGGGGACTTGCTCAATGAAACGCAAGCTCAGGTGGACCAGCTACGCGCCGAGTTGCAGAATGTCCGGGACAAGCTGGCTGCTGCTGAGGCCGAGACGGAGGAACATCGCGTTGCGACGAAGAAGGCAACGGAGCAGTTGGAAGCGCTTGTTGCGTCCCATGCTCAGGACAAGCAAGAGTGGGCAAGCAAGGAAGCCTCCTATGCCGAGGACCTCAAGCTGCACCTCAACCGTCTTACCCAGGCCGAGAAGGAGGCGGAAGAGCACAAGGCACGTGCCACCCAAGTGGAACAGGACATGGCTGAGCAAACGCGCCTTGCCCTGGAGAAGGCACAGGCGGAGGCGCCCAGCGTCACGATGCCCGATGTGGCGGCGCAGCTAGCCGAGGCTAAGACACTGGCCGAGGATCGCGCGCTCTTGGTTGCTCACTGCAGCAGGAACTGGAGGGAGAGGGCCAGCAGCGTCAAGAGCGAGAGGAGGCGCATGCCGCCGCTTTGGCTCAGGCACAGGCAGACACTGAGGAGCACAGCAGGGCATGCAAGAGCTGCGCGATCGTCTGGCCGAGCTGGAGATGGACGATGTGCGGGCCGAGATGGAGGAGATGGTGGAGGACCATAAGCGAGCGCTGCAAGTGGCCGAGGCGGAGATCGAGCAGCTCCAGGTGGCCTTGCGTGCTGAACGCGAGCGCGAGCGTGTCCGTGACGCTCCTTTCGCCCCTGAGGTTCGCCCCCATCACCGTAGGAGCGCAACAGCCTCCCCCGCTGCTGGGCGCGGGGTAGGCCCGCTGCCCAAACAGCGCCGGGGGCTGCATGCCATCACCGACCCCGTCGACCTCTCGGCGAAACAACGCCATCGGCGGGCCGAGAGCCTAAGTATGCTTAAGGCGCGCATTGGTGAAGAGGCACCGTTGACGGTGCCCGCTGTGACACTATCGCCGCCGGCTGGCGAGCCAAGGGCAGCACCCTTGTTACGCCTTCCCCCTTACTATGGCTCCAGGCTCGGTGTCTGGGGCGGACGCATTCCACTACTGCAGCGCATGTGTGGGCGATCTGATCATCGTCTAGCCTCCTCGGTCTTTCACGTATCACAAAAAAAGCCTTGAAAAGGATGAGAGTAGCCAATGCTGCGGTACTGTCGGACATAGACAGAGCAGGCCCGCGGGATGACTGGCACAGAGATTCATAGCTGTGGGGGGGGGGGCAGGGGACCAACAAGGGACAGGCAAAACTGGGTCGCGGCCTTCTCGGGGGTGCCACTTATATACGTCTCGGGATGGAGATACGCCATTGATTGAACGGTACGGTTCACGCTGTTCACTTCAGACGATCGTGGATTTGGCGCAGGGCATCGTATGCAGCTTGCCGTCGATGGCGCTGGCCCGCTTGCTTTTGCATTGCACTTGCCTGCTCCTGCGCAAGGACAAGCAGAGGAAGGGGCAAGCCGGCGGCAGCGGCGCAGTGGATACCGAAGGAGCCGCTGGCAAGGCCAGGACGAAGCTTGTAAAGAAACACAAGCTGGCTGCCAGGCACATACTCCGTGCCCGTACCCTGCGCCTCGCCCGTCGGGGGTAGGGGCATTGGCGGGACGGATATGATGGTAGGACATCTGCATGTTTCGGATCCGTCCAAGTGTGTCGGGGTCGTCTTGAAGTTGGCCAAGGGGGAAATAGTGGGTGATGAAGAGCGTCATGGGGCAACGCTCGGGTGGGAGGGTCATCAGGTACTTCAATGTAGCATATGCAATCGCCATGCCGTCATCCGTACTGGTCCCCCGTCCCAACTCGTCCATTACCACGAGGGAACGGTTGGTCGAGGTCCGCAAGATTTCACCCGTTTCCTCCAGTTCCGTTTGGAATGTACTGCGCCCAGCGGCCAAGTCGTCCGACGCGCCCATCCTGGTGAGAATGGAGTCAAAGAGCGAAATCTCAGCTCCTTCAGCGGGAACGGCCGCACCAACCTGGGCCAAGAGCACACACAATGCCATCGCCCGCACGGTGCTGGATTTCCCTCCCATGTTGGAGCCAGTAATGAGAAGTGCCTTCGTTCCTTCTCCCTCCACGGCATCCGACCCACCTGACCCTCCTCCCAGTTCAATTGAGTTCGGAACATAGTCATCATCCATCAGTACCGCGCTCATGGATGTCGGAAGTTCTTGAGGCGCAAGGTGCTCGGCTGCTCCTCAGTGGAGGGAACCATCGTCGGGCGCGACGACATCCGGGCAAGGAAGCAACGGGCTAAACTAGACAATGCATCGAGGCGGGCCAAAGCCTGGACCGAGTCGCGAAGAGCGACAAAGGTCTCAGCGTTACCGGTCAAGTCGTTAACAAAGAGCTTGTATGCTGTATTGGCCTGGTCGGCAAGCGTCTCCTTGAGCTGGTTGCGAGTTTGAAGGAGTTCGAGGATCCGAGGTGTTTGGAATCGCACCACTTTGGTCGTTCCATTGATGCGAGACCAAGATGCCGGTACACTGACGTTGGCTTTGGTCACCTCAATGAGAAACTCCTTGTCGGCACAAGTCGCATACTGTAAGTTGGGGCGCTTAAGCATTGTCCGCAACTCCTTCAAGTGGTTGTCAAGATCCTTTTCATTAACCTGGATCAAGGCTTGCGTCTCGATCAGCTCCTCGCCAATCTCGGCCATTACTGCGGGAATTGATCCAAATCAAAAACCGACCTTGTCAGACTTCAAAGCGGCCGGCACCTTAATGGCTTTCAGCGCTCTGTCCAGTACATGGAGCGGCTTGGAGAGCTGTAGGATACTCTCCTTCAGTAGGGGCGTTGAAAGGGGCACCTCACCAGGCGAAGTAAATGAAAACTGGGTCGCGACCCGATGCAAAGCCAGAAGCAGTCGCGCCAGTTCTGCCGGTGGAGCACCCCATAGCTCACTCGGGCCAGGCCCTTCTCCAAGTCTGGCAACCCGGAAAGAAGACCAAGAGCGGTAGACAAGGTTGCGCTGCTGCCCATCTTGTCGGCCACTTCCTGCACTGCATCCGCACGTGCTTCCAACTCAAATATATCACAGAGTGGACGGGAGAGCCATTCGCGAAGTCGTCGCTTGCCCATCCCCGACCGACAGCGATCTACCAACCAGATCAAGGACCCTCGGATCCGACTGGCCTTGGTCAAACCACTTGCTGAGCTCTCTAGCACTTCGAGATTGGTGAGCGTGCCAGATGTTAAAAGCATGGTGGTACGATCAGCAAGCTGCGCACACGGAACGCACGCTGGAAGAGAGCGTTCAACCCAAAGGATTGAAGATGCTCGATACTCGCCGCTAAACTTTGGACCGTCAGACGAGGCAGGCCATGCCAACCGCCGCTCCCTCGCCCACTTTCTCGCCGCTCCCTTCCCCACGAGATCGTATCCGTCGCAAGCGTCAAGGCCGCATTGTATTCCGGCACTGACCGCATTCGTTCCACGCGCACAACTTGCCCATCCGATGTTCCGCGAGATGCATAATACTTCAACACCTGCTCAGTGCGATGAGTGAGCGTGGGTGGAAGAAGGAGTTCCAAGGGACTGAAGTGGGCGAGACGCGTGTCAAGCTCCGAACGAAGGCCCGCATCGTCAAACTCGTCCACACAATCTCTCCGGTCGAGACAAAGCTGGCCACAATGCCAATTCTCGTCTTCTCGGCATCCCCTTCCCCCTCGATGGGCGCTCCACAATCGCTACTAGGCTGTGGTGGGTGGTGTTGCTCATGGGCTGGGCCTCAGTCGACGTCTTGGCACCGTTCTCATCGAAGTTCATGTCATCCACCCAGGTACTGGCGGTGTAGACCGCAGTCACGTCGCGTTCAACAACTTCGACGCGTTGGAGGAGGCTGCCTTGAGCGCCCTCGTCTCCAATTGGGTGACAACCCCCACCTTGAGTCCAGCATGAATCAAGGTACGAATGTGGACCAGCAACTTAGACGGGCTGACTACCGCCGATGTCATGTTGCGGTCAGTGAAGCATGCCTGGACATCGGACACACATGTCAGAGCACAAGTCGAGCAAGCAAAGTACACACACCATACCACATTGAGCAACCGACTTGCCACCTTGGCGTCCTCGCCAAAGAATTGTAGCGGTAGCCAAGTTCGACCATCAAAACGACGCCTGGGTACCGCCTCTTCAGATCGAGGATCTGTTCCTCCAACTCAGTGTAGGGCAGGCCAGAAGGACCAATCGCTTTAGCAGCTTTGGCAGTTTTAGCCTTAGTCTTGCCCTGGGAGGGGGCACTTGTTGAAGTTGCCTTTCCACGTGCGGGTGTCGCCACGAACCGGGCGAAGTTCGAGGAGGCCACAGGGGCATCCTCGTCGCTCAGCTCAGCGGTGTCCCCCTTGTGCCGTTTGGGGGGGTTCAACTCATCATCGGGGACGAGGCGGCACGCTTGACTCCACTTGAACCAGCCTGTTCTTCTTCGGCGTTGGGGAGAAAAAGGGGTTCTTGGGGCTGACGCACCCGTTGTCGCCAGCAAATCCGATCATCGTGTGGCGGATCTTGTCACGCTTAGCTTGGTCCTGCGCTGAGAGGGAGAGTGCATCGGGCTGAGCAGCAGCATCAGAGGAAAGCGGGCGAGGCGGGCGGAAGAAAAAGATGAAGAAGCAGCCGTACGCTGGGAGGTGTTGGCGCTGGTTTTGGGTCTGGCGCTAGCGTTGGCCATGGAGGGGTCTGGGCGTGGGGGGCGAGGGGGAACGGCAGGCGCAGCGGTTGGGCGCTCATCGCCAGACGAAGTGTCATCGACCAGGACGGTCGACGGCCTTGCTGGCGCACTTGGCGAAGCCTCGGCTGGCGAGGGGCGGGGGCGCCCAAAGAAGGATTCGAGCGAGCGCATCGTCGCTGGCGGGAGCGCGGGCGTGGCGGAGAGGTGCGACAGCCGAGGACGAGCGATTGTTCGGCGTGTTCTGGCGCCAACCCCAACACGAAGCAACGCGCCGCTGCCTGCTTCCCGCCGCCCAAATTGAAACGTAATGCGGGACTCTGAAAGCTGAATTGGGCTTTCGGCAGCGCACGTTTTGCACCGAGTAGATCACTCCCAAAGCTGCCTCGACGGCCCATCAAGTGCGCCTTCCCTCGTCGCACTGCTGGCCGCGCCACATGTGGCACCATTCGCCATCCACTATCTTCGGTCCCCACGCGCACCATCATCACCCAGTCGGCAGTATGCATTGCCACATTAGGACACACACGTAACTGTTGTGCAAATACTCAGTATGCTGCGCTCATCGCCAAATTCGAGAGGTGACCGGGCTGCGTTGTGCATCGTGTCGACTCCCACCTAGCTAGAGCTTGACCCCTTCAAATACCGAGATGCCATCCTTGTCAAAGTGTAGCACCGCCTGCTCATCTCCATCCACACCGTGTCGCCTTGGTCTCGCGCGAGGGCGGGCATCGTCGCTCCAATCGCCGTTGCCACGCTCGGTCGGGTTGTCAGGCAAGTGGTCAAAGTCCCAATTGCGTTCCACACCCTGGCTTAGGTGGTGAGCCGAGCCGTTGAGCAGCAAACGATACCGCGATCCAGCAGTCGAGGGTGTAGTAATGGTGCCTCGGGTCCGACAAGCTCGAGAGCGTAGCTGGCCTCGAGCGGGACGTACAGATAACGAGGCAGTACCTGCGCCCACCGAGAAACCCCGACCGCCTGGGCCCATGTCCTGGTCCAATGGCGCGACCGAGCGCAATAATTGGGGCGGCATGGCAGCAAATCAGCACTCGCTTGATCCCAAGTTTCTCACACCGGGATTCCAGCAATTGGAAGACACGCTTCATCCGAGTGTACAGCTGCTCAGTTGACTCGCCCAACGGAGAGGCATACAGTAGCGGCGTCCATTCATGGCTCAACGTCCCGGGCGGGAAAAGATCCTCCACATCTTCAATGCGGGGCGGGAAAGGGTGATGCCCCGACTCGGGCGGAAGACTGGCGGGTACCACTCGGCTAAACCAGGCTCAGGCATGATGGGCATCTTAAGTTTCTGGGCGGTAGGGAAAGCAGTTTGCAGGCAGCGATAATAAAGAGACGAAACGATCAGTTGCGGACGCTCCTGTTCGGAAGAGACGCAAACCACTGTCCATCTCCTCGGCTTGTTCCTGTGGGCGTACGATGAAGACGGAAAGGTAAGTTTAAGACCGAGGCTAGCATGGCCAACGCCAAATCATGGGGATTCGTACGCACAGTTCCATGGGCAGTGAGAACTGGGTCACGGGGGCGCCCAGTGAGTGGGAAAAGCTCCTTTCCCTGCCAGTTCATTCGGAATCCATGGCGCGCAACGTAAACCCGATCCAACATGATGAATGGCGGCCTTGGGATCGAGCTCGAGTGGTGGTGGGCTCGAACCCGCCCAGCCAACAAAAGCCAGGCTGATATACGACACCAATTCAAACAGCATCACGTGAAAGTGCAACCCTACCATGTAATGTACCGGCTCCCATAGAAGCGGTTGAATCACAGATCACCGGAGGGGGGGGTGAGCAACCCTATGTGGCAAAACCACCCCATCCCTCTTGTGCTCTTAACTAAACACCTCTCCATACCTCCTGTCGCTCTGAGTGCCTGGTTCGATGCTCAGGACTAATAGTCCAGAATGTGGCTTGTGAAGTTCACGGGGGAACGCATTCAATAATGAAGTGTTTTGGTTTGGAAGAGTCGACAAAAATAGTAGCCTCATCGAAAACAGAGAGAGAGAAGAAATGCACCGTTTGATTTTTGTTATAGTCGGTACGTTCAACGTGCGCTGCATGTACAATCAAGCATGGGGCGTCCCATGCCGGCACGTTCCACCCAGTGTATCGCATTTGAGGTACCACCGCTTTACCTTTGCCGGGAAGAGGGCATCTTACAAAGAAATCATGCGATTTGCAGAACTTTTAAAACAGAGACCACCGGGGCAAAGAACCCCAGGCCCCGGCGCCTATAGTACTAGGCTCGCTCATCTGTAGTGTGCTACAGGCTCGTTTTCTAATGCAACCAGGAAGGGATGATATGTGTATTATGGTTAGGTCAGACTGGACTCTCTGGCTCCTGTCATTCCCTTCCAAAGCGAATACAGAGCCCCAATGGATAGGAATGAAAGTATTATAGGATCAGGAGACTTGTGCACGATACGAAAACCCATCAACACCACTATTACCTTTTACCATCCCCAACCTTTTTGCCTTCTGGAGTATGCCTTTCCTCACGTTCACTTCTGTATGTACGGTGCGTATGGATGGAACAGTGTGGAGCGCGCTCACTCGTGTTTCTTGAGGTGTGGGTGTTGGGCCACACCCCTATCCTGTTCTTGCACCTGAATTAAGAGTCCTTTTTCTTCCGTCATTGGGGCTTAGTTGTTTACTCATATCCATGATATGGTTGTGTCAACAAGCATGAATCGAGCCCCCTACTTGGCGGTGTTGGGGAAGTTATGTGCCTCAACGTGATTTTGGTCATGGTAAGCACGTGCCTGCATCGAAACGGTCCATTGGGCAGTAGCAATTGTGGACCTTGTCCATGACCGTCAAGCAGTGCCCTCTCATATATCTTCTATACCTGAGAGTACATATGGACAGAGAGTTGTGAGCGGTATGCCTCCAGTGCGCTGGCTGCTTCACTTCTGTCTTCAACGGTCTACCATCCGTGGCATGCTCTCCGGTATAGGAAAACGATTTGTAACTGCAGGCATTCTCCTCATAGAAATACTGCGCTGTGTATATGCCCAGGCCTCCCCGGACGCTTTACAAGACGCACACACCAAACCTGGGCGGGCATCCGTTTTCTCTCCCTCTCCCTCCCCTGATTGATTTCGGCCATGATATATGATAATTGATTGTTCTCCCCGTAGTTACTCTATTCGTCCCAATCTCCCGTCTGTTTCATAGGTTTTTTATGTTGCGCTACACCGTGTGCAAAACCACAGTACCTCTGCAGCTGCGTGTTTTGCTTCTTCGTGGCACAGACTCTTCCGTGTGGTGGCTGCAGGGAGGAGCGACCAGAAGCTGCGGGTGCAATGAGCAGAACCGAGGTTACGAGTGGAGGGGAGAGCAGATTGGCGGAGAGGAGACAGGAGGCAGCCGCGGAGGAAGGGAGGACAGGACGTGCGCAGCGCAGTTTACCTGTGTGCACACAGGTTCTGTGCTTTTGGGCCACACCAGCAGGCTAGGAACGTGCCCGTCGCTCACCCCCCAGGGGACTGACGCAAAACGGTACACTGCTCCTGCGCCAGTATGTGATATGGTCAGTACCCGCATGTGTCACCAATCACCGATTACGCTTACAGCTTACGCTCACAGGCTAGATTAGCATCATGCATCATGCATCATGCGTCGTATCGGCAGCACATCCCACAGAGCCGTGCTCTGCCGCGCCTCGGCATTCAGGTGCTCAGGTGTTCAGGCACGGTTATCGTCCCCGCTCCAAGCTTCAAGCCTCAAGCTCTCAAGCCTCAAGCTTCAAGAGCTTCAAGCTTTTCGGCTTCACCGGTCACCCCACCCCATCACCACATTTCCACCCCCATCTCCACCACCACGCTACGGTCACTACGGGCATCGATACTGGGGCGCACGTCTGAGCTATGTTGATCACTAAATCGCCTCCACCCTCCCTAATGTCCACCGGGATGCCCTCCCGGTCTAGTGCGCTGGCCTCGCCCTTGACGATTGCCATCCACGGTGGTGCGGGGACAATCACGACCGACATCCCTCCAGCCCTGCAGAGCGCTTATCGTGAGTGCCTGCGCGTTTCTCTTCGGGCGGGATGGGCCGTATTGGAGGCAGGTGGGACATCGCTGGACGCGGTGTGCGCCTCTGTCAAGGTGCTCGAAGACAGGTATGTCCTCGCCCGGCCACTGCCGTAGGCTATCCACTGACTTGAGCTTCGCTTCCCTAAGCTCATTGTTTAACGCGGCAAAAGGTGCAGTCTTTACCAAAGGGGGCAAGGTCGAGTGCGAGGCTAGTGTGATGGTCACAGGCCCCTTGCGTCCCGGAGAAACCAGCTCCGGTTTGCCCTCGCTGATGCATGGAAATGCTTGGTTCGAGCGTGGCTGTCCGGCTAACGAGGCCCCCGTACCTCCCGCCAAAGGGGAGAAGGCTCGGCTAGCTGGCATGGACCCCGATCTGGCCGGTGATCAAGGATTTGAGACGTCGGGCATTCCTTCCACCCGCCGGTGCGCAGCAGCTACTTTGGTGACGCAGACCAAGAATCCCATTCTCCTCGCTAGAACCCTCTACCTACTACCGGACGAGGCTCCTCATGCACTCTTGTCGGGTACCGAGGCCGAGAAGATTGGCTGGGGCCGGGGCACGGTCAAAGTGGACCCCAAATACTATTGGACGCGGAAACGTTGGCTCGAACACCGTCGCGGACTGGGTTTACCCGACGATGACGAGGAAGGTGATGGTCTGGATGTGCCGCCGGCGTACGCCCCCGGTCCATTTACTGAGCCTCTTGCACCCCGCCCCGATGGTGACTTGGAACAGCACCATGACGTGCTCTCTGCTTTCCAGGAAGAGAACGATTTTCTTGATCTGCCCAAAGGTACGGTGGGCGCTTGTGCCATCGATGCTGCTGGACGGCTGGCGGTGGCTACCAGCACGGGAGGCAAAACCAACAGTCAGATGGACGTATTGGAGACACGCCGTCGGTTGGCGCCGGGTTTTGGGCCGAACGTTTCGCCGTCGAAAAGGCGGCGCAAAGCGAGGAGCCCGAGGAGTCATATAACTGCCTCTGTTCGTTGAACTTTTCCTTGGGTGACGGCAGCAAATCGGATGGGCTTTCCAACTACTCCAAGTCGGGTTCAAGCATCCCGTCGACCGGGGTCGCTCTGAGCGGCACAGGGGACGGCGATTATTTCTTACGCGGGTCATTTGCTTCGCTGGTGGCTCACAGGATGCGTTTCCTGGGTGAATCAGCAGCTGTGGCAGGGCAAAAAGCTGTGGATGAGCTAGGGTCTATTGATGGTACGTCTATCGCGATATGCGCGTACTCTGTGCATAATGTGGATGACAGCTCCGATTAACTGTGCATTGCATTCTTGTCTTAAGGCGTCGGAGGGGCGATTGTGCTGGACCAAACTGGGCAAGTCACGTTCCCGATGAATTCCAACACAATGAACCGGGGAGTCATGACCAACACGAAGGGCCATGTTCGTCCGCGGGTTGCTCTCTTCCAGAAC
The DNA here is from genome assembly GCA_003971905.1 of Moniliella sp. 'wahieum'. Taxonomy (NCBI): domain Eukaryota; kingdom Fungi; phylum Basidiomycota; class Moniliellomycetes; order Moniliellales; family Moniliellaceae; genus Moniliella; species Moniliella sp. 'wahieum'. Next base: position 204,649 of record RSEE01000020.1, read on the forward strand.
GAGTCCCTGGCCTGAAAATACTACACATCTACGCCGCTATCACATGGCGGTGTATCTGTCGGTGTGGCCATGGGTATACATTTTGCTATGCGTTGCTCGATGTTACACAATGCCGGTATGATCGGTCTCTTTTGCATTGTCGACAGCCGCGTTCGAGACTGTGTCGTACTGTTGTTCATGTAGACAAGCAGATGGGCATCATGCGGATCACGAGTATGATGGAGGGCGGTAAGGCGTGAGGGGAAACAAAACGAGAGCGTGAGATTTAAACGGGCTGTTGGGGTATAGCTCACTGGAATACTGCTATGCGGTGCTGTGCTGTTCTATCTCGCTGCTTCGACTGTTATGCAGAGACGGTAGATGGACATAGCATGAGCGTGAACATGTTGCTGCTGCTGAATTGGTGAGCGGCTTAGGAGACGATGAAAGCCAAACGGAATGGCAGGGGAGTAGGCGCCATCTCCTCCAGCAAACGGCGAATGCGAGGGCCTGCGGTGCACACCGCGTTTCGTCATGCAATATGCACGGCCACTCAGTAGGAGACCATTGAAACTGTCTGCAGGCCTAGTCGCGTCGATCACCGTTCGCGGTTACCGGCCACGGTCACTCGTCCTTGCCATTGTCGCCTGCTGTCACGTACATCATGCATCAGTGCTAGTTTCATTGGCTGGGGCTGGACCAAGTGACGCAAGCCACAACTATGAGGTTTTGAGCAGCTGCCACCATCTCCGGCATCGCTACGTCTCGCTGATGCCATCAATCTCTCCACGAAGAAGCCTCCGTGTGCGCCTAAAGCGCCCATCTGCACACAAGAATCATAATGTGGATTCAGAGAGCAGTGACGACAGCCGCGACGAAAGCTACCGGCCCCCCAGCCCCAGAAGCAAACGCCCAAGATCCCCGGCCAGCTCGGGGAGCCAGAAGAGGCATCATCTTCTCGCCACCGTCGTCGCTCTCCGCCCGTTCCTGTTTCCGCCCCATCCACTTCCAGCCGTGATCAAGAATATCCTGTCGATGACCCTGAGATGATGATGATCGCCCCACAACCTCGGAGACCCGTGGTCCGCCCGGCGGCTCTGAACCACTCCGAAGATGACCGCTTTGCCTCATTGCACCGCCGGGCCCAGGCTCCAGCAGAAAGCCAGTCTGGATGGAACACCACTGCTCCCGCAGCGTACGCTAATGATAATGCAGCCCGATCGTCAGCTCGTATTCGGATGCGGGATGCGCAAAGCGCTCGCCAAGCGGAGATGGAGACCAACTTGGCCTGGGCCACGGAGCTTGGTGCTGAGGATGAAGAGCCTACAGAGGAAATTCAAATTCAGGCACCCGAACCCACTTCGTCGGTACGATCGAACCGCTCTGCTCATTCAGGCAGGAACAAGTTGGATCAGCTATGGCAGCAAACATTAGGTGCCAAAGGCAGACGTGGCGGACATGGAACATCGGCTCGGCCCGCATCTGGTCCTGTGGGCAGGAACAAGAATCTACAGGCGGGGGCTAGCCAGCATCTTCTCGAAGCTCAGGAACTCCGCCAAGCTGAAATTGATGCCAAGAAAGCCTGGGCTTCTTTCCACGCCCGCAAAGCTGGAGAGCTGCCAGTACTATGAACGGAGATATTGCCCTGCCTTCCACTCCATCGCATTCGAATCCCACCCTGGTTCAACTGATCGTCCGGTACACACATCTGACTCCCCACCACCGCCAGCTACCGCTAGCAAAGAAACTCACTCACTCGCCTCCTGGTTGGGCTTGGCTCCTAAGGAATCGGAGCTGCCAGAACCTGTCTCGTGCGATTCGGCGCAGCTGGTGGATCGGGATTCCCTTTTCGTGGGTTCGTCTACCCTCTCGAGAGCTCTCGTCCGGCCGAGGTGGCAGCTGTTCTCAACCATCTCACGCATCGTGTTCACCCCCATGTCCCCGTCAACCTACTCCCCCTGCCTTGCGGGTTGCTCCTGCCAGCAAACGTGGTGCGTCGCATGACATGTACGCCCTACGGGTGTTGCAGTTGCGCCCTGGAAGGACAGGAGACAATGGATCGGCAGATTATTCGGTTATCGAGGAGACTGAGGACGACGGAGAAAAGTGGGGCGCTCAAAAAGTTCTGATGGCGATGCGAGAGCAAGGGATTGTGGATGCCATCTGCATTGTGTCCCGTTGGTATGGGGGGGTCATGCTCGGCCCCGATCGCTTCACTCATATCCACAATGTGGCCACGCATGCACTGCAGGCGTTCCGTGTGCAAGAACAAATCGGACCGATTGTGGCTCAATTGGTGGAACTGGACCAGGAATTGGATTCCCTTCGGGGACAGTTGGCCAAGGCGAGAGGGAACCCGGCTCCCGCTGTAGCAGCCCCGGCTACAGCAGCCAAATATGGTCATGTACAAGCTCTTGATCAGGCCCAGCGACTTCTGACCGCACGACAGGCGGCGGTGCGTGCTCAAAGGCGAGTATTAACTCAAGTTCGGGACAAGATCAAGGCACCGCCAGAATCATCCACATGACACAGCTCACCCAGGGTCATATTCTGCACCTTTCTTATATACTTCTACGTCCAATGCGAGGACGCCCAACCCGAATGCAGAGGAAGTCGTAGGCCGAGAATTCGCATGGTTCGGGTTCGCTACTAACAGGAGGGGAGCGGGAGGGGGCAAGGACCTTGCGGCAGTGAACAGAGGATGGTTGGAAACATACTAGGCTTAGAGCTTAGATTTGCAGCAGGCTGCCTCCGCGTTGGCCCGAACCGAGGCAGGGTCGTCGGTTGGACGAATGTCCATTGCCGGGTTGCGAGGGAAAAAGAAGCTGGGCTTGAAGTAGAACGACACTTCATCCGATGGCATGACGGGGAAGCTGGAGGACAAGAAGCATGCAGGTCAGAAAGATGAACAAGCAACGAGATAAGGGATGTGGAGAACTCACTCTTCTGCCCGGGGCAAGTGAGTGATGCCGGTAGTGAAGAAGAGGACGATGTCCTTGTTACGAATGGATTCCGTGCCATCGCCCACCCAAGCCTCGACCGTGTCTGCGGGAGTCTTGGTGGTCTGCACCACGTGTTTGCCGGCAGGGTACAAGCGACCTTCTCGTAGGGCACCGTCCAGAGTGCATGCTTTGCAAACGGAGCGCGGGTCGCGACGAGACTGTCGTGGTGAGCAAGAAGCTTGGGCTGCTGAGGGATCACCAGCTTGAATCCCACCGGCTTGTTGTTGGCGTAGTGCTTTTTGTTCTCATTGACAATCACCCAGCCACGCTCTGAGTCGGCATCGGCATCACGCACCCCATCGCCCGTCGTCTCAAACGTGGTCTGAGGGGCAATGTAGGCGTTGCCAGCCCAGTTGCGCGGGTGACCCGTGGGGTAGGGTGACGACTCGACGTGTTGTTCCACCACACTGTTAAGTGGGCCGTCGATGTGAGGGTCGATGCGGACGCTTAAATGTGGATATGGGGTTAGCCACTGAAAATAATGTATGGAAAGAGGTGCGTACCTGAACAGATGCTGGTGGTACTGGGCGTTGATACGGGGTGCCACTTCATTACCATATGTAGTAGTCTCCCGGGGCCGAGAGGCGAAAGATTAAGAATGCCCGTAAGGTTAAGCTTGCAACCCCATGTGCCATCGAGGAAGAACTCCCACGAAGCCTGAAAAAAAACAATGGTTAGCAGGGAAGACTCACGGAGCATTGACCTCGTGTGGAGGAGCAAATTGAAGGCCTTACCTTGTATTCGTAGTTCGCCACAGTGTAGACCGAAGAGATGACGAGCTTGCGTTGACGCACAGTCGCCCGCAAGCCGTTAGGACGGAAGTCGGCATGGGTCCAGGCAGTGCCAGCGTCCTCATGGATGCAAATTGCGTTTTGGACTGTACGCACCGAGCCGTCGTGCTGCACAAGGTGGCCATCCATGTACTCGATGCTACCCAGGCAGTCACATCCCAGCGAAAGTGAGTTGGACAACATTCCCAGCCCATATTCGCCAACATCGAATGCAAACTTCTTGTACCACGGTAATCAGGGTGGGAGTATGGAACAACCATTTCCGCCAAAGAGGCCCGGTAGAACAAAGGCCGCTCTTCGGGTTCTTGAGGCTGGCGCCTGGGGCTTCCGAATCCTTGTAAGAAATCGTCGAAAGCACAATCCCCTCTCGCGGATGGAAGCCAACGTGGATCTTCCACTTCTGCCATTCCAAAATGTTGCCCGTGCGGACGAAGGATACACCTTCGGGTTGTACGACCTGCAGGGGTTTCAGTCATCACGGAACCCGTTGGGGGCCGAGCCATCCGGCGTCTGGACCATCTTGGGGTGCCACTCGTGCTTTTTGCGTGGGGGGCCGTAACGGGGACGCAAGGCCGGGTCCGGCTTGGTAAACCCAGGGGGAGGAGGGGCACTGGTGGCGGAGGTCGAGAGCTCACGGGGGCCCTTGCGTACGCATAGGAGGGTAGTCAATCGCCAGAACCTCGCCAGTGTTACTGTCCAAGACAGGGCAAAGTCAAGCGGGTGGGCGTAGTGGTTGTCGTCCGGGCTGCCAAAGCGTGCGTAACAGTAGGCTTCTTGCAAACGGCGGCCGGGGAAGCGCGTGTCCCAACCGACCAGCCATCGGCATACAATTGATGGGGCTCAACGCCAATCTCCTTGAGTGCCTCAATTACCTTAGGCGACTTGCGAAGGTTGTCCTCCGCTACCTCAAGCTCTTGGACGGTGATTGCGGGTTGCACACCTTCAGGGAGAAGGATGACATCGACCACGGTCGGTTGAGGTGCCGATGGGGAAGAGTGACGTACAACTCGTACGCACGACCACCAACAGCATCAATCACGCACCTCCACCTGACGTTCAATCTTGGTCTTTGGCCTCTCCGCTGGACCGCCGGGCCAACGGATGTGTTCGATCACGGCGTTCTTCTCAGGCTCCTTGAGATAGACGTTGGTGATCTTGAACGCCTTGAGGCCCAGCTTCTCAACAGCATGGGTCTTGACGACAGCACCAGCAGCCGCAATCTCCTCAGGTGTGGGCGGATCAAGCGGTGGAAGGGGAGCGACATAATGGCGCACTGAGCAGAGGGTGTGGTGGGGGGTGGGTTGATGGTGAAAACAGCGCAGTATAAGACGGCACCAGCAGGGGCACTTAAATAGAGTGCTTGCGGAGCCAACTCTATATGGAAGAAGTGCACCCGCGGCCTGTTCTGGTTTGCCTGTCTCCTTCAAAACCCAAACGGACCCGTGCACAGATACTGACTGATAGATATCCCCAATCATTAACCAGGGTGTGGTTCAGGCACCACAGAGCACACAGCCGCCATCTCAGGTCACAGAGAGCAAGTCCGTTCACAACAGAAGAAACCAAAGCCGACTGGTCCAAAGGAGCCACCACTGTAGGGCAGCGCGCAGAGCAGGCCAAGTCCGATGGAGCTGCCTCTGTCAGCGATCAGGCTGATCACAACCAGCACGGCTTATCGATATCAATATCAGCTCCCACCAGTATTCAATGCCCAGCGCCCATCCAGCACCACGCAACCCTAGCTGGCCTGGCGCCACTGAGCAACCCACTGACGCCGTGCTGGGGAGCGCGCTTAGGCGCTTGGGGCCAATCAATTTAATTGTTAGTCTAAGCGCGCTTACACGGGCCTGCTGCTGCTTAATGCTTAGGGACGTGCACTGGGCCTGCGCCCGTTGCACCCTGCCTCAGGCCAGGCCTCATGCATCCATGATATATGATACCCCGCGTCACGCGTCAAGCTTCAAATTTCAAACTTGAACTTGAGATGCTCTGGCGATGACGGTGTCATACGTCGTCTCGCGTCGCATATCATCCTGACATGTGATAAGAAGATGCCGTGGATCAATTGTGGTTTTCGAAGTCAGTACTGAGACTTAGTATTCAGTACACAGTACTTGTGCTCAGTACTCAGTTCTAGTCAGTGGGCAGCCGTGTACTGGGCTGTACAGTGGCTGTACCCGCACGCCTCCAGCCTGCTCTCACCGCCAGCACCAACTGTCGCGTGCGCCCCCCAATCCCCCTCTTAAAGCAGTCCCACTTCCACCCACTGCCCACCCCAACGCCAACAACCCACCGTCTCTTCTTCGCCACCCACACCTACATTCGCATCACATCCGACCATGTCGACCACCGCTGGCAAGCCCATCCAATGCACCGCCGCCATTACCTGGGGTCCTGGTGAGGACGCCAAGATTGAGCAAATCACTGTTGACCCGCCGAAGGCGGACGAGGTCCGGGTCAAGGTCGAATACACCGGTGTCTGCGAAACCGACCGCTTTGGCGGCTCCGGTAAAGACCCAGAAGGTGTCTTCCCTGTTGTTCTGGGCCACGAGGGCGCTGGGATTGTCGAGTCGGTAGGCGAGAACGTGGATAATGTCAAGGTGGGTGACCATGTCATTCTTCTGTACACAGCCGAGTGCCGCAAGTGCAAGTTTTGTCTTTCGGGTAAAACAAACCTGTGCCAGGCAGTGCGGGCGACCCAGGGCCAAGGCCTGATGCCCGATCGTACTGTGCGCTTCCACGCTCAAGGTATGTTGACACCTCCCTCTCCATTTTTTGCCGCTTTACCTTAGGTACCTGGAGTGCTGATTTTTCTATGCCTGCTTTGCCAGGCAAGGACATTTTCCACTTTATGGGCTGCAGTGCCTTTAGCCAATACACAGTCGTAAGCAAATACTCGCTTGTGGCTGTCGACCCCAAGGCGCCGATGGACAAGATCTGCCTTTTGGGATGCGGTGTCACGACCGGCTGGGGCGCTGCGGTGAAGACGGCTAAGGTTGAGGACGGCAGCACGGTTGCCGTATTTGGGATCGGATGCGTCGGCCTGGGTGTGATTGATGGGGCCGTGCACCAAAAAGCCGGGCGGATCATTGCCGTGGACATCAACCCCAAGAAAGAGGCCTGGGCCAAGAAGTTTGGTGCGACCGACTTTGTCAACTCGGCTGCCCTACCCCAAGGCAAGTCGATCACCGACTACTTGGTCGAACTCACTGACGGTGGGCTCGACTACACATTTGACTGCACGGGTAACGTAAATGTGATGCGGGCTGCGCTCGAGGCCTGCCACAAGGGCTGGGGTGTGAGCACCATCATTGGTGTGGCAGCAGCCGGGCAAGAAATCAGCACGCGCCCTTTTCAACTTGTCACAGGTCGCAAGTGGCAAGGCAGTGCCTTTGGTGGTGTCAAGGGACGTACCGAGCTTCCAGGCATGGTTGAGAAGTACCTCAACGGCACATTCAAGTTGGACGAGTACATTACCGATTCGACCAGCATTGACAACATCAACGAGTCATTCAAGATCATGACTGGGGGCGAGGCCATCCGCTGTGTGGTGACGATGCACAAATAAGCCTTTGCTAGTGCCTTGCACACTTCTCTTCTGTCGCTAGCATTGCACTCATACCATTCCTTTTTGCTTATTGTAGGACTCCCCTCCCATAAGTTCCAAAACTTAGAACCTGGATAAATCTCACTGTCAGTGTTCTTTTCATCATTCGCCAAGGGGAGGTATTAATCAACGAAATATCAACAGAATAGCAGGCGAGAATAAATGCCAACGATACTTCGTCTTCTCTCACTCGGCTCGCCCTCCTATCATGTGTGTTGCGTAATGGAAGTATGTAGTTGAAAGGGTCCGAAAAGGGGGAGGATGCAGCAAATGTTATTCATTGGATTGGAAGAATCAAGGCTTGCTCTTCGACCCCCTCGCCGGGCGCGAAGACTCCTGCGGGGTCATCGAGGAATGGCCGTTAGTATGCGTTGGATCCGTGTAGCCCTGGGGTAACCGAGCAGAGCCCGGGTTCTGTTGATTTTGGTGACTTGCCAGGGCGGCGGCACGGACTTGGGCTTCGTAGTACTGGGCATAGTAGTTGTGGTACGCGGCATTGTACGCTCCTGGCTGGGGTACACGCCATACTGATGTTGCCCAAGACCCACGGCCGAAGGAGCGACACCATACGTTTGCTCGTACCACTCGGCATAGGCTTGGTGAGACACAGGCGTATCCGCACTCCTCGTTGCCCCACCTGCCGCTGCTGGGGAGGCCAGTACGGGTGTTGGTAGAGTGTGTGCGCGACAGAGGCATGGGGAGCGAGGATTGCCACTCTGGTTCACTTTGCCGGGTCCATGCGTCCTCCCGTGTCGCCTCCCTGGCACTTTGGAGCTCGGCGAAGGAACGGGGTCGCGCACCTCCTCTGCTGGCTAAAGAGCGACGGCTCTCCTGCCCTTGTGCGTGCGAGCGTGAAATGGGGCGGAGAGGCGACCTCAGGTGCGCTTCCGAGTCGGTGGATGAGATCGAATTCGCTGATTGCAGCTCTTCCTTCTCATGTGTCTTGCCGTGTCCGCCGTTTCGTTCCGTACTCGAGAGAGTCGACGACAAGAGTGTGTTCCTTGCCGAAGCAGTCGCGTCGGACGCTTCCGAGAGGGATCCGGGACTGTCACCAAGAGGTGTTCTGGCTGCCCCAAAGGGTTCCCCAGCACTGACGAGCATACGCGACCGGCGCGTTGCCTGCATTTCAGGTGAGGGGGACGGAGCTGTCGCTCGGGCATATTGGGCATAGGCGGGGTCGTTGTGGACACTGTACCCCCGCATACCTTGGCCGAGACGCTGTCCGGCAGTTGGCTCATCGGGGCGGTTGATTGCAGGTGATGTGTAGGGGTTTGTTTCCCGTGTCATCCTTTCGGACGAAGCAGGTACATCTGTGTCCATCGGATACGGGGACAGGGACGTCCTATTGGTCCCTGGAGGCTGCAGGTGCCCATAGCTGGCAGGGGCAGTGTAAGGGAACGATTGACGAGTAGCCTGATGGTCAGGTAGACCAATTCCCGACAATCCCAGACCAGCGTACTCTGTTCGAGGCTGTTCCGCCAGCGTGTCTGCATGTGAGGGAGAGGCAGAGTAGACCGAAGCGTCGGAAGGAGAAGGCGGAGCCAAAGGGCTCTGGAACATGGGGGATGATGTAGGGACAGCGGAATACCCCTTCATGTCCAGACCTCCAAACGATCGGGGAGGCTCGTGCAGTGTCATAGCTGGTGACGCTTGGTAGCTGGACAAGTCTTTCGAGTGTTGCTGGGGCGAGTCGAGGCTGAAATTCGAGCTGTACTCCAACATGGCAGGCGCCTCCTTAGGGAGTGTATCGTCATCGCCCATTGGACCAATGGTAGCTGCGCTGGCGGTAGAAGAACGTTTGGCAGCCCCCGTTTTGGTGAAGGTAGGTGTATCTTCGCTGTGCCCGTATTCGTAGCTGTAGCCATAGCCTGCGTCCAGGATCTTTGTCTCCCTAGACGCAGTCTTGTTGGTCTGAGGGGCTGAGGGATCCACGGAGCCAGCGGAATCATTCGCGAAACGCACCCTTGGTCGATCGGAGGCGGCATTCTCCAGAAGGGGAGGGGGAAGAAGCCAACAATCCTTCTCGACTGGGTGTCATTTCGCTTTGGTACCCTTCAACGCCTCGACCAGCTCCTAATCCAGATGCCAACTCAGCAGCCTTGGTGGCGATAGAGCTGGGCTTGCTTGTCTGCATATCCGCCATGTCCCGGTGGACCTTCGAATTGCCCCGCTTTTTGCGTACACAGAACAATGCCAATATGCCCGCACAGATGGTGAGGATGGCGAGGCCAACTCCCCCTCCAACAGCAATCACGATAACATCCGCCATACTCAAATGGTTGGCGTTACCGTTGCCAACTGTTCCGGTGAAGCCGGCCCCCTTGTGGTTTTTATCGGTTGAATTGCCCGAACCAAGGGAGGTCCCGAATTTGGAGCAAAGCGAGGGATGGCCATCGTCCGCGCCGAGTACCACGTTCAGGTTCGCCACCACGACGGAGGAGTCAGGTACAGTGATCGAAAGGGAACCATCGTCGCCAACCTGAAGCGACTTCTGTTGGGTTGAAGAAGTTGTGTTTACCAGGTTGGGGCTGCCGTCCCCACTGGACTCATACTCCATACCGTTCCAGGTGGTTGGTGGTGCTGGCGGCGTAGGCAGCATTCAAAGAGGAAACGAAAAAGGTCTTTCCCTTGTAGTACGGTAAGGACAGGTTAAATGTAACTGTGGGCGCACTTTGGCGACGGTGTTTCCGCGTTCAAGAAAGAATGTGAATGAGAGCGGCGCTGGGGCGGTGCGTAAGTCGCATTTGGCCCGAAAGGGTTCGTGTTCAAAAGCACCACGGCCTGAAGGGTGTTATGACGATACACTCCATAAGCAGCCAGGCGCGTAGTGTAGGAGTCAGGCACTCCGGTAAGGGGGATGGCAGCGAAATTGGTGTTGCACCCTGTTCCTAGAAGCTGCGCCAGTGCGGCAAATGCGTAATAGGATGAACGGACATGGGGGCCCACGCCATTTTGCTCGTTGGGTTGCCAGGGAGAGCCATAGGAGTTGTCGGTCATGTGGATCTGCGTGCTGGCAACGCCGACGGTGGAAGCAAAGAGAGAAGTAGTTCATTGTCCATAGTGTATTAGCTTGCGAGCCATCAAGTCAGTATGATACGCCTGAACAGGTTGGACCGCGTCTCAACGTACCGAAGGTATCGCTAATGCCTTGTATGCCTGTCGGACCCACCGACCCCATTTCTCGCACAAAGTAAGGCTTTCCAGAGGCGTTAGCCTGTTTGGCTTGATTGGTCCACTCCGTGTACTGTTGAGTCATAGCTGGCAAACTCAGCAATCGGTCGATGGTCAAGTTCCAATTCGACACTCCTACATAGTCTGATAGAGGGATGAAGACGGGTCAGTTCATATGCTGCATACGGCAAGAAAAAGAAAACGTACAAAGTAGTCGTGCTGGGACCAGCCCTTGAGGTAGGCCATTGTCGGTGGCAACACCAGTCCTCATCAAATCGATGATGCGGTAGGCGTGACCGGTCTTGGTTGCCGTTGTGGCAGTGCTCGCTGCCTCAAACATGTCTGTTGGCAAGCCCTTGGGCTTGAGCACTTGTTTGTAAACCGCATCGGCACGGAAAAACCACTCGCTGCCGTAGTCCGCCGTTGTCCAGGAACTGTTACGATACTTGTTCACGATATACAGATCCGGTTCGTTTCCCACTTCGAGTGAATGAATCTGCACATTTTTGATGTAAGCGAAAAGAGACTGCGCTTGGGCAACAATGCGAGTCAGCGCGTCTTGGTTGTTGTACGCCAGGTTGAGGCCAAAAGTGATGGGCGTGTTCTTGGGGAAATTATCGAGAGCAGTGTAATAGCCAGGACCGTAGGTCCAGCTGTCGGTTTTGCTGCCTGGATTGCCTTGCCTGTGGCATTGGGGTTAGGAACGATTCCAAGTGACGTATTGGTCCCATCGTAGAGCATATTGTCGCCCGAGTTGCCCCCGACACGAATATGGGGTGGAATGCCCATATAGTTGGCAATATTGGTCAAGAGCTGGTTGGAGAGACGGTTGGGTGTGGTGATGCCGGTGAAAGAAAGTGAAAGAAAGTAGGTTGCTGGGCTCAATACCCACGCCCATGTAGGTTCCATCAAGCACAGTCGACACACCATTGCCCATTCCGCCGATGGGTTCGAAGGCGAGAGCGAAACCTGGGCCTGAGCTGGGGCGGTGAGGAGAAGCGTGTTGACGACCGCAGCGGCGGTGGCAGCCAGGGTAAGGCACCGACGGCGGCGGAAACGCATTTGTCGCGGAGAATGGGAGTGGAAACTCCCTTGTTGGTGTCAAAAGAGGGTGGGGGGGGGGGGAGTGGGGGAGGGGAAGGTGCGCAGGGGAGATGGATGGGGAGAAGGGAAGAGAGAGAAAGTGGCGGCAGGACACGATCGCTGTGATCGCTGATCGTGATGGCGTGCATCATTAATCATTCCTGATGTGGGAATGGTGCTCGCAGCGTCTCGTGCTGCCTCTGTCCTGGTTGGTTGTCGCAGATTGCATTCCAGCTCCGGAAAAGGCCAGGGCACTCAAGGGGCCACCACGGCGGCCCAGAGACAGAGCAAGACAGAAACCCTAACATACCCCCCTTTCCCAGGCAGATGCTCGCGGACAGGGCCCATATCCTTGCTAGGCGATGAGCCGCTGAGCGGCGGAGCGCTGACGCATGACGCGGGTGCCTGAGTCGGCAGCGATCAATGATGCAATTGCGTGGTGCCTGAGCAAGAGCGCGCTGATCGCGCCGATCAGCTGCCAGAACGGAGAGGCAGGAGTGCAGTGCCACATGCAAGTGGCACCCTGTCCATGTCTATGTCTGACAGGCGCAGTCCCAACCCAGACGGCATGCAGCGCATTGCACAGCAAAGTGCTTCGGCTGCAGCTGGGCGTGCAGCGGCACGCGCTCTGCCGACGTCTTTCCCCGCTGGCTTGGTAGCGGCAGCGCTTGGCCGAACGGCACCACGCCACACTGGCCCGAAGCTGGTCGCTGATCCTCCGCCCTCGCTGCACGGGGTTGCACATTGGCTGCCCTGAGGCTTTTGGCCTGTGGCTTGAGGGCCTGAGGCTGCCGGTAGGCAGCGGTGTGTCTGTTCGGGACCTGCATGGGACTTGCGGACTTGCATGGCACCTGGCAGATCCATGCCGCGCCAGCGTGTCCAGGGTCCAGCAGGGCACAGCCAAGCAGGACTGCATCGTCCAAGCGCTGTTTCCCCACACTGTACGCTCCGCCGCCCCGGCACCTCCCCACACAGGCGAGAACTGAGCGCAGGAGGGTTAATGCGCTAAGGGTTACACGTCAACCACTGGACGCTGCCATCTCGATAGCTATTACAGTAGAGGTGACTTGGAGTTACATGGGCATCGCACCCATCCCTTGCCGGGACTGGCAATATAGTACGTTTTTCCATGCTGATCCAACATGCCTGGTGATACATGTTGCTGAGCTGGGCGCTGGGCGCTGGAGCCCAATGGGATCTGAGATCTCACTGAGATCTGAGTTCTGATAGTCGATAGAGCTTAGAGGCTCTCTTGCGAAATGCTCTGACATGCTCTCCTCTTTTGGTCGCTGGCTGGACCGAACGTTGGCCACATCCGAGATCTGACCTGCACATCGGCTATTTTATTCTGCGCACCACACCTCCCACAGAGAGCCTCAGCCTCTCTGGTTGTGGCCATTGCTGAGAGAGACTCAGCGCTTGGTAGAAATGTGTATAGATGCTGGTCGATTATCGTCGCGTCGATGAAGCTTGAAGCTTGAAGCATCAGACCGTTCATTGATTATTGTTTGTGTGCCTTTTTGGTGCCCCCAACACACAAGACATGTGGCTATTGATGGTTAACATGACTGTGTGGTTGCGTGGTACCATTAATACTGTTTTGACTTTGAATATTGTTTTTGTCAGCGCGTAAGCAGATCTGACAATCACATTCCTTCCACACTCTGTTATCCGACTCTCCCTTATGTTCTGCCCCTGACGGGCTCCTCTTCTGGAATAGATTAACCATCATCTGCTCCCTTGCATAGTTTTGTTCGTACACCAACTTCAGAAGCTTGAGGCACAGCTTAAGATCAACTATATTGCATTACTCATGTGCCAGAGCTCAAACCCAGCAATCAGTCAATGTTACTGATATGTGCTTTGAGAAGTAACTTAACGTGCGTGTTGAGCCAGTTGGCAAGACACAATGTTGGTCTAGGGAGCCGGACGGGCAGAAGGAGATGAGAAGGTGATGGATTATCGATTAGAGCCAAAGTTGGGTCTGGATACAGAGGCATCGATCCAGGAGGCCCGACTAGGCACAGGGCCAGTGAGTCAACAGGAGAGAGTGCAGGGCACAGGGACAGTGACAAGCTGGGACACCAGCGTGGAAGCCGATGGAACCAAGACGAACCTGGTCTACCGACTGGGAGCCGGAGGATCACATTCATCACAGACAGTCAATACACAATCGAAAATACCCCAGATTTTTAAAAGGATCCGATGCTTCTCCACATGCACTCTCTTCTACGGGCTTAGCGGATCTAAGGCCGGCTCTTCCTAACATGGCGTTCTTCTGACAGTTCTTTACTGTATATGCCGGGGCCTCAGGTCGCAGAGGATGGGTGCGTAACGCGTAATTTCTAATGGTTGTATGATTTCGTTGCCACCACAAAGCTGGCCCGCCATAAAAGACTTCTCGGTACAGTTCGTAGTCACAGTTTATATATGCCGACTTCTTGGCAGTCAGTATACTGTCATCGCCCCCCTCATGCCAGTCCTCATGGCTCACATGCCTATCAACACACCGACGCTCACTTGTGTCCACAACCGGACTCCACCCGGATCGGAAAGCAAAGGAGCCAGAGAGGTTCGGAGCTTCTCGCGACACCATTGGCGTCCTGATTGGATGGGCACGAGCCAACCGAGCTGTATAACAGAAGAGTATTTCATGCCGGATGAGCAAGCGGCTGGTATAGCTTCTTTATTCCTTTTATCTGGAGTGTTGCAAATGCTATTAGTACACAGCGCTGTCGTGAGGTCGATTACAGGGAGAGCAATAGGCCCCACGAGTATTATGATCTATCGACCAGATACTTGCCGTGGTAGGATTTGATCACTTAACGGTGTATATCAGATCGCGGTTTCGTGGGTAGATGTACATGCGATAGAAGCATAGACTTGTGAGATACATGACAACCAAACCGAAACGTAGAGGAATGGCCGGGTAGAATGGGGGTGCCACGAGAATGGAAACAGGAGGGGATGGGATGGGGGTCAAGAGCAGAGAAAAAAACATCAAAGGTACTTGTGCCAGCGGGAGCGAAGAACAAAGAGGGAGTAAAGTGGCAATCAACGTGGTGACGGCCGCCACCGAGAAGGAGAGAGAGAAGCAAGCGCGGCCGGCGCGGCAGATGGCCGGCGGTGGGCCTTCCTCGAACACATCCAAATATCCCAGGGGCAGAGGCCGCTTGGCAACCGCATCGGAAACCGTGGCGTACAGCATGGGGAACCCAAATGACCCTAAAGCACTAGCGTAAGAGAGTAGCCCCCATGAGCGACCAAATGTCGACAGGCCAAACGCTGATGCAACGATCGAAGGCACCAGCGTGAACGTGGATCCGTAAAGGAACCCCACCGCAGCTGCGAGGCAAAGCAGGCCATGAAGCGTGCTCAGTCCCACAGCGGCAAAGGTAAACATGAGCGTAAGGCTGCCTGTGGCCGCAACAAGGAGCGTTACCCGAGAAATCCTGACGCGCAAAAGAGCGTACTTGATCCGAGCGAGCGTGCCCTCGGGAACCTCTCGCTCTCCTCCACTGCCCGTGCAGGGCTCACGGCATCGGCTACTACACCGGCCAACAGGCGGGATGCTGTGTTGGTCATGGCAAGAAGAGAGATGACGCGAGAGCGCCAGCGAAGCTCGTCGCGTGCCACCCGGGCACGTCCGCCAAATCGCCAGGTTGGTCTTGTGGGGGTAAAGGGCAGCGACCATGGACCCCACATTTGACATGACCATCTCTCCAGCACCCACTGCTGTAACGAGGATGAGGGCCAAAATCCAAACCGAGGGAGAGAAGATGAAGTCACGCAAACTCTCCGAGCGCGGTGTGAGCATTGACGTGCTAGACCGCACACCATCCACTTGCCCCTGCTGAATCGAGCATGGAGCTCTCCGGGTCAGAAATCGAGTTGTTCCCTGGATTCGAAATGGAAGAGACAAGAGGCGTCCGTTCGTTCGCCTCGTCACCTTGCGCAGCAAGCCGGGCTTGTTCAGCGGCAGCCGAGCCCGAGCTTGATTGCTCGTGCCGCACCCCTTGCCCATGCGCTTGCTTGGTCTCCTGCTCGTCCACCTTTGGAGCTGAGAGCATGCCCCAGGCAGCAATCACGTTGGATCCGCCCAATACCACAGCAAGGAAGGTAAGGAAGCGGGTGGTGTCCAGGTCAGGTGTTGTTGTCGACAAAGAACCGCTCGCCGACGGCAGTGAGGAACATGGAGCTCAAACTGAAGAGCGTAAGGGGAAGAGCAATTGCCAGACCAGGCTGTTGGGGCCAGACTCGCGTAGCTGCAGTCATGGATCCAAAATACGCCGCTCCCACACCGGCGCCAACAAGAGCAAAACACATGCCGAGGTAGATTGTCGGCCCCAACCCCAGTGGCGCCCGAACCACCGACGCACCGATGCCATCTCCGCCCTGGGCCGGTGCACGTTGTGCCATCAGGCTGTACCCCAGGCCAAAGAGCACACTCGCGCCGACGTTAGTGGAGCAGGACCAAATTGGTCGGCAACAGCGCCCCAACCAGCTGCGCTCAGATATTCGCCTAGCACGGTGGCGGACCAGAGGATGTTAGTCTGCTTGAGATCCAGGGC
The DNA here is from genome assembly GCA_003971905.1 of Moniliella sp. 'wahieum'. Classification (NCBI taxonomy): domain Eukaryota; kingdom Fungi; phylum Basidiomycota; class Moniliellomycetes; order Moniliellales; family Moniliellaceae; genus Moniliella; species Moniliella sp. 'wahieum'. The sequence goes on from RSEE01000020.1 coordinate 220,853, forward strand.
AAAGTCCGCCATGAGGGAAGGGCCGATGAGGGGGAAGCAAAACAAGCTACCCGCTGTCAACGCATTGATCGCGACGCTGGCAATGACCAGCGCTCGACGGGGTTGGGTCAACATGGTGTGTTGGCCGGGGGATGCAAGTTGGAAGTGCCGAGAGGGCTGCAATATGTGTGTAGGTCACGCCGCTGGCCGTGGGTGCGGGTGGAGCACGTGGTGGTGGTGAGGACGATGGGAGATTGAGAGGGAGAGGGCAGCGGTTGTTGCTCGCTGGGCACGCCACCTGGGCGGAGGGTCTGGGGGGAGTGGACAGGGGGGCTGATTAGGATACTGTGCTGCATGCTATACAGGGGCATTGTGGTTACCGGCGGCTACCGGTGGGATCTGAGACCAATCAACGTTGCCCGGATCTTCTTCCGCTATCTAAGATCTAATCGCAGCCTGACAGGCAGACAGACGTCACACTGGCGCCATGCGGTACACGTGACCATTCCTTGATTCCCTCCTCGTGGCAAACTGGGTTCCATCTGGGATCTCACATGCGCATGATCGATGTCGATGACATCCCAGCCACGGTCGAATCGGGCGAAGAGTGCCCCCCGTGCGGCGCTCAGGCCCTCCGGTTGAGCCGTGTCGTGTATCATGTCATCGATCTCATCGATCATTCATCATGCGTCTGCCTCAGGACCTCGTGCTCACGCCTCCACGTGGCCGATGTGCGTCCTCTGCTGATGGTGAAACCGATAACGTGTAGTAACGCGAACGCGTATAACGCGTAGCCGCCGCCTGACTGTGGCCGACGCGACAAATCAATATAGCAATCACTGCACACTCCCGCCATCGCCGCTCCACGCCCCTCTGTTCTCCAACATCAATCATGACGTCATCAATCATATTGGGCGAATGGCAATGACCGGACAGCATATATTTGCACACGCTCCACATCATAGACAGAGAGGCGTTTTCACCTTTATAAACAGCCTGTGTTGTCCTTCAGCTGTGTTTCGTCTAACACGACCTTAATGCTCAACTTGAAGTATGAGCAAATCAACCGGGGGCCGTGTTCAGGCAAAGCAGGTTCATCATCATCAACCTCATCGGCCTCATTCATCATCATTAATCATTGCCAGATTATCCCGCGGTTACTATATAGCTTTCCTGCCCATTCTGGCTGTGAGTGAGAGGTTTGTGCTATAGTGACCGTGGGCAGACCAATGGAGAGAGCTCAGTTAAAATACTAGGATCTGAGGCCTGATGGGGAAAGCAAAAGGACGGACCTTTTGGCCCAAAACGCACGAGGAATGTTACGGGCCGCGTCGGATCCAAGATGGTCTGATCCTAGCTAAGGCCCGCCTGCTCTGCACCAACCCAGTGGAGCGCGCCCCCAAGCCCAACCAAGTTTGACGATGGTTGGTTGTACCCTGTACGTGGTCCGAGTTGCCATGCGTACGCGCGACAGTAGTCGCTCCCGCCCAAGTCCAAGTCGGTGGTCAAAACGAGACCACCAAGTATTCAGTATCTTTGCGACGTCCGTCGCCCGTCACCACTTATTTTCCTTTCTCGATCGCGCCTGCGGCGATCAACCCCTCTTTTGACGTGCCTTTCTTTCTACACCCCTTTGTGTCTGTTTCCCCTTTTTCGATTAAGCCTGTACCCCCGGTGGGTGGGGGATCTTTTCCTCCACCCTCCATTTCGTCCCTTTCCCGCCTATCCTGTCCGACTCCTGCCCGTTTCCAGCCAATTGATCCAGTACAGGCAGCTCTTCTTGTTAGCGTCCGACTTCTCCTCCGACCTCGTCCTCCAGCCCCTCGTCAACCCCATCGCGCGAGCCCTCCTTTGGCCGCGGCGATTCCCAGTCTCAGTTAAGGCAGTGTTTGTCCGCCGCTGCCTCCTCCCGTCCCTAAGTCCCGGAGGCTTCAGACACGTTACTACGGCCCAAGCCGGTGCAGACGCAGCCTTGCCACACGTGCAGCCGCCCCACCAAAGGCCTCTCCTCGTCCCTAGCTCCGCTCGGATACACCAACCAGCCCAAGCCCGAAACTACCGTGAGTCGTCCTTCCGTCTCCTAAGGGATTGTACCCCAAGAACCTGGGTGAGCCCCCTGGCGGGGCCCGCCCGTGACAAGGAAAGCGCGTGAAACGGGCCGTATATTTAGGGCCTACTACTGAAAGTGATGGGGAAAGTTGCGGTGGCAATGGGGTGATGGGTTCCTTCCATTGCTGGGATGCATTTCTCTCTCCCAAGCGGGGAGACCGAGGGCAGAGACTGAGGTGACAAGGGGCAAATTTCGAAATGATCAAGACTCGTCTCCACAACGGTGCACAATGCGAGTAGCAAGTCTACAGATGTTCAACAAACCCACCTTGTTTAAGTATTGGAGGCCACCGCTTGCAACCAGTTTCTCGTCCAGCTACTAACCCAGAAAAAAGGCTTACAGTCCACGGCTGTGACCCCGGGTGACAAGCGCCGCCAGTCTTGGGCTACTTAGGTTTTGACTATGGTCAGATCTTTGACGTTTTGCCCACTGCGCCCCAACCTATTCATCTGTGATTTGCTTTGCTGCCTCCTTAGAGAAGGCTGGCAGGCCTCGTAAAGGGCGGGGAGCAGATGGATCCTTCAGATACTGACCTGGCCACTGGGGTAACGGCCGAGATCTCCGGCACGCAATCGGGTTAGAGCGCTGTTACGGTTCACATATCAGTATTAGGGAACATATACTCTTGGTACGTGGCAGTACGAGAGTCGAGACGTCCGACATATCAACTCTGGATAATCTCCTTTTATGACAGAGAAAGAGGAAGACAAGCAGTTAGAAACCCCCAATTCACCATCGTACAGCTTTTGAGTAGAGCCGAAATACTACCCTTTCAGGAAGTGGCATTTTTTCAGGCCAACACTCCCTCTGATAGGATCCCGAAGAGATAACAGTATAAAACGATCAGAGAAGTCCTAAGCATTGACCTCCCACGTTGTCAGAATCACACTGTGCTAGGGGGCCCTTGCCCACTAGGCCCGTATGGGCACTATGGCGTGATTCCTATCAGTTGGGAGATCCTGTGTCCACCTCTCGACTGTGCCCCCTTCCTGAGGAGGTCATATACCTCCTCTGCGTCCATAGATGTATGCAATCCATCTGCACCCTTTCCCCCATCTCCGTCTCCTGACACACGTCGTCTCATTGGGGTCCGTCGAGACTCCGTACATATGAAATTGCGTTCAGACAGGCTGTTCTAGCCGGGTTCTGCCCTTCCTATAATGATACTGTCGGATTGGAAACGGCATTCTAGTCGGCAACGCGAAAAAATATCCCACTTTCCCTGTGAGAGAAAAGTGCGAACAAACAATCTACTGACACTGGGTTTGCTGGTCTATGCCGCGCTAGCGTTCATTTGTTGTGGTTTGTATTATATGAACTTCACATCACAGCAACTCTGGGATGAGCGAATGATATGGCAAAATGGGAATCTTTGCCATGCGGAAACGAGCGATGAAAAGGCATTAAGTACAAAAGCGGAGGAGAGACGGCGCGAATATGCGCTTGGTTAACCTCTTCCCCCGCGCGCTTCCTGGACAAAGACCATTTGTCCAAGCGAAGGAAGAGAACAGATATGAAGAGCTGGTAACGGCGGTGTCTGTAGCGTAATACCCATGCTGTGGTACCGCGGATCGACGGGAAAGTGTCGAATCCATGTACTGATCACGGGGCGACGATTAAAAGTCGCTTTGCATAGCCCCCTCCACTCCCTTATGGTCGCTCTCGCTCCTCGGTTTTTCTGCCTATCATTACTCAACTCTATGTTGACTCGGATTCTCGGCCTATCTACAAAACCCACACAATAATCGTCGTTTCTTCTCCGCTCGCGGTCGTCTAAAAATCCAAACACTACACACGTAGTGGTTTCGACACAGTTTCTCGCCTTGTTTCTCGTCTCGGGTCCGCTTCACCCTTGACCCTCGCCTCCTCTCTTACCTTGTACCTCTTATGTTTGGTCCTCACTTCTTCCTTTTGGCTCATTTCCCCTTTTCACTGTAATAGACCAGTTGGTCTTTCCTTTGCCCCCCCCCTTTCATCTTCTCTAAAGCCTCTCTGTCTGTTCTTATAGGGACTTTGGATCTGGAACGCGTTCAGTTCTCCGTGAGTCTTGTCTCCAATGGGTAGGGAAGGTCTCCGTCTGGGGATCCAGCAACCCCGTTACACTACTTTCTTTTCCTCCATTTCTCGCGTTTCCTGACACGCAACGGTTGAAACAGTTGTTGCCTTCACCTCTCTTTCAAACTTTGGCTAATCTCGCTCCCATTTTCAATTTCTTCGTCCCTACCGTCTCGCTCCTTCCCTGCTCTTTCGCTTCGCACCATGCCCTCTGCTCTTGCTTCCTCCCCACGAACGATTGCTACATCCCTTTGCCTAGTCTCGACTCTGGTTTCCCTCGCATTTTACCCCGACTGTGACACTCTCGGTGCTCATTCTTCCCACACATACGTCGCCAAAACCCGAAGTCAGGTTTCAAGCTATATAGGTTCAAGCTGCCCGTGCCCCTGTCGCTTTCTATTTGTTGTCTGGTTGGTATTCATCCCTATATCTACACTCAGTGATTTCCATTCAGCATTTACGGAAGTTATACCACGGACAAAGAAAAGCTATGCGCCTACTAATATATCAGAAGGCCTATCAGGCTCTTGCATACACCCGGTGGATGCTTGCTGGTGCCAACCCAATAAGAGATCAGTTCGATCAGTGGAGCTGCTAGCAGGTCGGGACCCTCTGGCTCCCTCCTCCGTTCGCTTCCAACCCGAATGCAGTGCGAGCGTGGATACGAATGAGCGTGGGAGACACGGTGAGCGATCGACGGACAAGGATCGACGTCGTCACGTCCTTGTCTTTTTGCCATGGAAGTTTCAGTACTTCAGTAGTCAATACTTCGATGGCCTCGATGGTCACCGGTGAGTGGTGAGCCGCTGATCGATGATCGTGATCGACGATCCTGGTTTGGCCAGTTGCCCCGTTTGGACGATGGAGGCGATGCGATCAACAGATGAGGTGGCTTCGAAAGGCTACACTGGCTGAGTCTAAACGCGCAAGTGCTACGTGTTAAGTCCTAGTTACCATCATGCATCAACGGTATAATCCTCAAGGTACTCAGTACGTTCAACGTTCAGTTGAGTACCGAGTATTTCCTGCAAGAGGTATGGGTATGTGTCCATCACCTGGGTTTGATGCATGTGATGGTTCCGAGATGGATTGCAGTTGCGCACAGACGTGTCGGAGTCGGGGGAAGACAAGGAGAACCAAATACCCAAGGGCGCAAATGGAGGGCAAACATGCCTAGAAAGGGAATGACAGGAAGATTGCCAGATTACCTCGATTACCTAAGAGCCTATGGCACACCCTTTTTGTATTCCCGAGGCACTAGGCCCTCGTGGTTCTAGACCGATCTCAAAGTGCATTGCCGGTTGGGAGATGGATGGAATAACCCTAGCACGGAGCGCGCGCGCACACCGTTTGGCCCTACATACTGCTGCTACTGTCGTCCGCGAGCTCTTTTTTTGGCGGCGAGGCGCAGACAGCAAGGGGGCAGTGCAGCGACAGCGCAAGGCACAGGCAGAGCACAGACAGAGCACAGGCTCTCTGGGCTCGGGCGGCGCGAGAGCAACTGGCCTGGTGCGGGTGGGTTGGGGCTGCGCAAGAGGGCGAGCGGCAGGCGAGGCGGGGCAGGAGGGCAGTGCCAGCAGATGATGGGGGGGTGGAATTCCGCTGCCCATTTGCAGGCGGCGGACAACAGTGGGCCCGGCCGGCGGCGGGCGGTGGACGCGACCAGTCAGCGATCTGCAAGCGGCGTGGACGGTGGGCGGCGCGGCGCCAGTGTGGGTGGGTGCTGAGCACGGCGGGAGCGTGGCTGACGGCGTGGTCCGACGGCCACTGCAGTGCTGCGGTGCTCGGCTGCTGCTGTGCTGCTGCTGCTGCTTTTCGCTGCCATTGGCTCCTCCCCGCCTCTCCGACCTCAGTCCGCTCAGCGTGCTTTGCCCATCGAAGCCCGAGCCTGCGTCTGAGCATCTGCGTCCAGCGAGCTGCCACGCCTTGCCGTTGCTCCCGCCTCTGCCTCCGCCTCGCCGCCATGCCGCCGACCGCGTCTGACCAGCGCCGCTCGCCGCCGCCGACCGCGCCCGTTCGTCGCTCGGGCGCGCTCCCGCGACCACCCGCGCCCCCCGCGTGCTGGCTGACCCCCAGGATGGCTCGCGCATCGAACACCGCGTCGCCGACGTCGCAGCCGTCCCCCAGGTGCACGGCTCTCACCAGGTGTACGGCCCCTTTGCAGCGCGCAGTAATGACGACGTGCTCGAGGTGAAGCGCATGCTTCAGCAGTCTCGCCGCCGCCGGCGTCGCTCTGTTGACCGGGCCGCTCTCGTTGCCGATTCCCAGCCCCCTTGCTCCCGTCCCCGCCCTTTCCCCAACCATTCCTCCGTCGCCAGTCCTCGTCCCAAGATACGTGCTGGGTGGGCAACGACGTGCTCAGCTGCTACCCCGTTGCCGGCACTGATGTCGTCCAAGGGGAATGGTCCAAGTTCATCTGGAACTCCAACTACCCTCGCTTCCAACAGATTGGCGCCGTTGACATCTACCTCTTTCGTGACGATGGCGATGTATTGCAGACCAGCTGGTCCAGCGTCGACAACAACCTAGGCCGCATTTCCTTCAGCCCAAATGATCTCTGGTGGCAAAATATGCCCAAAGCCGCTACTATCCAACCTAACCAAACATCTCATGGCCATTTTACTTTGTCATCACTGCTTCGGGTCTTGGCACGGAGAGTGGCATGAGCCGTCTTGCCACATGGTCGGCAATCCGTAAGTTGCCCACTTATTTTCCTGTACCCTATGCGAAGCACAGCTGACCTTCTTCATTTTCCCTTCGCAGAGACCGCACTGCCCGCATCAATCGCATCTCAGCGTTCCGCATCCTCGGCTTCGCTTGCGTCTGCCTCTTCCGCCTCGCTTGCCTCAGCCTCGCTCTCCTCTGCGTCGTTGGCGTCTTTATCTTCCGCTTCGGTGGCTTCTATGTCATCCGGATACTTGTCGTCCCTCTCTGTGGCATCCGTATCGGCAGCGTCATCAGCGTCCGTCGCATCAGCGTCTATCGCCTCTCGCACAGCTACGTTGACGGGGACGGCTCTATCGTCCTACCTCTCTGGGGTTTCCGCATCGTCTGAGACTGCATCTGTTGTTTCATCGATCAGCGAGTCGATCGAATCATCCTTGCGCAGTGAGGGCTTCACGGGGACTCAGACTGGGGTAGCCACCTTAACCACTACCCTCCCTAATGGTCAGATTATTACGGCTACCGCCACCGCTGAGGCTAACGGGGGGGCACTTAATGGTTTGGCGGGGTCTAACCATCTCCCTGCCTATGCCATTGCTTTGATTTGCGTATTCGGGTCGCTTGCATTGCTTCTCGCTCTGGCTGGCGCCTATCTGGTGTCACGCCGGTGGAGGCGCAAACATGCCGTGGCCATGGCGGTACAGGAGCGGTGCAAAACAGTATGCGCTCGACATCGCCCATGCTCGGCGCTGCAAGTGCGCAAAGCATGTCTGACGAGTCCCGTTCGCCCGTCAGCCTCGGTCCCCCTGTCATCCCTGCAGTGGGCCAGGGGGCGAAGATTCGGCTGGGATAGCAGCCGCTGGTCTTGGGGCAGGTGCAGCTGCTTCCAGTGCAACAAATGCTGGCGCCGCACCCCCTGGGGGGGCGGGGAACCTCACCCCACCTTCTGGTCGGATGAGGCAAGCAGGATGGCGGATGCGTTCCGTAACGCGCTCCGTCAACCTTCGTTTGCCGGATCAGAGGATCCAACCAACGCATCCACTTCCCACTTGCTTCCCGCTCTTGCAACCGGGGCAGCAGCAGTGCAGGGCGGGGGCGATGGCCCGCAATGCCAGCAGCGTCAGCGCCAAACGACCTTCGTCCATTGCGACGGGTACATCACCCGCAGGGGCGGTGACAGTGTGAATGCACTACCTTCACCGGCACTCCTCTCTGCAAGGCAGGCCTCGGGCGCCGGCCCCCATCACACGACATTACGGAGATGGGTCGGAGCACGATGGTCAATCAGTGGTTGACCATTCTGGGGGAGGATCAGAAGAGATGGGATCAAACCACCCAATAGGCCAGCGCCCTACATTGGCTCAACTCTTACGCCAAGAGCTGGCACGTGATGGATGGAGATGCATGATGTTGGCCGTTCAAGGCCGACGTTTAACGAGGATGAAGAATAGCGGCTCTTCCACCTTCTGCGGGCCAAGGGGTCGTTCGCACTTGGTACCACACTCTTTCTTGCTTTATCCCCTTCTCGTCGACCACTTTGACACGATACCCCTTCCCCGTCTTCTCGGTCTTTCCCCGGCTCTTTCCTCTGTAACTGTCTCAGGGTGTGCGAAGTGTGCCACGTTGTCGGTCAGGGCTTCAGTCAGGTACCAGCTCTGCCTAAGGCATGGCTCGTGGTTCTTCCACTTTCCCATTCCCACCCTCCTTCTGGCGACAACCACCCCCCTCGCTCCTACCATGCTCAAGACTGCCTGCTCCCATCTCCCTTTGCTTTCTTTGCCATTCTCGCCTCCTACCCTCTTCAATCCTTTTTATGCCGTTCTCTCTTTTGTTTGATCATCCCCCTTCATGTCCCCCACCCCTTTTGACCTTCTCTTCATGCTTCATCCCCCTTGTTATACGACGTCTCCACTGTGTGCCACACGCCGGTGGAGCGTCCTCGCCGTCAGTCCTCTGTGCCCATTCATCTATTCCATCTCACCGATGTCTTTCGTGTTTCCTAGGGTGGCGCCTATAGCGCATGCAGGATCGCTGCTGGCCATGCAAGTTTGGGCGTCCTTGTACACCCGCCGAGGCAAAAGGCACCTGCATCAATGGGCCATGATACACTCAGCCAGCCGTTGCATGTAATTTCAGCTCTTCCCCCCAGGTTATAAAGGGCGCCTGTGAAGGTGTCATCTCCCATTTTCTTGACCCATACCGTCCGTGGTGGAAACCAACCAGTGAGGTAAGTTCCCTTACACATCGAACATCGCATCCTGTGGGTTCGCCTTGAAGTGAGCAATCCACTCCTTCTCTGCGCTCGAGCCCTTGGGAACAAAGAACGAAAGGCGTCCGTGTTTGAGAACCAAGCCGTCACGCTTGCTCTCCACCGCATCGTCCTTGGCAGCCGAGTCAATGCTTCGCGAAGTGAGCGCTGCAGACCCAACCGCAACGCGCGCCGCTGCTTCGTCACCACAACGTTCACCTCCGACACAGTGTAGCCCGTTCCCCATTCCGGGTGGGACGGTCCACCTTGGCCCGGGGGGGAGCAAGGCCCCGATCCCATCCCCAATCGTCGCATCCTCGTCCCAAACGGGCAAGAGCTCGCTCTGCCCACACCGGGATAGAGCACCAAAACAGGCAATTGCAGAGGCGTTCGGACCATATCCGGTCCTGCCCAGTCCTGCGGTCGAGACAGCGGCACAGCGTCCAACTGCTTCATTGCTTCAGGGTTAAACGACGGACCGGGCACGTCCCCGTCGCCCTGAGGCACAGGCGGGACAACGATCAGCCCACGTGCGGTCAATGCACGCAACAACGCAGCAGACGTCATCTTCGTCCTCCGTTCCCGCTCTTTTTTCTCGGCCTCTTTCCTCTCCGCTGCCTGAACAAGCTCCAGGGCCTTCTTCTGAGCTGACCAAGCTCTTTGTTGTTCGGGTTGACTTTCAGGCCTTGGTCGGCAGTTGCGAGAGCATCACTGCCCTTACCCAGCGCGACCTGGGCCCGTGTTTTGCGGTAGTACGCCTTCTCGTTCTTGGAGTCATAGGAAAGAGCAGCGTCAGTGTCAAGAATGACTTGACGGAAATTCCTCAACTCCAGGTTGCATGCGCACGATTGAGCAAAAGGGACTGTTTGATGGTGCCGTCCGGGGGTTTGGCCTGCAGGCCTTGGTGTAAAACGAAGTGGCTTCGCGGAATCGTTTGCCCTTAAAGTACTCATTGCCCTGGTCTTTGAAGTTGGAGGCAATCTCCTCGGGCGTACCGGCATGCGCCAAGTTCTGCAACGCTTCCAATGCCACATCCGACGTTTCCCGCCCGGGATCCGCCGCCTTGTCCTGCTCACTGGGCAAGTCGTGCATGAACAACGGCACATTGTCCAGCGACGCCAGCTTATCTTCTACTGACATCTTGGGCGGAAAGTTGGGATTGGGGTAGTCCTTGCCCTCCTGCCCAGGCGCGACCTGGGCGGCATGCTGTTGGTGCGAGGCAAGCAGCTCATCAAAGTTGCGTTGGCCGGTGGTCCGCTCGTCCTTGGCAGGGGCAGGGGCAGGCGCAGGCGCAGGGCAGCAGGCTCAGATAGCTCCTCAATCTAAGGTGTCTGGGTCAGTGGTGTGCAACGAAGAAGACAGAGGGTAACAAGAACGCACCACAGCCATGTCAAAAACAACCGATGGTGGTGATGGCTTTCGTTCGTCCACAGCCCGGCGCAACAGAAACAGAAAATTAAAAAGGGGAGGCCTCCAGGCCCCAAATCAGAAATGTTGAACGTTTCGATGGCCTACTTCGACGTTCAAGCGATCGGTCATCGATCAAGCTAATTGATCACGCTTCAATTCAGTTTCAGGTGTGGTGTTCAAGCCGACCTACCAGTGAGGCCAATAATGAGTCGTACGACGAGTGCATGAGGCCCGAGGGCCTCAGGGGACATGCACTCAGCTCTCCTTATAGCTACCAGCGGTCGATAGCGTGGCCGTGTAGAGTAGAAACCCAGCGTTGGATTATCTAGCTCTACTCAACTAGCAGTCCAGTCTCTGGTGCGAACCACACGAGACGGTATCCACGCAGCAGCAGAAAAGGCAAGCCAACGAGGTCCGTATATCATACGTGAATGAAACGAGGCTCGTATGGCACAGGGGATCATCAGAGGCACTGTTGCATAGCATGCAGATCAAGCGCACCACCATAGTAGTGTCGCAAAAGGAAACAATCGGGGTATGATGCGAAGGGAATCACAGGCAGGAAAACGTGATGAGCACAAAGTGAGGGAGGGGGGGGGTACGCAGCGGGAAGGGTATCCGCGAACCCACAAAATGTGTTCATAAAGCCTCGGAAGGAAAAATAAGGTAAGTGGAAAACAGGCTTACAGGATATACATCCTCATTCTCAGTTCTGTCAGGAGGGCGATGCCAAACTGGACAAGAAGAAGCATGACATGGGTAAAGTAGTCCCCCATTTGATTGAGCACAGGCGGGTCCCCGGTCCGCACCCGCTCGATGGTCAGCACAGCCACCATACCATCTTGCCAGTGGCCGTGATTGATTGCTTGGCTGCCCGGATCAAGAAGTCCTGGAATAGGCGACAGTGGCGTTCCATTCCCAGTTGCGGAAACTCCCGCCAGCAAGGGAAGCATTGACGAGCAAGTCGCGCCGCGCATGGTTGTACCCGTTCTTGCGAATTTGTGTTTGTGTACCAAATTGCGCTCGGACGATACAGCCAGGAACCAGGCGCCAGTCGAGGCCAGCGGGCCATACTGCTTCCACACTGTTTCTGGTTAGCATGGTCCCAAACAAAAAGAGAAAGATGTGCATACTACGGAAATGGTTTCCACCAGTGATGCTTTCTCGGCAAGAGCCGACGAACCTCCCAGCATCCCAGTGGGAACTTGTCGGTACTCAAACCGTTCAGGAGTCATTCCGTGCCCATCACCCACGTCGGCATGCATGGGCGCGCCAATGTGCAAATTGAAGCATTCAAAACTATACCCAATCGAGCGGGCATAGTCCCGAAATCCAGCGTCGGACAAGACATAAGGGTCTGATCGCCCTGACACGATCAGGTTAATGGGCTCTCATCCCATTCTCGACGAGAAGGAGCATGCTCCCTCCATAGATCGATGGGTCGGACCAGCCGCGCAAATTGTAGAGCCCATTGTTGTACGATAATCGGGAAGGGAGAAACGATAAAAGGGGACCGGCACTTGTGGGTCAGTCGAGTTTGTTGCATCAGTGAAGTGTGTGGCCAGCAGAGACATGGCAGGATAAGCCAGTGCGAGCGGCAGCCAGGCACAGAGAGACAGAAAGCAGCATATGGCCCAAGAGCACGACATGGGTATTGAGAGAGGAGGTGGCCTGGCCATACGCGCGTCTGCTGTGGGTCTCTCTCTCTCAGTGCCCAGGTTGAGCTGAGGCAGCACAGAGTCGGTGCGGGCGCCAATGGCGAGGGTGGTGGAGAAGGCACAGAAAACAAGCCGACGCCCATCGGAGATGTGGGCGGTGGCACAGGCTACGAGGGACTGGACCCTGACCGCGAGCGCGCTAGCCCCTCTCTTGTGCCGACTTGGGAGAACCAATACGCGCCGACTGCCGTAGTTCGCCTTCGCCGCCCGGGTGCTCAATCCCACACTGCGCAGGCACAGCGGCAGTGCACCTCACCACCCTCTCCCTCCGTGGCGCAACCCCGGCGCCCACCCAATTTGCCCCACAACCAGCCATCGGCGCAGCAGGGGAGGCACAACAGCCAGCATTGACCTAATATGCCTACTTCTATGAGCCACAAATTCCACGCCTTTGGTCCCACTACCCCCACTACGATCCCTGCCACCACCATCCCTGAATCCTTGCCACTGTATAGTCAGCCAATGGCCTGCTAATCCGATCTACCCCCTTTCCAATATGCCAAGAAAAAGATACCGTAAACGAGAGGAAAGGCCGGTTACTCGTGTTTTTTTAAGTGTTTTAACAAGCGCAATTCAACGGATCGGCGCGAAACAAAAAGAGCTGATAGGCCCATAGGTCTCGTCAGTCTCACCACAACGCAAAAAGTAGGAGACTCTCAGCCGAAACGAGAGAAAGGCTTTGCTGTTGTGTGTATGTGTATATGGTTGCTCCGTAGCATCTGAGCAAGATTGCTAGGGAAGGGGAAAAAGAGAGAGAGGGGAATCTTTTCAACCCACCAATGAAGCTCCGTTTAAAGAGCACAGTCCGTTTTCCGCACTTGCGGCAGAAGCGGATGGTATATAGGGCTCAGGCTTCATTTCGTGCAAGGGCCGCATGTGGGTTCTCGGACGGGCGAAAGTTCACCGACTTGCGCACCAGGAGGGAGTAGACACGAAGATCCTTTGCTGAAACGGAGGGTAACGCATGCTCATCACGGCCTCCACCACCCTACCCAGCACTCCAGTGTGAGGTGCAAGCAGCACACTGCGCCGGTGGGAGAAGAGATCAAACCCAGCTTTGCCATGGTATGACCCATACCCCGAAGGGCCTGTCCCTCCAAATGGCAGCTCGCTGATAGCGAATTGGATCAGCACGTCCCCCACAACTGCTGTTCCCGAGCGAGTGGTAGACAAGATTTGGTTGGCGACCTTCTTGTTGCCGAACACATATAGTGTCAATGGCTGATCACGCGCATTGATAAAATCGATGCCAGCCTGCACATTGGGCACTGAAACGACAGGCAATATAGGGCCAAAGAGTTCTGCTTGCATCAGTTCATCATCCTCAGTGACATCAATCACGACTGTGGGCTCAATGAACTTGGCCTCCACATCCGTTTCCCCACCAATAACGACTGTGCCCTTCGTTTGGGACAACACCTTGGCTAAGCGGCTGGCATGATTCGTGTTGATGATGTTGCTGTAATGGCTGGCCTTCTTGGCCCCTCCCTCGTCGGGCCAGAACTCCTTGTAGACTTGTTGAAATGCCTGGACGAGCTTGGGCACAGTCTCGGGAGTGGTCAGACATAATCGGGAGCGATGCACGTCTGACCCGCATTCGCCGTCTTGCCCCAAAAGATGCGGCGCGCAGCAAGGGTCAGGTCAGTGCTCGGGTCGACCCAGACGGGCGACTTTCCACCCAACTCGAGCGTCACAGGGCACAGCCACTTGGCTGCTTTTTCCTGAATGATGCGCCCCACGGTGCCTGATCCAGTATAAAGAACATGCTCAAAACGTTGGTCGAGAACCACGGTTGTTTCTGGAATGCCACCATTGATCACAGCAAACGCGTCGGGGTCGAGATACTTTTCAAAGAGGATGGTCAGCTCACGCGCCGTGTTGGCTGCCACCTCACTCGGCTTGAGAACGACCGTGTTGCCCGCTGCGATCGCCTGGACGACCGGGGTGATGGCCAGTGCCAAGGGGTAGTTCCATGCTGACAGGACTAGGACAGTACCCTTGGGGTCCTTGCGGATCGTGGTGCCATGGGTGGCCCAGGCCATGCCAGCCCAGACACGCTCATCTCGGGCCCACTTGTCGACATGATGAATCATATCTACAATCTCGTTCGCACAGCCGGCCAACTCCAAGAATTCAGTCTCGTTGCCTTGGCGACCGAGGTCCTTGGCTACAGCCGCGTGGAGATCGGAGCGACGGTCCTTGAGGCCAAACCAGAGATTCTTGAGCTGGTTCTTGCGGTACTCGACATTGCGCGTCTTGTGAGTCAAGAAGGTCGTCCGCAACCGCGCAACAACGGCAGGATCTGGTCGACGGGTGTGTAGACCAGGCCGGCATCGGCACGCGCTTGGTCAGCAGCGGAGGCAGACATGGTGGGAGGGGAGGAGGGGGCAGCGGAAATGTTGGCCCAAGCCAGCAGCCCTTTTCAGATGGAGGCTGGGAATAATTGGATGTGGGGTAGCAATGCGGGGCTGGGACTAGGGGAGGCTGGCATGAATGGCTGGCTGGCTTGCGTCTGTTTGCTTTGGCGCATTTCAGGCGGGGTCGCAGCGACGACGGGCCACGCGCGTGAAGCGTGAAGGGACATGCAGGTAGTAGGGCTTTAGTGCGGGCGCCAGACGAAGCTACGCGCCCACGTCTCTTTGCACCAGGCGGGCTGGACGGCTGCGCCATGGCTCCTCTGCGGTGCTCGTCAAGCGTCAAGCTTCAAGCCTCGGCCCGCCTCGGCCGCCTGTCGGTTCGCCCGAGCCTCAGGGAGAGGGCGCGCGCAGAGGAATTGCCAGCCACCCGTGAGCGCAACCGCGGCGGAATGGGCTCGTGGCGGAAGACATTATCTCTGCGTAGAGCTGAGCGAACCCTCAACGGTTCAACGTTCAACTTGAACGTTCAACCTGCTGAGCCACCGCCGAGACGAGACTTACTGATGTCATCGAGCTCATCGGTGAGGTTGGTGCTGGGTCGGCGGTGGATGGGTGATTTGATTAGGCCCTGAGTTCAACGTTCAGTACCAGTGGCGATTGGATCTCAATGTTCAATTTGAATGCTCGAGGTGCAGGTTGATGACGTCAGACGGATGAAGCTGGTGCCAAATAGAATCTAGCAACCAGCAGCTGGGCCAAGTAGGTAGCTAGTCTGCCAATCTCGGCTCTGGGACACTGCCCCTGTGCGGCCCACGACCGACCTGCGCGTGGCGTCAGATGCGGCTGGATCCGAGCGAGGGCAGTGGACCACGCTGCGGCTGCTGCGCCGTCGGTTTGGCACACCACCACTCGTACGCAGCCTTGGCACCAGCTCGGGCCTCTCCCCCCCCCCCACCACCACCGCCTTCTCCCCTCCCCAACTCCTCAATGGTGCGTTGCTCTCCCTTCCCAGGGCTGGCCCTGCTCACCACTGCCCCCCCTTTTCCGTCTCTAGTCCTCCGGCGTCAAAGTCAACCCTGAGTGTCTGGACCAGTTCCAGACACTCAAGCTGGGCAAGAAGACCAAGTACATTATCTACAAGCTCTCGGACGACAACACCGAAATCGTCGTGGCCAAGACCTCCAACTCGCCCGACTATGACGAGTTCCTCGCCGAGCTTCCTCCCCAGGACTGCCGCTACGCCATCTACGACCTTGAATTTGAAAAGGAAGGCGAGGGGAAGCGTAACAAAATCTGCTTCTTTGCTTGGTCTCCTGACGAGTCCAAGATTAAGCAGAAGATGGTCTACGCTTCCTCCAAGGACGCCATCCGCAAGTCCCTTGTCGGAATTTCCACCGAAATCCAAGGCACCGACTTTTCCGAAGTGTCGTACGAGACGGGTATGTCCTCAGCCCCTTCCCCTTTCCCCTACCCTCCCGTCCCTACCCTGCTAACCGTTTCGTGGTATCGCAGTGCTCGACAAGGCTGCTCGCGGCTACTAAGTGCCTTTTGTACATGCTTTACAGCTCATGTATCTCATAGTGATGGCTGCCCACCCATGGGGCGAGCTTCCTGTGGCCATAACCCACTTGCATGAACGTGTATGCTTTGTAAGTGGTTACAGCATTGGCCTGAAGGTATCGCCAGTTTGGTGTGTTGCGTTCCACTTGGCGAGGAATTGCTCTGAGAGGTGGGAGGTAACAGGAATTGACGCCTGTGCTGGTCTAACGGCGGGTAGCATTATCCATCCTGAGGTCTGAGGTGAATGATCACAAGTGGCTCTCACTCCCCTCGGCATCGCGCGACGTAAACGACCACTCAAAGAAGCAAAGCAAACTGCATAAGGAAGGACCAAGCTGCCAAGCGTCGGTTATGTAGTCCTTCTAGGCCGATCAACCACAAGTAGTGATGAAGCTGATGAAGGGATAGAAGAGAAGCCACTTATGACGGAGGGAGAGGTTAAAGTATACTACGTTGGTGACACGAAACACTGGCTGGGCTGATAATACAAGCGCATAGCATTGATGAGGTCATAGAGTGGTAGAGGGCAGGTAACGGAGATGAAAACATGAAGGTAGTATGCTGGTCGGAACGGGCAGATAACGAGCTGAAACCGGCTCACCATCACCATTTGCCGACGCGGTTGCCATTTTTGGAGGCCACAACATTAGCCTCGAGTTTGGCATGTTCCACCACCTCGTACGCCTTTCCAGGTACAATGTAGGCCAACGCCGTCTTGTTGGGTACCTTCTCCTTGCCGCCCTTGGCTGCTGCCACTGCCGCCTCGGCCTCAGCCACGGCCTGGCGTGTCGCCTGGGACATCCCATCAGCATCGGCTGCCTCGAGCGCCTTGCGCGCCTTGAGCTTGGCAATCTTGTCCTTGGCCATCTCATACCCTCCATCAATCACACCCACCCGCATGGTGGCAAGCAGGTTCTGTGCCGCATTCGAGTGATCGTAGATTCCGCCGCAGAAGGCAGTCGTGGCATCCTTACCGATCTTGGCCCTCACCAAGGCCCGGCCACCAGGGTGGCCGTCCATAAAGCCAGTCAGGTCATGCACAATCCCACAGACCACCGTCAAGTCGCGCGTCTTGCTCTCCTCGACAAATTCGTCCCACGTCACAATGGGAAGCGACCTGATCTCTTTGGGGTACTGCAGCTTCTCCTGCTCTTGGTGCATCAAGACAAGTTGCATTTGCAGCCGACCCTTGCGGATCTCATTCTCGGGGAAAAACTTGAGGTCGTAGGCCAAACCGACGTAGGAGAGAAGGAAGATGAGCCACTTAGTAGGGTCGTAGTGGTACCAGCGGATGCCATTGCGCGTGTCGGCCGGGAATTGATGGTGGTAGTTGTGGTACCCCTCACCTACGGTGACCAGGGCGGTGATCCAATTGTCACGGGGCGAGTGCTTGTTGTCATACGTCGCATCCCCAAGCCAGTGAGCGAGCGAGTTGATGCAGAAGGTGGCATGGTGAACAATCACAAGACGAACCATCCCGCTGTAGAAGAAGCCGCCGCGCCAGTCTCCCCATCCCAAGCCGGCCACCAGCGTGGGTACACCCAGCCCCATGAACAGGATCAGGGGGACGTAATGCCTGTGCTGGAACTGCACCACCGGGTTCCGACGCAAATCCGACACATCGGCACTGCCAATCGGACGACGCGGCTTGATCAGCATCCAGCCCATGTGAGCAAAGAGAACCCGCGGGCAGCCGAGTAGGGATCAAGGTCCGTGTCGGTGTAGCGGTGGTGAGCGCGGTGGCCCCGGGACCACCAATGGATGGATCCCTCCATCGCACTCGATCCAGCCAGCATAAACACATACTCCAATGGCCGTTTGGCCGAGTAGGAACGGTGCGCCCAGAGACGATGGTAGCCCGCTGTGACACCAAGACCTGACCACAAATAGTAGATGAAGGTCCAGATTGCAGTCTTGAGCTGCAACTGGGTGGTGCAGATACCGTACACGGCCATGAGAGGTGTGACGGTCAAGATGGTAAACGAAATCCACTGCAGTTCTTGGAGGATGTTCTTCCACTCAAACGGGGGAAGTGCAGGTGGTTTGTTGAGTGCTTGTTGAATGTAGTTATCCTCAATCTCTTGCCGGTGGACCTCATCTTGGGGAGCAGGGACCATGCCCTTGTTCCCTTGCTGGACCTTGGCCTCATAGGAAGACAGGGGCGAGAAGTCGGTCTCGTCAGCGGAGGTGGGAGGGTGGTGACCCCGTGCCTTTGGCGCAGCTGGGGCGCGAAAGAAACTTCCGAGTGGGCCATGGGAGGAGGGAAAGTAGGAGATGGAGGATGAAAAGACCCAAAAGGAAGGGGCAATAACTGATGAGTGGCATATATACTACACCGCGACCAACCTACCTCCTCATCGCATGAAGTTGTGTACTTGAGGCCGGACATGCAGTGTCCCCGAGCTTCAAGCGTCACGCGTCACTATTCAATCTTGACCGATCCCACACAGAACAGGTGCGTCGAGGCAGGGGCAGGGACAGACGGACACCAAAGGGGGATGCGGTCTGCCATGGGAAGCTAGGGAAGACGGCAGGCACGGCGCGTATCCAGGCGGCGCTTCTAGTTACTAGGACCGTTTCGTTTGGGTGGGGAGGACCCGGCAGGAGGTGCGCAGGTGTGTGGCAGCACGGCTGAGCGCGGACATGGCACCACCCTAGCGTGTTTGCCGGGCGCGGAGGAGGCTGAGCTGAGTGTACTGAGTCCCACGCACCGAGGGCGGAGAGGGGCGGAGTTGTGAGGGCACGCTATGGGCTGGACGGCTGGGAGGCGCGAGAGGCTGCCAGGAAGGGAAGCCGACGGCCGAGGCAGCACCAGGACCAGCGTCCGCCGCCTTCTGCAGCCCGACCCTCCGAAGCCCGACCCTCCGAGGCCCCGAGCCCGACAGCCCGCCCGCCCGAGAGGCCGAGCAACCGGGGCCGTATATTGATAGGCTCCCCAGCTACGGGTGAGGTCACCGGCCACAGTTATGTTGCAGCGACACACTGGTGCAGCGCCTGCCGCACTTCATTTCCACGATGCCAATTTCACCGCTCACCCACCACTGATCACCCCTCAAGATCGGTCCATTCTGCCGCATCGCTTCACCCCTGCGTTTCCACCTTGGCTCTTCTTGCCTGTGGCGCACCACAGAGGTCGGTTCCGTCCACCGACACGTGTAACGTGTAACACTGGTCCCAACCTCCTGCCGTCCATCTGCTGCCCAATCCGAACACTGCGTTCGCTGTAAGTTTGGGTTCCTATACGAGAGCCCAACCTTATAGCATTCTAGCAGCATTCTATTGTAGGCTGATATATTGATACGGTATAGTCGCAGTATTGAGAGTACCATGGGAGTGGCACAGGGCACAAACCCGAAACATAAACCAGTAATATATCTCCAAACTTTAACTACGAGAGGAGCTTGGACCAGCACCTAGTAAACGCCTATATATGTGTTGGCTACCAGTCGTAGAGATTGGCAGAGCCCCCGTCACGCGTCAGGCTTCAGTGACTACAGTGACTGGCACGCGTAACCCGCGCGACACTTGAGTGTATTGGGCCAGTGCATTCCAGAGTCCCTCCATGGGCTTCCGCCCGGGTCGGAACGTATCACACCCCACAGGCTAGCTCTTCTTTTGCTCCACAATATCATTTCCGCTGCCTATACTGCCAACACCACAACACTGAGCCAACTAAAAGCGTCACTTCGCTCCACGGAGGAGGGGTACGGTCGCGCATCACGCCGGCGTTTGGGGGTTGGAGTTCACCGTTCTCCGTTCTCCCTAATTCACCTCCGCTCGGTGTCGATGAGTGGCATGTGGCAATGCGTAGGTATTGCGGGGAAGCACTTTATATATGACACACACATTTCTTAACGCCACTTCATTGCATATGAAAATATTTGAGGAAATCGGGCTGGAAAACTTCCTCATTCAGGCATCTCTCCTGGATGAGAACGTGTGTGCCTAATACAATACCTGGAAGATGGGTACTGGCAGGCTCTGCATCCTCTATCTGTTGCATCTCATATCCATTTGCATGCATTTGTGATGTGAGAAAGAAACGATCCGCTAAAAGGACGATCGATGACTGAGCAATAACCTCTGTGACATGTGAGGTGGGATGATCGATGAGAGATATGAGATCCAAATACGGTGCCTACATGTGACGTCCGGAGGAGAGGGACAATTTGGCGGCGTTGTAGCTCCATGCATGCATGGTAAATCCAAAATAAATCCAAAAATGTCGAAACATCTCTTTTCTGCCAGTTTAAGATCGGCATGTTGGTCATTCACCTTGGTCCTAGTTCCAGGTTCATACTAACGTTCATACTGGATGACGCCTCCTCGAAATTGTGGTGATTCGTATGCACCGCACACATGTCCGAGACGACCGTCGCCGATCGTCAAACCTTTTTAAGGCAGGTTTTCTTACTCTTCAACTCGAGAGACTGACCTCTGATATAGCTCTTCCACTTCTTCCCCCGTGGAGTGTCCCACTTTATCCATCACAACCTTAGTTGCACTCTCGCCTTGATAAACAATAACATTGGTAATGGTGTGTGGTGTTCACACATTGTCGATGATGAGGTCCAACACACCACCAAATGGCCCTCCTTTCTCCTCCAGCGAGACGCTGCTGTGCTTGATATTATAAAACGGATGGCGGGCACCGGAGGGTCCTGATCTCCTGGCGATTCCCATGGTTCCTTAAGGGTTGGCGCTAGCAAGCAGCACACGCAAGATGAGCGGGTCCGTTTAGGCGTAGCGTTTCTTTGTCCCAGCCTTAATGTCTGTCAATGATATGGATGCAATACAGAGAAGATATGCTGTCGATGATGAGATACCTCAAGTTGTCAGCACACCTCTAATGCCGTCGAACAAAATTCTTTATGTGCCCAAGCCAATAGCCTTCTCATCTTCCCACAGTCTCTTCGAATAGCCCTCGTAGCCGTGTTCCCCTGAATATGTGGGGGTACGCCGATCTCCCTATAAGCTAGCTGGCGGTGCCTCCATTACATACTGGTCCCCGTATTCGGCATAAGAGACACGACGGATGGAGCCGCGGAGGGGGGTCGAGGTCTGAATCGACCGGGCGTGTGCGCCTTATATGATTATCATTCCCCTCCATTATTCTCGCAATGGTCGGTAATAATTATAGGACCACAAAAGGGGAGAGATGGTGTCATTCTTCCACTGTTGGTCGATCTCAACTGATCTTCCCCCCCCACATCAGGACCATCATCATGGAGAGAAGAAAACCAAAGGTGCTCACCAGTTCATCGTGGTGGGAGTGTTGGAAGCAGTTGCACCGTGGATGTTGTAAGGGGCACTGCCCTCGTTAGAGGTTTAGTTTAGGCTTAGCCTGCCCCGCGCGTCCTATCCGTGGGGCCTCCACCTTTTGTTCTTCCAATTGTAAGCCGCTCGGGTGTACTATTAATAGTGGACACCACTGGCGTATTCCTCTGTTCTTCCCTACAACCACCACCTCTTCGCTCAACTCGTTACCTCGTTCTCGCTCATCTGCTTCTGGTAGCCCAGATGGCGCTGTCTGCCTGCCGTATAGTACGTCGCTACAATAGATCCTCTCACACACGTCTCATATGCCAGTTCCCACGGATCACACAGACTCTATATGCAGAAGACCATAATGATGCTCGTACCTTCCGTTGGAAAAGCTGTGTCCACCACTTAGCTGACCACCCTTCGGCCTGAGGCACAACATTGTCCCGATACTTCTATCCTGTCGAACTGGCCCGGGTATGCGCGAGAAGAGGCTGATGGAGCCTTGGGCAGTTGGAAGAAAATCTAAATACGCCAGCCACTGCGACGCAGTCCTGTCACAGCACAGGGCAAGTGTGGTGTGTGATTGATTGAACCTGGGCAGGCCGCCCCTATCTCGTTGGGCGGCAGGCCGAGCGCAGCACAGTGCCCCCACGCCGTGCCCAGGCCAGCGCTGCTGCTGGCTGCCTGGCCCCGGGCCACTCCCACCGCCGGCACCCTCCTCCATCTCCTCCACCTCCGCTGTCGACGCACCCCTGGCTCTTGGCTGTCCATCCAACATGCTGTCGTCCGGCGTGGATGCTGGGACCAGTACGCCCAGTGCGCCGCGCGCACCTTCGGTGGCGTCGTCTGCAGCGCAGTCGCTGCGGCGCTCCACCAGCAGCCAGCTCGTCGCTGCCCCCGCCCGCCCCGACTCGGAGGCGCTGCCCCACGAGCCGTCGCCCCGCCGTTCTCACAGCATTGCCTCCCGCCCGTCCACGCAGGCCCACCGCTCCAGCGCCGCCCACAGCCGCCACTCCCGCACGGCATCCGACACGACCCCACGTGCTTCGGCTGCGCCCGCGCCCGCTCCTGTACCTATCCCCACCTCTGACGGCCTTGCCCCGCCACCGCCGGGCCCCTTGCCCCCGATCGAGACGGGTGTGCATGTACCCTCCCAGATTGTTTCAGGCGATGACCGTTTTTCCCGGCTTCAATTCTCACGTTGGACGTGCTACGGAGACCATCCCTTCCTCCGCTGCCCCCGGCCCCGCGAAGCCCATGTTCCCCACCCTCCCCCAGACGGCGGCTCTAAATCCCCCAGGGAGCCCTGTGTGGAGCAATGCGCCTGCCCATGACGCCGCCCGCAACGTTCACACTGCCTTCAAACGACGATTGCTGAGGCCGACTCCTACATCTACTTTTACGAACACAAGATCCAGCAAGAACGGCAGGCGATCAAAATGCAGCGGCAACTGCTTGATCGCCAAGCTGGTTCAGACGCCAAAATTGACAGGTTGGCGTTTGGGTGGCAGAAGCCTTCGACCATCATGCCCACAGTGCTTCGTACGCCTGGTGTGCCTGCCATGGCTACCCCAGGTACCATGACCCCCGATGCCACCAACTCGCCTGGCGCCGAGATGCCTGCTCAGACAGTTCGTGAGACCTGGACTGAGCTCCGGCGTCACGACGTGGCCGAGATCCGGGAGAGGGTGGAGTGTCTCGATGCGCTGCAGGTCGAGGTTGTGGCTCCCTGGAAGGCGTTCCGGGATGAGCAAGAACGTATTTGCAGGCGGATCAAGGGCGACCTCAATCTCTCCATGAACCGATACGAAGATGCTGTTAACAATCGTCTTCGCAAGGCCCAGACGGCGTATGGCAACAAGTGTCGAGAAGTGGAGAATATTCGACGCCAGTTGGCCGAACTCGAGCAGGGAGGCAAGAAGAAGCCGCTGCCTCTTCTTCCGGGGCAAGGAAACGGACCCAATTCCCATCTCCCGGGTGCAATCCCGTACAAGGCTGCCCTTTCCCGCTTGGGCACGCTGCGAAACAAGTTTCACCCAAGCTCGAGCGCCTCGTCTCCTGTCGATCGGGAACAAACGGGACATCCGGCCGCCCTAGCGGAGGAGCCAACTTCCTCAGTCAATGGACCGACGGACCACGCCCTCCACATGGCCATTATGAACATGTCCGACACGAGCTATCCCTTTCCTGGTGCCGTGGGTGGGCATCCCATGTCTAACCAGGTGAGCAGCATGCCCTCCCACCAGCTCAGTGTACACTCGCAACAGGCCGAGCATTCGGTCGTAGATGCTTCCCATGAGGAGAGTCAACTCCCTTTGGAAGAGAGTCCCTATGCCAGCCCGATTCGAGAGAGCATCGGTGCGAGCAAAACCAAGTTGGGCCTTAGCCGGGCCGTGAGCGCAGCAAGTGCGGGTATGGCCGGAATCGGGGCCGGACTCTGGGGAAAGAACAAAGGAGAGAAGGAGATCAATTCCCAACAGGGGCGGTACCCTCAATTCAACGGATCCCATCTTCCGCAGGGCAGCGGTCCTCCCATGCCTCAGATGGACGTCACGCCTCCTTCAGTGCCTACAGGAGATGCCGACGATGTGACCCCCCGTGCGAGCGTGGCAGATGCTGCTTCTATCCGTTCCTCGGTCGCTCCTTCGATTCAAAGTTCTATTCAATCATTCTCAACTGCTCCGGGGAACCCCTCTCGTGCTGTGCCGGAGGCAGAGCCGTTCCCTCAGCCGAATACTACCATGCCTGGTCCTGTGCCTTTCCACCAACCCGAGGGCGTGCGCTTGGAGGATCCCCTTCTGGGTGATCCAAGCATTGGCTACACCCCAACGGGAGGGATCATGGGTGGTCCCGGGGGAGATCCATCTGCGGGCGCAAGCGCTCAACACCAAGTTGGATAAGGCCGAAGAGGAGGACGAGAAGCTGGATTCGGCGTACCGGGCCATGGTATTTGAGGCCGAAACGCTGCGCGTGGACCAGGTGAAAAAGCTGCAATCTGCACTCAACACTGCGGTTGCGTCTCGACAGGAATTGGCAGGGCTAGTCCAGCAAACGTCAGTTGCCATGGCACGCCGGCAACTCCGTTTGCATGAACGTTTGACTGCAATCCAACATGTCGCACTGGACGATGCCCAGCGCACGACGGTCACACTCGATCAAGAGATGGAGCGGTTCCGCTATGCCTTGCCCACTGAGCGACAGGTTAACGCCAATCCCGACACGGTCTACGATAATTTGTACGTCGCCTTACCCTCTGCCTACTATGTGCTCGTGTACTGACATTTTCTTAAACAGCTGGTATGGTCATTGTAAAGATCTACTGTTTGGATTCAACTTGACGGACTATGTCTTCAACCGTAAGAAGAAGCTTGGGACAATGAACACGGACGCTGTCTCGAACCATCCGCCGCTGATCGTGAGCAAGGTGATCGAATGGGTGGAAACGGGATGTGGCCAGTGGGCCGTCCCTCCCGCCAAGCAATGGGAACTGTATGTGTTTGGGAGCGCGCCTCACGACGCTGTCCAAGACCTCGCCCGAGCGATGGAACAGGACGAAAGCGCGTTTAACTTTGCTACCCGGAACGACCCCCCTCGTGCCGTCACAGCGCTTCTGCAGTTCTACCTGACTCAATTGCCGTCGGCGCCCTTACCTATCCCCTGGGTCAAACGTACCCAGCACACGATCAATATGTCACAGAGCCCCGAAGAAGGGTGGGCGCGCCTGTCGCGTTGGATCCGTCAAAAGCCACTCATTAACCAAGTCACTCTCAAGGCCATTGTCCTCCATCTCGCTCGTCTGGCCTCCGTGGCTGACGCTGGCCCCGTTCAAGCCACTTCTGACCTGGCTCATGTCTTTGCCCCACTCTGTTTGGCAAACGACCGCACGCAGGAAGCGGGGGCGGATGTGGCTGCTGCCCTGGAAGTTGACCTCACCATGGCCGACCTGATTGCGAACCATGAACACATCCTCCCCCCTGACCCGATGGAGGTCCCGTATTCCGCATGGGACGAGGGGCAAGCCGAGGTCCAGACCGAAGCCCTTCCTCCTCTCATGCCTACACTTTTGACTGAGGAGACTCCATCGGAGAACGAGCATGACGGCGATCTGGCCAAGGCTGATGACCAACTCGAGCACAACTTCGATGACAAGCTGCTGGCTGGCGAATTAGATGGCAAACTTCACGAGCCACTCCCTCAGGGGGGGAATTGCCACGCCCATGATGGCTCATTCCCCAGCGACTCTGCACACAGTGCGTATGACACGGCGGCATCGCACTTCCCTTCGATCCAAAGCCACGGGAGGAGAATGAGGAGGTGCAGGGGGGCGGGGAAGGTACCCCTTCTCTCCGCAGCTTGTCTCGCTTCGCCACCCCACTCCAGGCTGAGGAGGAGAAAGAAGGAATCGGACACCGGTACGGACCCGGGCATTGACACAGGTTCGGACACTAGCACGAACACTGATAAGCGGGTGGAGTCACACCTTCCCACTCCTCCCTCAGAGGCTAAGGGGACAGTATGGGGTCCTCCTCCTATGCCCCCCCCCCCGGTTCCCACATCGCCGACCAAGGGGTGCTGGATGCTCACGCGATGCGACACGTAGGCAGTCCCTTGACTTTGCTTCAGCGTCAATCCATGCCTGAACGCGAAGTCGAATTTGACCCGCCTACGTCGGGCCCCCAATTCGAGACGGACGAAGACGAGGATGCGCCTTATCGTGGCCTGAGTTTTCCTCTACACTCGTCCTCTACCCGTTCGGATGCTACCCCGTACCCCAAGGATCCACCCACTTCCCAGGCTCCCACTGAGCACCCGGGGGAAGACACGCACAGCGCCACCGCAAGCCTGTCCGAATGGGGCACCACTTCATCTCGTGCACAATCACAGCGCAAACCCGCAGGCGCGGAGGCCGCCAAGGAACAAGCAGATGCTGTGGATAAGAAGCAGGTTTCGTCCCCTGAGAGTGGGCAGACGGTGTTGACGGACCCATATGCCGATGCAGATGACGACCAGACTTTCCCTGCCGGTTCGCCTCATCCGGCACGCATCTCATTGACTCCCAGTGAGCCACGACACTCTCCCCTGAAGGATACCACCGGTCTCTCCCCCCAGCAGGCGAAACGAAGGGAAGCGGTGCGGTCCTCGCTCGTGTCGGATGCGCAGCGGCGCAGCAGCACCGCTTCTTCCCGGCGCCAGTTCCCCTCTGGTGCCCGTCGCAGCGTTCGGCGCAGTGTCTCTGGTGCCGACGTTTCCAGTCCCCTGGCCGAGGGCACTATGTCCCAGAAAGTTTAATTCTTCTCGATTTTCTCCCCCTCCTCCACCCCCACCTCCTGTCCCCTTTTTCTTCTTTCTAGTAATTCTCCTCCTTTCTCGCTTCTTTGGGCCCGGGTTGAGAGGGCGGCCTTTTGGCGTTGCGCCAACCCTGGGCCCAAGGAATTCTCAGTTCTCTGTTATCTGCTTACTACTCCCTGGTGCTATCCTTCTCTGTTAATCACTGTGCCTGTCTGTGGTTTTAAATAAACAAGGGTACCGTCTCGGTTGTGTTGACGCGTTGACGCACGCCCATCAAAATTGTATCCCCTTATAGGCTGGGCCTTACATCGATCAGAGGTGGCGGCTTTCTCGATCAAACTCTCGGACCAAATGCCCCACATGACGGTATCCCGATGGCGATAACGACCGAGATGTCAATGATTAATGAGAGAGGAGAGTTCAGCGGTACTATAGGCCAAAAAACTTTTTCGGGGGGGAGCTATAATAGGATGAAGAGTTGAAGGACCATACCCGGGCATTTTGGGCATGAATATGGATATGGAATGGACGTACCACTGCGATTAAAGCCATCAGTGGTTTCTTAGGTCTGTTAACGTTTAACCGTCATTGTCTATGTGGAAACGACTCTCGCAAACCAGCCGAATTTGGCCAAGTGGTGCCCCTAAATGCATCTCAACTGACTGATGCGCACTGTGGACGGAAGTTGCTTGTTTCGTACACCTGTGGTTCGTGGCCGGCACAGCCGTCGACGCCGTATCGCTGAAGGTGACAGCCTCCTCACACCAGAGAGAAATGATATTGGCTTGGTGTTGTGGTGAGAGAGTAGTGTAATAAGTGTGGGGGGAGCACAGTGCGTGGAAGTATCAAGAACAGGCGACACCCACACAGTGGTTGCAGTTAGCAAGGACGCGATAGGCATCATGCATCTAATAACCCCGTCCAAAGCCACAGGATGCCTTGTGCGTTTGGCCAAAAATGCCTTCGGTCAGTAGCTCATACAGTCTCAGATCTCACGGCAAACCGTTCATTGCGGCAGAGGATGTGTGTTGGAGGCACATGAGTCGGAGGATGTGTCTCAAAAATGGGACTGCTATCCCAACAGGTCAGCTGGTACAAAAATGAGACAAATCGCATGCACCACACCTACTGATATTTCAATGGGGCCCCGCCCATCGATCACCTATCATCCATGCATCATACATCATACATCGACAATCCGCGCACACACTGACCTCCTGCCGCAATCCCGCTAGCCCAACTGTCCGCACGGCGTCACTGTGTGTGCCTAAAGTACGCTCGCATGCCAGGCACTGGCGCTGTGCCCAGGCGGGCCCAGCAGCACCCGAGCGCCTGAGCCTCGACCACGCCCGCTCCCTGATGGCCACATAAAAGGCCTGCACGCCGCCATCTGGCCCTCTTCTTTCTCCCACCACCGCCTGCCTTCATTCCTGCGACGCCGGCAAACGACACACAGCATCTGCAATGGCCCCGCTCAAGTCGTCTGCCTTCTCCCGCCGCCCGCGCGTCGGCCAGCTTGGCCCGCGCCTCAAGCAGGCCCTCCCGCACAAGGGACACAAAGCCAGCACCCTCCTCCGTCCTTGTCTTATCCCTCCCCTCCCACGCTCAGCGCCCGCGGCACCGTTGCTCCCCACCCCTCCCTGCGCCGGCCCTGCTTCCGATGCCCCGGCCGATTTGCAATCTGCCACGCCGGCGCCACGCCGCCGGCGCTGTTCCTCATCGGACACCTGGTGGCGCAGGAGCACCACCTGCCTCCATCGCCACCGCTGCCAGGGTTGTACCCGCCACTACGCCCCCTCCCGTGTTGCGCAAGCGCTCGAATGAAAACGTCTTTGCCACTTTTGGTACACCGCCACCCAAACGGCACCAAGTGAAGCATGCTCGCATCGCTGAAGACGACAATACCACCCATTATTTCTCACCCTATCCCAATGAAAATGCAAGCGTATGTTCTCTCTCCCTTACATGCCCCCATAACTTGGAAGCTAACCCTGAACTTCATGTGCAGCCTGCTGTTTCCGACGAGGTGCAAGCCGACCCAGTGGAACTGGACAATCTCGCCAGCATTGGTGGCACTCAAGTCATTGGCCCCGTCCTCCGCTTTTCTCGGAGCGACAGCTGCGCCTATCTTCTGGCGCAGCGATACATCATTACCGGGGACCGTGGCAAGACCCCCTATGGACATGCAATGCTGGCCCATGACATGATCACCAACCAAGAGGTGGTCATCAATGTCAGCCACACCGCGACGGACATGCGTGCCGAGAGCATGCGCCAGGCCCGGATCCTGCATGCTGTGGGAGCCATGAAGCCGGACGCCATTGGCTGGGTGCACGTGCGCGAGGTGTTTCTCTACAATCACGACCGCCTTTGCATCGTGTTTGACAACAAATCTTGCACGCTCGACCGCTTTATTAAGCATGACCTCCATGGCCGTGGGCTCCCACTGGAGCACATCCAGGCCATCATGAAGCAACTCCTTCTCTTTCTCGCCTCCCTCCATGACCAGGGCTTCGTCCATGGCAATCTGACCGCAGAACACATTCGGTTCGACAGCACCACCTCATCCCCAACCCCTCCAATAACGGCGAGGTGGTTCCGTTCCTCTCTTCGCCAATGGTCCACATGACTGGTGCGGGTAACATCCGCATTCGCCCCAGCACCAAACCGAGTGCCCTTCCCAAGGCCTACCTTCCCCCCGAGGCGCTGCTTGGCACCCACGCCTGGTCGGCTCCCCTCGACATGTGGGCAGCTGGGTGTGTGATGCTGGAGCTGATGACGGGCAAGCTTCCATTTGGACCCCATCAGCGCGATGTCTGGCCGACGCAGGAGGCGTACAACCAGTACCAAGCGGAGAAGCACGCCTTTGAGGCCAGCGACACACCCCTTTGGCGCAGATGCAGAGCGCGCTGGGTGTGATGCCCAACAGCCTGCTGGCCAATCTTCCCGCCGACAAGCGTCAGCAGCTCTTCTTTCCCGATGGCACTGTGCGCACCACCAAACCGATCCATCCACCCCACTTTCTCGGTACCGGTACCACCAGAACGAAGCGAAGTACATGACCTACGACGTTTGCTTCCGGGACCTTGTCGATCAACTTCTCGAGCCCGACCCCAGCCTGCGCATCTCGGCCGAGAAGGCCTTGAAGCACCGCTTCTTTGACCTCCAACGCGGCACGGACTACCCACGTAACATTCACCTGCCGCAGTAACCGCCATCCGGCTTACGTTTACTTGAACTTTTTATTTGGATCAGCACCCACACTGGCCCTTTGTTGTTCCCACGGCCCAGAGCCCCACCATCAAATCTAGCATGCATTGTGGGCATGTTGAGTGCGTGGAAGGAAGATGTCCAACACTCTTATTGTGTACCCCACGCCAACCAAAATGGGTTGGCAACATGTGGGGAGTGGAACCCTCTCCTGATGAGCGATGAAAAGGACAGATTTAACGAGGTCGAGCACATCCCTCCCTCGGCCCTACCTCGAGGTTTATCCACCTACTCGTCTGCGCCATTATTGGAGCATACAATGGCCAAATCATGTGGTCCATCCGGCCAACTGAGGACGCATCCGGCCCCGTCGGATGTTATGTTTTCTCGCACCGGTTCCTTTTACTTCTGTTCCCGCTTCCCCGTTTTCCCTACCGCGGGGCTCTCGTATTCAATTGAATTGTCTTCTCTCTACGGATGGATTAAGCAACCCCTCCGCCTTTTGTAGTGATATCATTGCCACAGCCGCTATATATTACTGCTTAGCATATATATAGTTGATTATTGCCTAAACCGAACCGTTCATCTTGCAGGGCATGTCGGTATGGTGTCTAAAGCGGGTCCGTTAGCGGGAAGGTGGTATACGAAAGTATCACCGAATGACTAAGCTCTCTCCAATCATATGTCCAATTCTGCATCATGTATTAGCTCTCGCTCATCTTCCCTTTCCTTTTGCTTCTCTGTTCTCTGCCCGATGCCTTCTGTTTCCTCCCACGAACGATCTTGCCTTTCCCCCCACCTCTGACAGGACATTCGTCTTCCTCGGTTAGCCCCGACTGTTACAGAAAGCTTTTGTCGATGTTATAACGGGGGATGGTAAACCAGCGAGTCCGGCGGGTGCCGTGGCAAAAAACGTTTACATTTTGCAATCATCATGTTTCCTTAGACAACAATGAATATTGAATGGACTGGTGACCAGTGATGCATGATGAATCAAAAGTTGGTCAAGCGTTGCATAACAATCCAATAACGGCAAACCGGCGCCCAGTTTACCCGGGTGTGCCTCGCAGTGCCTCCATGTAGCTTGTTCGACAACGGATTCCAGCTTGTAAGTAGATTTGGAAGCGTCGTGGCCAGTAACTCGGTACGACTCAAGTGTATATTACTCCAAATGTACACTCTCCGCGAAGCTTGAAGCTTGAAGCTTGCTGAAGCTTGAAGCTAATAAGCTTGACGACGACTGTGAAATGGGTGTGACCGCGTGTATCCGGTAAACATGCGATGCGTGTAGACCATGTGAGTTCTGAGGCCCCCCGGTCTCAGGACATCAAATCCTCAGAGGTGAGATCTGAATGATCTCTGAATCGATCTGAGGTGCCCTCTTGGGGCCTGTGACATGTGAGGCCTCAGCCTGAGGCCTGAGGCCCCCCTGAAGCTTGAAGCTTGAAGGCCGGGGAACGTGTGAACGTTGAACTTCAACGTTTTGAACTTCAACGCTGAAGAACGTGCGGAATGTTAACTCAGCGTCGAACGTGGGAAACGTGTAGCGAACGCGGTTTGAGCGCTCAGGCTGAGCGCGCTGAGCAGTGGAGGAGCAGCGGGCCAGCTAGGGCCAACTAGGAATACATGCGCGTGTTCTGGGAAAACGCGTGCACGCGGGCCTGCGTTACAAGTTACAGGTTGCACACTAAGCTTTCAGGCTCGCAGTTACCGGTTAAATTGTGCACTTGAATGAGAACTAGGAACTAGGAACTAGCAACTAACTACGACATCAAATTCAAATTTCAACCCCGGAACAACTCTTCGACACAGTTCGGCAGCCGAAACAGATTTGCGGGATTCGGCATCATGCATCACATGCATCACGTGTCACATGTATCATACATCATGCATCATGCACCATGCATCAGAGCTCAGCGTCATGCATCATGCATTACGGGGTGCGTGACGAAATGAGTGGTACGCATGACGTGCATGACGGGGCCAATTGGCCAACCCTATCGGCCCGAGCACCCCGGCACGGAGCAACTACTGAGCGCTCAAGCTGAGCACCCGAATACGGACGAAATGCGCGGCCATCGAGCGACATCATGCATCCGCTATCATGCATCCCATATCACCATGCAACATGCAGCGCGCAAGTTCACTCGTTTCCAATCCAACCGCCAAGTGCAGTGAGCGAGCCAGCTGGAACGGCCCGGAACGGCACCACCCGGCCGACGCGAACAACTGCAGCCCCGCCTTGTTGCCAGTCTGTCACAGCGTGCGTTATGCGTGGGCGATGGACTTGTTCGTCGTCATTAACGTTTAACGTCATTAATCATTGATCATCGACATCGCGGGTAACCGGTAAACGGTAACCGGCAACCGTCGGCAACGGTAACCGTGACGGGACCATGCAACCGTCTGTTGTGGCCATCATCCCCACCATTCCCTTCGCATCGCCATCGCCATCGCCTCTCTCTCTTCTCTCATATACCATGCCCGCTGGCCAGGGTCCCTCCAGCAACCCCTGGCGGCGCTCCACGGAACCAGGTTATCATCATGCCTCGTACCTGCCCCCGCCGTCCCACGCACCTGGCACTTCCTACTCTGTGCATGGGCTCCCCACTATGGACACAACCGAACACACGCCCCCCACGCTTCTTCCTATACTACGCATGCCCCTGCTCATCTCCAGCATCCGTATGTCATGGCGCCCGACCACCACCACCACCGGCAACCGGGCCATTGGGACCAGGGCATGTATCCCACGCCACCCACCCCGACCTACCTACCGCTCGTCCTACGCACCAGCCGCTAGTAGCCATCGCCATGCGCTTCCTCCAGCTGCCTCACTCTCTGCTTCTGCGTCGGTACCGGCTCCGCCAGTAGCTGCGTCGTCATCAACTCCTTCTGTATCCACCACACTCGTCCCTCCCTCCACGTCATCAGGTGCATTGCCCCGACGTGCTCTCTCGCCTCCAGTGCCTTTGGACCCCGCAAGCCAACCAGATTACTTCAGTCAACCAGTCGATCCAGCAAGGACCACACGTCCAGCTACACGCTCTCTAGATCAGCCACCACCCCAGGAACGGAAGGAGAGACGCAAACGACAGCGTGAGCCCGATATACCATCAGCCACCCCGGAGAGTAGTACGGCCAAAGACCCTCCGCGCAGCCGCCTGCAATTCAGCTGTGCGTACCCTTTGCAACCGAGAGAGGGGATCAAGCTAACCGATGCAAAGGCACCGAGTGTCATCGCCGTAAGCAGAAATGCAACCGAGAGCTGCCATGCAACCACTGCACGGCGCGCAAGGTGCCGGAGCTTTGCCGCTCGTTCCAGCCGGGTGATGATACTCAAGACCTGACTGCCCGGGTTGCTAAGCTCGAGAGTCTGTGCGAGTATCTTCCGTCTATGTCCGAAGTGTTGCAGCAGCTTTCGTCCAAGCAAGATAAAGCGGAGGTAGTCTTGCAGACCCTCCTCCGCAGTGCAACGAGGGCGTGGTCTCCGGAGCCGATGAGTCCCAAGTCGCTCCCTCGGACGTCCCTTCATTCCTCATCCGAGCAGGATGAGGATTTTCCGGTGAAGAACATGGACCACAAGACTGGAAAGTATTCCTCTTCCGGGGCGATGGCGGTGCCACTCCACAAACTTCTGGACACCATTGGTGACGCGACCGGCGGGAAGAAAGGTTCCCTTGAACCTCTGGAGAAGACCCAAGAAGAGGGACGAGATGATGTGCTGGGCAGTCCTATGCATCGTCTCGTGGGTGACGACTCGGAAGGGGGAGGAGATAATAATTATTGCTGCCTTACTTCGATTCGGTGTAACGGCGGAGGAGGTCAAGGCATTGCATGATTGCTTTCCGAGCGAACGCTTCGCCCGTCATCTGGTCCATTTCTTTTTCTATGAGGTCAACTGGATGCGTGTGCCTCTCCCTCAAAAGTACATCATGGCGCAGTGGGAGCCATTCTGGGACCAAGGCATCCTCACAATTAACAACATTAATTCGGCCGCCCTGCTCCTTGTCACATGCGCTGTTTCCATCCTGTCCTGCCCTCTGAGCGAGCTAGACCGGTCGGAATTGCAGTCCTCCATTCATTTGAGCAGAGGGGAAAAGTCGCGGATGTTGGCGGCACGAAAACTTAACTACACAGCTCTCCGGTTGCTCGTGTTATCGGATCTTCTGGGGCTGGAGGACATGCCAAGAGTTATGGCCTTCATCCAGATTTCCCGTTTCACCTTTTTGGATGGCAAGTTAGACGAAGCTCACGCTATGCTGGCCCGCGGCGTGCGTACCTCCTTCGCTCTGGGACTGCATCGCGATGGAACCCGTCTCGGGTTCGATGCGGTCGACACGCGCTACGCAGGGTGGTCTGGGCTATACTCCGGACGTTTGACAAGGCGATCGCTTTTATCATCGGTCGGCCATCCGCCATTATTGATGCCACTTGTGACACCAAGGCGCCTGATGATGTGGCATGGCAAGAAGAGTGGCCGTACTTAGCCGGTCAGCGTCCTAGCTTGTCCCCGGTGAGGTGGAACAACCAGCCCATTCCTCCACCCAGTGTCCACGTCCCACCTGCATGGCCTATGCCTCCCTCCTTAACAAACTCGGTGACTTCTACCACGAGATGATTGAGCTGAATCAGACGGTCGGACCCGAGATATCGATGCGGACCTTTGGGAATACAGTCCATAAGATGGACACCAAAATGCTTTCATTCCGGGACTCTCTCCCGTCTTACTTTCAAGTCACCACAGCTACCTTCACGACCGAAACCAGTGTGTGGGAACAGCCGCTGGACAACGAGCTCCCCTTCTTGCCCACTCAACGCTTCGTCCTTCAAGCGGAAATCCATATCTTCCGCTTGCTCTGTATCGCACTTATCTCCTCCGCGTTCTCGCCCATCGCCCGAGTCGCATGTCCAAGCTCTATCCCTCCACACGGGCCAGTTGTGCCCGCATCGCTTTGGCCGATATTGCGAACAGGTCACACTTTATCCTTGCCCTTAATGCGGCCTTTGCACCTCGTCGACCACCTGTGATGTACAGCTTCCAATTGGCGCTTGTAAGCCCGTTCTACGCTCACATCACTGCCGCCATGGTACTGCTTCTGGAAGCGTCCCAGTCCACTGATGGAGTGTCCTTTGCTGATTCAAGCCTCTCCTCCGACCCACCCGCCCAAGGGGAGGAGGTTTCTGACTTTGATGTCTATCGATTGCTCTACCAACACTTGAACCGGTACGTGCGGCAGGCGGCCCCGCGGGGCTCACATGCTGCATCTGTCAGCTCGGGATCCGTCTCGGCTGGCACCGAAGCGGATGGGCGAGAACGCGAGAATGAAGTACTCACTCTCTTCTTGCAAGGATCGCTCGACTGCGATCTACATACCTTCGCCGTTCGCGCACCTCCCCCGATTTGGAGATGAAGAATCAAGAGAGAAGAAGAGATAAGAGCCGAGCCGACAAGGCAAGAGACAACAGAAGACCATCCAAACGATTCGGCCTCGCCGCCTCCTCCCAAGAAGACCCCCCTAGACTTGCAGAATGGCATCTTCCCTGCTGGCCCCGGGAGCGACGATCTCGATCAAGACCTCCTCTCCACGTGGGCGCACGCTGCTTCGTCGCTCGGATTGAATCAGACGGCTAATGGGGTTCGGTCTTGGGAAAAGAAAAGCGCCCCATACGATCAGGGCTTCCCCGTCATTCACCCGACAATTTTCTGACCACCCCTTGTCCCAGCAGGGCTTCGACCTTTTTGAGAAAGAATATCACTCGTCTTGGGAACCAGACCCTATCTATCCTCTTAGTGGCACAGGGGCCGTGGCTCCGCCCCCGGAAGAACCTACCGCAGTTCCCGTCCTGGGGCCCTTCGCATCCACTCCATGGAGTTTCCCTTCTCACATCAATGCTCCGGTTGTTGTTTCTGACACTTCCAATGCCCCGTCTGCCCCACCTCTGACTGCGCCATCATCTGTTCCAGCCGGGGCTGCGTGGCGGGAGACGGAGCCGCTAGAGGATACGAGCAGAATGCAAGACTCGCTGGTTCCTGGCGATGCATTGGGCGAACTGTCCAAGGGGTTTATGCCCCGCACTCATTATTGGCATGCTTTCATTGACAAGATTGCCCACGTCGACCCCCCCTCGCCCCCCTAAGCTATTTATCATGCATCAAAACGTGTCCCATTTTCGCAGCGCCTGGCCGCCCCTTGGCTAATGCAGCTAGTCTCTGATGTAGCAAGAGCGACTGACATGAGGCCGGTGTAAGTATTATCCCCTTGAAACAAGAGCGAGAGACCGAGCACACCAAAGAGTGCTACCTTCAGCTTGGGATAGTCGTTGAGGACAATGGTGACGTAGCCCACTAAGGGAGGTACCTTGCAAACAGTTAGCTTTCGGCCAGTGTCCGGAATCCCAAGAAGAGGAGGGGAGACAAACCCTTGGACTTTGCCCACAATGTCATCCTGATGTAGCCACAGGGGGCCTCCATACAACCCGACATCGTCCTGCTCGTTATTGTCGCCCTTGGTGAGGAGGATGCGTTGGTCGGTCGTACCTTGGCTGCGGAGGGGGGGGGTGGGGGTGGGGGTCAGTGGAGTCGCAGGCACCGGCAGGAACGCACATATCGTGGACCTCCAGGACACGGTGGACAATCGGCGTGGCCTGTCCGTTGGATCCGGGAACATTGTAAACGGTGATGTCTCCGATCTGGTAGGGCGTGCTGGGACGAGAGAGGAAGAGGAGGTCGCCGCGCGCTGAAAGCCAGGCTCCATGCTGCCCGATAAGACCACCACAACGGGGTCTCTGTATCTGCGACGAGCGCCAGTGCCTTCCACATACACAGCGCGGACGTGAGTACGCTGAGGATTGCCAGTCCCTGCACCAGCAGGGCACGCAGCCCCACCCGTCGCAACGTTGCCAGCTCCGAGGCAAACATGGCCGGCAGGGATGCGGATGGAAGCCTGCCAGATGGGCAGCCGTCGGCCAGGTGGAGGCGCGGGCGAGCGGGGTAGAGGCCTCCTTCGGCCACGTCACACATCGGTGCAAATGAGGCACGGGGTCTGGCGCCGAACCCTACCTGTGGAGCACCACCTGATGTACCTATCAATATGCCTGTAGTGCTCGCCCAGCGCCGAGATACCGCCACAGACCCCTTCTCCTACACCACCGTCTGAACCCGCTGACATACACACTCGGCCGTCACTGCCACTACCGCTTCCGCTTCCCCCAATGTGCCCTCGTCCTTCCTCTGGACTTGGTGTGGATCTAATACGCCCGGCGCAGCGCCGCGCTGCTTGCACAAAAGGGGCTGTCCTCGTCCCTCTTCCCACGATATGCACTGTGGACTATGTGTGCTGGGAACTTAATCCACCCTGTTCCCCATCAAGGCGGTCTGAAAGGCCCTGCAGAAGCACCCCAATGTTGCGGACAAGGTGAACCATCCAATTGGATTCCAGGACTGAGCTGGAAAGATTCTCCCAACAGAACCTCAAACGCTCAGCGCTCACCACCTCCTGACTTGCCTGAGACAAGTATACATTCTCCCTGTTTCGCTCTCTACTGTGATTTGAGGCTGAGGCCTGAAGGTGTGCAGATGCCACGCCTATTAGAGTTGCGAACCAACAGGCTTGTGAAAGTGTCGACTATCGAATACCTGGAACAAACATTTGCGTTTCCTCCGTCTCACTAGGAGAAAGACCAATACCTTCTTGTTGACTATTAGTCACCGTCACTAGTCACTAATAGAACCGCCACAGGGGACACACAGCTCCGAGTACTAAGTACTAAGTACTAAGCCCTGTCTTTAACTTTGGTTGATATGGCTGTGCATAAGTCTGAGACGCGAAAACACGGGCGCGTCTCCCACATATAGAGGAGAGTCGAGGAGCGAATGCGGCTTAGGCTGGCCCAGTAGCGAGTGCCAACTATTGTCTGGAGCGTCACATGCGTCACAGCCTCAAGCGAGAAGCACGCGCACAGGCTTCCCGCTTCTCCCCAGTTGCTAGTTACTATTTACACCGGCACTCATCACACGCATCTTGCGCCGTGCTGGGCGACGCGAATTTCTCCCAGCACAATCCATCCCTCGTCAGCGTCACCGCCAACCCTCTCTTCCCGGTATGTATGAGCACACTATATAACAACGCCTATGACTGCCTATACACAAACGTCCACGACTCCGCCTGGGACAGTGGGTTTTGGATAAAAATCCCTAGGCCGAATGCTGTGACAGATCCTGCGCCTTGGGCACACAAAAATGGGATATTGCGATGTTCAAGCGCCTCCCTACTAAGGACTGTTGTTGATGGCATGCTCGGTGTTGCATCAATCCCACCAGTCCGTAAGCAAAAACGTATGGACGAATAGGGAATCGAACCCCAGACCTCACACATGTTCGCAACAAAGATGCGAAGCGTGCGCTCTACCAACTGAGCTATCCGCCTACTTGCGCATTTGCTGTGTGACGTTTACTCATACAACATCATACAAAGAAACGAGCATCATTAACCAACGCGTTTTCACTTGCGCCCCCTTTGGAGGTCGAGGTGGATCGACGCTCTCGTATGACAGCACGCCCAAACCCGCGAGTGTTCAGCTGAGCGAGATCACTGGTCACTTCTCAGCATGAGAAGATAAGGAGTCCCATTTGTCCTCCAGTAATGGAGCACGATAATAGAGAGGAAGATGAGGGCGGAACAGATATACCGCAGGTGGTTACGGATAGGGGAAGTATATTCGAAGGAGGCATATGCACCAGAAGTGGCTGAGGACGGTGCCCAGTATATCCTTACACGATCGTTTTACCTCCGAAGGTTGAAGGACATCGAGCCAACGCCTAAGTCTCGAAGAAAAACATGGGTTGGGACAACTCCCTTGCTTTTCATAATCTTTTCTCGGTGAACAGTTGTGCGAAGGCGAAGAAGAGACTATAGCCGACGTGCAATGAGGCGCAATCATATATGGGACATCCTGCTTCACTGGCTGGGAGTGCCATTATAGGGAGCTGATCACGAGCACAGGGGTGACCGGTTGACGACATTTCGAGTGGAAAGTGGGGTGTGAGGAGAGAAGGAAAGAGCAGAGGACAAGCAAATCCAGAGAATAGCCCAAAAGAAAGCGTAAGCAGGATGGACAAATATCAAAAACGTATTAATACAGAGAGTTTGTTGTCTAGGTAATTGGAACACAATAACTACTCTTGTTTTCCTTCATGACCCAAAATAGTGCATATTTGGCTATATGCTTAGTACTTATTGGCTCTCGCTCGTATCCCCCACCTCTTACACCTACATATCTCTGTGTACCCTTGTGTTGCAATGTTCGACAGCAAACATAACTTTGTATTTTAATAGCGTATAGTCTGTGGGACAGTATATTGATGAGAAAAGGCATCCTTGCTCACTAAGTACTAAAGAGTACCATTAGCTTTTGTGGTGTCACAAGTAATAGGTGTGAGTCCAAAAGATCCTACGAGGGTAATAAGGCCTAAGGGTCAAAAGGGACCGAAGGCGAGAAATCAAATGAAATGCTTTACCAAAACGTACCAAAAACATCATCCTCGGTGAGTTAATAAGCCGCGGTGATATATGATACCTATATACGAGTGTTTTGTTTGAGACCCCAAAAGCGACGAATCATCCACCCTAGTACGTATTCGCCTTGCCTAGAGGTGATGGGGGTGGCAGTGAGGAGTAGATTGGGGGTGTTAAGTAGCGAGCTTCCTCTCCCACGGATGGATTTCCTTTTCAGTCGGGTTGTTCTAATGCATTGTCACTTCTGTTAGTTATTTAAATTGTCATCAGTGTACGTATAATATTGTTCGTTGCGCAGTGATCCGCAGACACTTTAGGGCAGTGGTTACCCCGTTCGCCTGCTATGTGTAGCACCTTGCTCCAAGGGCCAGCGAATCCTCTCTGAGGGCGTGAGTTCGAATCTCACAGGTGTCGTTTTTTGGTCCAGCTCCGGCCGTTCTTCCTGTTAGGATGAAGTATTGATGTTCAGTCTGAGAGCGAAATGTTGAGACCAAAGATTCTACATGAAAAGGGGCTTCATAAAGCTTGGCCCGGGAGTGTGCACAGCCTTGTTTCGTTGGTGGGTATATATGGCAGTGTGACCGTTTGACAGACAGACGAGCCACTGGCGGTGGTGTGGTTTTTGATTCTTCGGCGGTGCATGTGGATTATCCAAAACCATCGATACAACATCAGTCCCTACTGTCGGCGAACAGGCGGAGATGGCCGTGGTGACCTTAAGTGCAACAGGTGTCAGCATGTCAGGTCCTCAAACTGAAGCTCCTGTTGAAGAGAGGGAGCAAGAGAGGGAGTATATTGACGCAGGACGCGGGACGTGGTGTGTATCCGTTTGTTCATAACTGACGGTTACCGGTTTTACCCTCCAACACATTATTGCATGATCGACATGACCATGAGATCCGACGCGAAGGTGAACTTCACCTCCACACTACTTTGGTATGATTATTCCTATAGAACTTGCTGGTGCTTTCCTAGTTTCCACATTTGGCGTCGGTTCCGCCAGGCAATGAATGATTCAATCATTGATCTGAACGATCTGATCTCTGATCGGACAATCGTCTTCGCGATGATGAGCTTCACGCTTGAAGCTGGAGGCCTTGAAGCTTGAAGCTTGAAGCTCGAGGAAGCCTGAGGCCCTGAGGTGACTACTAAGCAACTTTGGGACTATACTAGTCCCGGAGAGCTTCAAAAAGGCTTCTTTATCGATTACTAGAAGACCACCGGGCCTACGGCCCGGTCAGCTGGGGCTTCGCCCCAGCTTGGTGCTTGGTGTACCGTCGCCACCTTAGCCACCGTTCCCCCGTCGCCATCGTAGCCCCATAGCCACCATTCCACGCTGGAGGAATTTTATCACCCACATGTGCATGGCTGAGCGCGGGGGGTGGGTTGCGGGGCTGCGGCCCGCGCAAACAACGCAAACAAATAGGTAAGCAACAAATAGGTAAGCATGACGTAAAGTAAAAAGGGGGTCTGCGTTATATAGCGTTCCCCCTGTCCCAGCCTTAAGCTCTGTCAATGATGTGGATTCAAAAAGGGAGATCCTTTAAGCTTTGAGCACACGCACAGGTCACCCTGGTCACCGGACTTCTCACCAGCGATTGTTTGCGGACATGGTGAACACGTTCACTGAATGAGGTGACGTGAACGCGTCGGAAAGGACCCAGCAACATGTGGGATACACATGTGATGGGACGTGGGACGTCGCATGTGACATTGTGACTGGACGCTGGACACTGCCTGCGCTGCCAAGCGCTGTGAGGCCTGAGGCTCAGGCCTGAGGCTCAGGGACCAATAAAACGCGAAATTTTATGCACTCAAGAGCATCTTGATTCGGAACGCGAACGCTATTATACCGGTCGCGGGTATATAAATCGCCCCCACACCGTGTAGTATTAGTCCTTGCTGTTTTTATAGAGAGCTTTGACCACACCGATGGTTATTAATGCGCTCAACCACACTTAACTCTCCTCCATCCCATCAGCCGCGTGCTGCCTCCTGCTCATCGACAAGCAGGTTCAGGCCTCCGGTTCTATATATGGGTTATAGCGCCAACAAGCAACACACGCTGGATAAGCAGGTTGGTTAGGTTCATCGAGTTCATCGTTTCTTTGTCTATGGTTTTGGACGTAATTGGAGGCAGCTGTCATGGCCCTCTTATTGTGTGTGCATTCCATTGACAGAGCTTAAGGCTGGGACAGGGGGAACGCTACGTCTAAACCGAACCGTTCATCTTGCGGGGGTTACTTGGAGCGCCACCAGATTAAGGGACCAGGGGGATCGCAGGTATCAGGACCCTCCGGCTCACGCCATCCGGTCCGTACCCTAGGAAGCGCGTGTGGACACGGAGGAGGAACGTGGTTGACATACGAGCGAGGAACCATTTCCACTGAGACTTAGTAGCCAATCCTTCCAATGCGCAAACAACTTGCGCCGTCTTGGTGCCGTAGTATCCTCGCGTCGTCAAAAACCAGGGGGAAAACGGTTCTTGAGTGCGTCCTGTACTTGGCGTTCTTGTCGATAAGTAATCCGGTAATTGGCAATCCTTCCCTCCTCTCCTTCCTTCCTTCCTCCCTTCCTATTAGCCAGTCTACTCTCTACCAACGAAGCCTTTGTCTCCTTGAGTACCTGGTTCTACCCGTCTCCCCCCGACCCTTTATACTACCACACACACGGAGAGAAAGTCGTCGCTTTTAGCGCCCAATACCCCACACTCAGTATACACAACACACATGTGACATGCAACACCTGTCGTGTGACTATGTGACGTGACATGTGACCTGTAGCTGGTGCTGTGCTGCGACCGGGTGCGTGTCGGACAGGGGCCAGGTGAGTCCGGTGACCGATGACCACTGACCGGTGACCAGGTGAGTACTCAGACTGAGTACACTGAGTGACTGACTGAGTAGCTGAGTACCGAGAGTGCGGGGAAAACAGGACTCGGTATTCAGTTGCACACATGCAAGGTGGTTTGCCACGATGCGTGGGGTGGATCCCAACAAGCAATCGCGATGTGCTCAAAGTATTGTGGGGAGGCGAGCAAGGCAAAGGGGAGATCGTGTGATGCAGTCAAGGGGAGGCCGCCCGGAGGGGCAACAGGGAGGAGCGGAACAGGGGCGGAACAGGGGCGAACAGAGGCGGAACGGGGCCGCCTGGCCGCCTCGCACAAGTATTTACGAGGAGTGCAACGACCGATGAGCAGGGCCAGAGAACGGGTTGGGGTGTCCTATATGTCCAGGGCCCAGCGCCCAACGGCGACCAGCCTGACACTCGTACTCAGACTGAGTATCGGACTAAGTACTCAGTGTGCTCAACAATCGCTCTGTCGAGCCACCGCGGTCGCTCGTGTGTTTTGGCCAGCCTCCCTTCAGTCCATCTTCAAGCAGCTTCAGGCCTCACCTCAGTTAAGAGTTCCTGATAAGAACCTGGAATCTGGATGGTCCTCGAGGGTGATGCAAACGCACTGATGGTGGTGGTGGGGTCTAAGCCAACCAGCAACGCCTACTGAGGAACATCAAGCAGCGAGTGGCCACACACCAGGGACTATACTGTTGAGCAAGGAAAACAGGGGAGAAAAAACAGAACTCCCAAGCATGAGGAGGAACTGAAGGGACATTGGCCAAAGCACGAGTCACCCGGTGGCTCAACAGTTCCTTTGTTTTCTCGTTTCTGCTTTCCTTGTTCCGTGGCCTAGCCCCTGGTGGCGACTGGCTGTGCTTGATGTTCCGCAGAGAAGTTGGTTGACGTAAAACTCCTGATCTCATCGACCATCGATCATTATCATGCATCACGCTCAACCGCTTCCTTACTCCGTTACACGTCACATGCATCATTTGTTTCATGTTTCATGCCGCATGTCACACGTCACGTGTCACACAGCATACATCACGCATCATGTCAATCGCACGTTTGATTACGGGGATCTGAGATCCGAGATCGATCCGAGATCTCGCCTGGAGTCGTGCTGCGTGACGCGTGATGCATGATGGCCCTCCAGCGTAGTGCAATTTTGCACTAACCCGCACCCAGGCCAAGTTTGGTGCGTTGCATGAGGCAGTGCGGGAGCCCATTCTCCAGCTCCTACGCTCCATCCCCGACACCCACGTCCACAACGAACCTATGGTGGAGGAAGAGGATGGGACGAGGCGCGGACGGAAGGCACAGCGCACCGATTACCGCGTGATGGGGCCCGGAGCACTGGGAGGAACCGGAATGGAGGTAGACCACACGCTGCGCGACACGGGATCGCAGGAGGCGCAGAGCGCGTACCGGCGGGTGGTGCATGAGAGCACAGCGTCGCCTTTGGAACGCCGGGAGAAGGAACTGCTTCGGCTGCTTGAACAAGCAGAATGCGACAAGAACGCCAAGTACCAGGGACGCACTCAAGAACCGTTTTTCCCCCTGGTTTTGACGACGCGAGGATACTATGGCACCAAAACGGCGGGCAAGTTTTTGCGCATTGGAAGGAGTTGGCTACTAAGTCTCAGTGGAAATGGTTCCTCGCTCGTATGTCAACCACGTTCCTCCGTGTCCACACGCGCTTCCTAGGGTACGGGACCGGATGGCGAGAGCCGGAGGGTCCCGATATCCTGGCAATCCCCCTGGTTCCTTGACCTTAGTGGCGCTTCCAAACAACCCCCAAGATGAACGGTTCGGTTTAGACGTAGCGTTCCCCCTGTCCAGCCTTAAGCTCTGTCAATGGAATGCACACACTATAGTGTTGGAGGGTGGTTATGCAATGGTCTAAGCCAACCAACACCAAATACAACACTTATACCGTGAGGCACACTAAGCAACCAGTCACTACCGGGCCTGGCCTGCCTGGCCGCAGAAGGAAAGACAGAAGTCAGAAAATAGTGGAGCTCCTAGGTCTGAGGAGGGGCTAAGCACGCTGCCGTTGAAGGGACCATGGCGCCTTGCCCAGCAAACGCAAGACCACAGGCCAC
This sequence comes from Moniliella sp. 'wahieum', assembly GCA_003971905.1. Taxonomy (NCBI): domain Eukaryota; kingdom Fungi; phylum Basidiomycota; class Moniliellomycetes; order Moniliellales; family Moniliellaceae; genus Moniliella; species Moniliella sp. 'wahieum'. The sequence goes on from RSEE01000020.1 coordinate 265,179, forward strand.
ACTCTGTGACTTAACAATGAACACATCATGCCGATCACATGTGTCCTGCGTCCCTTGTCCACCGTGTCAGACACCAACATGCAACAAGGCCTGGGTGCAGTACAACATATTGGACCCGTATCATATACTAGAGCTATCGGCGCTACTGACGCTCAGCAAAACTCCGAGCCACGAACAGACAACAAAGCGCTGAGCCATAGGGGCACAGGGACCACCCTGGACCACCCTGGATCACCCCAGACTATATACTTTACATAGTGAGTGAGTCTTAGCGTTCAGGCGCTCAGTAAAAGGTTGAGCGTTGAGCTGTAGGCTAGGCTCAGGCCCTCAACAGGCGCTGAAGCGCTGAAGCTGGCTCAAGCGCTCAAGCTTCCAGCTTCAAGTCGGTCCGCCATCCGCATCCTATACGCCAGAGCACGGCCGCTCCCTTCAGGCCACAGGGCCTCATCCATGATCATCGACTATCCGCAACCACCGCGGCTTGATTCGCCATAGGCGCTGTGACCGTGACGTGTGATGCATGATGCGCGACGCATGACATATGCCCCCAATGGCCCTTTCTGACGCGTAGTATATGGCCTAGGCGCTGGTGGCCCCGGTCTACGCCCATGGTGAGTGGACGAGGTCGAGTGGGGTATTGGGATCCAAGATCGATCTGAGAGGCAATCGAAATGATTAACGACCCCTGGAGGTTGGGGGGGGGGGGCTAGGCCTGAATCTCTGGCCTCACGCGGACCGTCACGTTCAGCCTTATAGGCTTTAGGCCCCTTAAGCCGTAGACCCCTTAGACGCTTAGGTCTTAGGCTCCTGGATCGTGAATTGCGTGGCAGGGGAGGGTAGCACAGGCGCGCGCAGTGGCAGGTTTAAGCACGTCCGCGTGTTGAGTGCATTGATTATTGAGCACAAGCACCGCATGTGTTGGGTACTGAGTTTTTCCTCGGTGGACCCGGGCGAGTACGAAGGACAGGGTGCAGCGGCGTGCGCGTCCCAGGGGAAACGTCACACGTCACACGTCACATGTCACACGTCGTTGCATCACGTGTCACATGTCACATTGAATATTGAATGTCTAGCGTGATACGATACAAGCTGCCTGCGGCATATGTTGCTGCATGTGCCCATCCATGCGTCCGGCGCTCACGCACCGCTAAAATACACACGCCCATTCGGCTCCCGACCCGCGACCCCTCCTGTTCCCCACCTCCCTCTGCCCTTTGATTGGCTCTTGCTCGTGGCCTGGCTTCCTGCTACCACCACCACCCTTCCCCGTCGCCCAATCTTTCGCAACCAGACGCCTCCCGTGCCTATATCCGAGCGCTAGTCTCGACTTCCGCCTCCGGCCCGAATTTCCAATTGCAGCCACCAGCAGCGGCACGCAAGAGTCTCCTCCTTTGCCTACGAGCTGCCGCGGCCTGTCCTTCTTTCGGTCCGTTGCCGGTTCCTTGGCGTTGCCCATATTGCACTTGCTCGCCGGCACTTGCACTTCCTCCCGCTCAGCGCTCACTCACTCGTCACGGCGCCCCTCTCCACGTCGCGCACTCCCTACTGTTGTTATTCGACTTCCAGGGCCCATTTCTGCTCAGCCTGAGCGCTCACCCTTTCTGCTCACGACACGCCGTATCTCCGTCGCGCCACCTAAACTGTGCGCTACCCGCGGTTACCACTACTAGTCGCCCAGTCCCATCGCCCTTTGCCGGCCATACTAAGTAAGGTTGCGACTGAGCCCACCTTGTTATCCCGTGGGCCCCACACACCTCACCCGCCTCTTCCCTGTGTCCGAATCAAACTATATCGTTGCTCATTCCATCTCGCGCCTGCAACCACGCCCGCGCCCACATTTACGCACCTGACCACGACCACGACCACGTCCACGACTACACTCACGCCGACCCCACCTCACCCTTCTCGCCCCCTCTCCGTTGTTCTTTAAACCATGACGACCTCGACTAAGACTTTTACGAAATCCGCGCGTTCTTCCCATCTCCTCGCGATCCCGTTCCGCCTCGTCCATTGAACCACCCCCTCCCTCTTCGACGTCAATGGAACGACCACAAGCGATGCATCAGTCCCCCCGCTGCTCGGAACGAGCTCTATGGCTATGCCCTCTGGCGTACCTGTGTGAAGAAGTGGTGCTTCGTCTCTTTGCCTGCCCGACTACCTCCCATTCCGCCCGACGGTCACGATCAAGTACCTTGTCTATGCTTCCGTCGGTGCCGTTGATCGAGTTTATTGCGTATGCGCTGCACCGTACACAACTACCCCTGTTGGTTATTTACCATGCGCTGTACCTATTGCGTCGTCTCAAGCACCGCTTCCCTTTTCGCGTGGCAGCTGTGGCCATCGCCTCTTCATCTCTGCTCTGATACTGGCAAGCAAGTCGATGTGCGACGATACGTACTCCAACCAGTCCTGGACCATCGTGTCGCACGGATTCTTTACCTTGCGCGATATCAACACGATGGAGAAAGAAACTGTTTGCCTTTCTCAACTACCGCGTCAACGTACGGGCAGAACAGCTACTTTCCTTTGCTCACCTACTCGAAGCAGGCCAGCTGGACCGTGCCCTTCTGCCCCCGGACGAGCTGGAACGGCAAAAGAGCGAACAGGAAACACCAATATCCCCACCCCGTGCCGCTATTGCCTCTTCCTCTTCCTCCCCTGCACCTTGCCCGATTCGGCAGCTCACTCCTATCGATCCACGCCACCGTCTTCAGTGGATTCTGATTTAGAACCCGAGTGGGCGCCTTGTTAATTTTCTAATCGACCTCAGGCCTGAGCTTCAGGCTCTGAGGCCTCACCGGTTGCTTGTGCTTGTTTGCGTCCGAATTGCATCCACGATATATGATCTTACGGGTTCCCATCAATTTCTAGTCGATTGCCCCTGGAGCGAGTTTTCTTGCGGTAGTAGCTGTGTTAGAGGGTACTGCTAGGGTTCTCCAGCGCGGCCCTCAATGGATCGGTGACGCTCGCCTAGCCGAGCGGAAGCGTTCCGCTCGCAGGCCGCGCACGCCCTGCTCGCTCCATCTCCCTTCTCTCTCTCCTTTCTCCTTCCCTTCAGACGTTGCTTGAAGACTTGTGGCTCACCCTTTGCCTTCACGCCTTGTCTGAAGTACGCCTCTGCTTCCTTTCTTGACCTGTTGCTCCTCACAATGAGACGTTGCTTGAAGACTTGTGGCTCACCACTTTGCCTTCACGCCTTGTCTGAAGGCTGCTTCGCAGCTGATCCATAGGATCGCGAGTGCTCCCAAGTCGCACTCTAGCAAGCTGTTGTAGTCGGGCCAAAATGGTTGAAAAGGCTGGAAGGCTTGGCGCTTCAACTGTGGGAAGCTTAAAACTGTGAGAGTACTTGGTAACAGACAGTAAGAACTCCGACCTAGTATACTCTCCACATCAGGTCTCAGTCCCGCAGCCTCAGAGGGACTCAGTGGGCCTCAGGCCTCAGGCCTCAGGCCCTTCAAAAGGCCATCTCAGATCTCAGGCCGCCATATGAGGCGTAATGCGTAAGGCCGGGCTTAAGGCTGGTAATGCTTTATGCCTTGAGGGCACTCAGTACTCAGTGGTCTTAGAGCTTAATACCCCAGTCCGTCCAGTTATTATTAATAGTCAACATTCATGTTGTGTGATCTGCGCGATCGTCATAATTGGATCGATTATTGATATCGATTAAATGTTCGTGCAGAATCATATGATGGTCCAACACAACCAGGGGTTGCTCCTGCGGCCGCACAAATGGCGCTGATGAGCTCATGCATGCAGAGGGCCGCTCACGCGCGTATGGCTCTCTTTGGCAATTTCTCCATCCCATTATCGGCACGGGTGCGCTTCCCCATAGTTCAATGACGATGCGACTCGGAAGCCCTTCCAGAAGGACGACGCTTGCTGCGCCCAACACACCCCTTCCAGACTCAAAGGCTCTAAACCAAAAGGGATATATGATCAACCGACATTGGACGTGCCCCTGAAGGACACGGAGTTTGAAAGATTGACGTTCATGACTATTAGTCCAAGGTTACTAGTTACTACTAATAGTTGCTAGTTACTAGCTAGTTCTGCATAGTATAGCTTTAGTTCACTAGCTTCTCACTAGTCACTTGACTCCTAGCTTCCGAGAATATATTCCCTCAAGTACTTAGTGACTCTGCCTGGGTGCTCAACCAGCGCCTTCGAGCCCCTGCCTTTTCTTTGGGGAGGAGGAGGGGCAGGGTGTATGGGTGTGTGTGGAATCGATAATCGATAAACAGAAGCGCAAAAGTGAGCTATGGGTAACCGGTAATAGTAACCTGTAACGCGTAACAGTATACTATAACGCACGCACGCGTTGCCATGATCTCGTACGATCGTAGCCGCTGCCGCAGGGGATGATCATGTTTCAATCCCAGGCATAGTCTTGGAGCTTGAAGCTAGTGGAGCTTGAAGTTGACGTTCGGCTCACCTTTGCAGTCGTTGAGCTTCTCGAAAACGTATATAGTACGTTGATGAGCTCAAGGAACTCAACGTCATTAATCATTGTCGCAGTGTCACATGTCAACCTTGAAGCTTGAAGCTTTTCAAGCTTGAACGTCTTCAACGTTGAACGTTGAACGTACGTCTCTACTTGTATTCATGGCGTTCGTTCTTCGGATGCATCAGATCTCACAGGTCGGCAAGTACTCCGTACATATCTTCGATGAAAGTTGCCACCTCATTTACTCTCCTCGCTCTCACGAGTACCACATACCTCAGCCGCCAGAATCTCTCTCTCTCTGCCGAGGCTCAATTTCGGCGAGATGAAAGCATTGCCAAATCAAGGTACTAGGACTTGCAGTCAGATTCCAGAGCCACTCCACTGTGAGCTCGGCTACTCAATGCACTTTGTTGGATTCAACCTTCGAGATCCCCTGGGGCGTCCAAGTAAATCCACCGTGCGCCTCGCCCGTCTTTATACCTTCCCCCATCCTGGTTCGCGCAGCAGCCACGACAAGGATACAAAAAAGTGCACATTCGCCAACCACAGTGAATAGGCTGGCCTGGGGTGAGGAGACAAGAGGGGCACGAGCCAGCCCATCCTGACTCGCCCTCGTGATAGAGGGAGATAAGTTCGATAAGTGGGCTTGAAACAGGTACACGACTAAAAGTCCGGAAACAGGTACCCGTACGGATCGGGTCGTTCGGGTTGGTTGTACTCGCTAGTGTCGACCTCCTCATAGCGTTCAAACCTGCCAGGCAGATGCAGATCGTCAGCGATGAGTACACTTTGGGGAATACATAGGGCGCAGGAGACGGGGAAATTGCCTGCGGGAGGTGTTCAACGTACTGGCTGCCGTCTCCGTCCACACCAATTGAGGGAATGTAGGGCGCATGGATCTCTCTCCGAGCCAGTTTGCTCCAATCCACCTCGGCAAACCACAAATGCGAAAAGACATCATGGGACCCCCTAGCGAGGTTACCATACCTCTTGGTCAAATCGGGTGTGAGCAGGTTCTTGAGCAGGTCCTTGACCCCCGTGTCAAAAAATGGGGGGTAGCGCACTTTGCACGCCACGATTTTCTCATACAACTTGATGGGATTGCCATCATCGGTGAAGAACGGTGGATGACCCGCCAGCATCTCATACAGTAGCACTCCCAGCGCCCACCAATCCACTGCCTTGGTGTACGGCTTGGACGACACAATTTCGGGCGCAAGGTAGTCTGGCGTGCCACATAGCGTCCAGGTCACATCTGGCACGTACTTGGCAAACCCAAAGTCGGTCAACTTCAGGTGGCCATCAGAGGCAATCAGAATGTTCTCTGGCTTCAGGTCGCGGTAGACAAACCCATGGGAATGGAGATAGTCGAGAGCAAGCGCCACCTCGGCAGCGTAAAACTTGGCCACCGGGGCTGGGAAGCGTTGGCTCTTTCGCAACAGCGTAAACAGCTCTCCCCCGGGACAAAGTCCATGACCATGTAGAGAAAAGAAGGGTCCTTGAACGTGCCCCAGATATTGACGAGGAAAGGGTGGCGCACCGCGGCCAGCACGGCTCGCTCCGAGTTGGTGTGTTCGACCTGCTTCATGCGCACCACCTTTTCCTTGCGCAACACCTTGATCGCATACGGCCGGCCATTGTGCTGGGAGCGGACAAGATGCACGCGGCCAAAGGAGCCGGTGCCGAGGGTTTTTGGATGGCAAAGTCGCTGAGGGTGTAGCGGCCACTGAGGGTGCGCTGCTGGGGCGTGGGCAGGTGGGGCTGGGCTCGGGGGTGGGAACTAGGCTGCGGGTGGAGGTGGGTGACGGGCTCAGGCGGTGCAGTGAGGACCTGGGCCATGGCGGGGAGGGTGGGGAGAGGGAAGCGGTGGGGGACGCGTTGATGAGGACGGGGATGAGGATGGGGACGGGGATGGGGATAGAGATGGGGTCTGCGGATGGGTTGCTAGTTGGGGTCGAGATTCGAGATAGGCTTTGCTGCAGCTACGCTCCCGCGAGCGCCCGCACATACTGGTTGGGCTGGCACGGGCCTACTCGTGCGTGCGCTGTGTCCGGCTGGGCGTTGTCGTGCTGCCTACTGCGTGCTGCCCTGTGCGGACTCAGACTGAGTACTCAGACTACGCTCTCAGACTAGTGCTCAGACCGAGTCGGCAGTTCAAGTGAAGCTTCAAGTGAACGCGGACGTTGATCGAGGACAGAGCACTGGCGGCTCGGGCGCTGCTATCGGCTGGCATTCGAACCACGCCGCCCAATCGATAGCGTGGCCACTGCCCCCACGCAGCCCGCCACCGCCCGGCCACCCCGCCCAGACAGGGGCCGTGCGCGTCTTGCCACCGCGCCGCCGCAGCATTGCAGCAGCCCAGCCGACGATCATGCATCATGCATCATCTCATCCATCATATATCCCTCGGCTGCTAACCCTGCCCACAGCACACTGCCCCCGTTCTGCGTCGTTTTAGCCGCCTGGTGCGTTGCGCTTATACTGGTTGCAGCTCCGGCCTGCTCAGGGCCTGGCTGCCCACCCAGTCAGCACCCAGTACCCAGCCTTTTCTAGCCTGGGAATCTCAGGGCGGGTTGGAAGCAGACTCACATGCGTGGAGCAGTCATCGATGTCATCCCTGCGCGATCGAACAGAGTGCTTAGTCAGCGCCCTCTCTCGCACTGACCGGTTGAACGATTGAACGATTGAACGATTGAACAGTCCACGGTAGAACGCTGGCTGAACCTCAGGAGTTAATAGCCTGACTAGTTACATTAACTGCAGATGTTCTCGCGTTGGTCTGTGCCGTCCGCGTCGAACACATGCCAGGCATAACTCTCTCCCGGCCTCAAGTCGGCGGTCAAGGCGGGCAGGAATAGAACCCGCGATTCCTTCGTTCGCCTGTGTAGGACGGAAGAGGGGTCAGCTCGGCAGTTGCCAGCAGCGTCCGCTCTCCACACTACACATCAATCGTCTTTTGGCTTAAGCGAAGACGGCGTCGCGATTTCTCTTCATTTTCTCCCATCATTTCCTCACCTGCACTCTGCTCCAGTACGTGCATTACCCACTCTCTGGCCGGCAACCTCGTTTCTAGTGGGAACGAGAGGATCCTCGCCAGTGCTTCCTTTCCCGACTCGGCCACCGATGCAGGGGGGGGGGGGGGGGGTCTGGAGAGAGACATCGTACTCGGCCTGATGGTGCTGTGAGAAACTACAAATGAAGTCCATGGAGTCCCGTAGGGCAACCTTCATTCCCGTACCCCAATATGTTTCACCGCGCCCACTCGCCTGCCCTTCTTGAGCCACTGTGCACCCATCATTCTCTCTCGTTCTATTAATGGCGGCAGGTGATGACATCGTAAATGTATACATATACCTCCTGTTACCCCCTGTCACTTCATGACACCACCCCGAAAGCAACGGAGGAGATTCCATGACTAATAGGGAAGGCAGATCAAGCTGCGAAGAAGACCGAACCTGCACTTTCTCCTCCCCAGCTCACCCTGTGTTGGAGCAGGCCGAATCACCCGCAGCTAAGGATGTTCCGGTGTCCACTCCGATATCACCTCATCGTTCGGCTCTTCCCGTCTGGCCAGGGCAGAGTATCAGAACCCCTCAGTGAAACGATTGGCTTCTCAGCCCCTACCAACCCTTGCCCCTGCCTCGCCTTCGACCTTCATCCAGACCCGTCTTCGTCCCAACATGCCTGTCCTGGTCCCCTTATTTCGAACTTTGCAAGTCCATCCGATTCGTCTCGCGGTATTCAATACTAGCACGAGGACAATCTTTCGTCCACTTATTGTGTCTCAAGCTCCACCACCAAACATCCTGGTCAGACCGAACAATAAACTCGATGTAAATGGTATCCTCTTCCGTCACCTCTTCCTATCGAACGGGTGTCAATCCGACATTCTGCTTATGCATTGGCCCAAGGAGACGGCCAACGCGGCGCTCACACATTCCAGAGTGCTTCTACCAGGGGCGCTTGCCACATTGAGGCAGCAGCGCAAGCCCCCAGTGCAACTAGGCCGATGACGAAACACAGGTCCGAGATCGGGCTTAATGGCCCTCTGACCGCTGCATTGTTTGCCAGTAGGGCTGCCTCGAAGAGGCATGTGCTATACCACTGCAAAAGCGCCGGCCCTCTTCCCCTCTGCCCCAGCTACCTCTTTCTCGGACGCAGTCCTACCGTGGTTCTACATGGTATCAACCTCATGTCTCCAGACCACGCGACACCACCGTTTTTGCCGCCGTTGGTGCCCTGTGTGACAAGTACGACAAGGAGCGTGAGGGAAGAGCGACTCAAGGAGTCATCCTTGACTGTGGTTGGCAAAATGCCACTTTTGAGGACGAGAGGTGAGGCTGTCCCAGCATCTCTGTGCGCCTTACACTCGGATGTGATGGGTCTTTGTTTGCCCCCCCCCCACCTGCTGCTCTGCTTTTCACAACCGAAGAAGCACAGGATGTGGAAGAGCACGAGGGGAGGATGGCCAGGGCGGTGTGTGATGTGAGCCTCGCGGCAATTTTCTGCAGGAGTGGATGCCTACCAGAACGTCTGCCTCAACGGGGACATGAAAATCTACATGGCCTCTCCTTCCCCGGAAGGGTCTCTAGCCTACCCCTTGGGAACGTCCCTGAGCACGCTCTATCCTAGCTGATCAATTTTCGTCCCCCTCCTAGCGACCGCCTTAAGTCCAAGGGCCACCTGTAGATGCCAAGATCAGTCGCCCAATTCCTCTCACTTATTGGGCTTTGATGTGTTTGTACGACGATTCGGATACCAAGGAGATGATCATCTCCATCGGCCGCTTCCAGTACCATTTGGTGCCCTTGTGGTTAGGTGTAGCCGCGTCAAGCGTCCAGCCTTCAAGCTTCACCCTTTCTACGTTTTGAGTTGGACCGCCTTCGCACGTGCATTGGATTTTGCTGTGACTGGCTAGGAAGATAGCATTCACGAGGACGGGTCCGGGTTATCCTTCTCTTGTAGCCCAAGCCACTTCCACAGAGTCCACTCTTCGTATACTTGGGGCTGTGGGGTTACCGTACCGCTCCTGCCAGCCGGGGCGCAAAGTCAACTCGACCTCGCGCATGGTAGCCAGGTTGTTGTAGTAGGACGTTAGGGAGAAGATGTAGGCCGACGTGACCCCCGCCGCTGTGCCAGGAAATAGATCGGTTAGCGATCTTCGGTTGAGCCTACACGAGGGAGAGACAAGAACGTACCAACACCAGCGGCCATAGAGGCATTCCAGGTCATGCCCATATAACGCGAACGTGCGTACAGGTCTGTGCGCAGCAGCAGGCAGGTTAGACGGCAGGCGGAGGGAAGGCAGACACAAGATGCGAGGGGGGAGGGGGGAGGAACGTACAGGTGATGAGCCCAGTGCCGAAACCCATGGGGATTCCCTTGTACTGAGCATTGTTCATCGCCTCGGTGGCATCGACGGCAGAGAGGGTGTCCGCGTAGGCACGCAGGATCTCGGCATTCTCCTTGCCAGGGGAGGGGTAAGTTCACCGTACGGGTCGGCCACATGAGTGGGCTGAGCTGGCGCTGGCGCTGCTTCGGGTGCCCCTTGGGGAAGCGGGCCAGATGCGGCGGCGGCGGATGTGGGCTTGGAGGTGGAGTTGCCCATCGCAGACGCGGGACGCGGTGGGAAGGCAGGCGAGGGAAGAAGATGGCTGATGGGTGGGGAGCGAGGATGTGCAGCGTTGGTTTCAAATTGCAAACTGCTCCGGTGGGGCATGGAACGCGGCGGTCAGTATTTGAAGTAGGACTATTAGGTCTGGTAAAGCTATTAGCAACCAGGAACTCGCAGACATGGGAAGAAAGCAGCAAGTTATAAAGCACCGCCGCCTCGAGTACTGATGGTGGGCGGACGTACAGGAGCACTGTGGCGGCCAACAGCCCCTGTCGCCCTCCCCTCCTCGGAAGCCAGCACCCAGCACCCCACCCCCCCCCTTCGTATTCACTTCCGTACCATCTACTCTCGTTCGGTGGGCCATAATGAGCACCCCCGCCTCCCCCTCGCCCCCTGCCCTGCTGACCAACAGCGACGACGACACCCGTTCGCTCCGCCGCGAAAATGCTCGGCTGCGCCGCCAGCTCAATGCCCGCGCCGGTATTGCGACCGACCTGGAACGCCTCGCGGCCCAGCTGGCGGTCGAGCGCGACCAGGCCGCAAGCACGATTGCCTCCCTCACTGCCTTGGCTGCCGTCTTTTCCCATGGACCCGCCTGGGTCCACATCCTGGCCAACGCATTGGCTTCCGTGCGTGCCGCGCTGGAGACCGCATCGCAGGCCGATGGGACGAGGCACGTGGACACATCAAGATGCTTGGCCCTGCCTTTTCCCTGGCCCAGGGCCTGGGCACCAAAATGAGGAGCAGCAAACGGAGCATCCTCGGCATGGAAACGACCTCCCCCACCCCCACTGGCCACCAACAGGATCAGGATCAAATCGACCGGTTCCAACCAGATCCGTCTGTTGGAACAGATGTGCGAACAGGAGCGTCAGCTGCGCATGTTGGGCGAGCGCAAATGTGCACATGTGCTTCGGGCCTTGCGCGATCCCGAACCGTCATTGGCCGCTTTGGTCAAGGACCGGTCTAGGGAGGCCCCATTCAACCCAGCGCCCCTGATGCACGTGGGCCAAACGCCCCACCATCAGAGGCGCTTCTGACGGAACAAAGGAGGGGGTGACAGCTGATCAAGCCGGCCTGTGGCGAGCTGTCTGTGAGCGAAAAGGACCGGATGGATGGGCGGCTTGCTAAGCTAGGGACCAACCTTATACCGCGCTTGGCCAGTGCGACGTGCTCGAGGAATGCGCCTCAGCAAGACCGAGTCGGAGAGTGATGGGGCCTGTGTGCAACTCCATGTGCTGGCTCAAGCAGTGGGCTGCAAGCAGAGACCCAGCCTGGTGATTCTCAGCTGGTACAACAGGCAAAGGATGAGACCGATGCGCTGACGCAAGCAAAGCAACGGGAGGCGGATGCGCTTGCGCGAGCCGAAAGCAGAGATCCAAGCGCGCCAATACAAATGCGAGACGCATCAAGCACAGTCGCGCGCCGATGCGGCCGAGATGCGGGCGGATAAACTGGCGCGGCAGTTGGACGAGCAGGAGGAGGACCAGGTGCGGCAGATTGCTCACGCGGAACACACCAGCCCAGTCCCGCACCCTTGCCATGGAGCTGGAACAGGCACTGCATCGCTCCAACGAACGAGAGGTTGAGCTTACCTTGCGTCTGCGGACGAAGAAGAAGAAAGTTGCGACAAGCTCATCAAGCGCGCGAGGCGCTTGCGTTGCAGGTGGCTGAGATGCGATCGGAGTTGGCGTTGATGCAAAAAAATGGACGAGGTATGGTTCCACTCCGCACGGTGGATAGAGCGTTGGACTTGAGCGATCGACTTCTGCGTAAAGGTCACCGCTTTCGAATCGCTCCAGAAGACGAAAGACAGCTGGAATCGCGTTTGTCAGATGCGCAACGCAATATGGCCCTGTCACAGCACTCGCAGGAACGATGGAACGTACGCGCGATCAGTTATTGCGCCAGCTCAACTTGGCCAAACCAGAGCGGCTACCCTGGCAAAGGAAGTGCAAGACCTTCGCTACAGCCTAAATAAGGACCGTTTTGAGTCCGAGAGAGGATGATGAGCTTCTCCCCCCCCTCGAGCGGGAGCGAGACGAGACGCTGGCTCTTCTCATGGTTGTGGGAGGGGAGCGCGACGAACTGCAAGCCCGCTTACGGAAGGCAGAACCACTGCACATGCCTCCCAGTGGGAGAAAGAACGGATAGAGGCGGACCTACGACAATCTCAGAGACGGGTGGCAGAAGTGGAAAGCGAGCTACAAAAAGCTCGTGCGGATACCCAAACAGCTCAGCAGGCCAATGAAAATCTGAAGAGAAGTACCTAGCGCAGGTTGAGGCTGAACGAAACCTGCAATGGGGGAAAGAACTTCATCGCCACCTTGGTGCGATGGAAGAAGTCTTCCGGCGGGAACTCGAATCGCACTTGGCCGAAGCACGGATGAATGTGCAATCCGACCGTGCACCTACCCCTGTCACGGTTCCTGACCTGTCACCGCTACAAAACAGGCTGGTGGAAGTCGAACAAGAGCTGACTTGGCCTCTGTTCGGGCGCATGCTTGGGAAGGGGAGCGCACTTCCCTCTTTCAGCTGATCTCTCAGCTTTGTACCGAGGAAATCAAGCGATCGAACGTGCTCATTCGCGGAAGCAGCTGTCCAGCGCCCCTATGCTCGCCTGTATTCCTGCACTGGGCCGGAGGTTCGCACAGAACACGTCCCTCAAGTCTCAAGTAGCCCATCCCAGACAGATGAGGAGGTCCAAACCCTGCGGGAAGCACTTTGTCTCTCACACCGGGAACGAGAGGAAGAGCGCTTTCGTCGTATTGATGCACAGAAGGGGTATGCTGTTGGTCTCCAAGAAGTCCAGCACGCACTGTTGGAGGCTAATCGTGCAAAGGATACCGTTGAAACGCACAAGAGTGTCCTCAAAGAACATGCGCGTGACCTGCTCTGCCGCCTCCAGGAGGCTCAGGAAGATCTGCGCCTTGCTCAGCTGGAGCGAGATGAATTGTACGTGGACTCGATGCAAAAGTGGGGCTTAACATTAACAAGAGAGAAAGTAGGCTAACGATTCCAGCAGGCGCACCCACCTTGCCGCTCTCCAAGCTGACTTGGAACCGCTTCAGGCGACGTTGCCTTGAAGGAGGCAAGGTATCGACTCCCCCTTTGGATCAGGTTACTTCAGATATTGCGAAGAAGAGCTCCGATGAACCGGAACCATACGAAGAAGTGAAGGAAGATACTGAGGAGACGACATTGGTCAATTCCCCCACGCTCTCGTTGCAACGCAGAGCCACGCTGTTTTCGCCTTTGGCCTCACCAGTCACCGCCATCTACTAGTCTGTTCACCCCGTTGCCCAAAAACTAAAGAAGCAGCTTTGGTCCTCGCCTCGGAGTATGAAATCCCCCGCGAACGCAGCCACCCCATCCACGCGCCACGGACCCTGTCAGCATGCGCCTGGCTGCAGCACGGGCTGGCCGAGCCTACGTCCCCCAATGGTCCAGTTTAATTCGCGGACACCCGCGCAGACCTAGGGGGAGGATTGACTAAGGATGCAGCCAACTTACCATAATGCAGCCAATCCAACATCGCCCTGATCATGTTTTCAGTCCAGTTTCACTGCTTTTCCATTATGCATTTCCTCACCGCACCACCACCGGCTGCACATTGTCCTTCCATGTCCCCGTTTCAATTTTTCACTATCCCCAGGCTTCAGCCCCTTCCTGTTTCGCGTCCCATTCGGCCAATCCATGCTCACATTCTATGCTATGCGGAATGCACCGGTTTGGTGGCACCCCCAGGTCAACCCCCTCTTTGTGCAAGGCCAAGGTATGCATGTAGTTCACATGGTTACAAGTCAAAAAAGTCGTCCCCCTCAATTGTGGGAGGCGCCGACTTGGTAGAGGGAGGAGGGGAGGATTGTTTCTTGGCCTCTTTTTCGATGAAGGCGCCTTCGTCTCCACCCGGACTCTTTTAGCTGGGGGTGCTTCTGGCTCACTCTCGGATTCCGATTCCGACTCCGATTCGGAACTAGAGCTGGAGCTGGAGCTGGACTGGAGCTGGACTGGAGCTGGAACTGGAGCTCGAGTCAGACTCTGATTCCGAGTCCGAGTCCAAATCCAGACGGGAGGCCTTTTCCTGTGCGTCCTGTTTGGCATGCGCAGGCTCTTCACTGGTTGGCGAGGTACCTTGTCCTCTTCCTTTTGCAATTCTCGCTTGGCTTGATACCGCTCCGACAGCATCGTCTCGGGCTCTTGTTCCAGGTCACCCGCTTCAAACGCTTTCCTCACCTGCTCGTGGAACTCCATTGCCGACTTCAGCGCCGCATTTCCACTTACCGCATGTTTGGCACGCTTCGCGTCCGACGACAAGTCGACCTGGAGCAGCGACACGTACTTTCGTTCTGGCGGATAAGTCTGTGGCATGTCAGTTGGTCCGCGTCAGGAAAAGGGAGGGGGGCAACATACCAAAATGTAGTGCAGCAACACACGTGCATCGCGAATTCGGTGCTCCAATGTCTTCTTGTCTTGCGGCGGGGCCTTGACGAGCCGGCGCTTCAACTTGGCTACTTGGCGCTCGAGCTTTGTACGCTCAATGAACTTGACCTTGTGGTAGCGCTGGGCAGTATGGGCGACCTTGGTCTGTTCCTCGGCGCGTTGGAGGTCGGAGAGCAGTGCAGCCTCTTGCCTCTCGGCCTCTTGTCGCACATCGGCGCCTACGTTGGGTTTGTTCAGCAGGAAGCGCACGCGCCGCTGGGCCTTGAGCTTGTTGATGGACACGGCCTTCTTCTGGGCACGGGGCCTCGTGTTGGCGCTGGTGCTGCTGGCATCACGCGAGCGGTTGTGGGGCTTGCGCTTGGCCGCCGAGGCCGAGTGGGGCGCCTTCTTGGGGGGCATGGTGGCTGGGGTGGTAGTGGTAGGCCTCGCCGAAGCGCGGAAGGGTGTGGATGATGATGAGCATCTGGGATGCAGGGGGCAGCCGTCCAAAAAAATAAATCGGTGCAAAGCCACCCTGCTGGCGGGGTCGACGGTCACGTGACTCGATGTGGTTAGCGCTAAGCCGCTAAGCGTTAAGTTGGGTCCTCAATATTCAATGACGTCACGCGTCATGGCCCGCGGGGGGCCCGGAGCGGGGTGTTCGGTGGTCGATGGGCGATCGTCCGTCCGCGGCTTCGTCGCTGGCCGACGCACCCGTAGCCCATCCACCCGCCATGCTCACCGCCTGTCTCCGTGCCCGCCCGGCCGCCGTCGCGCTCGGCATGGGCTCCAGCACCAGTCTGGCCCGGTGCATGCGTCCGGTGCCCCGCCGCCTCCTTACCACCACCATCCGCGCAACCGTCCTGCGACCAACACCCCCGCTTTCCTCGCTGCCTATGCCCACCCCGCCCTCACGCCCACCCGTCAGCCCCCACTGTGAACCACACCTCTGGGCTGGCGTCGCGGCCCTGGGGATGGGCGTCGCTGCCTGGAGCGCCCAGGCGGTATATTGTGACGATGGAACTCCTCTTGCTGCCAATGCCAGCGCCGAGCCGCTGCCGGACCCTTCGCAGGAGCCCCCGCCCAAATCCATTGTTGATGCCAAACAGCTGGGTTTTGGGACGGTCGCTGGCATTTGCACTGGGTGTTTGTCAAAAAGGGTCTCAAGTTGATCGCGTTTGCCTTGGGGGGGTCTACATTCTTCTCCAGTACATGAGCTCGCAGGTACGTCTTGCTCTCGCCTCTCTTCTCCCGGGCCGATCAAGGCGGCAGTATGAGTCGGCACAGATACCTAACACGCTGGGCAGAGTTGGATCACAGTCCATTGGGGCGCGTTGCGTCGCGGTACGATACTTGGGTCGACGTAGCAGCTGGGGGCCCCGAGGACCCAGCGTCGGCTCACTCGTCCAAGGCCTGGCGCATCTGGCAGCGTTTCGCCCACTTCCTCACCCACAACTTCCAGGAACGCCACCTTCCTTGCTGGCTTTGTCCTGGGAGTTCGTTTGGGCTGAAGCTCGAAGCATTCAGACCTGCTGCTTAAATGATGACGGACCTGCCCCCTCTCACGCAGTTGGGCTGCCTGTAACTGCAAACTATCGTTCTCAATGGAAGCCGTGCACTCATGCTGCCGTAACTCCCAAGCAAAGGTATCACCACAATGGAGCTCTTAGGAGTTAGGTGGGCCAGAACAGGTCAAAAGCAAACGGAAGGGAAGTAGAAAAAACGAAGAGAGACGCGGACAAATAGCCAGGCGCGTGTTAAGACCTTAGGTCTTATACCTTCCCTTTGACCCGGGGCTTGGGTTGAAACTTGCTCCCTGCCTTCGCGATTGCTTGGAATGGAAGCATACTCTGAGTCGCCGGTTGCGCCCGTTTCTGACTCGGTTTGCTGGGCTCCTCTTCTGAATGGGCACGTAGGAAATCACGCGCTTTCTTGAAAGCAAGCCAGCTGTTGCCACGGCGGTCTAGAGGGTCGGGAGCACAGGCGTCCCGCACCTCGTGGAGAGTGGAAAGTCGGTCAGGGTAAGGTGGAGAAATGGCTGGCACTGGCCTCCAGCGTGGGTGCCAGGCCCAACGCAGCCTCCTGCACGTCACCCTGTAGCCAAACATCAAACACCCCGGCCCACTCCTTGGCGGGATGAGGGAATTCCTTGTTGATCAGCACCGTGCGGATCGGGAGACGGTCGTACTCCTCCTCGCTGTCATAGTCCTCCTCCTCCTCGTCCTCCCCCTTCTCTCATCCTCGTCCTCCCCCTTCTCTCATCCTCGTCCTCCCCCTCCTCTTCTTTAAAGACTGCGCACGGGCTTTCCTGGCTTGCCTTTTGGCGTGCCCAGGGGCTGTCGCACTAGAGTAAGTGCTGGGGTACCACCGTGCATCATGGGCGTGGCAGGCTTTGGCAAATTCTCGCACCACCCTCTTGGTGCCCGGGACCTTGAGTGACGTGCCGGCGACAATCAGGAGGTCGGGAGGGAGGGGTTTAAGCTTCTCTGCCCTCTTGCGCGGCGGCTTGGGCTCAGGTTGGCCCTCGTCTTCCTCGAATAGCGATTTCAACACATCCGTCTCAGGCACCGGACTGAGTCCGGTTGACTTCTTTTGTGGGGGTGACGGGCAGGGCAGACAACTCTCCGACAGGGTTTTGTTGAATGAGCGCTTGGGAAATGGGTTTGGTTGGGCTTCCATTCTTGGGGCGCACCTTAACCTTTTTGAGCCGCACCTGGGTTTCCCGCGCGCTTTCGGAACTGGTGCTTCCCATGGATCCCTGAGGCCCAACAGGTCGCGCCCAAGGCACTCCCCCACCCGTTCTGCCGATTCGTTTTGTCCCCCATATAGAACCACATCCACCTTCATCTTTCCGATTCCTCGCGAGCGCAGCCCATTCTCCCGCCGTACCTCATCCGACACTTCACAGCGCGGACACGGCACCGGCTCACCCGCTTGCAAAAGTTGGAGTGCGTCTTCGCAGCAGAGCACGCTAGCCCCAGACTCTTTGGGAGGATACCCCACATCCTCCGAAAGGGAGAGCGTACAGGGGCAAAGGGAGCATGTGAGTGTATGCAGCGATCCGTGCAGGGGAATGCAGCGTGGGAACATGGGTTGTGGTCCTTCCTTCGGGCGTGACCAGAGCAACGCAGAATCTGACTGGGACCGAGCAAACGTCCGGCGCGACGAAAGCGAATCGCCCCGGCGGGCTCAGCGCGTTTTCTCTTCCGCAGCGGCGCATCCCCCTCCACCTTTCCCAGTCCGAACGTCAGCCCCGCTTTGGCTTCAAGTCCATCAATGTTTTGTGTATAGACACGCAAGAGCCGTCCCTGCTCATCGAGCATCTTGAGCAGATAGTGAACGAGGTGGGTTGGGCGCATCGGCCATCCGCTTCAGTTCCGAGACCATGGAATAAAATAGGCCGGTCGTCTTGCTTGAGCTGAAGAGGCGGGCGTCAAACAAGTCTTTCCCACTGGTCAATCCAGCATCGGGGTGCTGCTCCTTGAGCCGGCGGAACAAACCCTCCGACGAGCGAAAGTCGGGGATGTTGGCGGGAGCAGAGACACTAATGCCGGCCCCGCACACCACGGCCACCCTGCGCGCACGCATCATTGCTTCAAACACTTTCCCCAGATCCGAGATTGGGTCGGTTGTCATGCGCGCAAACTCGGGAATAGATACCGAAGGAGGAAGCGGGACCTCAGCGCGTGCCCGGAGCTGTGCCAGGTCCTCAGGCGCGGGTGTAGCGCTTGGCGCACTTGGGGGCATGAGAGTGACGTTCTCTTTCTGAGAAGCAGTAGTGCTGGAAGCAGAGGACGGGGTCGGTGACGAAGAGGAGAGGGGAACCGAAGGGGACGAGGCAAGTGCCGTGATGGGACTGGAGTAGATGCTTGTGTTGGGCGGGCACGACGGCGCGTCGGGAGCGACGCAAGGGAGGCGGCGCGGGCGCAGGGCTCTCGGGCGGGTGGGGAGCGTGTGGCGCACTCCTCCTCCGTGGCCGTCTTGGGTGGCGTCTCGGCCGCCGGGCGCGCGACAGGCAGCACGATCGTCCGCCCCATCCTCGAGTTCAAAGGTGGGGGTGATGGGGTCGGAAGCGGCGTCGTGCGCGACAGGCTTGAGCTGGGGGGAAATACACGGCGAAGGCACGGCTAGGGTTGGGGCTTGGCTTGGCTAGGGTTAGCGCCGAGCTCGGCAGGCACAACCTACCCGCGGCCATTGTCTCGTGTTGTTGTTGGCTCGATCGTCACGTGCTGGCGGGCGCAATTGGCATGTGGCGTCACGTGCCACACGGGAGCGTGGAAGCTCAACTCAAGCGCGCTCAGCCTGAGCCGCTCACGCACTCAACGTTACGCGTTAACTGCAACCGCGCGTGACGCGTGAGGCGTGACGATAGAATGTTGATCGTCCTGTTGAACAAATGCACGGTGGTTCAGCCTGGGCGCTCAGTCTCAGCGGAATATGCGCTTGCGGAAACAACCACTGCAGAGGCGGGCGTCCTGTTGTGGTCAATATCAATGAGTTAAGCAACCGCGGCCCGCTAACACGCCGGTCTCGTTCTGGCAGGTTCGGCAACAGCTCGGCTTCATTGGACCCAACGGTGGATCGGTTCCACCTGCCTATACCACTTATAGATGGCTGGCCAGCACGTGTCTGGTACTTTTCCTTCCCTCCGTTCCTGTGTACCACAAGCAAGGGGATGAGATGCGGTGTTATTGTCTAGCCGGTACACACCATAAATGCAGCCTGTCCCAGAGACTCGTTTCTCGGAAAAGCCAAGCGGTCTACTTCCTTGGGATGCATCTCGACTCAGCTAGTTTCTTCTTGGACGGATCTTGGCAGGAGAAACATTTCGACCCTGTTGACGTCAATGATCTCCCCAATCTCCACTAACATTTAACCTCCTCCGTCGAAGGCATGTCTCTCCCACCCCTTCGGTCTCAACTCGACCATGACGTTGTATTCCATGGACTCGCAGTCCACCATTGGCATGATATGGAGCAAAACTGCTCTGTATTTTACCGCCCTTGTTTCTCTCTATGTCCTCCGTATAGTCGGTCTCGTCAAAGTCGCCTTATAGCAAGCTGTACTAGTACGAACCTATTGTATTAGCTGTCAATTGCAGATTACTGTTAAGACGAACTAACCCCAAATCAAGGCGAAAAATATGGGCGACGGACAAAAGAGAGGAAGTGCAAACCCCACCGTCAAACGCTCTACTGCTCAACGAATAACTTCCGTGATCCACCATGATGCATGATGGTGTCCTCCTACATTTCCTGGGGGCTTGAGCCTTGAGCTCTGAAATACCCCAATTGGATAGTATAGCAGTCGCTCACGCATACATCTGCCCAGCAATGAAACACAAGACTAAAAGAGCCGTGACGCGTGACGGTCCACTCGCAGTGGGGGCTCTCCGAGTGGCAAAAAACTTCTCTCCGACCGGGAATCGAACCCGGGTCTCGTCCGGACGTCCAGATCAATGACAGGGACGTGTCATAGCCACTAAACTATCGGGAGATACGTACTGTGGATGTTGTGGCTACAAAAGTAGTTGACTTATTTTTCGCCCTGCCCTACACATCGACCGGACTCCCCCTTCCCGATTCACAGAAACTGGTATCATATTCTTATGCCAATAGCGATTGATCGATCTACGTGCAGAAATAGACATAGATCACTAGCGTCCTTCCGAGCGACCAGGGAAGGGAGCCAGCAAGCATGCGGCATGCTGCTCTCGATATATCCAGGGGGAATAGTGTGTTGATGTAGCGGGAAGTACAGTGGCGAGGAAAGGGGGGGAAAGAGTAGAAAAGAAGCCATGGGCATGGGGGCACCGCGCACATCTTCATGACCTTCCCAATAATGGGTCTGCCGCTCCAGAGTGGGGGTGGCCACCGAAGAAACGCGATGCGGGCGAATCGATTTGTCGGTCACAGTGGCCGTAGACAAGGGCCGGTCTTGGCCAGGATAGGATTCCTCCTATTCTGGAGGAGGAAGTTCGGTGGTCGATAAACTTTCCGCACGCACGCATGTCTCTTCCAGCGAGGACCGAGCGAAGAGGAGGACACACTGCTCCCGGGGGCTGGGCTCGAGCTGAGAGAGGGGAAGGACTCGGCTTCCGAGTGGTGTGGCGTCGGCCGCGCTCGTGATCCCTCTTCGTCCCCTTCATCCGTCCAGAGACCACTGCTCATCCGTCCCGACGCACTCAGCGGTCCGACTCTCCCACATCCGTCTCGTCCTCCATGTCAAAGAGCACATCATACTGCTCAATCATGATCTTGACACGTGCGCCGCACGACCAATGTTGCTCATCCCAATGCAACCGGGTCCGCCCCGGGGGGGTTGAGCGACGTGCCGAATACCAGCCCGAGGTTGTGGGCCGGCATCGAGTTGAGTTTGGATTCGGCTGCGACACGGGTCAGATGCTGAATCGTTCGCCGCAGCAAGACATAGTGCGCGGTGGGAAGGAACGGATAATGCCGCGGATAACAGCGTGGAGTTGACTCGGCTCGTCCAGTTGCTCTGCTGTGATAAGGTGGTGGTAGAAAGCAAAGGGGACCACTGGCTCGGGCATGTCACGGTACCACTGCTTGACCACGCCAGAGAGCGTGTGCGGGTCGGAAAACTCGCCAGTGAGCAAATCAATCGAGGAGAGGGGCTTGGTGTCAAGAAGTTTCTTCAGCACATTGATCGTGTTCTTAGCGCCCGAGACGCGGTAGAGCCCCACCTCTGTCAAGTGCCGGGCCTCGATCACACGGAACAGTGTTTCGATTGGAGCGGGCACAGCGCCTTCCCGCTCGGCCAGGGTGAGCAGGTTGACTCCAAAATGGGCTGGACAGCCAGCGAGGATGGCATCCGCCCCCCATGCAGCAACGATTGGTCAAACATCGCCGCCGCATTATCGATCGCCCGGACCCAGGAGGAGAGCTCAGATGGCCCCGTAGCCTGGAATACGTGTCGGCCCCCATCAGACGAGGTGAGATGGAAGACATACGGCCGGTCGGCAGATGCAGCGGCGGAGACTGTCGCACGGCCGACCTTGATTTGTGAGCCGGTTTGGACGAGGTTTGAACCACCATTAAGAGTTCATCAACGGAGCGAGGGCCTTCCCGATCGAGACTTGCAACACTGTTGCCCCTCGGAGCGCCCCGGAAGGGCGGAACAAGGCTGTTACCCTGCGCGATCGCCGTTCGGGTGCTGACGTCGGCCGAGAGGGAAGCAACGAGGACGAAGATTGTGTAGGGTGGAAAAGGTTGTAGAGAGGGCTGTGGGGAGTGGTACCCGAGAGGTGTGCTCGGCACAGGTGAAGGGAGCGCTGCGCGCAGCGGCGGCTCCTCCTGCCATTGGCGAAAGGGGGAAGACAGAGGGAGGGGGAAGGCTAACAGGGGTGGGGGCAAGGCCAGAGACAGGAACAAGGGAGGGGGAAGAAGCCATAGCAACTGGGCGAGATTGGGCAACGTAGTTCTGCAGTTCTGCTGCAGCAGCGCGGATACGTTTCCGAGCAGCATGCTCTTCGGCCAAGAAAGCAGAGAACACACGGCTTTTGGGTGGAGGGATGTTCCCCGCCTCGCGCTGTGCATCCTCCTTGAACAGCCTTCGATCCCACACCGAAGCTGCCAAAACGCCTTGGATGGTCCGCAGCCGAGCCCCCGCCACTTCGGGATCCACGATCGACGGCCCTGCCCCCGGGGCAACCTGAAGGCTTCCTTCCACCAAGCCATGGACAAGACGATGTGGATCCCACGCAATCAAGCCCGCGGGCGCCTCATAGGGCTGAGTATAGGTCTGGGCTATGCATCCCAACACCCAACCAATATCGATCGCAGACGCAGGAGCATCCGAGCCCGTATCTTGCATCCAGAGGAGACGGCCTGGGCAGGTGTGGGGCCCAACCCCCACAATGTTTCCAGGTCGGCATTGCGTTCCGCAGCGACCGCCTGCCATGCAGCAGAAAAAATGCGCGACTCGTGCGAAGTCAAACCCGACGCCAATGCACTTGCGACAAAACTGCTCACGCACGGCGTCGTCATCACTTCTTCGGGGGAAGGGGGCGTACCCACTGGCCGCTGACGCGCCAAACGGGCACGCGAAATATACAACGCGTCCAAAAGAATCAGCATACGCTGCTTCCTGCGCTGGATACCGAGTTGCGGAGTAATCCTAGAGTATAAAGTCAGTTTTCCATAGCACATCTCAAAAGATGACAACGTACACTTGCGCAGCCACCCATCCACGGAGCATATGTTGCACAGCACACCCGAACGTCAGGGCCGCTGGGAGAGCACGGAGGAGCAATTTGGCATCCTTCACGGGGGCAGGGGCAGGGGAAGGGCTGGGCGAAGCGAAGCCGAAGTCGAAGTCGAGGAGGGAACCCCCGCCACTTGGGGTGCGACCGAGACAGAGTCAAGCACACCATACATGCTCAAATCGTGCCAGTCATCCTTCTTCTTCCCTCCTAACACCTGCGACGGGAACCACGCCAACGGAGAGGATTGTCTTTGCCTCTCCAACAGAGACGCAGCGATAGACCAGTCCCGACGGGTGATCTTGTGGAGGTAGATGCACACCACACTCTCAAGGAATTGCACCACCTCACTTGCCGATGCCGTGTCCACGTCCAGCGTTTCCTCTCCACCCATAGAAGTTGGAGGAGGGAGGCTGGGCAGATCTGAGTCTCTCGAATGCACCAGCGTAGCCAGGGCGAAGGACTGCACCAGGTCCGCGTGCGCCGAAGCCACGTCCCCGCTTAGCTCACCAGGAGAACGCAAAAAGTCCGAAGCTAACCCCCATAGTTGAGGAGAGTCATAAAAGTCTTGTGCACCGTTCCACCCATAATCTGAGAATCGAGACGACAGCTAGTTGCACACTGGCTGGGGTGGGCGATGGCGCGGTCGTTGTCGCAGGCCGTGCAGGGGCTGCTGTCCAAAGCGGAAAGAAAGGAGGGGTGGTCGTCTCGGTAGCATGATGGGCATGTTGGAACCGAGCAACGAGCAATTGGAAAAATTGCACCCCCGTGCAAAGGGAACGATATGTGTCGATAAAGATTTGTTGCAAAGCAAGGGTGTCGAGACGTAACTTAGCAGGCGATGTAGCGGGCATTCGGATTCCTGGTTGGTCACCACGGCGGGTAAATGGAAACTCCCAACACCATTAGATCGACTTCAAGCAGGTCAGTGACAATTGAACAATGGAAATGTGAGGTGAACAGGGTCTTACGTACCAAGACGGTCGAGGGAAGCAAACTTGACCTCAACATGTACCGTCACCTGGTGGGAGATGGCAGAACGCGTAGGCTGGCGGAAGGAAGACGAGCGCGAGTGCCGCTTGACTCCAATCTCGAGGTCTTGCGAAACACGGCGCGCAGCCTTGGAGGATCGCGAACGAAGGGGGCTGGTCGGCGTAGTGGCCCCGAGTTGGGGTCCTCATCTTCGACCCCAATGGGGCGAAGTGTCAAGGATGAGTCCACCACCAAGTCACCCACATTACGCCGCAAAGTATCCCCAGGACCAAAGAGGTCGCCCCATCCACTACCAAAAGAGAGAGGTGAGCGTGGCAATCGTCGCTCGGGGAATAGAAAGGGCCCCATCCAAAGATCCCTCCAGATGCAAGCCGAGACCCGGTACAAGCGCAGGGATGGACTGGGTCCGTGGGATGGGCTGGGACATGTCCGCGACCGAAAGGAGCGGAACGGGCGACGTAGTAAGTAGAGGGAGGGTCGCATTCGCTTCCACATATGCGGGTAAAGTCGATTTTTCCAAAGGACCGGTAGAGGAAGGGGGTTCAACATCGAATGAGCGCTGGGAGAAAGTGTGCCAACACCCCATCCGACACGGGCGGATCCGGGGTTTGCCCCCATGAGGCAAACAGAGCCCGATACTCTGGCCGGAGTGGGGCCACAGGAGTGTAAGGTGCTGTGGGACGTGCAGCGAGGATGGTAATTCTGTCGGCTTGCTTCGGGCTAAGAGACACTTTGGGTATCTGCCGCCTCAGTCGGGTGCAACAAAGGGCGTCCCCAAAGAATGGGATCGGGGCAATTGCTGTTCCGCTGGGAAGGCGTGCATACGCGCGTACTTGCACTCGGGAGGGCCGAGGGCGGGAAGTAAAGGCCGATCCAGTGCGAGCTCAGTGAATCCAAGACGCTCCAAGGCAGGAGCCCAACCACGCGTACGCGATTCTGATCTCCGGGACTAATAAAGCGCCACGCCGAGTCCAAGCGCGCCACAGGCGAGAGCAGATGGCGGCTGCCACGCTGCCCACCCGATGTGGTCCCCATACGTTTGAAGGTAGGTTGTCACGGCGATCCAATGACGCAGCACCTTGGCACGTACGCGAGCGTCAGATTCCCCACTGCCCAAGGGTGCAGGAGAGGAGTTGGTCCAAGCAGGCCTTGGTGAGGGGATGGACTTGCGTTGACGACCACGAAAGGAAACGCTTCCAGCACGGGAGGTAAGCAGCGCGCCCACATCCGCATACGGAACCAGAAACTCCCTGCCAACTCCACATGCCAGCTTGGACTTGTTCAGCTACCTCAGTCGGGTCAAGGGATATAACGAGCTCGGGGGGGAAGTGCCCCTGCAACAAGGGAGAGATCAGGGCGCTCTTGCACCTTGGGGGAAGTCATGGGGGAGGGCGCCCGCGAAGCGCTCCTGGATTGCAGCTCAGCTACCAATGCAGTGATGGTGTCAATAGGAGCGTTTGTCCCGGTAGCGCGTGCTGCGTGCACTCCCACATCTTGCAGGCTTTGTAGCATAGCAGATTGATACCGCTGCGGGATGAGCTCCGGGGTAAGGAGCGTGAGGAGAACCTGTACTCGATTTCCTGCCTTGAATGCAGTAGTGGAAGCAGATGATCCAGTTTCGACCATGGCTGAGTTGAGCACACTCAGATGTCCAGCCAACGAACCAAGCACCTGCAGGGACGCCTCCGGGCCCCGAGAAAGAGAAGCGACCCACAGGGCGCGGGCAAATTCGGCAACCTGAGACTCTTCATCAGTGGCGGAGACGGACTGAAGCTGGGTGGCAAACATAAACTCATGTGCGAGTGCAGTAAGAGTACCCTTGTCCACTCGTCCAGCCCAAGTCCAGGGTCCTCTTGTGCACTGGAAAGGTCGAGATCACCATGCTTCCCTGGCTGGTGCCAACGCGGAGGGCCCTCAGGCAGTCGTACCGAGAACTGGAAAGAGACGCATGCGAGTTGCTCCTCTCTCTCGTATCATGGAGATAGCAAATGCACATTCCCCGTAGGGCTTTGGTTGCGCGAATTTGAAGTCAAGGCCAGGGTCTTGAGTGTGTCCGGAAGGGAGTGGGAAAGCAATGAACCAGTTGAGTCTTCTCGTTGCGGGGGAAGGGGGCGTGAGGAGCTGGATGAGGAGGAAATTGGAATCGGGATTGGGAGTGGAGTGGAGACGTTTGACCCCGCCTCAGATGGGGGAAAGAGGGCACGCACTTCGTCCGCAACACTCGAAGGCAGTTTGTACATGCACAAGTTTCCATCCCGCAGCTGGACCTTATAAGGCTTCCACGGTTTCTTTTCTTTCGATCCCTTTTCAGGAGTATAAGATGTCTGGCTACTCTTGGATAAGAAGCCCTGCAGCTGCACCCCGGGGGGTAGCTCAGCTACTCCACCTAGATGAAGGGTAGACTGGTGTCGGAGACGTGTTCCCGCACTTCCGGGTCGTTGAGGTGGGAAAAAGCGCGGACGGCTGAGGGGAAGGGCAGGCGATAGCGGCCGTTTTGAAGGCGAGCCAGGTGAGGGGCCACCTTGTACCCCAGAAACAACAGCGGTAGCAGACGAAGAGGAAGGGAAAACGCCTGCCGGGTAATGAGGGTGCGCTGAGGGCATCGAGGACAACTTGGGGGATACCCATGGCACTCGCAGCACCAAAAGGTCCGGATTGCCCCGATTGCGAGGGCGAGCCAACGAGTCAGAGACGGAGAACGAGAATGACTCAGATGCCGTTCGCAGAGGCGAAGGTGCGCGTGCATACTCCGCCTCAGTGTCCTTGTCCTTCTCCTTGTCCCGCTTGCTCAACCCAAAAGGTAGGCGGGAAGGCTTGCGCGTGTGGCCAGTCTCCGTTGAGTCCCGCCGAGGCCTAAACTTGTGAGGTGAGAGCGATGAAGTTTTCCCACCAGGCAAGAGGCGAGGGAGGGGGCTGACCCTCCCTGTTGGCGTGGGCCCGCTTGGAGCCGAGGGCATTGAAGGCATACCCGGTAGCGAGCCCATTTGGGTGTCACTCGATGCCTGGCTGCTGGGACTGGGGGCTTGGATGGGAGAAGGGGAAGGACCGCGGGGAGGGACGGGTACCGTCATCCTTGTCGCCTGGAAAGGGCGAGCAGGCTGGGGTTGGAGAAGACCGATCCCACCTGCGGGAGGAGGGGTGGGAGAAGCAAGGGGCAATTGGTCATCGCTGGGATGTGGGTTCAAAAGCGGGGGGTTGAGGTGGGCGCCCGGGACTGGGGACACGGCGGGTGAGGAAGCGGGCGAAGGGGAGGCGGCGCGCTGCACGAAGTAGTCGCGGTTGGAGCGCGGAGCAGGAGCCTCGCGCAGTTGCTATGCGAGAGTGACTTGAAGGGAGCCAGGGCAGGGTGGCCCCGGCATGGGAGGAGGGGTGCTGGATGGCTGGTCGGGGGCAGCGCTGGGCTGGTCGGAGTGCTGCTCGGCGGGTGGATGGCGGGGCGCTGACTGGCTTGGCTTGCGTGGGCGGAGGAAGAAGCCGAAGGAGCGCGAGGACTCGGCGGGAGCGCTGGGCATGGCGGCGACGGAGAGGGGGACGGGGAGGGGGGCGGGGACAGAGCCGGAGCCGGAGACGAGACAGCGGCAGCAACGGGCGTGGCGTGGCGGAGCGTCGGCGTCTCCGCGGGCGAGGAGGAGGGCGGGGGGAGGCAGGGCGAGGCTGGGCGGGCACGTGGCGGTGGTGGTGAGGCGTGGCGATGGGATGCTTCTGCCGGCGCTGCGCTTGATGCTGGTGCTGCTAGCCGCCTGCTGCCGCCTGCCGCGCCCTGCCGCACCTCGCTTCCCGCCAGCCAGGCGCGCCGCACGCACAGCAGCGCAGTGTCCGCGGAGTGGCACCCGCTGCGCTGCCCTCGCACGGCGCCAGTCGCCTGCGCCGCGCGCTGCGCTGCAGGGAAGGCGCGTCGCTGCTGTCGCGGGCGGGCTGATCAGCAGGCACAGCCCCTGTGCTGCCCCTTGGCCCTGACGCAGACGTGGAACCTGGAAGCTGGGTAGGGTTGTGCCTGTTTCCGGCCGCCAGCGCAGCCCAGCGCAGGCCACGAGCCAACCCTGCCCAGCCAACCCTGCCCACCGGCAACCCCAGATCATCCATTTCGATCAGCGTTCCATATCCAATGTGCCCTGGTCCTGAATCGGTGTGTTGTGCAATGTTCAAACTAGTCACGGTCACTAGCACTAGTCACCAGTCACCGGTCACCGCTACTAGTCAAGCTAGTCACCGGGCATTACCTAACTGTGATAGTCACCTACTAGTTACTGTGGCATGTGCCCATCATGGTCCCTTGACCAAGGCAACCTGACCGGTGCCCCCCTGCCCAACCTGCCCAACCTCGCGCCTGGTCGCATACCTCCGTTCTTCCAACCCTGTAGTCATCTCCCCGTGACATTGACATGTGACAGATCGCCCAGGGTCATCCAGTCCCAGGGTCGCCACCTGTCATGCATGTCACCACTGTGGCGGAGCTCAGCTGCACTGCAGACCCTCCTTGGTAGCCACCTCCCGCTCCTCGGTCATGCAACGGGGACTTCCACTGTGGAGCCTGTGGGTGAAGCACATTTAGGACAGTAGTAGCGTAAGCAATCGATTGCGGTCGCAGAAGGGCGTGGGGGTAGGAAGCAGGGGGAGCTGTAGGTAAAGGCTATGAGTCGCTGGCTTACGTGCTAAGCGCTAATAGCCACGTGCAAAACACGTCAACAATGTTCCGAGTCGGATCATCGAACATCGATTAACGCAAGTGCTCCACCAGGCTCCACCCTGTGCCCCACCACACGTCTTCCAAGTTTCAAGTCAGTCACCGTCACAGCAGTTGATTAGCTTGATGAGCATTATATCTCTCTTCGGCATCCACATCTGGATCCAAATTCACAGCTCCCGGCGCCGATGCCCAACTATTACGACTTCAACATTAGTACCTGTATGACTCTCTGCACCATAATCGCTATAAAATGCAAAGCGAATCAAAAGTTCCCTTGATGTGTGGTCGTCTCCACAGTGTAGATCATTCGGTCTCTCTATCGAGAAGGTGTCTCAATTCCGGATACAGATATTGGCTCTATTCTAGCAGTAATAGGGTGCACGGCATGTGACAGTAACATACGGAGATGGGGGAAAGGATGAGGATCATATTCAAGGAGAACTAAGGAGGCGATGTAGATGTACCTCGGAGAAGATAACATGTGAGTTGTTGAGTCAAACGGAGAAAGGAGAGCGTAGATAAAGGGGAAACAGGAGATTCAGGACAAAACAGGGTCCAGCAAAACCTGGTGACTATTAACTATGTGGGATCATCGATCAGATGGATCTGATCCCTACTACAGACAATGTAAAGAAGCCACACAAGAGGGACGCCCTGTGATGGGGCGGGGACGCCAACAGCAACCTATCCTCCACAGTGTCGCTGATGACATGCGATGACAGCTATATAGAGGGGAAAGAGCCTAGGTCAAACAGTCTCTACTAAGTATAGGCAGGATCTTCAAGGAACATAGTCAACACAAAGAAAGGAAGCAAGTGAACGAACCCTGCAGCCCTCGCATCAAAAGAGGAAAACATCAGAGACCAACGTGAAGAGGGACGGAAGTCCCCCCCCTCAGGACCTTATCGCCAAGAGAGCCATGTGAGCAAGAAAAACAAGAAGGGTATACAAGGAAGAGGGGTTCTCCGCCCCCATCGTTCAAGAACGGGGAAAGCATAGGAGGAGAGCCTCCTAGCGAAAATGGGACGCTCACATTATCACGAAGTCCATCTCAGAGGTCATTTGCTTACAAGACCTATTAGTAAGTATGAACGATTCAAACAGAATAAAGGCAGAAACTTCATGATGGATCGCCTGAGGACCATATACAAATGGAATGCAACCCATGTCGCGCAGATCGAAGGAAACAAAAGCCCATTTTGATATATATGAAGATGCACATGAATGGGCCAACGCGTAGACATGAACCCAGCCCAATCTTGACGTAAACACAACCCAGGCAATAAGGGGAGGGAGGTTGTACAGTCACACCCGGCTCGCCTATTATACTGCCCAAACACAGTCCACCGTGACAGTTGCTCCAGTTACCTTAGACTGAGAGCTGATGACAACAGAGCCCCGACACTATAGACGTTGCGAATAAAACCACAACCAATGTTTGCATCCCCGAAATGATAAAAGACCGAGGGCTACAGGCCCAAAAGTCCAAAATGTATGCCAGGCGCATCGAGTAAGATCGATAAGACGCATATGTGCCTCGCAACAATAATACGGCAGGCGACGAGGCCAGAATCAGTCTGTGTACATGGTGATCTTTTATAGCCTCAAGAACATCCAAGGCACGCAGGTGTTCACATTATCTGAACAGAAAATACAAAAGAGCGGCACAAAGATGATAACGCATGCGAAGGTATACCTTGTAAAAACAATAATGGAACTGTCAGCGACTTCGATTCAATAGACACATCAAACTGATGCACTCAACTTGAAGATAAAGGACGCCTGTGTACATTACATGGTGCTTGTTACCCCGTTCCATACCGGCCATGAACCAAAGCACTTGTACAAGATGGTCAAGCGGGAAAAAGTAAATTCATATAATAGCCAAGTAATATATGGCACTGACGATCGCCTGTAAGCGACAGTACTATAACCATATGAAAACCGGCCGTCTGTTCAACATTCCAGCCGTCCATTTTCTGTATATGTCGAGGGGGGATACTCAAACATCAAAAGGAGACTAGTCGCGTCGGTTTACCAACAGCGAGTTGAAAACGGCGTAGCGGATGATGTGCAGGCCAGAAACCGTCACAGGCACCACAGTATTACCCACGGAGAGCGCGTTAATATCTTTACACAGTATGCTACGTATGTACCGTAGAACATCCACGAATCATACAGGAAAGCGTATGCGGCTATGTCAGTGGGTGGCCAACGATGTCATAGGGGAGGAGGGGAAGGCAATGCGCGGCCACCCCTCTAACCCCCACCTCTCTTAATAGATCTCAACTCACGGTCAAGTGGCGACTTGCCTAGAAATCTTCTCAGCAAGGCGCCACAGCACGACCTCTCATCCTTGCCCACTACAGCAGATCATGTCGCCAAAAAATATACCTTGTCATGTGGGGGGAGTCCCGAAGTGGGACCCAGCCCTGTACTTTAGGGGTACACACCCTTGGACGGCCAATCGGAGCCACGTTGTCGGGATCATATCCACCTCTGCTCACACTTCTAGTCGTCACCAGGTTGATTCGTCCCTGATTTGATCTAGGCACTGTTTTCCCCCTTTGACTAGCTCCCCTTTCCTTCGCGGTGTGACTTACCTCGCATGCTCTCTTCTTCTCCGAGGCATATATCCCTCGCCCTCTTTCCACTCGATGAATATGATCCTCATCCTTCCCCCCCCCATCTCCTGTTACACGTACCTTAGGTCCTTCTTCAGATCCTGGGTGAACCGACCGGGTGTAGAGACGAGGGAAAGACCCTTTAGTTTGGGTGGCTGCCTGCATGCAAAAACTGCAGCTTAGACTCTCCGAGACAGGAGCCCCGTACCTAGGTCGTCAGACTAACAGAAGAGGTCCAGGAGCTCCGGGGTAACGCTGTTCCCGGTGGCGTTACCACATTCGACGCGCTGTGTAGTAAGCGGAATCAGACGGAGTCCTAAGGACGAGCAAGCGCTGTAAGTGCCTCATGCCAGGTATAGTACAAACAAAAACCCCGCCGGCCAGTCTTGGGCCCCGGGGTTTCTCTTCAGGGTTGGTCGCCCAAATGGACATCGCAGTATGAAACCGATACCCCTCCGGCCATGTTATTGACCTTTCCCACAAAAGTCAAAAAAAATGCTGCGTCCTTTTCTTTATTGGTTGGAGATTCATGCTGTTGTTGATGGCCAACGCACCTTGACAAAAACATCATTTTCCCTCCGGCTATTTAGTAGTTGCAATAACAACAACGAGGAGACCACCGGGCCTACGGCTCGGTCAGCTGGGGCTTCGCCCCAGCTTGGTACTCGGTCGCCACCTTAGCCACCGTTCTCCCGGCTCACCATCGCTACCGGAGCCAACGTTCCACGCTGGAACCCTTCCACGCTGGAAAGTCGAAATAATATCACCGATACTCGCTGGCAGTGGGTGGCTGGGAACGTGGCACGGGGCAAGCTGATGTAAAAGTTCGAAGCGATTCAATTTTGCGTATTAACAACAATACTAGATACTAGATAGCAGGGCCGCAGTAGTTCCAACTGGCTCCATCTTGGTTCTCTCATCTCTCAGTTTGTTTTCCGCGTCAAGATCTTGTCTTTAGCTCGGTGACACGACGAGCACCCACACCTATTTGGACGGTGTATGCCTACCCTTCCCTCCTTATAGCACAGAAGATGAGCATGACAGGAGTGGGGTCAGCAAAGCCGCTGCATGGCGTTTCGCCCCGTCAGCACAGCGGAGATGAAGGGGCAAAAAGAAACGCATGTTATAGAGACCAATGATACAAAACTGCCACACAGAGCCTCACGGCCCCGTAACAGAAGATGGATGTGGGAGCTACTAAACTGCTATGGTGTGTCCGGCCCCACCTCCACCTCTCACCGGGTTTGGTCTACGAAAGTACTAGAGCTCTCCCTCGTGCTTTATCGTTGCTTGTTCTCGCTCGAGCCCCATCGTTAACAGGCAGGGTAGCTTGGCTTCGATTGGGTGTTAGTAGTGGCAAACCGAAGAAGGGAATACACAACTGTCACAGTCGGGGCTAAGGCGAGGGAGACCAGGATCGGACTAGGCCAATAAGGGGTGTAGCAATCGTTCGTGTGGGGAAGAAGCATCAAGAACAGAGGACATGGTGCGAAGTGGAAGGAACAGGGAAGGAGCGAGAAGCTCGAGACGAAGAAATTGGAAATGGGAGCGAGATCAGCCAAACTATGACAACAACATCCATCCTCCCATCTGTATGTTGTACTATACTGGGCAATGACCTTCATGTTATTTTTTTGTCACCTCACACCCCTACCAATGGTACTAGGTCATAGGAACACACTGGCGAATAGGTTCAATGATTGGGCATCCTATGTATAAAAGGGATTCTCAAAAGGTTTTGACTATACCGTTGGTTGATAATACAGTCTGCTGGAGTGTGTTGGTCTTCCTCTCAATTCGCATGTCCTCATCGATCATCCCGTACGTCCCCTTTGTATATACAGCCTCTCTCCCTTTTCGCAATGTAACTCTTTTCATTTGTCCAGGCTGGCTAGCACAACTTTCGCTTGCTCTCTATTATGATCCAAAACCTCTACTTGCTGCCCCCCCTTGCATTCCTTCCAACCCAGCTAGTATAAGTATGCTCCCTTTGCATCTGTTCCATACACAGCGCTACAACTATCCCCCGTGTGCTTTTTCCTGCCATCTTCCTATACTGCAACCATATCATTGAGACAGAGCATAAGGGTGGGACAAAGGCACGCTGCGTCTAAACCGATCCGTTCATCCTGCATGTGCTGCTTGAGAGCGCCAACCCTCCCGCTTAAGGTATATACCAGGGGGATCGCCAGGAGATCAGGACCCTCTGGTGCCCGTCATCCCTTCCCAACCCAAGGAAGCGCGTGTGGATACGGATGGACGTGGTAGACATCAAAGCGGTGAACCTTCTCCATTGGGAGCCAGTAGTCAAATCCTGCCAGTGCCCAAGCATCTTGCCCGCTGCCTTGGTGGCATAATATCCTCGCGTCGTCAAAACCAAGGGGGAAAACGGTTCTTGGGTGCACTCCTGGTACTTGACGTTCTTGTCGCGTTCTGCTTGCTCCAGCAGCCGAAGCAGCTCCTTCTCCCGGCTTTCCAAAGGTCGCGCGGCGCTTCCGGTACCCTCAATAACATTCACGTATGCCAAATGACTTTTGGACCAAAAGATTTTGCCAAAAGGATGAAATACGCACAGCTTGGCCTCTGTGTGAGATCTGAGATCTGACATCTGATTGCATAGGGAGGATCTCAGATCTCACAGATCTCGCAGGAGACTTGATCTAATAGACAAATTTTAGGGGGGCAAAAAACATGTGGCTGCTTCTTCAGAGTGAAAAACTACTAGTCACTAATCACGCGAGAGTCACACATAGAACGAAGTGCCAGCCACCTATGGCGCACAGTAGGTTTTAGATGCGGTACAATATATACACTGCCATGGTACGTGGTACATGAGAAACATGGAGGATCGATGATCGATGGTACATGGTACCACAGCGACTAGTGACTGTTTAAGTGAACGTTATAAACGAACGCTCGTTGCGAGGTTCAGGCGGAGCCAGCGCTCAGACGCTCAGGCTGGACGCGCCGAACGTTGAACGTTGGACCCTGCAGGTACCAAGAACTGAGTTGAACGTGTTGAACCGTTGAACCCTGTTGAACATTAAACGTTTAAACGTTAAACGTTGAGCCACTACAAGGCCCAAGGCACGGGCGCCACATTTGCTTTCAAGGGGGGGAATGATTACCATGGCATGCATGATGCGTTATGTGATGCATGACTGACGGAAATGGCCGTGGGGTGATCTATGTGATCTGGGATGATGCTACCGCCGCATAGCGGAAGTGACGCGTGACGGGCAAATATCGGGATTTAGCCGGGTGTTGTCCCGGCCTGGCAGAACGGCAGTCCGCATATTCAGCGAACCAACCTGCCAAGCCCGATGGCCACGGATCTTGTGTTTCACGGCAAATCGCGGTCGTTCGCTAGAACGTTAGGCGTTAGGCGCCGGGAAGAAAGTGTCACATGTCACATGCCGCCAATACACACCACAGGCGCCAAACGGTGCTCCCTCACGGGCCTGAGCCTCAGGCCTCAGGTGAGGCCTCAGGGGGGCTTCTGCAAGGAATATGGATTGGAGAGGAACGAGCTATAGCAGGCTGTATTAATAGCCGTGGGGGCTGTCTGTACTTATAGCCCCGAATAGGCCCTCTAGAGCTGTTTCCCCCCACACTGCCTTCAAGCTTCAAGTATCATGCATCATGTTTCATGCCACATTATGCACATGAGTATGATGCGTGACAGCGGTTATACTATAGCGGTTCGCTACCGAACCATCAGGCATATATTGAGCACTCCTGGGCTTTATGTGAAAGGCCACAGAGAAAAGAGCCGGTTGTATGGATGGCATCAGGAGGGTATTGCATTAATTAGCACCCAACATGAGCATGAACGTTGAACGACGTTGAACTATATGTCGCCGCGAGAGGCTAGGGAATATTCCAGCCCTTGCCAGCAGGAAAGCGGAAGGAATGCGCCGAAAGAACCCGCGCGCTCGGGCTCCCAACCGGCGCTACTAGCTACTACTTCAGGGTGGCACCATACTTGTTGTAACATGCAACCATCTAAAGCCATGCACCACGGGCATGTGTGGGTTGCCAGACTTTTTTCGGGCAAGTTTATATTTGTTGAAAAACAGGCGCATCAACAGGGTGCAGCTAGCAAATCACCAGGTCACTGATCACCGACCACTAGTCACTGGATCACCATAGCCACTCGTACGTGTCCTGATCACCATTTGGACTCGTACTCACCGGTCAATCTCACGTCGACTGGTTTACTGCTTGTGACAGGTGAGGTACCGGGTACTGAGTGTACTGAGTATAGGTACTCTGAGATCTGACTGACTGAGTACTGGTGTACATGTCGCTTCTGTCACATGTCACATGTGGGGGAGCAGTGCAGGGTCGAGGACAGTGTCTCAGGAACACGTCTTTCTCGCTGGGATATCGATACGCAGATATCGATTTTTCTTCCAACCTAGTTAAGCCGCTCAGGGGTTTGGGACTCTTTGCAACGGAGGAGAGCTAATTGGCTGCTCATGCGCTCATGCGCTCGCTAGTCACTAATGAAAAACTGCAGCACGAAAAAGACTCGGAAGGTTTCCTTTTTGATTGCGTGGCGGCATGTGTCCACCTGGGA
The DNA here is from genome assembly GCA_003971905.1 of Moniliella sp. 'wahieum'. Lineage (NCBI taxonomy): Eukaryota > Fungi > Basidiomycota > Moniliellomycetes > Moniliellales > Moniliellaceae > Moniliella > Moniliella sp. 'wahieum'. Next base: position 300,769 of record RSEE01000020.1, read on the forward strand.
ACCTGGGTGGTATATATCTCTTGCCCTTCCGAGTGAATGGTGGGAAGAGGGCTCTACCATCCCTTTTACCGCCTCCCCTGCTCCCCATGGCTACAATCCGCAATTTTGCGGCGAGCTTCAAGCTGCAACGGTCGGATCCTGCAGGGAGCCATCCCCAAGCTATCACCCGTTCTTCGACGTCCATTGGCCATGACCTTGAGAAACTTGATTCGGCGCCGCCACGCCGTCGGAAAAGACCGATGGCGAACACGTGCAGGAGCGGGGCGAGGATGCCTCTGTCGACGGCAGCGATACAGGGCTGAAGCGCGACTTTAACCAGTTCCATCTACAAGTATGTTTCCCTTTTGGAACTTCCAGATGTTAGAAGGCTGGGACTAACGATTAAGATCTAGATGCTTGCCTTTGGTGGGAGTATCGGGACTGGTCTCCTAATCGCATCGGGAGGAGTGTACTCCACGGGTGGAGCTGGATTCTTGATCCTTGATTATCTTCTCGTCGCTACCATGCTGTTCACTGTCATGATGTCCTTGGGTGAGCTGGCCTGCATGTTCCCCGTTGCGGGAACATTTTCTACCCTGGGCAGCCGCTTCGTGTCCAGCTCATGGGGGTTCGGCATGGGGTACATGTATGTGCTTCAATGGCTTGTTACCACCCCGCTCCAGATCGCCTCCTGCTCCATCGTGATTACCTATTGGGACCCGAACAAGACCATCTCCCCCGCAGTCTGGGTTACCATCATTTGTGTCATCTTCTTCCTTAACCTTTTGGCGTCCGACTCTATGGCCACATGGAGATTTTCATGTCCACCATCAAGATAATTCTGCTTCTCGGGGTAATCATTTGCTTTTCTGTCGTCTCGGCAGGTGGGGGACCAACCCATCATCACATTGGCGCCGCCTACTGGAAGCCCGACCTGGCCTTCCTTAATGGGTTCAAAGGATTTGTACGTCATCCAGCGTTCGTCCCCCCAGTTTGTTCAGTCACTGACGTTTGATGATAGTGCTCTGTATTCGTTTCAGCTGCCTTCTCGGTGGCCGGCGTGGAGATGATCGCCCTAGCGGCGGCGGAAACGTCCACCCCTCGGAAGGCGGTTCCCAAGGCAGTCCGGCAAGTCTGGATGCGCGTTGTGTTGATCTATGTCGTCACTCTCTTTGTCATCACCCTTTGTGTTTCACCGAATGACCCTCGTCTGACTGAGTACGGATCAAGCAATCCCCGTTCTTCTCCCATCGTTGTCGCTCTCATCGATGCCAAAATCAAGGTCCTTCCTTCGATTGTGAACGCTGTTATCCTGTTGGCCTGCATTTCGGTTGGCGTGACCAGTGTGTACGGCACCTCTCGCACGTTGCTTGGTCTCGCACAAAGTCAGGCTCCCAATCTTTGCTTACGTTGACCGTGAGGGCCGCCCCACCCCCGCGATTGTGTTCGCCATGCTATTTAGTCTGATTGGCTACGTCGCTGTTTCGGGAAGCGAGGGGGACGTATTTGCTTGGCTCTTGGCCATATCGGGTCTGTCTACCCTTTTTACGTGGTTTTCCGTCTGTTTCTGCCACATCCGCTCCGCCTTGCCTGGACCCACTCCGGTCGCTCGCTCGACTTGATTCCTGGCGTGCGCCTGGGGGGATTTACGCTGCTGCTTACGGTGCTGGCTTTTGCATTCTTATCCTCATCTTGCAATTTATCATTGCCGCCGCCCCAATTGGCGCCAACTCGATGTCAGCGAGCGAACGGACAATCACCTTCTTCCAGGCCTATCTCGCTTTCCCCATTCTCATCCTCTTTCTCGTTTATGCTGAACTGGATTGGGCGGCGCTCAAGTCACGGTGGTTGTCAAGCGCATTGCTGGCGTTCCCGTGGGCTGGGGCCCTACCCGCTGGTGGGTTCGTTCTTGGGTGCGGATTGAGGACATTGATATCGACCTGGGCCGGAGGAATCCCCCGTCGCTCGAGCAGCTCATGGCCGAACGCCAAGAAGCTCGTGAATGTCTCTCGGGAAGAAGATAGTCGAATTCTTCTTCTGATCCGTTTGTCGTTTCTTCTTCTATACCCTTTCCGCACACTGGCCAAAGCCTTCACTTTTACGGTTTGATTGTAATGATGCGTCGAGATGTCATTTTGACTTTGACTTTGACACTTGATACTCTATCTGTGCTGGGCTGAATTGATTAGCACTACGTATAGCAAAATACACTGACCGCCCAGCGTTTCTTTTTCTCTACTGCCATAACCTTTCCAAATGCTGTGTACGGCAGCGACATTATAAGAAGCGTTCTCCCCCAGAAGCTCTCTATCCGGCGTAGTGCTGACAACTCGCGCTCACCCCGTAGGAGGCCAATGGTATTGTCAGGAGGTCACGCCGCCCAGGAGACCATTCAACTCTCGCCATTAGTTTCGCTATGTTGGCACATACGGCGAATAAGGAAAGCCGTCGACATGTGAGTCATAACATGAATGAACCATCATGTGTTTCAAGGATACTCTCCTGGGGTAGTTCCTTTTCCAGCGTTCATGCATGCTTCCCCTCTCAAAAAGTATTGAATTTTGCTAGAATCTGTGCGGGGATACTGCGTTCTTGTATCCTCTAGTTGTACGGAAACAGTTATAGATTAAAGTATGTACCAAAGCTTGTTGGGCGTCTTCGTAACCAGCAATGTGTGTCGCCCGCGCATAACAGGTGTGGGGGTGATGGCTGAAGCCACCCCTCAATGATGATGCATTGTATGCCGCCAAAGCAAAGGCATTGCGGCGCCCAGGTATACGCTTCTTCTGCTTATTGAGGTGAGGCATTCGGGTATTGTCTCTCCTGTATGGCACACAGGCCAACAGTCATAGGGCTGAGAGGAGAGAGGTCGGGAGGCTCAGCCTAAGAGACCAGGGGGCGAGTCTGGGTGTCTACATTCTCACGAAGAAGGCGCCGCACAGACTACATTGCCACACGCCAGGCTTGATATCGAAGCATGGGGCCAGATGCGTGCATTCTGGACACCTGAGAGCGAATCCCTGTTGTTTTTCTGGTTAAGACCTGCCAGTGCGCAGCAAGATACAAGGGAAACACTTGCACGACGGGCCATATTAGGCTGAAGAGGCAGCGTTGCGTGATGACGTGGTGTGGGGAAAAAGAAAGTAAGATAATTGATGAGCCTCTCCGTTAGTCGTCCTTATATATGCACCCCAAGTTGGACGAGCTGCGTTGCCTGGGCGATGAGAGATGCGTGACGGTCGATTCCCTCTGTCCTCGCGCTGTAGCCGCCCATGTAACCCCTTTATGCTTGTGCACCCCATGCAGGCGGCTGCATGGGACACAGTCCTCTGCCCCATAACCCTTTCGGGCCTTCGGGGGAGCGCCCAATGGTCTCGGTCCATGATCGGGACCCGGTTCTCTGAGTCCAATTGGCTGTGCCGGTCTAGGCGGTCACGTGCCTTGAAGCTTGACACCCAGCCTGGTGATATTCCGCGCGTGGATTTCACTTAATTGCCGATGTGGTTGAGTAGTTGGATATTTAAGAATACTACGTTAGCTTCAAGCTCGCTTGAAGTTGAATGTGTGGGGATTCCGTACAGACCTCTCCACAGTGGTTACGGCGGACGTTGTTGGACATAGTGATGGACGCACTCGGCCGACCAAGCGAACATCGGTTGACATGCTGCCGAGTCCTTAGCGCATCGAGCAGTATATTCCCTCTTACATAAAAGGCGCGTGGAAGATAGTTTCTTCAGCACCCTACTCTCATGAGACCAGAAGTCCGGATAGTCCTTGAGGGTAATGCAATCACAGGTGGTGGTGGTGGGTAGTGTAAGCCAACCAGCAACGTCTACAGAGGAACATCAAGAACCCACCCTCAGGCCTCACGCGCCACGAGGCAAGAGCTGCCGAGGAAAGTAAGAAGCTCAACTCCAACTCGGGCAGCTGGCAAAGGCATAAATGAAGGGTACGGACATATTGTTTTGGTAGTGGCGATGCAGGCAATCGCTCGTTGTACGGCAAAATAAGCATGCCCGCGTCCAGCCAAAGGCGTACAGTTGCTCTAGCATTCTCGAGTGCATAGCGTAGATCGAGAAGTGCTGATGTCCCGCATGCGTGCAATGCGTAGCAGGGGATGAACATGAGCAATGAAGCAATATGGGAAGCAGGCGTCAACATCGAGCAGCAGTGAGCGAAAGTTGGCTTACAAAAATGTTCCAAGAGCCATAGGCCGAAGACGTTTAGTCAAAGAGACCGAAGCCCATGTCGTCGTCTGACTCCTCCTCTTCCTCCTCCTATTCTCTCCTCAAACAGGCGGCGGCGGCTTCACCAGCACTGGCAGCGGCAGCGGAAGGCGCCGCACCTGCAGGGGCGGCACCAACGCGCCAATACCAGCCAAAAGCTCCTTAACGTCCTTGCCCTCAAGCGCCTTAGCCAGGAGGGTGGCCCACACGGGCTCAACCTCGACCTTAGCGGCCTTGGTAAGGGTGGTGATCTTCTCTGCCTGAAGACCAAATATATACAGGTCAGTTGCCTCGATCTCATTCAAAATTCAAACTCCGCAGCACCACCCCCCGGGGTCCCCAGCAAGTGCAAGGCAAAATGCACATCGTCAGCCAAAGCGACTGTCATCCAGCAGCAGTCGAAACAAGGGGACGGGGGAAGCGGAAATGGAAAGAGAAATAGCGTGACGTACAGAAATTTCGACCCGCTCGTCGGCGAGGATGAGAGTCGCGAGCGTAGCGGCGTTAGCAGACATGGCGACGAACGGCTTGTGTACAGCGAGCTATGAGGGACTTGGACCTGGTGTCACAAGCATTGGATGCGACAATCGTCCCGCGAAGTGTCGGTGAAATAGGGTTGAATAGGAACATAGGCGCAATAAATATATGGCGCCTCATGTCGATCATTGATCACTAGATCACTTGACCACTGGTCATGCATCATGCATCATGCATCATGCATCATGCATCATGTTCGAACAAATGGAGCATTGAATGCGTTCCAACGTATTCAACATCTCACAGGCCTCACCGGCCTCATCTTCTGCCTCACCGCCGGCTGTATATGGCCCGGCGTTATATACAAGTATCGATTTGGCCAGACTTGCGGCGAAATGTCTATATCTACCAGTCCGCTCAAGACTCCTCCGTCTGTATAAACCACACCTCCATCTCCTTCTCTCACTCCCTCAATAGTACGGGTGACAATCACAGAAAAGAAACGTGGAGGATAAACAATGGGGAGAAAGGGTTATAGGGCCCCCGTAGACATTGTACTATATACACGTTCGTCAGCCGCGACGAGCAAAGGGTATCATCAACAGGAGATGGAGAGGAAAAGGGAAAGGGGTAATAGGTGATCATATTCATCGAGAGTGGAGAAGAAACGATGGAGTATGTATATATCGACGGAGGAGCTTGGGACCGTTCGAGTTGGGAATTGCGTAAAAGAGGGCTTCAACAGCATCGACGATGAAGAAGTCTGGTCTAGGCTCACCTGGTTAGTCGACTCAAAGTCCTTCCACTGGGTTTACAATAACAGCAAAGAGTCGTTCTCGTTACGCGTTATTCATATTGGTGAAGTTAAGAGACAGATCATGTGAAAATGAAAGACATCGCATATAGAGCGATCAGCACCAGAAAAAGCCCACGGCCGCAGGGGAGAGGAGAAAAAGATCACAGTATCATTGCACAAAAAAGGGGTCCAGCGGAGGGGGCATCGCCGAATGGTGGAGCTGATCTCAAAGGCCAGCTCTCAGTAACGGATGCCTTCCCGTCAAAGCTTACTACGCGCGAGACTTGACGACGGCATCTCTGGAATGAAGCCACTGGCAGCGCTGGCCAAGGGCTGCTTCCCCTCTGCGCTAGTCGAAATCATTGAGAGAGGGACAGGGTAATCCTCGTCGAGCTTGCCCACTTGAGAACGAAGCACATTCTTCTGTACTTTGCCTGTGGGCACTTTGGGGAGGGAGGGAACCAACTCCACCCAGGCCGGCACAGCAAAGTGACTCATGCGTGAGCGACACCAGTCCCGTAGGTCCTTAGTCAAAGCCAGACGGAATTCAAGACTGGAGTTGAGTTCCTTGCAGACGGCGGCCAAGCGACTGTCGTGGCTGTCCGCATCCACATCGGGCACATCAGTCGGCTGAAGTGTGAGCAGGGGGGACCATTCGGCTTGCCCATGGCGTGCATTTTGCCCAAGTAGCTCCGTAGGCCCGAGGGCGAAAGCACGACACATGCATGGCCTGCTTCCCCCCAGCGAGCATGGGGCCGCGCCACCAGGGCGCATTCCCGCACCAGTTCATGAGCTGAAAGTTCCTGCTCGACCATGAGTGAGGAGACATTCTCTCCCCCAGGAATGATAATATCTTTGGACCGGTCCCGAATCACAATCCCGCCGTTGGGCAAGCGGACGGCCAAATCGCCACTGCACAAGTACCCGTCTTTGGTGCATTTGGCCGTAGCCACGGGGTCGTTAAAGTACTCGCGCATAACAATGTTGCCCCGCATCACCACTTCACCCACTTCTTCTCCATTCAGCTCGACGTCTTCGGCTGGTTCTTTCACTTTGCTCCAGTCGCCATCAAAGTCTTTGGGGATGCGGAAGACGCGAACCTCGTCTGCAGTCAAAAATCCATGACCTTGTTGGGCCATGAGTCGAGACCGTTCGTCCAATGAGAGGTCCTTCCATGTTTCCCCCATTGCTCCTCCCTTCTCGTCATAGCGCCGAGTAAAGGGGCCGTAGGTTTCTGTCATCCCATAGATGGCAACCGGAAGAAAGCCCAATGTCTCCAACCGGCCGATGAGAGCCGAAGTGGGCGCTGATCCCGCCACTCCGAGCCGAATAAAGGGGCGAGTGGGAGTTCGAACACTGCGTGCTTTGGGGTGGTACACGACGCCTACTTGAACCGTAGGGGCTCCACATGAATGGGTCACCCCACCGTGGAGGTAGGCGTCCCAAATTGCATCATAGTCCACTCGCCGGATCGTATAGCTGCACGAGAGTGCTGCTGTTGTGGCCCAAGGGAAGGTCCAGCCACTGCAGTGAAACGCGGGTAGGATCCACAGATACACACTGTTGTGATCAAGGCGTAACTCGAATGCTGGTAACATTAACAATAGTTAATCAGCATTCACATACGAAAGAAAAAGGGGGAGAGGGGATCAGTATGTTGCCTCCACAACGAAAATGCAAGGGCAACAAAACGGTACACACCATTGGCTAGAGCTGCAAGGTAGGAGCCCCGAACAGTGGTCACGACTCCCTTAGGGCGACCCGTAGTACCCGAGGTGTAGCAGAGGGAACTGGGGGTGTCTTCAGACGGGGGCAAAGAGAATACTTCCCAGTCCCGCGGCGCTGTGGCCGGGTTTCTTCCTTGCATGCGGGCAACTTCGGCAGACTTTTCGTTTGCCTGCTGCCACTGGAGCCAACCTTTGTCGAGAAACTGCTCGTAGGGATCGGCATCAATACCGTTGATACCGCCGCTATCGTGGCTAACGACGACGGTGATTCCGCGTTGGGCATGCTTGGGCTCGATCAGATGGGCAAACATGTGATCCACGATAATCACGCGTGCGCCGCTATGCTCGAGGACATACGAGATTTCCGCGGGTGTGTTACGAATGTTGATCGGCTGTACGATGCCTCCTGCAGCCAGAACGGCATGATGGGCTTCGAGAATCATGGGGCAATTGGGCGCGACGATAGCAACGGGGGCCCCCTGTTGGAAAGAGGGATCCGTACGGAGTGCGTGGGCAAAGCTGAGGCAACGGGCGGCCCATTGGCCGTAATTGAAGCCGTAGTTGCGCTCAGGGTGGACAATGGCTTGCGCAGTGGGTGCAACGAGGGCGGCACGAAGCAGGAAGGAGACGGGCGTCAGAGGTGTGTGGTTCATTGGTGTTCCAGCGGGGACGGCAAGTCGAAGGATAAAGGGGCGCCCCTCGGGCGGCTGGGACGAGCGGGGCGGGGTGTAGGAGACTGGCAACGACATGGGGGGGGTTAGGGCAATGCAGACTGGTGGTGGCGAGGAGTAGAGGATATAAATATGAGAGGGATGAAGCAGCCGAGGTGCCACCACAGTCCATGTCCAGTAGAGCGCGGAGACCGGATCTGTTCTTTCCGGTTGCGGCGGAGTGCTGTGTCAAAAGTATAAGGGGTGCCCCAATCAAATGTCATAGGAGCAGGAGGTGTATACGCATCAATCTCGCATCAATATGTCAGTCGCGGAGAGATCATTAATTATTCCCAACCCACTAATGGGCTGCAATATGCATCCACTGCCGTCCCGCCCGCTTACGAGTGCTGCCGAGCGCCGGTGGGCGGCCCGCGTGATGCATGATGCATGATGCATGATGGGGCACTGCTATTGTTACGCTTCGCTGCTAGACGCACTAGCCCGGCTGTGCGGTTCGAAACAATCCTCAAAGCAAAAGCAGTCCTTCCCCGCCCCCCCGCACCCAACACTGAATAATGTGGAGCCCCGCAATTCAATCCAGAAGGCTCCACACGCAAGGTTGCCATTACATTTACGCAACGAATTACGTGGACCCTACACAGCCAGTCGCGGCCAAGCCGGATGAGAAATCACCGGCCACCCCCGATGTACACGGAGGTGGACCACACCGGGCCTACGGCCCCCGGTCTGCTGGGGCTTCGCCCCAGTTTGGTGCTTGGTGTGGTGCTTGGTGCTTGGTCGCCACCTTAGTGTCAATGATATGGAGATGCAAATAGAGATACACCACTACCATGTGTGCGACCAGGACATGGGTCCTGGACCGAGATGATGGGATGGTCAACATTCCATGTTGTGATGGTTGCGCGTTGGTTGTTGTGATAATGCGGACATTATTCATGCATGGGGTGGGTGCCCATCCTCTCGGTCTTGAAGATAATAGGCAACTTTTCTCGAAAGGAGAGGGAGCCATTGTCACCGAGATGGAAGTAATGCTGAAGGAGAGTACATACCATCATCCCAAGTTACAGGGCACAGCCTGTCCTGAAATAGAAGCGCGAGCGATATCAGGGAAGATTGGGGACTGTGGGAACGGCGGGGTTTTGTTAGCGACGGGAGTATTGCGCACAAACAGGAGGGTATAATAGAGTAGCGCATGCTTTGTTGCCGGTATAGTGGCCTGCCTTCAGCCTTCTTTTTTAGGGGGCGTTGAGCGAGTGTGTGGCCTTTGGGGTGGAAGTGACCGTACCCTGGCTCGACAGAGCAAAAAGGTTGGACGGGGCTGCCTCCAACAAACACTGGAAACAGATGTGTATATTATCCTCGGCATATAGTCCTCGGCCAAGGTACACTTATTGAATGCCAGTGTTCCTATGCATGCCTCGCTATTTCAATCGGTAGAATTTGAGACTCTTAAAGAGTTGCCATCTCACGGTTGTGGGTTCGAGTCCCACGTGGGGCGTATTTTTATTCGCTGTCTATCGCACAACCTGTTGACTAAATTAAGCAGGATGAAGCCTCCCCAGATTCAAACACCTTCCCTAATGACTTCTGCGGAGGTGAAGATCCGGATGGCGATGCACTGCATCAAGAAAACGGCAAACTGCTCCGACAACTACTAAAGCTAAGCGGTCCGGAGCCTCGGATGCTGCTCTCGGGCAGTCGACTTTGTCCGACATGATCTCTTCCCGTATTCCTTCCGGGCAAGATACACTAGATGACATTTGGAAGTGTTCCATGTCCGAGCCATTTGAGGAGGAGCTCAACGTGATCTGTGAGGTACGTTCCTGCGTCACTCGGCAGTTTTGCTCGTTTTGCTCCTCGGGTTTACGTGTCTTTCAGGCCAATGTGACTCCGGCATCAAACCCAGAGCGGCTTCCCTTGCTCATCAACTCGCTTCGCGCTGGATCCGATTCACTGGTCTCTATAAGTACAGACAGTATTTATTTGAGAGTCACAGGGTGTGAAGCACCAGCACGCCCCGCAGCTGGCTTTTCCTGGGGCCAAGACCGACACACCTCCCGTTTACCACATGGACATTGTCATATGGACCTGTGAATGGAGCGGCCTTGCTCGAATGCTATGTATGATGCATCCCTTCTTGCACACCCATTCCGTGCCGTAGACCATATAACAGAACCATTAATAACGCTAATTCCACAACCACCCTTCGAATGTTGACATGGTAAAACAACACCAGCACAAAGTTGCTACTGATGAACCTGAGCGGGTGGAGGAACGGGAATATCGGTCTCCAGTCTGGCCCGAACAGGGGCCAGCTTGAATTTGAGTCCTTGTACTCCCCGGCGCTTGATCGTACCGAAAAACCCGCCTGGAATGGCCGTGCGGCAGACGGGGCACGCTCCCACCAGGGGGTCCAACTCGTGGGCAAAGAGGCGGACACCCGAATGCGAATGCGGGTCACGCCTCCGTTGCAGATCCGCCCTTTGGGTTTGAGCGGCAAGCAAAAAGTGATCAAACGTTTGGCTCGTGTCCGTCAGGGCCCATAGGCAAGCAGACAAATGGTCCAGCACTTGGTCTACCGAGGAGGTAGCGGCTGAGGCCGACTCTAGCACTTGAATTGCCTGTTGGGCCTGGGCAACCTCCAGAACCGCTTCGATCCCATGAGGGTGAAGGGTTAGATCCAGATCCGGCGCGGCTCCCGTATTGATGATGGGTTCATGAAGCGACAGACGAGCGCCAGCCATCTTGAGTGCCTGGGAAAGAGTTGTTGCAGAAGCGAGGCGATCATATATCTTGGCTAGCTCTGCGCTGGCGTCACGAAAACAGGCCTGTATCGGAGCCAGAGGTCCAGAAGAGATGCTACCATCCCTTTCGGGACTGGCAGCACTAGCTGGGTCGCGGTGGGGAGTTTGGCCAAGGCATCAACAATTGCCTCCTCAACGGGCCCAGGCAGGGGACGTGAAGCACAATAAAAGAAGCCAAATCAGACGGTGAGATCACAGTCAAGAAAATTGCTGTCTCTCGGGAAAAAGCGGAGAACAATGCACCGTCCACGTCCTCCGTGCACGCTACTCGAGTTCGAGCAGCCACGTCAATGAGATGGCACATAAGACGAAACCAAGGCTGATATGCACGCTCTCCTGGGTGGTTTCGCGCACCGTCGATGAGAGTTGAAAGCGCTTGCTGAGTTGCCGAACGGATTGCATCGTCCAGGATGACAGCGACCTGACTTGGAGTCAGAGAGAACGAGATGCGGCTTTGGATTGGGGTGCTGGGCCCTCCTAGCTCTGCCCGAGACGCCGACTCGGGAACACCACGAGCCATGTTGCACAGCACTGCCAAGCGCTGTTCCCTCTGGCGCGTTCTTGATTGCGCAGAGCCCCCATCCTAACAACAGAAAAAGAGGCATTCCCCGCACATCAAGTGGCCGCATGGCGTAGCCACTGCATTTTGAGGGGCATCGAGGCAGATAGGGCAGACAAAAGCAGCAAATAGCTGTGTGGCCTTTTGCTTTCCTTCAGGAAAACTGGAAGATACCTCGCTTTTTGTAGAAGCGTGATGGCCAGCATCCACCGTACTCGACTTGGCCCTCTTCAGAGGGGGGCCTGCATCGTGGTCCACGCAAGTCGCCAGCGAAGAGGCATCCGAGGGAGAACGGGGACGGACTATGACCAACACCGGCGAACGCCTGTCGGTCTGATTCGAGGCTGGGGCAAAGATCAGAGGCTGGCTGGAGCATTTCCACGGCAGCATTTTCTTTACCGACAAAATCAGAACCAGACGTTTCCACCCCCTGTCTTTCCCTCCGTGTCTGCGTCCTGGCCCAAACTGTGATCCTGCCGTTCGGGCAAGAGGTGCATTGAGACGACAGGTTGACTCATTGCGAGAAACTGCGTGAAATGGATGCGAGTTAGCAGTAGGCTCGGATCGCAGGCAAGCAAGGGCGCAGGCAGTTGGGACGGTGCCCAACGCCCAAGTGAGGGAATGCGGGGTAGAGCTTATTAGAGCCTGAAGCGCAAAAAGCAGGAGACGTACCTGCGCACAGCTTGGGTCAGCAGCGACGATCGGATGGCGGAGACGAGGGGGCGGATGGCGATGAAGGCCGGCGGAGTAGACAGTCTGGGCGGAGGTGGTGGTTGGCGCCTAGGAGGAAACAGGGGGCGATGGTGGCAAACAGAAAGAGATGGAGGCCGGCGACCTGGGCAAGGGTGGCACGAGTCACCAGTGACGAGAACGACGAGTGGCCTAGTGACTGGTGTGCGTGACTTGTGGCTGCATTCTGACTCGGCAGGCGAGGGAGGCACGACGCCACTGGAGCGGAGTTGCGGCCTGGGTGAGTCCGATAGCCGGTGACCGGTGAGTACGGCGCACTGAGTATACTACCTGTTGAATGTTGCAATTGATTTGAGGCCTCGGCCCCCTAAGCGCTTAGCGCGCTGAGCATACCGCAGCAATGCATCATCGAAACAACAGCAGCCCCCCAACAGAGTGGGATCGATGATTGGTGACCAGTGATTAATGATTCATCCCAGTCAGTCAATATACCAACAGCGAACCCATCGAGCTGCTGCATTCAGCGCCGCGGGGAAGAGCATCCTGGCATGCCCGGCACCTGCCCTCTTGGTGGGTGAGGGGAAGAGGAGATGGGCAAGAGTCGAGATACGACCACAACAAATGCATATGGAGGACACATTTCTTCTCTCGGCGGCATCATAACAGCAGAGAAACCGCGGAGGATTCACATCTGAATGACTGTGTTGTGCGCAGCCGAGAGTCAAGCAGATTGGCTTTTGGGTCTTCCTTCATATATTCGTCCAAGTGGTGATGGATGATGGTGCGAGAGGCATTGGGCTGACGGATCATAGATCCGGTCCGCATAATTCCCTCTATGATTGGGCGGGTGGGAACGCATTCAGTGCCTGGGTGTCTTCCAGTTTTGCTCAAAGTAGCAGACGCCATGACGAGACGCAAAAGAAAAAAAAGCCATCCACTGGTCAGTGAGTCAGCATACGTGCGGCGCAGGGATAACGGTATGGCGGCGGTTGTACGAGTTTTGTCTAAAGTGACGCTCACTCCCTATGCTCCACCGCTCAGAAGATTGCGTTATATGGAGCCCAGATCTGGTTCGATGCATTGGTTCAAGCACAGCCAGTATCTTCTCAATATCCACTCAGTCCAGCCAGATGAATTCATGCATCTGAACTTCATTTGTATCTGCTTGGGGCCCAAATGACAGTCTGTTTACATCAACTGCCGTGGCCACGCTGATTGGGTCTCTCTCTCGGAAGGGTGGAGGAGCAACTTCAAATTTATACCAAAGATCGCATGCCACAGGGTCATCGACAACGAAGCAAATCCACATTACAGTTCCAAACACGGCCAAGAAGGAACTTAGCCTTGGGGCCAAGAAAGGAATGCGAGCATAAAGTGCAGCAGTATTGCTGCTGCAGATAATACGATATCATTCCTGGTAATAGCAGGATCAGGGTGGATGGGGAGATAACGGGAGTCACATGTTCTGGATAGGCACTAGTGGGAAGCGGCGGTGTTGTGCAGCAGGTGTTTAATACCGTCGACAAGGGAGTGGTGCCCTGATGTGTCGGTACTGGTAGTGCTACGATGGGTGTCAGTGGGGGCGAGAGAATTAGACTTAGCACTTGCGTCGTCGCTCGTGGGTACATTTTTCCCGCTGGAGGAGTGGAGGGACGTCAAGGGCGTCAGTGGAGAATGGCGCGAGGTGGAAGAGGCAGCAGTGGATGCACTCGGGTTTCGCGCAGGATGTGAACCGTCCTCCTCATCGGAGGAGACAAGCTCATGACAGGTAGTGCTGCGGCTGGAACATAAGCTAGGGGGGGGCATGGTTGGGGCGCGAGTCTTGGGGCGCGCCTGGTAGTTGTCCTTGAGCCCAGCCGCAATATTGGGTCGGCGATGGGATGGGGATGATGGGGCGTCGGCATTATGCAGGATCCAAGGGTGCTCCAGGGCTTGCTTTGCCGTTAGACGCTTGTCGGCATCGATGTTCATAAGCTCGCGGATAAAGTCCATGCCTTCTTGAGAAATTTGAGACCAGTACTTGCCAGTAAATTGGACGGGACCTGCGAGCATCTCGTCAAGCAAGTCATCCGGCGCTTGGCTCCGGTATGGCATGTGGCCCGAAAGCATTACATACGCCACTGCACCGAGAGACCACATGTCAACCTCCTTGCCGTATGGTTTGCGGGCCACTACCTCCGGTGCAGCGTACCCCAAACTACCAGCAAGTTCGCGCAGTTTCTCTCCGTCAGAGTTGAGGTGCTGGGCCACACCAAAGTCGACGAGGACAATTCGGGCTTCAGGGTCTTCATCAGGCGAGGTGAGGTACATGATGTTCTCGGGTTTGATGTCGCGGTGAACGAAACCATGAGAGTGGATGTACTCGAGGGCGTCGGCCACCGACTTGACTACATGGGCAGCCTCATGCTCGGTGAGGTGACCGGTGTGGAGCACGCGCTCAAAGACTTCGCCGCCGAGAGCAGGTTGAAAGACGAGGTAAAATTTGTCCTTGGACTCAAAATTGTCGTAGAGACGCACAATGTTGGGATGGCTCAACTCCTTGACGACGGCTGTCTCGGATTCGACGAGGTGCAGGTTGCCGTTGAGAATGCGTTTGGGAATGACTTTGATACAGACCTGCTTAGAAGGGGAAGGCACGGTCCACGTAGCGAGGCGGACAATGCCAAATGTGCCCTCGCCGAGGACGCGGCCAACTCTGTAGTCCTTGCGACGGACGTAGGAGGGCGGGTGTTTGGCGAGCGGGTTGGAGAGATGAACGTGCATGGTGGGAGGGGTCGGTAAGGTAGCGGGAGGATGGGTGCAAGGGTATACGGGCGCTTGGCAACCAAGGCGAGCCAGGTGGTTCGACTGAGATTGACGTAGCGGCTGCACACTGACTCCCCGCGGTTCTGCAGGGGATTAAAGGGGGTTCGCAACGACACGGCCTATAACGTCAGCAATGCACAGGCCTGGTGCCTGACCCCGGCTTGTAGTGATCAATCGCAGTCGGCTCATCTGCAGCCTGATGCTCAGGACCAGCTCTAAAAACAAACTCGATCTAACGTCCAATTCAAGTTCAACGTTCTAGACGTCCAAGACGTACGTGAGTGCGTCCAAGCTACTGCTTCAAAGCTTCATGAGCGTAGTGAAACTAGTGAAACGAATTCCCCAATAAGAATGCCTCCCGCACTAGTCATTGTCTCTCCATCTCGGCTCCGCGCTCCCACCAACTCCCAGCCTCAGCTCCCAACCCCACAGCTCTCCTAGTCGCAAACAGAGCAAGGTGCACGTTCGCTATTAGGTAATCGCGGGGTCCGCGGCCCCACGCCCCCGCTCCCGCGGGGTTTGATCTAATCCCCACACGATTCGGGTGTGCGATGGATGACACATACCACTGGGTGATTGATTTGTTGTTGAAACGTTCAACGATCACTAGTGCCAATCAGTGCCAGCCTGTGCCGGCTCAGCCGGCCGGCAACGTCGGCGGCACGCACCGCGTCGCCTGGGTGGCCTCCATAGAGAGACTGGGTAAGTGCCAGATCGCCCACCCAGCCATTTGCACTGCCGCTGTGCTGGCTGGCATGCATTTCCGCTGTCGCCTCGTCGAGAGTGGATTGATGCGGGGTGGGCGGGATCGGCGCAGGGTAAGTGTCCTCGGCCGCCGATCAATGTGGCATTGTCTGCCGGCAAACACGGGCCGTGTGCGGGGGTGGGCGCTCGAGATTGCGAAACTGGCAGCGTGGGGTGGGTGGCTGCAGTGTGTGCCGGTGCTGAGACGCACGCAGCGCTCAGGCGCCCACACACTGCTAGGTACTAGCGGCGCATTGTCAGCACTGCCACTCGTGCTGAGCGCGCTGATTCCGATTAGGCTGTCGTGTAGCTTTGGCTCGGCAGCTGGGACCTGCTGGGACAGGCAGGGCAGCGCAGGGCAGCACAGCACAGCGCAGCACAGGCCAGCCGGCAGGGCCATCTGAGCTTCTCCACGCTCCTCCCGGCCGCTTGCAATGCACCACGGCAGCAGCACCGGCATTTGTGTCGGTCGTGCGCATGCATCAGGCACGCATCAGCACGATCGCATACTACTGCAGAAGACAGAACCCCCAACCGCAACACCGCAACCACCACCACCTCCCTTCTCACCCTCACCCCCCCCCCCCACACACGTTCTCTGCTCCCCTCCCCACACACCGCTCTTTCAGCCTCTAGCGATGCTCTTCCGTCGCTCTCACCAGGACGATCGTGCCCGGGCCCGCCGCTCGTGCTTTGCGCTGCTCGCCCCGCTCGCTGCTCTTGCTTTGGTCACAGCCGCCGCCGCTCAGGCTGCGGCCCCCCTCTCTCCGTTAGTTGTGCGCGACCCGGCTGCAGAGCACGCCGCTCAGGCTCATGCGCATGATCGTCGCCGTGCCCGCCTTTCACCATCTACCCCCGCGCGTTGTCCGTGGGCCCCGCTCTCCCTCCGACGCTTTCAATGATGCTGACGAATTGGCGCGTCGCGATGCTTCTACTCTCATGTCTGGAGGGAACAACCCCGAAGGGGAGCTGCATACTCCGCTCACTGTTCCCAAGGGCGCCAGTCTCACGACCCTACCCGTCTTGGGTTCGAACCAAAACCAGATTGTCGTCTACTGGTCCCAACGGTCCAACAACCAGCTTGCTGAGCAAGCCTTTGTCATGATTCATGGTCGTATCCGGAATGGAAATGACTATTGGAAGACCATGGAGAGAGCCCTCGTTACGGCTGTCAAGGACAAATTCCCCGGCGCTAGCAGCAACTCGATTGTTACCGCCCCTGAATTCTTCTCAACCAAATACAACTCGGGCCAGTACAACTCCACCGAACTGGGTTGGGGTGACGTAAATGCGTGGCAAGCCGGAGAGATTGCGACCCACCCTGCGGGGACAAAGGCATCAGCGTTTGATGTCCTGGATGCGTTTGTCACCGAGTTTAGCAACAAGGCCAAGTACCCCAACCTCAAAAATATCACCCTCGTCGGCCATGGCGGCGGAGGACAATTGATGCAACGCTATGCCGTTGTTGGTCGCGACCCTCCCTCCGGTGTGCACGTACGCTACATCTATGGTGATCCTTCGAGCTGCGTTTACTTTACCAAGAACCGACCACAAGTTGATCCTTCCATTGCAGCCAAATCGAGCTGCCCCATGTACAACACATGGCGATATGGGTTTGACAACTTCACCGATGTTATGCCCACAGGTGGCATGGCGCCTATTGATTACTTTGCTCGCTATGTCAAGCGGGATGTGGTTTCCATGATTGGGTATCAAGATGTTGACAACTCGGGCGACCAATATTGCATGGCTAAACTTCAGGGGGGTGATAAGCGGCGGGACCGCAACTTGGCTTACTGGAAGTATATCAACACCCTTGCCCGGACCAACTTTGACCTTACTGGCTTCAACGCCACATACTCCAAACTTCCTGACTGGAGTAATGTGACCGGACACTCGATCGCACATCGTCTCATTGTCATTGAACAAGCTGATCACGACGCCAATTTGGTCTTTGGTTCGAGCGAAGGCCGAGCTGCTCTCTTTTCTTCGGGTGATCTCCCCACGGGGTGGCGCCCAGCCGGGTGGAATGCAGCTGGGACTGGAAGATACCAGGTGGCTTCCCTGGCGCTGCTGCGCCACCTTCCCCTGTGGCCGGCACCACATCTGCTCCGCTCCCTGCGTCTTCCGCGCCTGCCCCCCCTCCTGCCGCCCCCTCCGCCCCCGGAGCTTCATCAGCTGCCTCGTTGGCTCCGGCGGCACCGCCCTCCCACCCCACCCAGTCTATCTCGGCATTTTCCTCTACGTTAGCCCCCAACTCGAGCTCAGATGAAGACGATGGGGATGTGGGTAGCTCTGTCGATGATGATGCCTCGTCCGGGTCGGGATCCAAGACGGCTGGGGCACATCATCAATCCAATGCAAACCACACCTCGGGCTCAGCGGTGATCCGCGTCCCCGTCAGTCTTTTTGCTCTGGTATTGCTGAGCGTTGGCCTGCTTTGATTGTCGCAAGGTGTACCCCTCCTCGTCGCACTGTCACCACCAGTTGTCACGGACCTTCCCCCCTCGCGTTTCAGGTTTTTCAGGCTCAATCCCGTCACATGGTAGGGCACCCTCTCGTGTGTAACATTTTCTTTCCAACGTTGGCCAGCGGCTGGGTCCGTCTCTCGTCCAATGATCAGAATCGTATTCATTTCCCCAGGTTACAAATCAACTGAGCTGGAGGGAGACCAGTAGAAGTAACAGGGGTACTTTAGGCAGTGCCTCATCAGGAATATGTTTCTCTTTTTCGGTTCTGTGTTATCATCCTGCACTAATCTCTTCTCTTGTGGGGTGAAGCGGTGATATCCACCACACCCCTATACCCTTCTTCGACAACGCCTTGCATGGTATCAACGGCATGGAAGGGCTCGGAGCGCGGTCACGGCAAGATGGAGAACAGCTCTACGTCCATGAGGTGTGATGCAGCCAAGCGTTACTGTGGTTGCTCACGGTGGCATAGCAAACGCAGCAGCACTGCTATACGTATTGGCTCTCTATGGGGAGATGCCCGCTCACGGAGTGGTCTGCTAGTAGCGCCAGCAATGCACGCAAGCACCCTGCCCCTTCCATCGAACAAAAGAGCCGTAAGCCGCAAGCCGCAAGCCGCTCGTTTATTATTGTCGGGTAACCGACCTCCAAAACATCTCGATGGCAACTCCCTTGCTATAAGTGCACCCTTCTCACCCCCATCCGTCAAGATGTGTGTGGTCATCCCGCAAGTCTCTGTGGATTAATGTGGTATAGTAATAAGGGTCCATGTAATTCGCCCGGGTTCTAAGTATCATAGGCCTGAGCGCTTCCATGGGGGAACACGAAAGCTTCAAACGAACATCAAGACAGGAACTAAGCTGAAGAGAATGGAACGAACTCGCATCCGATCTGTTTCAGATGCCAGGGAACAAGAGCGCAAAGCGAGCCTGAAAAGCAGCCAATTCGGCACGGACGCACGCCAACTCGGATGCCATGGCCTCGTTGCTGGCTTGCAGCCGTGCGTTGTCCTCCTTCAACTTGGCCAGCTCCTCCGCCCTTCGTTTCCGCGAATGGCGAGCCGAGATGGTGTTCCTATGTCGCTTGGACAGAAGGGTCTCCACCTCCGGATCTGAAGGGGAGAGTGGAACCCCACTTGCCCCATTCGCCTCATTGGCTAGACCCAAGTCCCGACAAGACGTCCGGGTCTTGCCAAAGTAGGTGCGCTTCTGGATTGGCGCATCAACTGGCAAAAGCTCATAGGCCTCACGAGTCCGACGCCTTCGTTTTTCCCTCCGCATGACGGGCACAGCCGTGGGAGAAATCGAAGTCCACTCGCTCCCTGTGATGGGCACTACCCCCACCTGTGATGGAGGGACAACAGGAACAAGTGATGTCCAGAGCTCAGTGGGGCCCGTCACCAAAGGCGGTGCCGGGTCAAACGGAGCACTGAGCGTCGGGGGCGCCGCGAGGGGACCGTTCACTGCGAAAGGGCGGGGGGGAGGAAGACTGCCGTCTGATACGGGCGCAACGGCAACGTCCACAAGGTTCAAAGCCGCTGGAGCGTCTGCAACCTTAGGGCTTGGATCAAAAGAAAAGTCGGACAAACCAAGAAAAAAGTCCTCCGCGTCAACCGTCGTAGCATACCCAGCACCTTCATTCTCACGAATGGGACAGGTATATTGGGAGGGAACGGCGGAAGAAGGAGGGATCGGAATGAGGTCAGGAATCGGTAACGCCGGAAGCATAACCGAGTTCAGTAGCTCATCAAGTTCGGTAATAGACATGTTTGGGGAGGAGAGTTTGGTGGGTTGTGTGGAAGATAGTAGAGAAGACAAGGACAGCGTCTTCGGTGACTGATCCAATGAATCGAATGAAAGCAAAGGAGCCAGTAGAGTGGTGGGAAAAGGTGCGATCTGGTGCACGGTGTATGGTGTGCGGATAAAGAAGACAAGGGTAGCGTCTTCCGTGACGGTTCCGATGATCCCACGACGGATGCATCAGAGAAAAATGAGTAGTGCAACGTTGGAAAGGAACGTGCGCTTGAGTGTAAAGTATACTGGTATTTGAACGTTGGGGACGTTACAATACCTCGAATGGATGCGTACGAGAACGGGATAATGGGCTTCTCTAGTCATCGAGGACTGTTGTGGTTCGGAGCAAAGAAGTTGCTTGAGTTCCAATAACGTCGGTACCAAAGAATGGGCGGAATCGTTGCCCGTGATGAGCCGGACAGACTGGATGGAGGACCCAGCAGTGGTAAGCATGCCGAATGAGGCTGTTGGGCAAACGAAGAGGAGTAAAAGAGAGGGTTCCATGAACGGGAGACCAGCAGAGTCTCTCAGGAAGAGAAGAGACCCACAAGGGGGCGACCCGACACATGTGGCCAGGATGTATAGATCTTACTGTGGAGACAACCATGATGGAGCTGTCACCAATCAGCGAAGAAAATCATGTCGGAGCCACAGACTTGAAGGCCCCGGGGCAGAGAACGGAGAGGGATCAGGAAGATCGAGATGGGCGAGGGAAGACGCAAGGCGACGAGCAGGTCGATAACTGAGACGAACCGACCTGCTCGTCGCCAATATACGAGGGTTGGGGGGTGAAAAGCGGAAGGTGGTGGGGTGGTGAGAAGGCTCTTGCCGCCGCCGGATGTGGGGCGTTGGCTTTATGGAGAGCTCGACGAAGGAATGAAGCGCACAGACAGACAGGCGTGGTGCCTATAGGTGGGCGGGGGCGCTCGGAGAGAAAAGGTAGGGACAAGAGCAGTGTGTTTTAGTTGTGGGTGGCGTCGGGTATCGGACACCAACAAGGCCGCCTATTCAAGCTTCAAGCTTCAAGGTCGTAGGCCCCACAGGCAGTAGATGACTCAATTGAGTATATAGTGAGCGCAGAATGGCTTATCTTCCCACTCACATGTATATAGTGCGCCACATAGAACCCTTTTACAGCACCCTTTTGAACGCGTGCGGTCTCAAGCGTACACTGGTTAAGGAAATTAAGTACAGGTACACAGCGTGTGTATAGCCTGGGTAAGAGATATGTATCTGGACACTAAAATTTGCTCTACAACCCCCTCCACCGGATAGACGAAGATATAGGTACGGCGCCCCTTGTTGACATTTTGCTCCCTATACCCGATTGTGTGCTGGGGGCTGAACGCATCATATTGGCGTACACAGTGAACATAATGCAGTTATATATTACGAAGAGGCACATACTTTTCAAGCTTTACCGGTTACCATTTAATCCCACATGTAAGAACGCCCCTGAGGTCTCCCTGAGGGGCCTGAGGCGCCTACTGAGGACGTATTGAAGACTCAAGCTTCAAGCTTCAAGCTTCAAGCTTCAAGCTTCAAGCTCAACGTTCACAAGTTGAACGTTCACGCGGTTCACAGCCTATATAAACGTTGAACAATCCTGAGCGCCCTGAGCTGCCTACCTGGACTTTTGGGATCGGCCTAAAAAGCAAATTACAGAGACTATATCAACACCGTCTTCCCACAATCTATATCCCTTGGAGGCCGCTCAGCAGCACTAACGTTCGGCGCTCATTAAAAGCCCATTCACCGGTCAACTTTCTAGCTTTCAGCTTCAAAAGCTTCAACGACGGCCATCTGGATGTCAGCATGGCTGCGTCATCATGCCACATTCCATCCCCTCTGTTGGCTCTTCTCTCCCCTCTCCTTCTTCCGGCCCGCTCTCACAGAGCTGCTGGAATAATTCTGATGGTCCTCGAGGGTGATGCGGTATGGTGATAGTGGACTAAGCCAACCAAAAACACCTACAGACGAACTTCAAGCAGCCAGGCGCGACCAGGGGCTACCACTATAAGTTACGGGACAAGGAAAACAGAAGCGAGAAAACAACGGGACTGATGCTAGGCCTCAGTGACGCCGACGGACTGAAGGGACGTTGGCCAAAACAAAGAAGCCACCCCCGCTGTGGATCAACAAGAAGTACTCAGGCACCTGCCCGTCACCAAAACAATGAGAGCTCCTTTTATCTAACAACATTCAGATTTCCAGTCTTCAACCCTTCCATTTCCCCTGCAGTTACTTCCGGCTTCCAAAAGCTAATACCTGACGGAGTGCTGTAACTGTCATGACTATTGTTGGGTGCCCCACATTCTCGACACACTAATGGTCATTTCACACAGAACTCCTCCCGTGGCAGATTCCAGTATCCCCCGTCATCGACGATGTGACTATTGTGGCCATCTTCCCTATACCTAACGAGACGGCCGACTCGGATTAGCAGGTTCTTCTACACCAATCGACATGTCACCAGAAGGTGGGCTCAGCCCGTATGTTATGGACCCCATTTTCACAACTCTGTGTGTATACACCTCGGCTGCGGTCTAAATGCCATGAATAAACTTGCACTTTGGGGGTGGTATATTGGGATCGAGCGCATCAATTGATGAATGAAACCCCAAGAAGGGTCAATTGAGGCTAGTTTTGCTTTCTTGCAGCAGAAGAATCCTGCCAAGTGCGGTTAACGGCCCCTTCCCAGAGATGGGTAGCCCAATGGTAGCGCGATAGTGACAACTACTTCATACATAACTCCTGGACCGAGAGCATTCCTTACAGGGTGTCTGGAGACTGAGTGAGCACATAGTCTTTTTCTATCGCCCGAAGAGTGGTGGGACATGGATGGAAGGATTGGAGCAACGTATGCTCGGAGAAAACCACCGACGAATCAATCAAATTGGTTATGAGCGGGGCCTGTCTTGTTCGAACTCCTTTTGAACCATCTCTTCGGCGAGCTGGTAGATCAAGCGTCCGGTGTCGTTCAGTGGTGTGTCCTTGGGGTCACGATGCGCTGCCAAGCCTTCAGGCTGAGGCGGTGGAGTCGGCTCCACATATTCTCCCTTACCAATCGCCTTTCGCTTTGCGGAACTGTAGATCGAGAACGTCAGTTCGCTGAAGCATTGGAGCAAGCAGTGGGTGGCCATGAAAGACCCGAGACCGAACGAGCATACCTCGGACCTTTCCTTGGCGCTCCCGGCATACCAAAGAAGAAGGCCAACACCTCCAACACTAGCACCGGCGAGGCCCGTAACCAACGCCCGGTGGACGTAGTCAAAGACGTTAGGCATGTTGGTAGTGAAAGTGGTGGTGGTATGCAATCGTCAGCGCTCAGCCTGAGCGCCATTCGGCCGGCAACCGCAACCGTTCCACTTCCTACCCAGTGTTACGTAATGAACATCCGATGCCGAATAATTTACCCCGTTTCAGACGTGTAGAAATAGCCGGGTGACATGTGACAGAAGAGTCCATTGGAGATACGACTCTCATCGACCTCACGGCTCCACACCAGGGTCCATAACCACGTCTCCATTTGTATCCACCCGCGCTACATCCTTTTTGGAAACGAGTGACAGGAGCCAGAAGGCCTCCCGACAACGTACAGTAACTCTGGGACCGCGCGTATAATATTATGGGAGAGAGAACTTGATTAGCGTGTGTTATATGGAGAAGAAAGCCGTGAGAGACGATTTTGAGGACGCAGTATATTAAAACCCATAACAGGAGATGGAGGGATGGGGGAAAATGAGGATAGTAGATGGATTGGATACATCTAAGGACGGACTGGAGGTATATGTACCTCAGAAGGAAGGGGGCACAGCCGAGAGGTGAACACAGGATCTCCCAACTGATAGGAATCACGCCATAGTGTCCATACGGGCCTAGTGGGCCAAGGTCCCCCTAGGAGGGTGTGATTCTGACACCCAGGAAAAGCTACCCTATATACTGTAAGTGTGTGCCACTTATGAAGACTTTGTCAGTATTCAGTACACAGTCCAATGATGGCCACATGTGGTCTCTTGCCTTGGAACAACGCCTTTTTCTGGATCACCGTGTGGGGAGAGATACGAAAAAAATGAGCTCTTTTTGCCTAGCTTGATTACCCCCCCCCCAGCATTATACTCATTTACAGATGGATCTCCCCTTTACCGCTTGCTTTTCTCCCAAAGGTGGTAAATATAGGAAACTCTTTTGCCTTGTACCAACTCCATTTGTGCGTGCGTGTGTTTCCCACATCAAGACAGACAGCTATGGAAACAAAAAGTGTGGTTTATTGACTGAGAGACCCTTCTTTGCTGGTCGATCTGAACACAGCTATTCTGGTCCTGGACCATGAAGGAAAGGGAAGTTATATACAGCACTTTTCGAAAGCCCACCATTTTGGTCTTAAATCTCGGGAGAGCTGATCGTGACCCCCAAAAGGGATACGTTGCTTGCAGCTATTATTGTCTCCATGCTGTTGTGCTTTGGCTGAAACCATCAGTCACATTGCTCAGTCTTTGATGAGCATATGAAGAGTCATGCGAGAGGAACCAATGTCTAGATAATGGTGGGGAATATACTAGCAACTGATTTTATTGATGGAGAGATAAGGAAAAGCAAGATTGGAAGAAATGAACAAGGCAGAAAAGAGGAGATGTGCGACAGACATTTTTGGAAATGAGAGTGAGCTGAGGGGCTCGGAGGGGATGCCGATTCAGCGAGGCCGTCTTTTTCGTCTTTCTCAGAGGTTTCTGTGCCTGGGCGGTTTTCGACTTCTCTATACTGCATCCATATCATTGACAGAGCTTAAGGCTGGGACAGGCAGAAACGCTACGCCTAAACCGACCACAGTTCATCTTGCGCGTGTTACTAGTACTTGGTAGCGCCATCCCTGCTAGGGAACCAGGGGAATCGCCAGGATATCAGGACCCTCTGGTGCTCGCCATCCGGTCCCGTACCCGAGGTAGCGTGTGTGGACATGGGACACGGATGAACGTGTAGACATCTGAGCGAGGAACCATTTCCATTGAGACTCAGTCATAAATCGCTTCATGCATATGCCCTGAGGACCTGAGCCTCAGGCCTCAGGTCACGCGTCACGGTCACCGGTCATACATGCATGGTCGGCAGATCACCGGTAAGAGGTCAGATCTCAGATCTCAGACCCCTCAGCCTGAGGGTAACTGGTAACGAGGACTAGGCAAAGGGGCACTACTAAAGGGTGCTGGCTCTGGGGCGTGTGTGGCTTAGCAATACAAGACTAGGTACGACACGACGACATGTGCGCAGGTGATGCATGATGTATGATGCACCAATGATTCTCAGGTCTCAGGCTGAGCCTCAACGCTGAGCCGCTGAGCCGCTGAGCCGCTGAGCGCTTAGTTGCTGAGGCGCCGTGGCCCAAAGCTGGGAAAATATTGGAGGGTGGACCCTGGCAGGCCTGGGCGGACTGCACCAGCCAGTTGTTTCTCGGGCAAGCCATCATTTGCTCCGTTTCGCCGAATTATTCGCAGGGAACTGGACAGGGGGGCAGTGTTCGGGCAAAAATCTGTTGGCCTGCTCTGCCTGCTGCCGGCTGCCTGGAAAATTTTCTGGGTTTACATGTGGCCAGCAAAAAAAGAGCGACAGAGGGTCGAATGGCGCTGTTCTGCAGGTGACTGAAGCACTCACGACTCGGTTGGCTGACAGCGCGGACACACGTTCAGTGCTTACAGTATCTGGCCACTAGTGACTAACTAGTGAGGGCGACCAAACCCTACCAAGGCGACCGACAGGTATACGTAGGAGAGAGAGCCAGCCCACAGGTTACCTTTCTTCTTTTCTCTTCCACCAGTTCGCTTAATTCAGGAACTGGTGGAACCGCCTTCTTCTGCCCATGTCCGCTGACCTCGTCGAAAACACCCCGCCGGTACGTCCCCCCTCTCGAAGGTGGAAGCTGGAAGCAATCCTGCTTCTGTTGCTCCCATACCCGCAGCTTCGAGCCCACGCTCACGCGTTGTCTGCTGCTGGTAGGAAATTGCCGCGCTACCAGCCAACGAGCACATTATTCATGCTCCGGGTGTCCACACCCCACACCACCACCATGGCCACTACCCGATCCCATCCACAGATGCCGCCGTCCATTCGGGCGGCGTATCAGTTGAGCCATCTGACCTGGAGCTTCATCCCAAGGGCTTAGACGAAATTCAAGAGAAACCCAGTTCCGCTTCTGGGAATCTAGCTGCGCAACCTGAGGAGCAGATCTCGGATCCGGCACCCACAGAGAAGCCTCCGAGTTACAACATTGGCGAGCCGGTGCACCGTCCCAATGTTTTGCTGGAGAAGATTGGTCACTTTTTCCACACACGCTACTTTATTATCCTGCGTGATTTCCTCTCTTATTGGCCTTCTCCTGGGTATTTGGATTCCTTCAGTCGTGCGCAAGCAGCATCGTCATAAGTGGGTTATTACCACCATTCTCTCATGGTTCTTCATTGCCCTCATTCTCCTCCACAACTCCAAGTATATTCCCCAACGACCCTTCATCCGCCTAATGTCCTACACCTGGACGAAGTTTGTCGAGAAGCCGTGGTTCCGGTTGCCTTACTATTTCCGTCTCGCCTTCGGCTGGCTCTGCCTCGCGGCCCTTTACTTTGGTACTGCTTTCGGTATCAAGGCTACGCACGATGCACCTTATCGCCCCCGCGGGATTGCCATCTTCGGTATTTGTGTCAACTACTCGATTATTCCTTTTGAGCAAGAATTGGCGGGCAGTGCGGGCTTCGACGACTATCATCGGTCTCGGCTTACAGATGATCCTAGGTCTTCTGGTGTACAAGACGGGCGCTGGGTACAATCTTTTTGGTTGGATTTCCACCGCATTGACCGATCTCCTTGAACAAGGCCAGATTGGTGGGGCCACGTTCTTCTGGAATGCGCAGTTCGTTTCGTATGGTAAGTTGTACGTCATGCCTACTGTCTGGCGTCTGACTCTCGCTTTCTTCTAGGTTTCTTCTTTGTGAACACACTCAGTTCCATTCTCTTCTTTGTTCTTTGGCGACAATGCTTTTCTACGTGGGCGCCCTTGGATGGGCGATTTCCAAGTGTGCTTGGTTCTTTTACAAACTGTTTGGCATTTCGGGCGCCGAAGCGGTTGTGGCAGCTGCTTCGCCCTTCATTGGTCAAGGTGAAAACTGTGTCCTGACCCGCCCCTTTGTCCCCGAATTTACCGAGAGCGAATTCCACCAAGTCTTGACCTCAGGATTTGGTATGTGCTTTCCTCGTCTTCCCTGTCGATACGTTTTTGCTATGATGGCGTCTGACCTATCGTTTCTATTCTTTGCAGCTACGATTAGTGGCTCGGTGTTCATTGCTACGTCAATTTGGGCATGTCGGGCCGTGACCTGCTTCTTTCGTCAATGATGTCTATTCCTGGATCGATTGCCGCCAGTAAGATTCTCGTGCCCGAAACTCAACGTCCATGGACACTGGGTCGCGTTGT
Source organism: Moniliella sp. 'wahieum' (assembly GCA_003971905.1). NCBI lineage: Eukaryota > Fungi > Basidiomycota > Moniliellomycetes > Moniliellales > Moniliellaceae > Moniliella > Moniliella sp. 'wahieum'. Next base: position 327,973 of record RSEE01000020.1, read on the forward strand.
ACTTTCGGTGGGTACGGAGGACTCGGAGGACGACGAGGAACGTTCGGCGAATGCGCTGCACGCATTGTCGAACGGCGCAGCGTTTGGTGTCAGGGTCGTCTGGCTCATTTGGGCCAATGTACTTTGCATCTTGTCGCTTGTATACACCATTAATGGTATCTTGGCCTGGATTGGCGAGTTTTGGGGGATGAACCGGACCGGGGAGAGTCGCTGTCGCTCTATCTTATCGGAGGCTACATCCTCTACCCCTATGTCTGGCTGCTGGGCGTGGAAGGAACAGACTTGCTCAAGGTGTCTCGCATGATCGCCCACAAGATTGTCGCCAATGAGTTTGTTGCCTACAAGACCTTGCACGATAAGTTGCAGCAGGACCCCAACTATCTTACCCCGCACAACCTTCGGGTTTGTACACTGGCGCTTTGTGGTTTTGCCAACTTGGCCTCGATGGGCATTAGCATTGGCGTCATGTCCGCCATGGCACCCAAACGGGCTGACTCCATCATCCGTCTCACGCCGACTGCTTTGTTGACCGGCGCAGCGGTCACTTGCATGACCGCCGCCATTGGCGGTATGATCAACTAACCTCCCCCCCTCCTCCCCAATCCCCTCACACACATACTGCTCTCACAAAAACTGCTCTTCGCAGAGCACATCGCATCCTCTTCATTTTTGGGTGATGATCCAGCGATAACCTGCATGTAGCCCGACTGCGGACATCCTTGCATGTCTCCCATTCTATCACATCAAAAGCATAAACCCCTCTCACGCTTAATGCACGCATCCTTACTATACATCTCCATCCTCTCCTTCCTTAGTATCGCTCAGGTCACTCGTAAATTCTCTCACCAAGGCCCCACTGCATCAGGCTTCAGGTTTACTAGTAGAATTCACTGAGTTCAAGCCTTCTATCACAACACCACCCCATCGTCCTCTTTGCCTCCCGGCCCCTCCCTTTCCGGAAGGAAACTGCTGATGCATCTGCGCGTGGCTGGTTTGGTCCGTCGCTAATCTTCATGGCAGAACAGAAGCTTCGGTTCGAGCGGATTCTCGGATATCGCTCCCTTCGCTGAACGAGAGAACGTTCTAAAGATGATGCTGCAGACTGGAGCCGGGAGAGCGTCGTTCCCATGTATAGCCTTCGTTTGGAACTTTTACGACCAGAACCACTAAGGCTTTACCGTGACCTGGCATCCTCTCTCTCGTAAGTACCAAGTGCTCCACCTGTGCTACCGATGGCACCAATCTGAACCGGGATCTCGGTGGTTCAAGTCAATCGGCCAAGCCTGGAGACCACTGGAGATCAATGTGACAGACGCGCCGGCTGTGGTCGTCGTCTCTCCTAACGCCTTTGGCATGAACGACAAGGTCGGCCTAGAAGGCATAGCATGGTTATTGGCCCTCCGCCGAGTGAGGTACAGACTTATCGAAAGGAAGTTCGGTGGCATAATGGTAGACTAGAAGCAAAGGGCGCGGGGACCAGAAAGACAGGTTTTTATAAGCATAGGAACCTTACGCTTATTCAGGGTAACGTGGCGTTAGCAAGTACGGAAAGGTCATGCAAACAAAGGATGAAAGTCAAGGAAAATGTTTTGAGAAGAACAAGACAAACAATCCTTTTCCAGGACACTAGAGGGAAAACATGGGCGGTCAAGCGCTAAGGCCACACCGCTGCGATAAACCACACTGCTCGAACCCAACCCATTCAAAAAACGATGCATGGCTCCCAAAAGGTTTTGGGAGAAACCAGACGGGTACAGATTGGGCTCGAGAAATGGGTTGAGAACGGACAAGGAGGTGGGATCAGAGTCACCCGGACTGAGAGCGAGGAAAGGGGCACTCGTCTTCCTGTCTTGGGGACAGGGGAAGTGGTCGGGGCTGTCGCTCGAAAGAGGGGGGTGAAACGAGGATCCTGGTGGAAGCCAAATGGGCCCTTGAAGGGTTATTATCAAGTTGAGTCGTCCGCTCGCGTGGGGAGTAAGAGAATTAGAGCGCCAAAGCTGGGTCAAAGGCGTCGTGGAGTAGGTTTTCCAATTCGCGCAGGTGGTGCTTCTTGATACCCGTAGCGACCGAGGCCGAAGGAGGACGCGAGGCGCACCGTGGGAACGTGTCCCGGTGGTGCTTTGAGTGAACGGCGGCCGTACGCAGACGCGGGCCCACGTAGAACCAGCAACCATTGTTCAGCGGCTCCTCCTGTACCCAGGCCAGGTCCGCATTCGGGTACTTGTCCAGGTGAGGCGTCAACTCGTCATAAGGGAAGGGCGAAATTTGCTCCAGACGCTGATTGCCACGTCCTTGATGCCTTGCTCGCGACGACGCTTCAGGAGCTCGTAGTACACTTGGCCCGTGCAGATAATATGCCGACGAATTTGGTCAGGCGCAACCAGCGCGTCTTCACCTTCTGCTTCATGGGGCTCAGCAATGTACTTCTTGAACCCACCTGCACCAGGGAGGAAGTCTTTGAGCTCCGAACGGGCCATGGGATGACGAAGAAGTGACTTGGACATAAAGTGGATCAAGGGCTTGCGGAAGTCACGGTGGACTTGGCGGCGGAGCACGTGGAAGTAGTTCGCCGGTGTGGTGGTGTAGACCAGTTGCATATTGCAGTCCTGGTGCTGACGGTTCATCTCGGCCGGGGTGGGGAAATGGAAGGGGGTGTCATCACAGAGCTGGAGGAAGCGTTCAATACGAGCCGAGAATGTTCGGGGCCCTGGCCGTCATACCCGTGGGGCAAACTGAGCACCAAACCGGTACGTTGAAGCCACTTGCGCTCACCCGAAGCAATGAACTGATCGATGATGCACTGGGCGGTGTTAGCAAAGTCACCGAATTGTGCCCCCACATTGTCAGGTTCTTGGGGTCGACGAGCGAGAAACCAAGCTCAAACCCGAGCGTGCCGTACTCTGAAAGCGACGAGTTGCAAATCTTGAATGGCGCCTGGTGAGCATCAATATGCTCGATGGGGGTGTATGTCTCCTCCGTCTTTTGGTCATGGAGGACGGCATGACGCTGGGAGAACGTGCCACGCTCGACATCTTCACCGCTCACGCGGATAGTACCTTCCTTGACGAGGGAACCAAATGCCATAGCCTCACCTGTCGACATGTCGATACCCTCACCCGTTTCAACCGTCTTCATGCGGTTACGGAGAATACGGCCAAGGTTGCTGTGCACGTTAAAGCCTTCAGGATAGGACGATACCGTCTTTCCGATGTGAAGCAAAAGGTCCTTGTCCACACCCGTTTCCTTGTGGTCAAGAATCTTCTCTTAAGCTCCTTGGGCGATGGGAAGCCCTCCCAGGCGGACGAAAGCCATTCGCGCTCACCAGGGTTGTAGTCCTTGGCCTTGACAGCCGACTCTTCCAGCAAGCCCCATACCCACTTTTCGTGCTCGTCAACTTGCTGTTTGGTAAAGGTGCCTTCCTTGATCAGCTCTTCGGCGTAGAGCTTGAGCGTCGTAGGCTTCTTGGCAATCGCAGCATACATACGAGGTTGAGTGAACGAAGGTTGATCCGTCTCATTGTGTCCATAACGACGGTAGCACACCAAGTCAATTACGACATCCTTCTTGAACTTGTACCGCCAGTCAGCCGCCAGTTGGCACACGAACGTGACCGCCTCGGCATCGTCACCGTTGACGTGGAAGATGGGTGCGTCAATGGCCTTGGCCAGGTCGGAGGGGTATGGGGTCGACCGGGAGAAGCGAGGGTCAGTGGTAAAGCCAATCTGGTTGTTAACAATGATGTGGATCGTGCCACCCGTCGAGTAGTTAGGCAAGTTGTACATGCCCATCGTCTCGTACACCACACCTTGGCCAGCAAAGGCCGCGTCACCGTGAAGCAAGAGAGCAACCGATGTCTTTGGTCCTTGTCTCCGGCAAAGTCTTGCAAAGCACGAGTCTTGCCCGTCACGACGGGGTCTTCGGCCTCAAGGTGCGAAGGATTGGCACCAGCGAGAGGCAACTTACGGCCACTGGGGGGGGACGAACATAGTTGGCACCCAAGTGGTACTTGACGTCTCCGCCTCCATCTGAGCCATCATCGGCACCCTTGAATTGGTTCAGATACCTTCGACGGGACGGCGAATGACATTGGCCAGAACATTCAGACGACCACGGTGGGGCATACCAATCGTCACGCTGCTAGCACCTTGGTCAACCAAACGGTCAATCAGAGCCTTGACACCGGGAATGAGCGATTCACCGCCTCAAGACCAAAGCGCTTGTCGGTGGGAACTTGCTGGCAATGAAACGCTCGAAGTTGTCCGACCAGATGAGACGATCAAGGATGCGCTTTTCTCCTCAGTCGAGTACTTGTAGGGATCGGGGCGCTCGATCCGAGCACGGAGCCAGTCACAGCGCTCACGATCAGGGATGTGCATATACTGGTAACCAATCGAACCACAGTAGATCTTCTTGCATGCGTCAATCAGCTCACCAATGGTCATCTCTGACTTGGCGCTGGTAAAGTTGGGCAGCAGGCCTGGCTAACCTTGATCGTTTGCCCAAATCGGCTTCGCTGAGGCCGTAGTACTCGAGTGTGAGTTCTTCTGGCACAGAGTTACGAGGGGTGATGCCAAGGGGATCCAAATCAGCGAGCCGGTGACCGCGGACTTGGAACGCACGGACAAGCAGCTGGACCTGCAGCGGGGGCGGGTGGTGGGGAATAGCGTCAGCAGGGAAGAAGGGAACCAGCAAGCAAACACACCTTGAGCTGGGCGTCAACGCCCTGGACTTGAGCCGATGTGAGGGGCGCCTGGACAAGAGAGCTGTCACTGAGCGCTGGCGGCAGCACAACGGCGTCTTGGGAGCGGAGACCCTTGTTGAGGCCAGAAAAGTAGGCGTTCCAGCTGGCATGAACCGAGGACGGGTCCTGCTTCCACTGGCGGTGCATCTCCTAGTAGTAGGCATTGTTGGAGGTGAGGAACTTGTCGTTGGCCGACGGCGGGTCGGCGGGGGTGGCCTGGCGCGGAGCGGCGGACGTGGCGAGTTGACGAGCAGCGGCAGGCGAGGCGAGGCGCGCAGCCAAGAGGGCGGAGGAGAGGGGGCGCACGGGCGTGCGCGTGGGCGCCGAGCGGAGGAGAGAGGAGAGCATGGCCAGAGCAGAGCCCAGCGGGGGTGGTGGGCAGCAGCGAAGCGAAGAAGGCCGCAAGGGGGAAGAGAAGCAGGCTGGCTCAGCGCTTGGGCGAGGCACGGGGTGACTGGAGCCATCACCGGCCAGCAGCAGTTCGGTGAAGATGTGCCCGTGCGTCGCCAGCGCATGGCGGCCTGCAGGGGAAGGAGGGTAGGGTTGCGCTGTCGCAGGTTGTGGCTGCTGTGGCACCGTGGGGGGGCTGCAGGGAGGCTGCAGGGGGGCTGCAGGCGGCCTGGCGCCGGGCGCCACCAAGCATCATGCATGCGTCCGCCCGATGGCTGACCCAGCATGCGCTTGGCGCTGCTTTCTCCCCAGCTGGTCAGCCGGGGTTACGTTTTCCTTGCCACATTGACCGACTCTGCCCGCGGCTGCTTGGAGCCAGTGTCTGGTGTTCCACCATGCTTGTTTGCATTGCGGCTGCGCTTCGTGGAGATTCGATGCAGCCCCAGAACCCAAGCCCACACCAACCCAGCGCGGGGAACAGCGGCGCTGGGGCAGCTGTGACCATCAATCCCCACACCCTGCGCCCGGATCAATGAATTGGCCGATCGCTGTGGCAGGCTGTGGCGCGGCAGGCACTGCTGTGGCTCAGCCCGCCACGTGGCCGCAAAGGCGGACATTTGTCCCAATTAATCAGCCGCCGTCTGTCACAACAGCTGCTACGCAGTCACGTGTGGCTGACTAGTGACTAGTGACTAGTGACTACCACTCGCTCAGCCAGCGCCGCAGCTATGACCATGTCGGTTAGTTTTGGTGCAATTTATTGTCACACAGTGTCAGCCGCAGAGAAAGCACACTGGCAAAGAGCCAAGATGATGCGTGTTGCGGCCCCTGGGGCAAACTCCTTCCCACGGTTTCTTCCACATGCCAACGTGTTGACCAAAGGGTATGTCAGGGGGCGACGATTTGACAAGTCGCCTTGTGACATGTGACACTAAGGGCGAGCCACCTCCGAGGTCACTCTTACCCTCTTACACATCCGGGCACCACACCAGCATCCCTATTCTCTCTAGTAGCCTTGTGTGTCACATGTCACTAGCTTCACTCCTCTCCTCCTTCTCCTTCTCCTTCCTTTTTCCTCAGTCCAACCCAGCTCCTGTCTTTTGCATAACTGCACTTCGGACTTCGCTGGGTAAGTCCATAATATAGGGGTAATAGTGCGAAGAGAGTGGCATAGTGAAGGGGCATAAACAAAACATACAATAAGAGGCACACGAATATCATACCCCAAACAGAGAGAGGAAAACGGTGTGTAGAGGGAACAAAAAGTGGACTGCTGCGTTTGTATCCCGACGGGCAGAGTGTAACGCTGCGGCTGAAGAACGGCCCCCTGTGTTTTCGGTTAAGGTGCGTTCTTCCACAAAAATACGATAGTATAGACGCTCCCAACTTTTCACGTTCTGTTGTTCCGGTGTCAGATCTCAGAGATCCATCAGTGGTGCCTATGCCCATAGGTGTGAATGGTTGCCCGGCTCTGGACTACTCCCAATACTGACATGCGATTGTTTTGCCATGATCATTTAACCCCAGAGCGATATATAATTGCCTTTTTCATCTCATCACGATGACTCCAAAGGGAGAGTCGATCTTCGAACAGCGCGAGCACATCATACACAGAAAAAAAGCGACTCGACACCCCTATCACTCTCATCTTCTTATCAATTTGATCAACGTCATCAACCCCTCTCCATCATCTCCCAATCGTCCCCTGGGCGTTTCTTCGTCAGGTACTGGCTCAACAGTATTTAGTGCCAACCGCAAGAATTGCCTATCCACATTGCTCATTATGATCCCGTGTCACTACCTTATTCGAAATATGGTATGTGGAGGAGCACCATTGGACACCGTGGCGACAGCCATTTTGCCTATGCATCCTTCAAGAGGCGCCGACTTGCGTCTCGTCTCTGGTTATTGTTACAGGAGATGGGCAACTGGAGATTTACGATGACAAAAAGGAGACAGTCATGATGATGAAAGCTTTGGTGGCATTATCTTTCAACAGTGGTCCCAGTGCCGCCTGCTTCTTACATCCGTAGTTACAATGACATATGAAATCCGATACGACATTCACTGTACTGCACATACCAGAAAGGGCCCTCTGTGCACCACGAAGAAAATGGTACTCCCATTTTCCTCAATGGTACTCCCATTTTCCTCAATGGTACTCCCATTTTCCTCAATGGTACTCCCATTTTCCTCAATGGTACTCCCATTTTCCTCATATCCAGCAGCCTCCTCCCTCGCGTTGCCTCCGTTCTTCGGGCTTGTCTCCGTTCCCTGCTCACAAGAGGGCAATTATTGGGATTCGAGACACTGGATGTCGTATCGCAACTCCCCACGGAAGAATCTCAATAAGAGGTAATCATTATCCTGATGATGATGAAACCTGGAGTCCGGAAGGTCCTCGAGGGTGATGCAATCGCACTGGTGGTGGTGGTGGTGGTCTAAGCCAACCAGCAACGCCTACAGAGGAACATCAAGAAGCGAGTCGCCACTAGGAGCGGGCTAAGCTGCGGAACGAGGAAAAACAGGAGAGAGAAAACAACGGAACTCCCAGGCCCGAGGAGGAACTGAAGGGAAATTGGCCAAACCATGAGCCACCCGATGGCTCAACAGATGAACCAGCCTATGAAGTGTGATGCGCCTAATAAGGCTGAAGGTGTAATACAGACTCCTATCATTGACCACCTCTGGACAAAATGGTCTGTGTCTGGGTTGATCGCATATGCAAATTGGACCTACAGCCCCATGCCATATGGGTTTGTCCCCTACACCCGAGGGAAAACAGGGGAGAAGGGGATGTTTTGGATGCTCGTGTCCCAAACACGAGCTGGTGCTGGCCAAGGCCAGTGGGAGGCCCATAACGGATGTAGGCTAGACCAGGAGCAGAAACGGCACTTATGATGATCCTGTCCGCCGACATGGGAAACGAGGAGGCGCATATTTAGATGAGACCAATCTGGTTGGACACATCCAGCGCATCCTGGTCCTTGTGGAGACGGATGTAAGCCTTCTTCTTGCCATCAGCGGGGATGAGGGTGTTGATCTTGGCCGCCTCGACAGAGTAGGCCTTCTTGAGAGCAGCCTTGATCTGGTGCTTGTTGGCACGGCGGTCCACAATGAAGACGAGAGTGTTAAACTCCTCAATCTTCTTCATCGCCGACTCGGTGTTGAGAGGGAACTGCAGCACCTGGTAGGCGTCCATGCGGGGAGCCGAGGGAATGCTCTTCCGCAAGTACTTGGGCTTGCGGGGAAGCGCCAGGGTCTTGGGGCGGTGGAAGGTGACATTGCGGCGCACCTTCTTGACGCGGGTGCCCTGTTGGCCCTTGAGGGCAGCCTTCTTGGCAGCAAGAGCCACCGACTTCTTCTCGGCTGTACAGACAGGGACAAGTTAGCATTCGTACTTCACGAGGTTGAAGAGGTGCAAACGACCGATAGCAGGAAAGACAACAACGCCAAAGATCACCACAGGGCGCCGCAGTCTTCCCCTCGGCCAATGTTAGCGCACTCACTCTTGACGATCGCCATTTTGTCCAGGTTGGTGTGGTGAAGGGCCTGGATGAGGGCTGTGCAGATCGGCTTGCTCAACCAGCCGGGAGGCGCAGATGGCGAACGGGCAGTGTTGTCATACTTCGCACTATACCGCTGTTGGCCGCAGCCTTGCGCCACCACTCAGCCAGGGGGCAGTATAACATGGGATGATTTTAGACTAGGTTAGTAGGGTTACGATGACAACCCTACTGCCCCGTTGTTTCCCGCCTTCTCCGCCCTGGGCGACATTGTCTGCTCTGCCGCCTACCTGACCGTCACCGCCAAGCCGTTCGCCATGGTTGTGCGTATACACACTCGTCCCTGCGTTGTTACATGCCCGCTGCTTTTTCCCACTATGGCCTAGGCTGGCACCCTGCGTGTTGTGTTTTCGGGCAGTGACCTCGCCTTGTGGGGAAATGGCCAGGGCGGGCTAACGCAATGCCGTGCGGATCTGCTAACCCTCCTTACTTTAGCAATACGCTATCCGTGACTCGGACCTTGCCGAAAAGAGCGCCAAGAGCCGTGGGGACTACCTGCGTGTTCACTACAAGAACACGCGCGAGACCGCGGCCACGATCCAGGGCATGAAGCTCTCGAAGGCCTACTCATTCCTCGCCGACGTGCAGGAGAGAAGAAGCAGTGTGTGCCATTCCGGCGGCACAACAAGCACGTTGGCCGCACGGCGCAGGCCAAGCAGTGGGGGTCTGTTACCCAGGGTCGCTGGCCCACCAAGAGCGCCAAGTTCCTTGTCGCCCTGCTTAAGAACGCCGAGTCGAACGCCGACCAGAAGGGCCTGGAGGTGGAGAACCTGCTGATCAAGCACATCGTCATCCACCGTGCCCCGCACACCTACCGGCGCACCTACCGTGCCCACGGCCGCATCAACCCCTACAAGGGCTCCCCTTGCCACGTTGAGATCCACCTCGTTGAGCAGGGCTCGGCTGTGCCCAAGACGGTTGAGGTGGCGGCCCCCCGCCTTAACAAGCGCCAACTCGCCATTCGCCGCAACGCCGCCGCCCAGGCCAAGGCTGTCGCTTCCGCCTAATGTGCCGGGCTTGCGCTTGTTCCTTTGCAATATGGTGGTTGCCATCGCCCTCCTTCCCCCTCGTGACGATCGCCTTGGTGCTTGTGGTTTGGCCCCCCTTTGACGGTGCGGGGCCACTGTCATGATTCCGATTGCCTGCTCTCATGGCGGCTTTCCCTTCTGCACGTGTACTTCTGTACACATTGCTCCCGTCCAGCAATATTGCTGGGCGGAAACAAAATGTACGCATGGCCATATGTCCTCACCATCGTCCCTTTAATAGAGTCTTAGCTGCCCTTCCTCCGGTTGTATCAAACCGGCCACGACGCTATTCGTATAGCCAGGACTGTGGGTACACGCATCCCTGCAACAACATCCTTGTGACTCAAGAGCCACCAGGATGGTGCCTAAATCAATGAAGAACAACATTTTACCTGTTACAACCTTTTTAGGAGCATCGCAAGTGACATCCTACTCAAGACCTCAAGTCCCGATGCGATGCGCTGTTTGTTTTCCATCGAGAAGGCCTTCAAGCTCAGGATGAGGCATTTGTTTGGGTTGCTGCCACTCGAAGCTACTCCTCTTCCGCAACCACTTGCATACGCCGCTCCCAGTCCCTCGGGCCGGCCGGTGAAGGTTAAACGTTAAAATTGAAATCCAACAACGCGTCAAGGGTTGCATATTGCACGTTCCGGTGTTGAACAGATGAACTTTAAGCTTCAAGAGAAGCTTCAACGTCTTGAACGTTGAAGTGAATATTGACTGTCGATCTCTACCAGATCTTGCAGAATGGTTTTATCACCATCAGGCGCTGAGAGATGTTGGGAACACGACTGGCGTTGGGTCATGGTATTGGGGGTTGGGGGTTGGGGGCTCAGGCTCAGCGTGGCTGGAACCAAGACGTTGAGCTGAACTGGGCCAGCTGTGTCCCACCAGCCCTATCTCAGCTAGGAGCACGGCGGGAGCTGGGCACACAGACGAGTGGAGAAGGACCCAAGATGGCGAAAGGCGGAGTGGGCGGAGGCCAGTCAGTACTAGCGAGAGGCGCCGAGAGACGCAGTATCCGCAGGCCTCATGCGGGGTGCGGGCCAGGGGCAATAGGCATCGAGGCGTGGAAGGGCAGGGCGTGGCGACGTGGTAACAACATGAACCCCCAGCAGGCCAAACGCGCGCCGTCTCAGCACGGCGGTCTCTGTCTGGCGCCGTGCGCTGCGCTGCGCGGCAGGCAGCCTGCTAGCGCGCAGCCCAGTCGAGGCACTGCAGGGCAGGCCGGGCATCGCCTGAAGCAGTCACCGCATGCACCGCCCAGTGATGCTAGTGACGCCGGCCACCACAGGGTGCTCGCGCTCGTCCAAGACGCGCGCCGTGACTGCCATGGCGGGGGCTGGCTTGGTGGCGCGCGCATGATGTATGGGCGCATGAGGCCAGTGTCATTGCCATCGACCATCCTGCAACCTCTCTATGCTCGGTATATGTCGTGTTTGTCAGAGGGGACGGGGCAGTGTGCTGCTCTCCCACAGGCTCAGAGCCTGCAGGGGCTGCAAGCCTCACGCGTCATGACCACCGGGAGGCAAGGCAGGGAACGCACTGGCCCACACGATGGATGATGATCAGCACGACCGATGACTGATGACATGCATGATCTGGCCATTGCCATCCGCATCATCGTCATCAATGAGATCATCGATCCCCATCCTCAGCCGCGTACCACGTTCAACGTTCAGTACGTTCAACGTTCAACTCAACGTTCAGCCACCCCCACCACCTCCACCTCCCCCCCACCACCTCCACCCCCACCTCCCCCGCCTTCCCTACTACCCCCACCTCCGCCCTTCGGCCCCCTGCTCTGCTGCCCACCATGCCCGAAAAACTCGTCGTCATGGTCGGGCCAGACCGCTTCAATATGGAGGTCGCCCGCCTCAACGACGTCGAGCACCCGCACGAGATCCGCTCCGAACACTTTGCGGTCGCGTCCTTGTCCGCATCTTGAATGCTCCCGGCGGCCACCTGGCGAGCCCGGGTACGAGTACTTTCGAGATCGTTCCCGCCGATTCGCCATCCAGATCGAAGGCCGCTTCACCCGCCCCTGGAGGGGGCTCTGAGATTATCTTTGGCACCCCTTGATCGCCTGATCGACTTTCCGCGCCGCCCTTCAATGCTGGCATGGCCGTGGCGCACATGATCGACCCCTGTGTGACTACGAGGAGCATCCGCCTTCCGGGCGCCCGTTTCATATGTCACCCTACTGTGCTTGTGTCAACACACTGTGTGCGTGGCCTGCCCGCCCGTGCCCACGATGCTGTCGTTGTCCTCCAAAGCGCTGATACAGCCTCGGGATCAGCTTCTAACACCCACTCTCGCCGCACCAGCATCGATTCTACCCAACCTACTGGAAGCAGCGCCATCTCTCTCGCTCCTCCTGGCGAGCAGAGGGTGCGTCTCGTCCTCATCCCGACGAAGTGGACGGTGATGTGGTGCCTCTTCAAGCCCTGGATAGAACACCATCGATGTTCCTAAGAAGAAGCGCGGCTGGTTCTCTTTGGGGGGATCGAAGGACGAACGCAGGACAAAAAGCTACTGGCGCTTCTTAGGCTTCATGCAAGACCCACGTGTCCGTGCTTATCTATCCGCCACCACACCTCTCTCGACGCTTGGGCCATCAACCCAGCCACCACCTGCATCCCCACCCATCCTCCCCGCAAGAAAGTCATCCTAGTTCCAGTGTCGGATCCCTGCAGCCAACGCAATCTTCTCTCTCCCCCTCTCATCGGGCCAGGTTGGTGACCAGCAGCGGCGTGTGTCCAGCCTTGGCGACTCGGATTCCGGACCAGCTGTTAATGTTGTGTCGGCAACAGCACCTTCGGATGGCTCTCAGCCACTCGTATCAGTTCCTTCCGAGGACGCCAACTCGTCTCGTCTCTCCAACAGCTTGGTTTGGGCGCACACGAGGCGGGCGGACAAACGCCGGACCCAGTCAAGATGCTTTCCCGGTCGCAGAGCGAGCTGTACCGGCGCTTGTCCGCCTCGATAGGAACGGGGGGCAACAACACGCTGCACGAGATTGATGAGAAGAGCTGGATGCACTTTTGATGACCACTGCACCATCTACTCCTTTCCAATCGTTCGAAGACGTATCCCACATCCCCATGAAGCAACCCACTTTACCAGAGGAACCAGGGGAAACCCCGCTCAGCACGTCTTCAGCCGCCGCCACTCCTACACCAACGCAAATGGCATCCTCTGTCACTGGCAACCCTTCTATTGCTAATATCCCAAAGTACGACGAACAGCCCATTCCCGAACCCGCTTCGTCCTCTCGACCCAGTCCTGTTGTACATATCGAAGAGCCCGGTGACCACGAGAAGACGGCACAGGAGAAGCGCAGAAAGCGCGGGTCCAAGATGATGCGTCGACTTAGCATGGGAGGCAAAGACAAGGACAAGGACAAGGATCATGACACTGAGAAGGTCCGGTCGCCTTCACGTTCGCGCGATCGCATGGGTATGGGCCGATCGTTCGATCTATCGCGGGCATGTTGGACCCCAGGCACTCTCCCGTTGCCCCCGCTGATGATCATGGAGATGAATTGGCCCAGATCTTGGAGCAACGCGATGCGCCCAACCCGGCTCGCAAGTCGATCACGCAATCCTTGTCTTCATCGTTAGGATTCTCGCGTGTACGAGGTTCGATGGACCTCCCTCGGCAGCCTAGTTTACCTTCCGGACAGGGGGCGCCCCTGGCCACTGTGGAGAGCGTGGAGCCGGGAGCAATGAAGGATCAAGTTCGTCGGCGCTTGACACTCTTGCTGTTCCCTCTATGACCAAGATGGAGCAAGCATCTCAATCGAACTCAAACAGTTTGGCAGTGTCAGAGCCTGCTTCTGGCAAGGATTCCAAGGACAAGCGGTCGTCCTACACTGGCAACATATTGAAGCGAATGAACCCGCTTAATCTGTTGAGCGGCGACAAGGATGGCAAGGATGGGAATGCGCATGAAGCTGGGGGGTCTTCTATTTCGGAGGCCCCACCTCGATGCAGGGCGAGGGAGAAAAGTCCGACTCGGGGCTGGATCGGATGAAGAGCAAGAACCATTCCAAGCGGCATTCGAAGTCTCGGCATACGCACGGATACGGCCCGCGTTGTTCAGCCAAAGATCAAGACCCTACTTCTCATCATCATCATCATCATCATCACCATGGTGATGGAGAGACTGAGGAGATGCCGGGTTCAGAAGGGGAGGCCAATCCGCACCTCCATGAGCTCAAGAAGAGCGGGGAGAAAACGCGTCAAGGGTGAGTTCACTGGCCCACAAGGTCGTCTTGCCTGGTCGAATGTTGGTGGACGGAGTGTCTTCGATTCCTGCACTCCCTTCCCGCGATCTCAGGGCACTTCTCCTCATCCCGAGTCTGAGGAGGAACCGGAGGCAGTACGGGTCAAGCCCAAAAATCGTCTCTCGATGGTGTTACAGAGGGAGCCCAAGGAGGCTAAAGACGACGCCACCGCCGAGCCTAAACGCCGCTTTTCGACTCGCCTTGGCCGACCCTCGCGTTCCAGCACAAACCCCAGGCGGTCTTTGTCGGTCGATTTGCGATTTCGGAAGCAGAGCCCGCGGCCTCAGTCTCCTCAGCCGTTATCTACATATTTGGGCCCCCCCAATCGACCTGCGCCGTTGAGCACGTCCCCTCTGCCTTTGGTCTCTGACGAGGGCAAACCCGACTCTACGCCTGCCGGATCTGAGGCGAGAGCATCGACCCTTCCATCTCCCCCACCTCCCTCGTCGGCTGTGGTTGCTGCTCCAACACCTCTACTTGTTCATCCTAAGCCCCGGCAGGCCCCTCTCCAGCTCGGGATCCACTCTGATGACGAGGACGAAGATCACTTGAACCCCTCGACTCCAGCCAGCTCACGAGGACATACCTTGCCTGCCCCCGGCTCTGACCGAGGCAAGCCCAAACCTGCTTCGTCCACTGCGGAGACCACTTCCTTCAGCGCCCCACAGTCGCCGCCTCGCATCTCTACTGAGCCTCCTCGTTCGGGCTCGGCCGCAGAGATCTACCATACTCACCCCTGGCTAACAGGGGGAAGCGAATTGCAACCAGTCACGTCGGGCTCGGGCCTGGTGCAAACGATGAAAGACGAGGGCAAGGGCGATGGGAAGGAAGTCTTCCGCCTGGCCGATCGGGTGCCTCGGATCTTTCGCAAACGCCAGTGTCGATGCACCAGCGGGTTCGGCGAACAGGACCAACAGCCTGCGACATCGAACCATCGCACGCAGTCCTTCTGCCCCTCCCCTCTCTGCTTCGCGCCGCGAGGTAGGACGGGACCCGGTACCGTCGACCGTGACTGTGCCGAAGCATTCAGGCGCATCGCAGATCTCGCTGGGCCCGCAGGGGAGTACAAGGAAGGCGGACCTAGCTAAGAGGAAGCCGACACAGCCGCCCAAGCCTTCGGTCGCAGAGCGCTTGGCCCACGAGTCGGCGGAAAACTGGCGCCCGACGTTGGATGGCGAGCTGGGACCGTGGCGGTTCACCGATCCATCGGTGGACATGATTGAGGACAACACATTTGTCCTCCTCAATAAGTCGATGACTGTTCCCGAGCGGAGGAAGTACTTTGGTTCCTCGCAGCATCAGGAAGAGTTTGTCTACGACCCGGACGTGGTGTATTCAACTGCCTTTTTCTAACATGATGGATGTACGTTGGCTTCCTCCCTGTTGGCGATGCACATCATACTGACTTTCCCTTCCCTCTCCGTCACCAGTTCAATACGTTTGACTTGGCCATCGGGATCGTGCGGATGAACCTGCGCCGGTTTTTCGGTGCCGGGATGCCTATCCGGTACACCCTCCGTGCCAAAGAAGACGAGGACATCTGCATGGCTACCATCTCTTTCCAGATCGTTCAAGAAGACGATTGATCCCCTTTTTTGTGGCGGTACCCCATTCTCCTCCCCCTCGCTTCTCTCGCGCATGTGATACGGCGCTAGTATCTGTCCCTGAATCCCCCCTCATACCCTACCACACTCTTTTATTTCCTTCCCCGTTATTTCCTATTGGGCACTAGCCACACTCGCTTTGTCATCCCCTGCTCGCCCTCACATTGGCAGATAGCCGCATTCGCTCACTTGATCTCCCTCCTTTTGTGGTCATGCTCAGCGGGCTCCCCTGCTTCTTGGCGTTTTCACCTCGTTTCCCTGTTCCTGAACTAATGATGTTTCCTTTTTAATCTGCACTTGCCTTTGCTAGTAGTCTACCTCTTATGTGGGGTCTTGTCTCTAGACCACGTCCATTTCATTGACATAGCTTAAGGCTGGGACCGGGGGAACGATACATCTAAACCTAACCGTTCATCTTGCGGGGGTTACTTGGGGTGGCGTTGCCCAGTGAAGTAGACATCAGTGGCAGTGGCACGCCCTCCATGCTCGCTCAGCGCGGGAACCTTGGTGTATTGTTCTTAGAGGCGGGAAACAGTGCTCGCTTACAATGCTGCTGATCGCCAAAGCAAACTGCAGTGGCCAAAGAGAAATGAGACTGTCTGCCTGCCTGCCCTTACAACGCAAGTTCCAGTGGCTCCAACTTCACCGTCCCACTACGATCCCCGGCCCAGAACTCCATAAGATGGGGCTCACCGTGGCCAATAAAGAAATCCAACTACAGCCATACCTGCCCAAAGAAAAGCCTAAGCAGGGGTTGGTTTCATTGCCATGAGAGTGCTTGCAAAGCGGGGGCGAGGGGAAAGCCGAGCGTGGCCACATGATGGGCAATATGGTTGAAGAGGAAAGTCCAGCAACGCTATCGGACAAACAGAAGTCGTCCCCGCATAACAGCGGATAGATTTTGGTGCTTCGTGGCCCGAGAAAACCCCAGGGAAAGAAGCATGGGGGTGACAAACAAGCGGAACAAGGAGGGGGTCCCATGACATGCCAATCACGGTCATGGCGACAAGCCACAGTATTCCATTTACTTCTTCTTGTTGTCCGATGCCTTGTTCTTGGCGGTGCCGAAGAACTTCTTGGCGCGTTCTTGCGCTCCTTCCTGAGCTTGCGACCGGCGCCCTCAACCTTCTCGGCGAGACCCGAGCGGACGAGGCGGAACTTGGGCTCGAACTTCTTCTGGGCCTCGGCCGAGTCGTAGATCAGAGCAAAGCCAGTGGTGCGGCCGCCACCAAAGTGGGTGCGCAGGCCAAAGGTAACCACCTGCTCAGCGGGCGCCTTGTATAGCGCGCCAAGCTTCTCCGACAGCTCAGCACGGCTCACGTTCGGGCGAGCGGGGTGGATGACCTCGAGGACGCACTGGCGGCGCTGGAGGAGAGCGTTACGCATAAACTTGCGCGTGCGCAGCGTCACTGGAGAGTTGGGGTCCTGGGAGCCCAAATTGTCAGTCATCCGCTCCATCCTGCTGTCTCTGTGGAGAGCCGGGCAACAGAAGGTCCGGGAACACGAGAGCATCGCGCGCGCGACGTTCCGACATGGGTGCCCTCGACGCAGACCGACTGGGCATGCAACGTACCATCTTGAGTGCTTGGTGGAGACAGGCCGGTGCTACGAGAGGCCGAAGCGGTGGCCATGCCTGGGCAAGTCTAGGGTTCAACGCTTATTCTAAAAAACTCGCCGCAGCCACCTCTAGTTAGGGTTGCCCTACCGCCAGCTGTCACATGTCAGGGTTATCCAATACGTTGTCTCTCGCATCAACCAGCGGCTCACGTGATGCGTGCGCGTGATCCAACGCTACAAAGACAGAATGCAGGCACCGGTGGCGATGTCCTTGTCCCTGCCACAGCAATCTAGCTACCGCCATTCACATCACTAGTCATTGCCCAGCCGCTCAACCTCGCGCTTTCATCCCGGTATGGTACAAATGGACCCAAAAGGGCTAGACAAACTTGACACCTTCTCCGCCCGACAAGCCCTGATCGGCAGTAAAAATCTGCGCACGCCCCGATTTAGTCAAGTCGTTCAGTGCGGCGCGCAGCAGCGGCAGGGGAAGGTTGCGATGTTCTGTGAGCAACCAAGCAGTCAGTACGGATGAGCCAGCAGAGGATGAGGGCAGAGACGGCGGCTTTGGACTTACCAGTGGTCTGGACATGTGGCCCCTCCGTGAGCTCAAAAAGAGTCATGATCGACTTGTTTTGGCCAGTTTCCTTTACCTGCCGGGGCGAGACCAAGCGAAGCGGGTCAGCAACAAGGGTAGAAAATGGTAGCAGTGACAGAAGACGTACCCAGTTGTAGATGATCTCCCCCCACTCTTCTGGTCGGCGCCAGAAGATCCAGAAGCGGGTAGCATCGTCCTTGGCCTTCTTTCCGGTAAGAATCGGGCCGCGGCCGTCATCCCACGCGGCCTGACCTGACTGAACCAGATGGGCAGCAATGACGCGGGCAAATGCCGGGTTAATACGGCGGTTGATGGTCTGGTTGAAGAACAAGTCCGATCCAAGCGTCAGACCGCCTTGTCGCTGTTCGTTTTCAGCAGGAGGTGCCTCGGTCAAGTTCCACGTAAAAGGCGCGGTGCTGTCGCGCATAACTCAAGATCAAGTTGGTCCAGGCATCGAGTTGAGCGCTCGCCGTTTCAACGTGGGGCTGAGGAGTGAAAAAAGGAGGGAAAGAGTAGAGGCTGGGCCAGACAAAGCTCGAGGGGCCGGTGGGGGCGGCAACACGCGGGAAAGCAACAGATGGTTGGGACATCCGAATCGTAAGCTGATCAGGGACGGGAGGCAGGTGGGAACCCGAGTGCGGCTCTGCGACGGGGGGATGAGAGTAGAGCAATGGTTACGCACGACACGACAAAGGTGACGAAGCGGAAGAAGGCACGGCGAGACACGGCACGTTCCTCCTCAAGCGTACGGGCTGCGCTGAATATGCGCCGCAAGTTGGGGAAGGCCATACGCTTGGCCCTGTGGGCGATACAGACGATGTGCGAACGGCGGGCGATGGAGCAGCCGCAGAGCGAGTGGTAGGCGCAGGAGGCGCTTTGGCTACCTCGCTCCCCCAAGATAAGGGGGGCCTGCCAGGGCCTGCCTCCTAAGGCCCAAGGGCGCTCGCTGCCCATTCCGCCATTCCGCCCCGCGGCAGGCCAAGGGCAGGCTTTCTGAAATGGACGAACCGGGGGGAGGCCCTGAAAAGACATGGCCGTATTCATTTCCTCTTTCTTCTATCGTCAGCTCTGGGAGAAACAACAGATGGCATTCGTCTCTACCTCTCGATGGGCCACAACAGTAAAGGGAGACGTCATGGATGATGGGAAGATGGGTTGGCAAACGCAGGGCTAAAACACGGAGGACATCACACGATGACACGGCCAGATGTTCTCGTCCATCAACGTTTGGAATGGAGGAAAATGCACATGCGATGCCTGCTCTGTTCCTGCTCAAGGCAAAAGCCGCCGGAGCGATTCAGAAGCGGTGGAAGATCGACTAGCTGGCACAGTCGGCGTAGGCCGCTTGAAGGCCAATCCGCCCTGTGCCGCGGCAAGGTGGGAGACCGATGAACGACACTGCTCTCCCCCTCATTCGAAGGGCGATTTTCCTCGGCTTCCCATTGTGGCCCAAGCTCCTGTCCTTCTTGTGGGGTGGCCAAGCCGGGACCGGCAAAGGGGGTGCTGCTAGCCAGCCCATAGTTCTCTGCTGCAATCGCCGATCCAGAGACCGATGTTGCCGGACCCGAGACCGATGCCAAGGCCAATTGAGCAGCCGCTCTGGGACCCTTGGCAGAGATGGAAACTACGCTGTGCGCCGCACTTGCCGTCGAACGTCCCGAATGGGAACGAGCGCCAAAGGAGCCTGGGGTACTCCCTGGGTTGGACAGCTTCCGCTTGCTCTGCTTCGACCGACTGTGCGGGTGCACGACATGGGATGGGACTGGGGACCCCGACGGCACACCTGCCGTTCCTGTCTCTGTTACTGCCGCGCTTAGGGCCTCGCCTCCCGAAGCGAGCACGCCAATTTGAGGGGAAGGCAAGGACCCCGACTGTGGGGCCCGACCGAGTGTACCCATGTTCAACGATCTCGGCCTCGATCCCAAACCAAGAGGAGAGGCAGATACGCCCACATCCGACACAGCTGGCGGCAGTGCTGAAGCTGGCGACGACGAGAAAGGGTTGGTGACATCAGCTGGGATGGAGCTCACCCTGGCGCGACGGGGGATCGGGACGGCTACTGCGGCGGTGGCGCCATCAGGTGCGAATCGCACCGAGGGAGACCGGTTCTGGCGGCAATCAAAAGCTGCTAGTGGGGCAGAGACAGGGCGCAAAGAAGGGGGCGGCCCACGGTGTCCAGAATCCCGCCACTGGAAGTGCCACCACCTTGGTTTGCCGCTATGGCTGCTCCCGGCGAGGTACCGGCGCTCCTCGAACCAGGCGAGGAGGCTCTCAGGCCCACTGCGCCCACTCCTGCAGGATTGGTGAATCTTCTGGACAAGTTGGGATGTACCTCCGCGCGCGAGTCATCCATGGGCGCACTCGCCACGGGTGTAACAGGATCCGGGATTTTGGGCTCCAGTTCAGGTGTGGAGACGACATGGGACAGTGGCTGGGGGGGAAGTAGCGGGCTGAGGAGGAGGAGCCACCCGGGATCCCAAAGGTGGTGTCGTTCGTGGTCGAGGCGGTGGGCTTGCGCGTGTCGCCTGCCCCGGTGCTGAAGGAATAGAGGGGGTAGACGGTAATGCAGTGGCTGGATTCGATGGGGCGTGGTACTCCACCGCATCCAGAACATAGTATGTAAGCCCTATCGGGAGACGGAAGGGGTTCGTCATAACTGTCTCGAAGTCGTCAGGATGAGTGGGGGATGCATGGGATGCGGCCGAGTCGTCGTTGGCGGGTACCACCACCAGAGGCTCGGCCGAGCCAGCAGTATAGACTGCCACTCGGGTCACGCGCGCCACAAGCCAATGTTTCCCATGGACGAGGGAGGCCGTGTGCGCGGCACTTTCTTCCGGCCCAGCTGAGAACTGGGGAGGCAGGGTGTTCAAAAAGTGGTGCGGCGCGGAGACGTTAAACGCAGCCCAGGACGGAGCCGTGGAGGGCGGCCCGCCCGTGTTAGAGTCACGCGTAGGAAGAAGAGAGCCAAATCACCGGGAAGGAACGAGGTAAAAGCTAGATGATCGCCATCTGGCCGAGTGAAAAACGGTCGAGCATGAGCAGGAAGCGCATGCACAAGGGCCCGACTCGATGAGATGGGCTGGGGAATGGATGTCGTGGGAGGCGGTAGGGAAGTACCGGCGCCCGCGGCACCCAAGTTACCTAATGGCGTGGTAGCGGCTGCCCCACTACGTGTGCGCACGCGGTCGAGATTGTCCTTGACCGAACGGTAGGCCTTCGTCCACTTCTTTACTACTCGCACCAGGCTCTCTAGCTTGACCTTTGCCTCAGAGGAGATAGTCGACGGAGTAAAGACAGCGTACACATGTCCCAGCGCCAACTCGAGATCGAGCAAATCTTGATCCATAGCGCCAAAGTCCAAGTGCCCGTCCCCTAACACACGGTCAGGGGCAGTCATCACGCTAGCCTTGTCCACTGATTCGGTGTCCCACCGATCTTTTTCATATGTCCGTCCTCGAGATGGCGAAGATAGGGGCTTGCGTTCATCCGAATGTGTGGCAGCCAAAGACTTTGCACCAACCGGCCTTCGACCGGTTTCGGGAGTAGAGAGAACCCTGAACCGGGGATGGCCGTCAACGTAGCAGAGGTAAACGGTTGGTGCGTGACTGGGACCGACCTCGGCGAGAATGCGGGAGAGCTATGTTTACCCAAGGAAGCAGGCCCACCAGTGTTGTGGTTCCGGCGAGAAACATCCGCCGCCGATTTGGAGCGTGGGCCACAACCAACGAGGTATCCTTCGCGGGCATAGTCTGAGCAGCAGCTGGCACGCCATCTTGGGTGCAAGGGCCACCAAGGCTGTAATTAACTCCTGTGACGCCGCGTCCTGAGCGTGATCTAGCTTGGCGTCCTCTCCGCTTGAGGGCGCGCCAGATGTGGAAACCAGACCATCTCGCGATGGAGAGGTTGCTGTGGACGCTGGGGCCATAGAGGAATGCGCTGAGGCCCGACTCGCCAGCGCGGGCATGGCCAAGAGTGCTGCTCGGACAGCTAGGAGAGAATGTGCCCACTGAGCTGATGCTGATAGCAGCGCTATGTACCGTTCATTTGCCGTTGCCGCCGCCGTATCTGCAGCCTGCCTTGCCCGCTCGGCAGAGTCTACGCGGCGAGTTAACTGGACATGGTCTTCGTCGGCAGCCGAAAGTTGCGCCCTCAAAGCGGCCAATGCCTCTGTCAAAGCATCAGCGTCTGCCGCGGCGGCACGAGCTGCTCGGCGTGCCGAACCCAGGTCGCGCGTGGCCGAGTCCACATCCACCTGTAGTCTGGCAACCAAGGCAGCGTCAGCATCCGCCTCAGCCCGGGCTGACCGCTTGATCCGTTCTTTCTCATGCTCAGTTCCTTGTAGCCTCTTGCTGCCGGATAAGTTGGGCACGGAGAGACACCACTTCTGCGCGGAGCTCGGCCGCCTCAGTCTGGGCGGCAACCAACTCAGCACGATGCAGAGGTGACCTCGGGAACCTGCTTAGCCTTGGCTTCCGCCGCAGCTTGGGCGGCCTGAGCGGCAGCGACCAGATCGACCTGATTTGCACCTCGTGCTGGGCTGCGGCGAGCGACTCTTCCAGTTCAGAAATGCGTAGCGCATCGTCTTCGGCGGCTTGATGGGCTCGCGATCGGCGCGGCGGAGTGACTCAAGCTCCTTCTGCTGAGCCTTCATGACATCGGACAAATTCAGATAATGTTGTTGCGCAGTGTCCGCTTGGGCACGAAGATGGCGCACGGTTGCTTGGAGCTCCTCCATCTCGGCCGCTTTGCGATGTGCTTCTCCTCGGTCGCGGGTTACTGTTTCCAAGGCATCATCCCGCTCTTCCCGCATCGACTGTAAAGCCGCCCGGTGCTCTTTACGCTCTTGTAGCAAAAGCCGCTTGAGCGCCCGAGGGCGAGCAGGCAATTCTTCTTCATTCGTTTTATTGTGCGCCTCCAACAGGTCCGACCTCTCTTCAGGATCGGCCCCGTCCGTATAAGTGGAGGTGGAGGAGACATCGCTGGCGTCTTCCCCCAGAAGGTGCGCCTCGACTAGGTGCTCAAAATGCTCTGATACCCCATCCAGCTCGACCAGAAGCTCATTTAAGAGCTCGCGTGTTGCTTGGGTGGGACTCGGGCTCGTCCCGGCAATGACAGATTGTTGGGTATCAGATGAGGGGTTTTGAAAGTCGCTACTGGTGGCATCAGGGACAGTGACAACGTTGAATTATACTCATTGCCCAGGCCTGGCGGAGAGGTGTGAGGGGCGGGCCATACCCAAGAGTTTGATCAATGTGGTCAAGGAGGTCCAAAAGTTCATAAATGTGTTGTCGACTGGGCCGGGTACTGGGCGGCTCAGATTCGGTGCGCTCTGTCTTGATGTGCAAGCTGGGTGGGGGCTTGTCCAGACCACGGATTTCCCAGGGTAAGTGTTTGCGATGGTCGTGGTCGTACTTTTTGCGCTTTCGATGATCATCCATACTGAAGTCGACCATTAGCTGAGCAAAGGCGGTGGAGTGGTCCAGGAACGCCTGGGTAAACTCGGCACGACGAACCCGTTCCGCGATTGTGGCACCATACGCAGGTAGGATGGAGACAAGCCGTTGGAGGTAGCGAAAGTATTCTACCTTGGTTGGTCCGTCAGGCGTAGGGGGGATGGGAAGTGTATCTTGAGCAATCGCGATTTCACCACCATAGTCAGCATAAACGCTTTGCAGATGAGAAATATCAGAAAGGTGATGGACCGCAGCAGTACGAGCCGTATTCAGCTCGGCGGTGAGACGGCGGATGGCGTCGCGAGCCACCTCGTCACAAAGGAGTAGCTCGTCGGTTGCCATAGCCAAGGACCCGAGCTCGGCATCACTCAGCTTATCTGCCACGGGCCATCCATTCTGGTCGGGCGAAGCAACCCCAAACATATACTGCGCCAACTCTTGTGTCCGCCCCGATGCTTGAACTGCCTCATCTCTGGAGTCACTTGCAAACTGCGTCGAGGCGGGGCCCGCCTCCTCTTGCAAAGCGGTCATGGTAGCTTGGTGTTGTTTCCCATTTTCCTCAATCACCTCGATCTGGTGCAACATTTTATCGTACACAGCTTGACCTTGTGCCGCCACGCTACGCATGCGGTCCTTGTTAATCCAACTGCTGAGCGTACGCGTCGGGGGAGGGGACTGAAATGAGCTTTCAGTGCTGCTAGAGCCAGCCCCGTGGGAAGAAACAGACACAAGAAGCAGCTCGGGGCGAACGCTGACGAGGTCCAAGGCAGCCAAGGCACCCTCATAGGCATCAAGCAAGGCACGCATCCGAGCGAGCTCGAGACGACAGGAGCTCTGCAGAGCATTGGACGCTTGCTGAATGCTTTCGGCGTGTTGGATCAAGTTGTATAAAGCAACCTGAGAACCCTTGCGGACAACATCCATGCTGTTGAACAAGGCCTGAGCTCGCTCAGCATGAACAACAATGATGGCCACAGCACGTTCCGCATATGCCAGTAGCTCTTGTAGTGAGTTTGGTGTTGGAGGGCGGGCAACTTGCATCGCTGGGCACAAAGGCAAGGGGGGGTCAGTTTGTCAGTTTATTGAGCATGGAAGCAGACAACATACCTCCGAGAGCCGGTTCGAGAACAAGGGGCTCCTGGAGCGACGGGGCGACATGATCGGGTTCGGCTGACAAGATGTCGCGAGAAAGACAAAGAGATCGGGGTCGGAGCGGAGAGAGGGCACCTGCTGAGATGCAGCAGGGGATAGATCGGTGAGCTGGGCAAGGAGGTCATCGGTGAGCTGGGCCCCGTCGTCGGTGATTATAATGACGGCATCGGCAACGATGCCAGTGACGAGCGACACCACGTCGGCCAGTGCATTGACAGAACCAAAGGCGCGCAGGGGCTGGTCGAGCTCGTGGACGACGACGCCATCGTGGCGCTGTAGACGTGCATGCTGCACCAGGGCAGGCGTCGTGTCGTCACACACACGCCGCACTTGGATGAAGGGTGGGGGGAGGGGAGGGGGTGGGAAACGCGGAGTCGTAGGGGCGCCCGATGGAGGGGGGATGGGAGGGGCGATGGGGGGCGATAGAGGCGGCGGTGGAGGTGGCGTCGGAGGTGGGGGTGGGGGAGGGTGGCACGGGCGCAGGTTGAACGTTGAACGTACCGAATCCATTACTCGACGAGACTGAGTACCAGAGAGCAGTCTGATAGCCGTCACGTGATGCCACCGCCCAATTCCGCGGGGTCACCTGTTATCAACTTCCGTTCCGCCTGGCGCGTCAACTGACGACTGAGACTGACATGTGACATGCATGCGCTGACAGGCCGTGTTGCAATTTGAAATGCGCAGGCGGGCTTCTGCGGCTCTCAAGAGGTGGGCATCACCCACCGGGTGGCATCACACATCGTCCATGGCCCAGCGTGCTTTTTTTTGGTCTGCTCGTCCGGGCCACCGCGGGCGGTGAAGGGACGATGAGGGCTGCCGCACGCAGCCAGCTGGGCCACCACCACTTCTTCTGCCCCGCCTCGCGTCCGCTCCGCCAGAGGGTGTTTGGCCCGCACCGACTTCTCCCCACGCTTGCCCGCCCCGCCGCCGCCGTCCGCCCCATCACCAGCATGCGTCCCGCCGCCACCAGCCTGGCCCCTCCCCAGCCTCCTCAGCCCCCGTCCTCTCTCCCTGCGCTGCCTGGGTTTGTCCAGGTCGCCTCCCTCGATGCCCTGCACGAGTCAGCACGCCATCATATCACCCTCCGCCACCGCGGAACAGGCGAATACCACAACCTCCTTCTCTTCACCTTCCCCCCCGCTGCCGGCTCCGCATCTTCTACGCCGCGTCTCTACTGCATGGAAGCCGCCTGTCCGCATGTGGGTGCGCCGCTGGAGAATGCGCACGTCCATCCCGCCGATCCCGATTCTGATGTCGAGTCCCCTAGTCTTGAACTGGCTGATGTGGAGGACATGGTAGTTGTCTGTCCCTGGCACGAGTACGACTTTAACCTGCGCACAGGCGAAAGCAGCCATGGGCTGAACGCATGCGTATACGACGTCAAAACAGTAGTCTCGCCGCAAGGAAGCAGCATTTGGATTCAAACGCCCAAGCCTCACGATACGGCTGCTGCCGTCCAGGATGACGATTGGGAGCTGATCGAGCGGAGACCCGTGAGTGAGTCCTTCTCACACCAATTTGCTGCTGTACAATCTCGCGTGGACCCGGCCGAGGCAATGGACAAGCTGGCCATCGATACCCAAGAGCCCGTCCCGACACATCTCCAACCAGCTTTGCTGCTGAGGTAGCAGCGGTGCCCAGCCCCGATCCATCCCCCACTACGTTGGTCGAATGGGCCTGCCTTGTCCTCCGCTCGCCCGAGCCCGCGCGCAAGGTCGCCTACACTCAGCAAGCGGTGCGCGAATTTCGCGACGGCACAATTCGCAGTATCGGCGGAGGTCTCCCTCGTTCCCGTCCTTCCGACGAACAAGGTCCTGTCTATCGGCCTCATTCCAAGTTTCTGATGGCCAAGGCTGGATGCCTCCGCTGCCCGACCGGGACGCGGAGATTAACCAAGCTTACGAACAACAATGGGAATGGCGCCGTCCTCCGAGCCAAGTTCCCCCTCACACCCCACCAAGGGAAGATACAACCCAAATGATGGACCCGACTCAGATGGCGCGTAGGGGAAAGGGGGGGTCCCAAGGTAGTCGGATCAAGATGCTGCACAGCCTGGCCAACATCGAACTTTGGGCCATCGACCTGGCGTGGGACATTATTGCACGAGGACAAGAACTAGCACATCGCCACTCATTCGCATATTTCCACCCGCTTGGGGGAGAAAAGGCGCCCAAACTACCATCCCAGTTCTTTGCTGATTTTGCCAAGGTCGCTGAGGACGAAGCCAAGCACTTTAGTCTGCTTCAAGAACGGCTTTGGGCACTGGACAGGATCCGTTTTGGCCAATTGCCGATCCACGCCTCCCTCTGGGATAGTGCGTTGGAAACATGTCATTCCCTTACCGCCCGTCTGTCGATCATCCACCTTGTCCACGAGGCTCGAGGGCTGGACGTCAACCCACAAACGATTGCTAAATTTGAGCGGGCTCAAGACATGCCAAGCACCGAGGTGCTTCGTATTATCCACATGGATGAGGTCACCCATGTGGCTGCGGGCCATCGTTGGCTCACGTGGCTCTGCCACAACGCCTCTTCCCCCACCTTAAACCCAGTGCAAGTGTTCCGCGACGAAGTCAAGTACAATTTTGTAGGCCGTCTCAAAGGACCGTTTAATGGCCCTGACCGTGCAAAGGCAGGCTTGGTACGTCTCCCGCGTCCCCATCGCATGATGATTCCCACTGACTCCTCTTTCTTTCACAGGCAAAGGACTGGTATGAGGGCCTTTACGGTGAGAAACCCCCACGGGCTAAGGATGCTCCGATCGTGGGCGTCCGGCGCGCTGAGGTATCCCATGGCGAACGGATTGAGACTTAGATCCGGAGGCTGGACGGAGTTTAGCCTACCCCATTTGTTCTCGACCTATCTTGATCTTTGCCCGCTATCACTTCCTGTCTGCATTACCAAAAATTGGACGCCACATCTGTACGAAATGTGTATTGAGGCCATGAAGCCTGAGGTTAGCCTAATTAGATCCAAGAGAGCATCAGGACAATAAAACAAAGTTAAAGTACCGGGCGGGTGGTCAGCTCGCAGAGGACCGCTCCGGTGACCCCCCCAGTGACCACATGGAGCGGCCCCCCGCTTTGTGCTGACTTTTGGCTGACAAATTTCCCCGCATTCCCTTTTCTTCGCCATAACTAGTAACTGAAAAGGCGGTTCTTCATTGGCCCGTTTTCTTTCGCCCATCGTCCGTTACTGCACCCACTCCAAAGGGCATAATACCTCCCAGATGATATATAGACCTGCAGGCGTAACCCCGAAGGTGCACCCCAGGCTGAAGCTAGCAAGTACTACTTATTTTATTGGGGTGATGGTGTAGGGCGCTACTTCTTGCGGTGCTAATAGTAGTATTACTGCACCGTGTGAGTGTTGCTCCGAACTGACCTTTGGCGTCACAGAATTTATCGAAGAAAGAGGGGGGTCCTGGCCTGCTGGCCCGAAGGCCTCTTGGTTGCGTTGGCCCTGGCGATACAGATAGAAGGACTCCAGATGCGCGAGCCTGCTGCTTTGTCCCCCCATGTTTCACACGTTCTGCAAATGCTATACGGATTCAGAAGAAATGGTGCATATTTTCTTCTATGGGAGGTGCAGAATGAGAGTGTGGGCATAATGTGGGAAGGGAAAACGGTCAATGACGCCAGTCACGGCTACTAGTAGTCAGCGGCGAGAGACCATGCGTGCTCGCAGATGTGGAGAGTTCTCTATGTCTCCATAGGCTTAAACACATCTACTTCTGTGTCACGGTACCGATCGCGGTATATAGCCCCTCCCGTGAGACGTACTGCATGAAAGGTACAACTCGGAAATCGTTCAAACGAGAGGGGGGCAGGGGCCTGTTGTACATATATCCTTGGTGGTACCTAACCATTCGGGTACTCTTTTTTATCGACCTACTGCCCAGCAGCCGGCGCCATATGCTCCAGCACGACCACGCACGCGATAGAAAGAAGAATGAACGACCAAGCTCTCACCCTGTCGCTAACAAGGCGAGCCACCTCATCACAGCAGCACGCACGGCGGAGTATTGCAAACTGGCTGCCGTTTATTCTTCTTTTTTTCTCGCTTCAGGTGTGCATCTCTATATAAAGAGGCACAATCTGCCACTTCTTCTGGTGTAAGTTATCCCACCCATCACATTCGGGCACGCCTCTACTCGAAGCGCAATGGCCCCGGCTGCAACACGTGCCACGGCCAAGACCCAGGATAAGGCAACCAAGCTTAATTCCCAAGCTTTACCAGTCTACGGGGAAGATGGAGAACGCCAACTTCCCGTGACACTCCTCAGCGGTTTCCTCGGCGCAGGAAAGAGTACGTTGCTCGAACACATTCTACGCAGCAAGGACCACGGTCTCAAGGTTGCGGTGATTGTCAACGACATGGGTGAGCTTAACATCGATGCAGCCCTGTTGGCGAACCACAACGTTGCACAAAAGCAAGAGAGGGTGGTGGAGATGCAAAACGGGTGTATTTGCTGTACTCTTCGCGGTGATCTACTGGAAGAAGTAGCGGATCTGGCCAAAAACTGCAACGTGGACTACTACTGATCGAGTCATCGGGGGTATCTGAACCAATGCAGGTTGCCGAATCCTTCTCCCCCGAATTTGCTGATATGCATGTTCAAGCTGGCCACGACCTCGAAGAGGAACTCGCAAGCACGGACGACATGGAGATGCGCAAATCCAACCAGCGCGTTGCCCAGATCCTACGCAATGGTGGACTGTCGAAAATTTCCCGGCTTGACACATGCGTTACGGTGGTGGATGCAGTAAATGTGCTCAACGACTTCGAAACTGCCGACTTTCTCATTGACCGCCATGATCGAGGCGTCGTTCCTGAAGAAGACGACCGCAGTCTGAGCGACCTGATGACGGACCAACTCGAATTTTCGTATGTATCTACCTTTATCCCCACCCCCCTCTCTTGCTACACCTAACACACGCAACCCATTTCTGACACATTTTTGCCCCACCTCAGCAATGTAGTTATTGTCAATAAGACGGACCTGGTCAGTCCGACTGAGTTGAGCAAAATCAAGCAGTTGATTCACGTTCTTAATCCCTCGGCCCGGGTGGTAGAGGCGCGATATGGCAAAATTGACCCAAAAAGTGTGCTTGATACCAAGCTATTCAACTATGAAAAGGCCACTCTCAGCGCGGGCTGGCTTCAAAGCTTGCAGGAAAAGCATACACCCGAAACCATCGAATATGACATTGCCAGTTGTACGTTTTGTGCCTCCCTGTGCTTTTCATTTTTTTTCTCCTATGTGTGGTTTCTTGCCCGCCATATGGCCCTAATACGGAAACGGCATGGACGTTTGTTGACACCCAGCTCTCTCTCTATCTTTTCACAGTCGTGTACCGTGCCCGTCGTCCGTTTCACCCCAAGCGCCTTTGGCAGATGATCCGCAAAGTCTTTGTCGTCATCCAAGATGAATTGATTGATGATGGCATTGATGACCCCGAAGAAGGGAAGAAGACCGGTGTCGAAGATGAAGAGGTCGATGACCATAATAATGACACAAATTCGGACCCGGATGGTGAACGAACAGCAATTGGCACGGATGACGAAGAGGGCGATGAGGATGACGTTGAAACAGACCAAGATGATGCGGAGCAGACCCAGTCAGAGAATGATGAAGAGGAAGAAGAAGATGAACCGCAGCCCCAA
Organism: Moniliella sp. 'wahieum'; assembly: GCA_003971905.1. Taxonomy (NCBI): domain Eukaryota; kingdom Fungi; phylum Basidiomycota; class Moniliellomycetes; order Moniliellales; family Moniliellaceae; genus Moniliella; species Moniliella sp. 'wahieum'. Next base: position 358,019 of record RSEE01000020.1, read on the forward strand.
CTCAACCCGAAAGCGCGTCTGGCCGAGAAGAAGGCAAGTCCAACGTTTGGCCCATTGCTCCGCTCCAAGGGATTTGTTTGGCTCGCTACTCGGCCGCTCATGTTTGGGGAGTGGTCCCAGGCCGGAGTGATGCTGACCCTTTCCGGGGGGTCGAGATGGCGCTGTGAGGTACCGCGTTCTGAATGGGGGGATGACAAGGATGTTGTAAAAGCCATCCTGGACGACTTTCAAGCTCCTTATGGCGATCGACGCCAAGAGCTCGTTTTGATTGGGCACCAGATGAAGGCAAATGAACCGCGGCTTCGTCTGGAGTTGGACAAATGCCTTCTTGACGACGAAGAGATGGCAATCTTTAGCCAGATCATGCTCTCAAAATCCAAAAAGTTGCGCTCCATGGCCGCTAAGCAAACGGCTCTGGAAGAGCGCTTCGAAGATGGATTCGAGGACTGGTTTGATGATTTGGACCCCGAGCTCCATGCTGGTCACTACCATTAACAAGCGGTCCCCCCCAGATCAAATGTTCACCCAGCCCTGGCACGTTATCTGTTACTTTGCTCAACATGACAGGTTGTGACAACTGGTTGCAGGCTAGCTGGAGAGGATTGGTAAAAGAGTACATATCTTCTCATCTATTCGCTATATATACCGCCAAAAGAGGGCGAATGAGTGGTTAGTAGGTATATTATAGTAGTGCAGCAGGAGCTTCTAAGTACTCAACTATGCTATACTACTATTCCTAGGCTGCTGTAGTAGGGACGTCTCTTTACCAGATGTGGTAGGCCACATACTCTGTTCCTGAGCCTGCACCTTCTTCTACTCCGGAGACACCTGCTCAACTCGGGACAGAACCTGCTACCTAAAACCCCGCCACCTAACCACCTCGGAGCCTGTTATTCATTGAGAAGCTGAAGAAGAGGGAAGGAGCGAGACACTACTCAGGACAAAGAAATTTTGGAAATGGAAGCGAAATCAGCCAAACAATGACACCTGTTTTCAAGCATATGCTAGTACAAGTTGGTAGAAGATGATTTGCTGGAACTCTGGTTAGGATGGCTGGGACGGTTTTATTCCGTTGACCCTCGTGTCAGCTCCGGGCTTATATAGTTGAGACAGAAGATGGCTTTTCTCTGGATCTAGGCTGTTACCATTTCCAGCTCTGATGTGGTTGGCATTTGGACAAAATCTCATTTGATGATTCTTCGTGTGACAGAGGCCTGTGCAGAGTATGCATAGTATAGGTAGGAAAAGAGCTTACCAGTATGGTAATCAACTATGGATTCGAGCCCCACAAAGGGGAGGGGGAGGCGATGTGATGAGTCGAGATGGTTGTCCGCTTATTGGAGGTCCTGATATCCTGTCGATTCCCCTGGTTCCTTAACATTAGTTGGTTGCGCTACCACGTAACTCACGCAAAAGATGAACGGTTCGGTTTAGGCGTAGCGTTTCCCTGTCCCAGCCTTAAGCGCGTCAGCTCTGTCAATGATATGGATGCAGTATAGATTGGCCGGAGCATCGCTCGTTCGGATCAATGATCGCAGCGATGAGGGTGGGGGCAGAAGCGAACGATATACGGCCCACATGATTCGGTCGCCACGAGGTTACTGCTTGGTTACTGTTGCAGCCCCTTCCGAGTTGAACGTTTGAGTATTGAGCCTGAGGATATTGATGTGTTGACGAATTATTACTAGTTACTGATGCATGATGCCCCGGCGGGATAGATGTTCGTCTGCCCGAGTGGCGTTTGGGCTGGGGTGGAAGCTGCAGACTCCACGGCACAACGAGGGGGTTTTTAATCTGTGGCTGGCCGAGTGTGATGTGTGATGTATGTGACAGAAATGTGTGACATGCATGTGACATGGGACACATGGCCATGCACTATCTATGATCTATGGCGGGTGATGCATATGCGATGCATGATGGCCGATGATCGAGATCATCGGGATGTGGAGACCACAGACGGCAGAGTGGTGCAGTGCTCCCACGTGAAGCAGCTGAGACTAGGCACAGCCACGGTGACATGTGTGTCATAGCGCGTGTGTGATGCATGAGGGGAAGCGAGTGCTTAGCGCTTAGCCTGCTCTAGCGCCTAGCATCAGGCGTTGAACGTTCAAGCTGCGCGGCGGAGGACGGAGGACCAAGTCCCAAGTGCTGAGGCTGCGGCTGCGATGCGAACGTTGGACTGTTCCGCTGCAGATACTGGTCCTGAGCCTGACGTACTGCCCGTACGGAGGAACAGGGGCCAGGCCCAGCAGCACCTCCGGGCACCCCGCCAGCCCCAGCCCATGGAACAAACAACGGCCCTCTCCCGTCTCCCATCTCCCACTGGGGTGGTCATCGATCACTCGCACTGGCGAGTGGCTCAGCGCAGGCGATGCATGATGCATGACGCATCAGTCTGATTCCATAATCCATAATCCATGCACATGTGAATCATCCATCGATCGAGCGCCCTCGGAGCTTTCTACTTTCGGGGTGGGACGTCGGGACGGGGTTGGGAGCAGGATGGGGGCCGCCTATCGGTGCCAGCCCCCTGAGCATCTCACTACTACCACCACCACCACACACACGCCAGGCCCCGACGATGCGTGCTGTTCTCGTCGCTGGAGCAGCCGCATGTGCTGCGCTTGGTGCCCTCGGTCTGCCCGCAGCCCCGCTCCAAGCCCACATCGTCCCAAGGTCTCCTTCTTCCACACTCGCCGTCCCCCGCCGATGCTGCGAACCCCGCCACGACTTTTCCCCTTTTATGGGCTCTTCCCCGTTCTTGGATGCCAATGCTTCTCTCTCCATGTCTAGCGACACAACCAACACCAGTGTCACCACAACATCACCACCAGCACCGCCGATGGGAGCACGGGCTCAAACATGGGCAGCGCAGGCTCTAGCTCTTCCGACAGTGGGAGCAATAGTGCTTCCGATAACGATGATTTGCCCTTCATGGCAGACCAAATGTGGAATGCGTCCGTGTATGCCATGGATCTGTACATACCCGGTGCCACTATCCCTGGGGCTCGCGCCCAGGACTCGGACAACCAAACAGCCATTACTGCGTACGGGGGCATGGACGACATGAGTCAAGCCCCGCACTGTTCAACCGTTTTTGTCGGGAACGCCGTGAATAATGGAAGCTTTTTGACCGGATGGACTGCCTTGCCCAATGTACTTGGCTTTGATTTGATGCGAGACGTGCGGGTCGCGGTGCCGGACCAAGTGCCGTGCCTGCTACCAGCTCGGACGAAGCCGACCCGGACAATTACGACTCGGACAGCGAGGACTCGAGCGATGCGGCTGCCAATGTGGCGGCTAAGGGTGCCATCTTTCCTTACTACATCGAGCACGGCAAGAACATGTCCTTGGTCAAGCGCGCCATCGTGGTTATTCCCGGTGTGCCTCGCAATCCATGGCAGACAGTCAACGAGGTGCGCAACTCGCTCCTGTGTGCCGCCTTTTCCAACAGCTCGGAATTGGATCTGTCAGAGGTATTGATCCTTGGCCCCGCCTGGCTGACGCAAGACGATATTAATGCCGGTGCTGGCGGTCCAGAAGACATTTTTTGGCCCGCAGGCAATGACTGGGGCAACGGGATCCCCTCGGCGGGGCCGGGCAATGTGAGCATCAGTGCGTTCAGCGCGCTTGACGCGCTGGTGGACATGTTGTTTTCCAACTCCAACTTCCCCAGCCTTAATAGCGTGGTCATTGCAGGGCACTCCTTGGGTGCAGCGCTGGCTCAGCGGTACGCCAGTATCCGCGCCCCAACCGACGACGATGATGACCTGATCTACTTTGCCGCCAACCCCTCCGTCTATACTTGGCCCTCTCCCGAACGACCCCGACCACATGCTGGTGGAGGGTGTAACGGGACTCGCAACGAGTGGCCGTATGGCTATGACTTGAGTCGCAACAACTTGTCTTTGGCTTATGCACCTCTTCCTTCGACCAATCGCTCGGAGCGTGCAGTGACGGAACAGTCACTTCGTTCCCAATACCTCGGCCGCCAGGTCAACTTTGCCTGTGGGTTGGCGGATAATCTGACTGGCTCGACGCAGTGCCAGGCCATGTATCAAGGCCTCACACACCTTACCAGGTGCCTACACATGGAGGCCCAAGTTAAAGCCTTCAATGTTTCGACGAACAATACGTGGGTCTATGTGGATGGCGTGGGCCACAACGAATATCTGGTGCGTTCCCCCCCTCCTCCTCCCCCGCTCCCCCGCCCGTTCCACCCAGTTGGTTGTTATAGTTTGCTAAACCGGTACGGATGATAGATGTTCTCGTCGGTTGAAACACAGCAACGACTCTTCATCGACACGCTCAACGTCCGCAAGTCGGCATTCCGATCTACCAACTCATCCAACTCTTCCGGCACTGGCCTGACGGGAAACGTTAGTGTGTCTGCTAAGCCGGCTGCGCTGCCCACCAGCACTGGTGTTTCCGACGGGACTCCAACATCCAGCGATGCATCGGGTTTTGCCTCCCTAGCTCTCGGACAAGTAACCATCGCGCTGCTTGTTTCTGTGGTGGCAGGACTCGCGACTGTGGCGTAACTCTTCCTTTTCTCTCTCTTTTTTTCTTCTCACACCGGTTATCAACTTGCTTCACGCGTTATGTCTTCGTTGCACTTTTGTCAATCCACCAGCTCTTTCATCTTCGCCCAACTATGTGTCGGCGGTGTCCCTACTTTCTCTTTCCATCTCCTCTATTTGCTCGCTCCACCTCGCACGGCCCTGCTCTCTCATCGACGCTGGGGCTTGTTCTGGGGTGGTAGTAATCTTTTTTTGCCTTCACAGCGCATTGTTCTGTCACGGTCTCCATGCATTGCATACCATGAAATTGCCACGGGGCTTTGATCATGAAGTACCCACCCTCGGGACTTTAGCTATGACTGAAAACGCTGCAGCTCAGCTAGGTGGAGTCGTCTCGAGATCACAATGATTGCAATGGCCAACAGCCAACCATCGCAGAGCACCTCGGGCGAGTAACGAGATGCTTCGTTCTGTTTTCTCGTGGGATTTAATTTCAGTTGCGTTGGCGGGGCCCTCAGCGTACTGAGTCAGTACTTAGACTGAGCCTCAGGCCTGATCGCACGGAGCACTCAGGACCATTATGCAATCAGAGAGCGATACCTACTTGTAAAGCCGTCCATGATCACACGCATGTTACCGCGGTGGGGGGGGGGGGGGGAGTGTGTGCTGGTGGCAAATAGAAAGCAACAGCTCGATAACAAAAGATACAATATCTAGAGGCGACTATGGCAATGGGGAGAGTTGCATAGAGTGTTGCATCCAGTATACTAGTAACAACGCCCTTCTCTCAGGAGTCTCTCCTTTTCCTGTGACATGTGGCATATGACATCATACAACGCCAACGGCGGCTCCACCACAGTGGGCAGCACAACCAGGGCCCCACCTTTTTCACAACAGTCGCTCGCTCAAGCTATTTTACCACCCTCGGACCCTCCGAACTTTGCTGGCAACATCTGTTTTAAACCATGCCGGTTCTCCTCTCTTGTGGCAGTTTCCATCCTCATTTTCACTGCTATCCTGGAAGCCTCGTGTGCCATGTCCAAGACCGAATCCAAGTTTGGCCTTGCCACCCTCCTCCGCCCCATTCATGGAAGGAGAGCCAGCTCTTTTTCGCGGGCGCCTTCCTCCCCCTCATCGCGCAAAGGGCGGAAAGAAGAACGGGAAGACGGTACCTATCCCACCCCCATCTCGCTCACCACGTTTCGCCCTTTGCCTTACGGGTTGGAACGTAATGTGGCCATTGCCTTGGGCGAAGATGCAAAGCACGGCTTGTGGGCAGCGAGCCAACGGTACGGGGTCAGAACAATCAATTTCTCTATCGCGACTTTGCAGGTGCGTATACCTCGATACCTTTTCCCCCGACCACCCTGTCCCGTCTTCGTCCATTTGCTCACCTAAACGGGATATCTTCTTTGGCCATTTCAGAGCGCAACGAGTTCCGCCAGCTGCTGGATCCCTTGACTCCGTCAGCCGAGGGAGACCGGTCGGGCAGAAGTGATGAGCAATTTTCTCCTTTGCCCAACTCGGCGCTTGCACCACTATCCAACAGCCAACCCGGATCGTGTCAGGAGGATGCAGCCCTCCTGCCTTTGGTGGATCCTTTACCTTCTCGGGTATACCATACGTGCCTCGGAGGGCCAGCATGCCCCCGCCGCCCCTTACTTTTGACGACGCCTTCCTTCCCCTTTCTACTTCTGACCTAGACCAGCTCCCGACGTCACGTCCATTGCGATCTCTCTCTTCTTCTAGCCTCCCCGACAAGGAAGATTGCCGATCCCTACCTTTGGTACACTCATCGTTGTTGGACACCTCCAACCAGAAGAGGAGGGACCAAGGGCCGACCACGGCCCAGCGCGGCGCTGGTGAACTTCAATTCCGAGGGAGGCGGGTGCGGCGTGTAGGTGCAGATGGGGATGAGGATGGGGATGGGTGTGGGAGGGTGAAACCAATGCTTGCGGGAGTAGCTGATACCCTTCCACAATACATGATTGATGCCTTGATGGCGTGCTCCATGAGCGAGCCCACTGTGTTGTCGGCTGAATCGCCTCCTCCCTTATTCCTGTCAGGAAGAGGAGTTGAACAACACGAGTGACCAGCACCCTGGATCAGTTCGGTTCTTCGACCAGACCAACAGCGATGGTGCCCTCCGCCACTCACAACCCACTCTGGCTCCACCTCGGCATCATGTGCCTTCGCAGCAATACGCACCCACCTCGGACCCGGAGAGGAATCATGGTGAAACCGAGGGATCCTTGACGAATGCGCCGATATGTTTCCCTCCTACCTCGCTTCTCGCCGAGCACGACCTCGATTAGCAGAAGGGACATCTTACCTTCCGTCTTCTTCGTCCCCTTCCCATTTTGGCGGACGCGGCCGTCAGCCCTGCAGTCCGACCAGGACCGACACAGTCTCCCCACTGCTTCGTGCCTTCGGCCATGGTGACCCTCAATGGGTATGCCTTGCTATGAGGAACGCGCATTCTACCTCCTTAAGCTATCGACGGCAAGCCACGTTTAACTGCATGTGGTCTACAAGACGCCGTGTACCACCCACACACACTCTCTGAACTAGTAATAATGAGACCGCCACATATCACAGGTACCGTTTTGGGTCTCTCTGCGGACGCTGGTTGGACAGGAAGACAGAGGTGTTGCATTTTGTGCCGTATAGAAGGATCACCCTGGTTGATCTCCTCTGCCACCTACAGACTGGGTGGAACGGGGGTAGGGCGAAGGTAAGGGCGGTGCAAGTAAGCGGGAGATATATATACACGTAGCAATGAACGTCACACATCATCCGATGTCGAACGCAATCGGTAACGTTTCAATTTATCATTCATCAGCGCATCAGCAATCCTCAAGTGTTGGCCTAGGGAGCCGGACGGGCAGAAGGATGAGGAGAAGGTGATGGATTGGAGCCAGAGTTGGGTCTGGGTACAGAGGCATCTATATAGGAGGCTGGACTAGGCACAGGGACAGTGAGTCACACAGGAGAGAGTGCAGGGCACAGGGACAGTGACACGCAGGGACGTCAGCGTGGAAGCCGATGGAACCGAGGCGAACCTGGTCTACCGACTGGGAGCCAGAGGATCACAGTCAACACCCCCGCTGGCCAGGGAACCCGGAGACATCGGTTGTGGATGAGCTCCTGCCAGTGGATAGAGAGGGAGGGACTTGAGTGGCAACCGGGACGAATGGCCTGGAGTTGTGCATGGCCACACGACTGGCCTACACCCCCGCTGTCCAGGATGACACCTGAACGAGCCGAGCGCTTGTGGTTGGTGTATTGTGCGACCGCCAGATGCTTGTAGAAGTCTTAGAAGTAAAAGTAGTAGGGGTTGCGCCCCGAAGCGATTTGGTGGGCAAAAGTAAAAAGCACCAGTTATAGGTGTAGTGAAAGAAAATTGGAAACTTGGAGTAAATGCGGTCCAAGGTCGTTTGGCATCAAAATTGGATGCGTTTGGTAGTTGTTTGGTTCCGCATGCCTGGTGCCAGTGGGGTCCATTGGGCATGGGAAATGAACGGGCGCTATGCGTCAACCGTCTTGATCTGTTTGGGTTCTCTTTGTTGTTGAAAAAGAGGAGTGGAAGAAGTTGGGTGACCACCCCCCCCATCCTTTCCCAGGTGCCCCGGATGAATTGGCAATCCGGGCGTGTAGCCGTGGGTGGGGCACTTGATGAGCAGCCACCCCGCTTTCTGCGATTCGCCTGCGCCGTTTGTCGTTGGAGGAATTTCGTCTCGTTGACGATACCCGACACGTTTTGTTCCGTCGTGTGTTGTCCTAAAAATCATTGCCCATCTGTGGGGGACGAGTGTGCCGATTGTGGCGGTAGTATGCCGATTGTGGCGGTAGTATGCCGATTGTGGCGGTAGTATGCCGATTGTGGCGGTAAGGTGCCGATTGTGGCGGTGGTGTTGTTGGGCGGGAGGACGGGTGTGTCTTGTGGGCTTGGCGGCTTAGCTTGGGCTTGTAGGCTTGGGGGTGGGCTTGCTTGAAGAGCGCTCCCCTTCCGGGGGGATCAGATGTAGCTCTGTTGGCCTAGGGAGCCGGACGGGCAGAAGGATGAGGAGAAGGTGATGGATTGGAGCCAGAGTTGGGTCTGGGTACAGAGGCATCTATATAGGAGCTGGACTAGGACAGGGACAGTGAGTCACAACAGGAGAGAGTGCAGGGCACAGGGACAGTGACACGCAGGGACGTCAGCGTGGAAGCCGATGGAACCGAGGCGAACCTGGTCTACCGACTGGGAGCCAGAGGATCACAGTCAACATCAAGGCCAGTAGGTATCCGCGCTGGGTCGAGGCCCGCCGAGCTTAGGGAGTGGCGTGGGGAGTGTAGCAAGCTCAGGTGTAGCCCCGACAAGCGCACCGCGCTGTGCCTCGGTCGAGGCGCCTGCCGGTGCCAACGCCCAATACGATCCACCACCCATCCTCCCCCTTCCCTCTTTCTGGACGGCTACAAGGCACGTAGGCGCATCCCCGCACTGGCAGCTGCCAAGCCAGCCACCACTGCATCCTCCACACTCTTCCGCCCGCGCCACGGCGCGGGCACCAAGCCTTCCGGTACGCCGCGCAGCTCCACCGCGACAGCCAACGTGTCCCCTGCTAGCGCCAGCACGGTCCCCCATCCGTCGCCTCGTTTCCTTTGCGAGGCCCATCCATGCCGGGACGAGTGCCAAGGCTGCGAATCTGGTGGGTTAGTGTGGTCAGGCGGTCCGGCTCGGTCGGTCAGCATGCCAAAACCCGCTCGGCCCCCACAAGCAAATCCAATTTCTCTGACGCACCCAATACTGCTTCGCTCGGCTTTCTCCCCCATTCGTGCACGCTGTGCGCGAGCCACTTGGTGCCCTCGCTCCGGCCCTGGGCTCGCCGATGTAAATGCAAATGCAGCATCAGCCCAGCCACAGTCAACCCCAGTGCGGCTACCTCCAACACCTCGGCGCCAAGCCAGCTGCTCTCCGACCCAGTCCAACCAGGACTCCGTGTCCTCCTCGTTTTTTTCACCCGGTGCATCGGCGTCTTTGTGGCCAGAGCGAGCGTGCCGCGCCTGCTCCACCCACTCTGCCACTACAAGTGACATGCGCAGTGTCGCCACCGCATGGGCGGAGGAGAGCAGCGCCAGCCCACTTGTCGCCTCACAGCCTTGGCTGTGCCTCGTCCAGGGGGCACGAGTTTCCCGCACGAATGGCCAAGCGAGAGCAGCGGCAGGAAGGAGCACAAGTGCGTTGGCACGCGCTTCGGGGGACAAGGCGGCGAGAGGGCAAGTAGGGTGCGCCGGCGGAGGGGTGGAGCAGGGCCCTGGGCGGCAGCGGCGGCTCCTCGGACGTGTGCCGTGCGGCAGAGAGCGCTGGGGCAAGCGAAGGCTGGGCAGGGGTCATGGTGCAGGGCGGGCATGCACACGGGCAGGTGGTGGTGGTGGCGGTGGTGGGAATGAGAGCAAGGCGCGGTGGGATGGGGTACTCGGGGGTGAAGCGTGAAGGGGAAGGGGGACAGTAGCGCGGAAAAGCTTGAAGGCGAGACAAAGCAAGCAGCGGGAAACGGAGCGAGGGGCAGCCAGCTGCGATACTGGTGATTGCGACACGCGCACCAGCGTGGGCGCTTGGGCACATATAAGTCCCACCCAAATGGGCCTGCGCTGGCGCTGGCGCGCTTACCGCTTACCGGCTGGTGACGGTACATACACGGATTGAATATGAACATTGCACATTGATTTGCTCCGTAACCGGGTAACCCTACCCAAACGCGTAACGGGTAACCCCTCTTGCTGTAAGGCCTGTGAAAGCCAGTGGGCGTAGGTGCAGTCCTCAGAATCGCACCATCCCCCCACCACAACATTCCACCACGGGTAGCACCAGTGCGAACGAGGGGGGCACAGGGAAGAGCGTGGACTGAAGGGGCACGTGGGCCAAAAAGAATATCCAGAAAAAAGGGGAGTGTGTAGTACAATAAGCTGTAGCTCAGGTGCCCACACGCCCTTGCGGTGCTGGGATGTATATACCCATCAAGCTGTTGTGAGCATGAAGATAGAGAGGAGCGCGAGCTGTTTGCCACCTTATTCCAGAGGTGATGCCAACTCCTCAATCACGTCTCGCAGCACTCACGGTGCCTGCCTCTCAGTCGGTACTGCCACAGCTTCAGCTCCGGCTGCAGCAATCTCTGTTGCGCTCACGTACCTGCGGCTTCGTCCTCTCCAGCTTCGTCGCCGGCCGAAGAAGCGATTCATGTGTGGCGCAGGCGCAAAACGTAATACTTGGTCAGATCTGGCATCATGAGTTTACACGAGCGCAAGACGACGGTGGAGCCGACGTCTGGTCTGGGAGCTTGGCCTTCCCCCTAGTCGTCAGGGCCCCCTCTGGCGCATGCACTTTCAGAAACACAGGAGCAGTAAAGGGAGTAATGCACAACATATAGGGCGTACGATGTTGGGGAATGAAACGCAAGATTGTGAGTTTCTGCGATAGGTCTATGGGGCCAGGGGAAAGACAGGGCGACACGCGTGACGGTAGAGCACCGCACTCGCCATAGCAGGGACAGCGTCAACCATCAGACTTGGCTGTGGCGGCCCTGTGGGTGGTGATGAGGCACGTCATGTGGGAGGCGAGAATGGATGGGATGTGTAGCAGAGCACCAGAGCCATTTCCTAAGGCTTATATTAGGGATCAGGGATGGGTAATATACAGCGGCGGCGCTCTATCAAGCAGGATGCGATCGACGGTGGTGAGATCGCCGTGGACAACGAAGCCTTGGCGTGCATCGAGGCAAGAGTGCGAAGCACTTGCTTCATGATAGATTGGATGTATTGGAGCTACATGCGGTCGTGGTTGATCAATGATCTCATCAAGCTGTCCTGGTGCTCAAATACCAGGCAGAGTCGCGTGCCGTTACAGAGAAAAACTTGCAATTGCACCCAACCAATCGCGTTTGCCTTGCCGACGGTCTGCAAGTTCCCGGCCTGACGGAACGCCTCGTAACGCATGGTCTTGTCTGTGCCTCTCACCTTGATCGCAACCGGCTCTGGTTAGTCACCGTGGCCAGCGTCTTGAATGTGTCCTCAGTTGCACTTGCCATGACGGCCGGTAATCTTGCACCAGAACAACGTGTGTCCAAGTCCACCCCTTTGATATGTGCCTGACCAGGACCAGGAAGCCATTAATGCCGACAAGGTAGTTCAATTTCAACGGCTCGCTATGCTTCATCTGCCAAGGAGACTGCACACTTCAAAGTCAGCTGGCCTAGTATGTTAACATTGAATGGGAGTAGTGGACATGTGGTATCATGTAGTCCGTGGGGGTGGCGATGCAGTTGGGACCAACAAACAAGGCAAAGCACCGGACTATAGATGGGGTTAGGATTGGTCGCCAAACACAAAGCCGACATGGCTCGCGTGGTGCCGTTTGACCGCAGGTTCGCCTGCGTCAGTTCCCGCCATATCGCTGTCGCGTTCGCGCCGCTCAGAGAGACAAGTGTGGTGTGGGGGTGATGGAAGTGGTGAGCGAAGGCGACCGAAAGGCATCTGGCATTGTGATGGGCACCGCTACTGCTACTGGCGCGGCAGCGGTATGATACGGCACGCGAGATGACGACAGAGAGGGCGGAGGAGGAGGAGGAGGAGGACGCGACTGGGATAAAGGTGAGTATGGCTGAGTGCGTCGATGGCAATCGTATAAAAGGGTTTTTGTGCGGTAGTAGGGCGATCTTTTGATGTGGTTGTGTCGGAGGATCGGGTGGGCGCGGATGGCGGCGCGAGGGAGGATTCGGATGAAGTGCGGCGTGGAGAAAGAGTGTGGCAGCGCCATTGTCGACGTGGAGGGGGAAGGGATGAGGTGGTGTGAGAAGAAGTAATCCGCCTCGACGGCGTTGCTCACAGACACGTCGAGAGCACCGCGGCGTGGAGGGGTATTTGGTGTTTTAAGCTCCGATCCATCAACCAGCCCCAACACGAAACTACTGGGAGTCGTCCTTCGGTTCCCTAAGGGATTGTATCCCCAAACCGTAGGGACCTCCCTGGCGCCCGCCCGTGACACGGAGCTTCGACAGCAGTTGCGGTGGCAGCCGGTCTGATTAATCCTGCGTTGAATATGGACCCTCCTTCCCCGCCGTAGACGTCAGCAAAACGAGGCAAAGGCACTATGAACTGAGTTGAGTCGGGTGGTGCCGCAGCGCGTGACATGCATGACAGCGCCGTGTGATGCATGTGACATGTGACATGTGACACCCGTAACATGTAACACGTGACATGCAACATTCCTGCGACGATCATATACGCGCTACGAAGCGAGAGGCCGACGCTTGCCCCTCGCGCTGGCCGATCTGGTCCTGCTGAGCCCTGCCGCGCTGTTGGGTTCCCTTGTGGGGCGCCAGTGTGCAGAGGGGCGGGCACGTGGGGACCGGTGGCAGCAGGTGGCAGCAGGTGGCTGCCCAGGAGCGGCCGCCTGCCGGCCTAGTGGCGCCTGCAATGATCGACACTGCGACACTGCTCCTGTGCCGAGAGTCTACACCGCTCCCCAAGCTGGCGCCATGCGAGCAGCCGAGGGCCGCAAAGGAACACTGGCCGGAGGGGAGCCCTCCGCTTGGGGTCCATCCTGCGCCGCCGAGCCAAACGTAGCACGCGCGCAACTCCGCCCCGCTGGTGGGCACGGGGTCAGTGCTGCATCTGGTCCCCACCGGCCGCACGGGGCAGCGCTGGGCGCTGGCGGCGCACGGCAGCACTCTGGCTGCTCTGGCTTGGCGGCGCTTGTGCACGCTTCTGCTGGCTGGTGCGTGCTGGTGCGCACGACGCTTGCTCTGGCTTGCGGGGTGGCTGCGTACGTACGCACCCTCCAGCTCGGCGGCTGGCAGCAGAGAGCAGAGAGCGCAGGCAGATCGCTGCCCACCGTCCCCTTCTCCTCCTCCCCGCCCCGTCCCCGCTGTCCTTGCGTGTGCGCTGCGCATTCAACCCAGCCTTGCTGCCACCCTGTCTGGCCGGCCCAGCCCATCCCACTCTTTTGCCCACCGCCCACACCTCCTCCCCACCACCCCACCCCCGTTGCGCCGCGCACACCCAACCGACTCTCTCCCCTCCTTTCCCGCTCCTGCCCCCCGCTCCCCACCATGGACGCCCTCAACCAGCTTCACGCCCACCGCCAGCGCCGGTACACTCACGCTCGCCCGGCCCCTCGCCGCGAGGCAGCGGCTGCTGCCGATCCCCCGTCCTCGGACCCCCTCCCGGATCCGTCCTCCCGCCCTGTCGCCTCCGACAAGCCGTCACCCTCGGCCACCTCGGCCCCCCATGCGTCGAAGGACCCGGCCTCCTCACCCCCCCCGGCTCCTTCGTCCCACGCCCCCTCAACAGAGGATCCCGGTATGTCGTTACGCCTTGCTCCTCGCTCCTGGCGTGAGGCCGTCAACGGCCCCGCCGTATCCGTTTTGCACCAATGATGACTGATCCATTTCCTTTTTATTCGTCCAGCTTCAACTCCCCCAGTTGCTTCCTCCAAGTCTGATGCCAGTCCCAGCCATGATGGCTCTAGTACGGGTGCGAGTGCAAGCGCGAGTGCAATCCCAAGTCCCAGCGCGAGCGACAACCCATCCAGCCTGCCTGTACCAAGCATCAGCTTACCCTCCAGCCTCCCGGTTTCGGACTCCCTCAGCAATTTCTTGCCCCCTCTGTCCAGCTCTCTTCTATTCTTGCCATCTCCTCCACGCTAACTTCAAGCGTGCTCCCGACCTCCAGTTCGTCATTGCTTGCCTCATCCAGCAGCATGCCCACCAGTTCCTCGCTTCCTTTGAGTCTGACACCCTTTTCGTCCGACATTCCAAGTTCGCTTCCGTCGTCTGCCTCGTTGGTCTCCTTCTCGGCGCCCAGCATTCACACTGTCACGACAGGTGCAGAGGCTTCATCTTCGTCGGCCTTGCCTTCCGCCACCTCTACCAACAATCATACGCCTTGGGTGTTGGGCCCATTGTCGGAATTGCCGTCGGTGGGCAGTGGGGCTGGTTGCCGTGATTGCGATCCTAGCTTGTCTCCTGCGTCGGTCCAAGCGCGAACGGGATGCCAACAATCCCTTTGACAATCCCTTTGACAAAGACCTTCTCCGTCGTCAGAGCGCACGCCTGCCCGACACTTTCCTCGATGACACGGATGCGTCGCCCGAGATGATGCAACACAACCTGCAAGACCCAGCAGGCCGCACAGACGAGTACGGCCGTCAAGATGAGTACGGCCACATGGACGAGTACGGCCACCCAATCCAGGCGACCGAGCAGGGCTATGGAGGTTACCCGCAGTACCCGCAGGCAGCCTATGGTTCCGACCTCGCTTCGGGCCCTGAAACGTTGGGTGCACACAATGTGAATATGGCGGATCCTTATGCCCATTTGGACCGTGCCCGCGGGAACGACGCATACGACTCGAGTGGCGGCTACGACTATACCGGCCGCCGTGGCAACCAAGAGTACGGTTCAAATGCGGGTCAGGACTATGGGGCGCAGTACTCCAACGCCGACCATGGGTACGGGGCGTACGGTTCGAGTGCTGCCCTGGCCCCAGCTGCCACCTCGGGCAACCTCGCACGGAGCCGGTCAGATGCCTCCCAAAGTTCAGGCACCAAGCCCACCAACTCCTCTGAGCGCGACTCAGCTGCGTGGGACGGGATGATGACGGATGGTCCGATGCCCAACCCGTTTGATCGGTACGACGATGGTCCGCAACAACAGTCGTACGAGTACGACTACTCGTACAACCCGCATGCTACGTTCCCGCATGGGAATGCATTCGGACGATGCGTACGGACACTGATCGTCCCCACTCCCCTCCTTTCCTCTTGCCTTTGTTCCTCCTTTTTCATCCACTTGCCCCTCGCTATATCCTTTCCTCCTTTTTTCCATTTTGTTGCCTCCCACCAGCCTGCAGCTCGGATGCTCTGTCGCTAGATGATACCCCAACCTAGCGTCATTCCTCGTTCTTTAAATCCCTCCCCCTTCCCCGCCTTGCTCTTTCCACATACCTTTTCCATATTGATTTTTTTGTCTCAGACCCCCCCCCCCCCCCCACCCACCTTTCGGCCCGGGCTCTTCTCTGATTGATGCTCCTATCCTTGGCTGCTGGTGGCCGTTGCTCACGTCGCGCCTCCTCGTTGCCTTGCGCTTTTTGTGAGGGAGGGGTGGAGCCCCGGTTCCGCCCCTCTCCCGTCCTCCGTTTCTTGGATCGCATTCACCCACCTCTCCATCCGGTCATGGCTCGTGGGTTCCTGCCGATTTCTTGTTCTTCCCTGCCGACCTACTATTGCGTGTTGGCTTGGTAACATATAAAAACCCCTTGAAAAGGTACACGTCACGCCAGCGCCCTTGCCTGTAGTGATGATGGGAAGGGCAGGACAACCAAGCCATGGGTGCTGCTCGCATGGTGGAGGGACTCCGATTCGGGTGTAGCCAGATAGGCCTGTCCTGGGAGGGGTAGCACAGAACTGCCGCCTGTATAACGACTGCGGATGGGGGTATGGATGCAGTCTGGTTGGGGAGCCAAATGGACAGAAGGCATGCATCTGCTCCAGGGCGGACGCGTGACGCTTGAGGCCCGAAGCGCCATACAAGTTTCAAAACATGCCCCGGCCACTTCGCGCCTCGCATAAGAGCTCGCCCCCCACGTCGGTGCAAAAATCCGCGACCCGTTGAGCATTCCGCCCATCGCTGGTTCCGCCATTTTTTTTCGGGCGGCTCACGACAAAGCAGCCCAAACGGGGCCAGAGGCGAAAGCCCCGCTGCTGTGCCTGTCCACCTCGGGCTCCCCGCCACCACCTCTTCTGCGCTGGCACTGGCACACACCATGTCCGAACCTACGAGGGTGTACCTCGTATCCAACGCTGGTGGTACCGGTGGCGCCACCGGCGGCGACAATACCGGCTCGTCTTCGTTGGCGGATCTGCTGCACCAGCGACCATCGAATGCGCGGCGCAAAAGTCGGCCAGGGCAACGAAGCAAGATGAGCAGATTGCTCGATCCAGTTGTTGCAGGACTTTGAGTTCCCCGAGGCAAGTCACAAGGTCACTTCCACCCACGACGGCCAGCACATTGTCGCTACCGGCACGTACAAGCCCCAGATCCGCGTATGGGAGTGCGACCAACTCAGCCTCAAGTTTGAGCGGCACACGGATTATGAGAATGTTGATTTCTTGGTATGTCTCTCCTCTCCTCCTCTTCTCTTTCCTTTCCTTTTCTTTGTTTCTCCACCCCTATGTCGATTCCCCGATCCTCATTCCCGTTTTGGTTTGGTTTGGTTTTGGCTAACACTGGGTATGCAGATGTTGTCGGACGACTGGACGAAGCAGCTTCATCTCCAATCCGACCGGCACATTGAACTCCATTCCCAGGGGGGCACCAAGCGCGAGTCCGCATTCCCACCTTTGGCCGTGCGCTGGGCTACCACTTTCCCTCGGCCGACGCGCTGATTGGCGCAACGGGCAACGAAGTGTACCGACTTAACCTGGACCAAGGCCGATTCTTGGCGCCGTTGGTGCTAGAAGGCAGTGGGCGTGCCAGCGGAGCCGAGTCCGAGGTGATGGGGGTCAACAGTGTCGATGTCAATCCGGCCCATGGCTTGGTTTCCTTGGGAACGGAGAGTACGACGGGGATTGTGGAGATGTGGGATCCCCGGGCGCGCAGGCGAGCGGGCGCTTGAGCGCCGCAACGCGGACGTGCTAGAAGCTGCGTGGTACCAGGCCAAGTCGCGTGCGCTGCCTGGTGTGATGGAGGATACCGAGATGCCCACCCAAGCGGGTAGCAACACCATCCCTTGGCCATCACCGCACTGAAGAGTGCGCAGGACGGATTGAACTTGGCCGTGGGCACATCGACGGGCCATACGTTGTTGTATGATTTACGAATGGGACGGGCGTACGCAACCAAAGACCAAGGGTTTGGCATGCCCATTCATTCCCTCTCCTGGCCCGGCGACCAGGCGGTCAAGTCTTTCTACTCGGGCGGTCGCTCGTTGGCCGACATGGTTCGTGGCGAACAGGCAGAAGGAACGGTGCTCAGTGCGGACGCCAAGGGGATCAAAGTATGGAAGAAGGAGAGTCCAGGGGAAAATGTGGTAACCGTTACGCCACCAGTGGGGGCCAACGGAACGTCGTGCGACCTGAACCATGTGCACCACATTCCCGGATCGGGCTTGATCTTAGCTGCGGTCGAGGCTACGCAGATGGCCGCTTGGTATGTGCCTGCATTGGGCCCCGCCCCGAAGTGGTGCAGCTTCCTCGACACGTTGACCGACGAAATGGACCATGAGGAAGTGGCGGGCAACCGTCGTGGTGTGTATGAGAACTTTAAGTTTGTCGATCGGCGGAGCTGGAGCGTCTCGGTATGGACGGCTTGATCGGTACCGACCTACTGCGGCCGTACATGCACGGCTACTTTGTTACCTTGGGCTTGTACGAAAAGGCCAAGCTGATTGCCAACCCAACCGCCTACGACGATGCGCGCGAACGTGCGGTCAAGGCGCGCTTGGACAAGCAATCCCAATCCCGCATCCGCCAAAACCCTCAGCCCGAAACCAAAGCGCAAGTCAAGGTCAACCAATTGCTTGCCGACAAGGTCCAGGCCAAACAGTCCCGCAAGGACCCGCCGCACCTACCCTCTTGGCCGACGACCGATTCAAAGACTTGTTCTCCAACCCTGCGTTTGAGATTGATCAATCCAGTCGCGAATTCCAGCTGCGCAACCCGGGTGCGGTGCCGCAAGCGGCACCCAGCACGACACGAGAACCGTTGGTACGGCGCGACCCTTCGACGCGCACCAGGACAGCGGTCGAGGAAGAGGCTATGTCCTCGTCCGAATCGGAGGACGAGGATGCATTTGCGTTTGCTCATCGGCCCGAAGTGCCCTCCGAGGGGGAGGAGATGGAGAGGACGGATCGGGGTGCCCAGCTGCGCGATTCGGACGAGGAAGGGGATGCGTTCAGCCAGGGTGGCAGCCGCAAGAAGACGTTCCAAGAACGGATGCGGGCGCGGCAGACGTCCCAGGCCGACTCGTCTACCTTTTGGCGTGCGTCCGAGGCGGAAGGGATGGAGTGGGAAACGGGCGAGGAAGGCAAGGAGGTGTCCTGGACGCCTGTGGGGAGGCGGCAGAGGACGAGTACGACTCGGACGAGAAGGCGTCCAAGAAGAACAAGAAGAAGAAGGCCGGCGCCGAGGACAAGGGCGAGAAGAAGATCAAGGAAAAAACATTTGGTGCAGGCCTTTCCAAGGGCGCCGGCGCCGAGGAAGGAGTGGGCCTCGAAGGCCTCACCCACGACGACCGGTTTGGTCGCTCGCGCCGCCGCAGCACGGCCCGCAGTGCCAGCAAGAATGCCATGCGCGGTTGAATGGCGTGCCGATTCGAAAATGCCATTTAACTCTTGACCAACATGCTCATGTAGAAGAAACATCATGTACATCCTACATGCTGGACCGCACGCGGAGAGGGGAGAGAGTAGGGAAGACAGGAAAGGGACAGGCACCACCTCGCGTACGATGATGGTCGGACCGAGAGTCTATGGTGGAGGCCAGTACAAAATGCAGTGACTTACATGCCTGTACATTACTTTGGGGGTTACTGGTCGGTCACTGGTCACCGGTCACTGGCCACTGGCCACTTGATCTTGATCGGTTAAAGACGCTACGCCAAGCTGCCTATGCTTGGCTCGGCAGCCCAGGGGCACGAGAAAGAATGAACAAGAGACTTGTTATACGAGATCCAACAGGGGAAGCAAGGGGGTAGGGGGGGGGGGGGGGGGCAAGAGAAGAACGGGGGGACGGATTTAGGCAGAAAAAGAACCAGAGACAGTGTAAGTTGGGTGGGGTGTTAAGTGTTAAAGTGGTTGCAGTTGGTTGGTCGTACACGTGCGGTGGTACACTTGCTTGTTGGGGAGAGAAAAAAAAACGAGGCGATTTTTGGGGAAAAGAAAGGAGTTGAACTCAACAGTCAATATCAGTTCAGTTCAGGCGAACTTAGTACTTAAACCTGAACCGCGGGCGCCGGGATGGGACGAGAAGCTAGTACTCGGCGCCAAAGCGGGGCGGGAAGCCAGCGCCTTGCACGCCCACAGCAGGGTAACGCGCCATCTCCCCAAATCCGTACGCCGCCGGCGCCATGTGAGCTGGCGGGGGCAAACGGGTGAGGAGGCGGAACGGGAGCCTGGTGCGGCGTACCGGTAGCGCTCATCGGCATACCCGCCGTAGGCGGCATCATGCCCCCCCGACCCGCCGCGACTGCAGCGGCCGTCACGGCGGCCGGAGCAGCGCCGGCGGGAACACCAGGGTACATGCCCATCATGCCCGGCATCGCGGGAGCCATGCCACCCATGAAAGCAGCTTGGTCGTACTCCGGCCGACCGAGGGCCATCTGGTGCATGGGCGCGGCGGGGTACATGGCGTACCCCCCGCCCATGTGAGGCGGACGCACAGGTACCGGTCCGCCAGGCGCACCGTGGCCGTGGCCACCGTGCCGACCATGGTGTCCGTGTGGCCGTGGCCATGGTGCTGCGGCGGGTGAGCACGCGTAGAACCGTGGAGGTCGTACGACTCGCGCTGGAGCTTGGACTGAATGCGCTTGCCGTACGGCGTGTTGCGGATGACGGGCAAGATGGGGCGAATGCATTCGACCAGTTGCATCCGCTGCAGCGGCTCCGAGTAGTCCAGCGCCGTCTGCACCACTAGTTGGCAAAGCTGTCCCGCAGCAACTTTTCCAGTCGCGAGCGGTCCAGCAGCTCGTCAATCAGTTGCTTGCGCGTCTCGTGCTCCGACACGCGAATGCACTTCTCCATCACGTTCGAGCTGAACTTTTGCACAGACAGCGCACACACGTTGCCAATGAACTGAGAAATGACCGCCTCGGAGCAACGCGGGTCGTTGAGGTCCAACACGTACTGCACCACGTAGTTGCCAAACGGATCCTGGACCAGCGTCAGCGCATCGTACGTGATCTCGGTGACCAACTGCATCCGCTGCGCGTCCGACGCATGGTCAATGCAGCGCTGCAGGACACAGCAACCGTGACGGTGGGTAGCCACCTCGACGGTATGGGCAGCGACAGCATTGTAGATGAACTGGTTATCCTCCGACCCCAAGCGGTTGAGGCACTTTTGAATAACATGGTTGCCATTCAAGTCCTTGATCAGCGTTACCACGTTCATCGACAGCGCCACGATGATCGAGTGAATCTGCCGCGGGGTCGAGAGGAATCAATCGTCTTTTGCACGGCCCGGGTGCCGTGCATGTTGAGCGAGATGCGCACCAGCTCGCCCGCGACCGATTCAACAATCAAATTGCGCTGCTCGTCCGAGCAGTACTCCAGCATCTTCTGGCACAGGTAGTTGCCAAACGGATCCGTCATCAGCTCGGCAAAGTGCGGGAACGTCTCGGCAAAGATCATGTCGCGGTGGGCCAGGTTGCCGTCCTCCAGCTTCTTTTGCAGGTACCGGCATCCGTGCTGGTCCTTGCACAGGGCAAAGATTTCCCCCTGCAAGTCCTCCAGCTTGGTATTGGCATCCAGCTCGCCCTTGCGCGACTGCTTGAGCCCAGCCGCAGCGGCGGCGGCCGCCGCCGCAGCAGCCGTCGAAGCAGGCGGCAACGTATTCGTCTCTTGACCCAGAACCGAAGAGAACTTGCCCTGATGAGCAAGGAGCGTCGAGGCGGGCGAGCCGGCATTAGGCGTAAATGCATCAAAGTAGCTCGAGCTAGGTCGCATGCCCATCTCCGACGTGCGACCGGACGGTCCATTCCCACCGTTCGCACTGGCCGGCGGCGCACCTGTCGGACGCCGCACCAGGTGTGTCGAAGCCAGTGTAAACGCCAAACCCGCCCGCCGGGCCGGCCGACTGATTGCCCCCGTACAGTCCGGAAAAGCCAGCTTGGTCAAACCGGCCCGCATTCGAGCCAACCGACGTGCGCGGTTCCGTCGGCGTGCCACGCCCTGACGCAGGCGACAGGTCCCCCCTGACCCGACTGAGACGGGGTACCCGTGGGCGCGCTGAGGATGCCCGAGGGACCCGTGGGCCCCGCCACATGCGGTGAACCGGGCGCAAGACGGTCGAGGCGGTCCGCGTGGTCACGCATGACGAGCATCGGCCACTCGGACGTTTGGCCACGTGCCGCCTTATTCAACGAGCCCGTCGAGTCGGTCTGCGTCAGCGGGGCCAAGTCGAGCGCAGCGTTGGCAGACAGACCCATGGGGAAACTGTCACGCCGCCCGGGGACGGGGTCAAACTTGTCGTCGTCTTCGAGGTGGTACTTCTTGACAAAAGCCGACTCGGCATCCAGCTCATCGTCCAACAAGTACGTTTCGTTGAAGACCGAGGGCAACGTCGCCCCGCCTTCGGGCGCATGCCCAGACGGAGGAGCGTCACGCTTGCCCACCACGGGGGACGAGGCGCGCGACGTGTTGTTCAACACCGTTGCCCCGGAGCCCAAGCTGGACCGACCAATCGCACCGGGAGAGGCAGAGCGGCCGTCCGAGTTGTCCAACTGAGGCGGAACTGTTGCGGAGTAGGACGGGTGCCCGGCGTACCAGGGGGATGGGTAGGCGAAGAAGGGCCAACGTTGAGTCTGTCAAAGGCATACACCAAATCGGCCCGGCTGCGAGGCGCGCGGCCCTTGACCACAGTCGCTCCCAGCGCAGCAGGGCTCAGATGGCCACTCGCTGCGCCCGTCCGATTTTCGTCGCCGCTCTGGCGGCGCGAGTGGGGCATGGACCGAAGACCGGGCACGTTGCTCCCGTGCAAGCCCTCCTCGGGGTCGTCGGCAAAGAAGGGCAGCTTGCCGGGACCTTGGGGAGACAGTGCGAGAGCCCGGGGTGCGCAGGCTCGAGGCGCGCGAGGTGGACTGCGCACGGAGCGCATTCTGTTCCTCTTGCTGCTTGCGCTCGAGCTGGGCCATGTGCTGCTCAAAGAACTGGCGGTGGATCTCTTTCTGGCGAGCATGCTCCAATTTCTGTGGAGGGAGATGGTGGGAGTCAGTAGCAGGACCGACGAATAGAGGCACCGCAGGGGTGGCGGCGCCCGAATGGACGGGGGGGGGGGGCAACGTACCAGAGCGATTTCGTCGTCCGAAAGGCCCATGCTCTTGTGTGCCGACCGGTCCGGCTGCTCGGCAGGGAGGGAGGCGGCCGAGTCGGCCAGGCTGGCGGCGGGTGCCGAGGAGGCAGGCAGGGCAGAAAGCGCGCGGGCATAGTCGCTGGAGGCGGGGGAGCCGGAGAAGGCCGGAAGGATGGCAGGCACGGCCGAGGCAGGGGCGTGGTGATGGGGGCGGTGGGGGCGGTGGCAGAGGCGTTGGCGGAGAAGGGGGAGGCGGTGCCGGCGTCGCTGGTGCTCATGGCGAGGAGGGGTACAACACGCGGGATGGGTAGTGTACAGCGGCTGCGGCGCTACTCGATACAGCAGGGGGCGGAGGGTAGGTAGAGTACAGAGCGCACCGGCTACAGCCACGGTGCATGAAAGGGGGGGGGGAGGGGGGAGGAGAGGAGGTGGAGGTGGTGGGGGGGGAAGAAGAGGTGGCGCGGTGGGGCAGGCGGGCAGGGGTGGGTGGTGGGTGGGTGGGGGTGGAGGGGCCGAGTGCTGGCTGCTGCCGGGCGGGCGGACACGCGCGTGGCGCCCAGCAAAAATTCGTTCCTGCCGCCTCTCTGCGCTTCCGCCCGCCGCCCGGCTCCGCGCCAGTCTCCCGCCCGCCGCGCTAGGGTTGCCACCACCCACCGGCCTCCTGTCGGCCCAGGCGTCGTATAACTGGCAGCGGTCCAGCCCCTCGCTCAGTCCTCACGGGACACGGAAGCTACCTGGCAACTACTGGCAAGTGACAACTGGCAAGCGGCAACGGCAGCCGCTGCCCATCTATTCATTCCCCTCGGCATCACTGCCGCCTTCGCGGCACCCCCCGGCGCATACGGCGTAAAGCCCTGCCCCTGCGCTTCCGACAGCACTTCCGTGTGCAGAGGCAGCACCGGCGGGAACCACAGCGGCAGGTCCGGTGGTCCACCAGCTCGTTGTCTGCATACCATCCCAGCCGTCAGCACATATCTCCGCTCGCAAGAACACACAAGCCGCACACAGCCGTAGGACGTACCCGTGTTCGGGTGGATCAGAAACGAGAGTGGCCTGGAGGCACAGAACCATGTCAGTCGCCAAGGGTCTCCCCCCAAGAATGCTAATCATTTCACTGGAATAAAATTCAAAACCAAATGCACGTACCCACGATGGATGGTGAGGAACGCCCCAGAGCGCCCAGCTCTTGGGGGTGAACACGTTGACCTCAAACATGCCCTTCTGGTGCGGGCCAATGGGCCGGTGCCAAAAGCGATACACACGCAGGCTGGGAAACTCCTTGCGGATGCGCTCCCGCAGCGCAGCGCCACCGCCCATTGCGCGTCGGCGGGCAGCTGGTCGTACGGCTGCCCTCGTCAAACGGAGTAAAGTAGATGTGGAGGTCGTAGCCGTTGCGCAACGAATCAAAGGGGGGCTGGAAGGAATCATACCAGTCACTGTGGTCCTTGCTCTTGTTTCCCTTGGCCGGGGTAAAGGTGGTGGGATTGAGCACGCTGCGGCCATCAGCACTCTTCACCTCGGGCAGCGGCTGGCTGTTGGGCTCGTCGAGCGCAGCGAGGAGCGGGTGGGAGCGGGGCGCAATCGGGGCTGCAGCGCCTCGTCTTGGCGGGGAACGGGGTTGGGGCCATGGCGAGGGTGGTGGGGGGGAGGAGGGAGGGGCTGGTGGAGACGAGGGAAGAAAGGGTATGTATTTGGTCGGGGGAAGCACATGGTGCAGACCCAAGTTGGGTACGATGCACATGGCAGGCCAGCCACGGAGTGCAGCCGCTTGGGACCCACAGCCGATGGCATCTCGCCGCACCCGGCCCGGCCCAGACGGACGCATGTCGAACGGATGGCGCCAGCCAATCGCGTATCGCCGGCAGGCTGCCAAAGCGCGAAAGTGCCGTCAGCGCCGCCAGCGGTTAAGTCCGGACGACCGGTGCAAAACGCTCCGGAAGACGCGGGGTCGGAGCCGGGAGCATGTAAGACAGGTGACGTCATCTCACCAGTGGGCTGAGCGCTCGCTGAGCTCAGCGCGCTTTGCTCAGCCGCTGAGTCAGCAACGAGGTTTACCATCCGATGCTCGATGGCAGATCACATGATCTGTCACATGATGTGTGGGGTGCTCGGCGCCTGCGCGCGGGGGGTTGAATTTGAAACGTGGCCCGGGAGCGCCCGGGAAAAGGCAGTGCCTGCCAGTGCGTGCTAGGCTAGCGCCGGTTAGTGCCGCGCTCTGGGCGCCACCGCTCTTCTCTCACTCGCGCACCAGGCGGCACTCCGAGTTGGACAATGTCTCGAGACGGCGGCTCTAGATTGCCCGTCCACACCTGCCCGCGTCAACGCTCAAGAGCTGCCAGATCGCAGGACCACTTGCCGTGGCGTTGGTTGACATGGGCGGCATTCCCGGTGTTGGCCATCTGCCTGCTGCTACCGGTGGGCGTCGCACGTTGTCCCCCTCCCCTTACACATTCCATCTCATATGGCGCGACTCCTGACCTGTGACCAGCACATGCTATGAAAACACTATCTAAACAACAGAATTATGGACTCTCCCTGACGTAGTAGGCGTGCCGTCCCCCATTCAGGACTTGTACGCATTTCTTGTCCAGAGGTATGGGGTGATGCTCGAGAACGAGATGAGCAATAATTAATAATTGTTAAAAACTCATCGGATCACGCGCGAATGAAGCAGAAGCTTCAAGCTCTTGTTGCCACATGGCATGAACTACTACTGGGCACACACCTTGAAAACAGCTTTTGAAGAAGTGCTCTCAGTGAGCATCCCGACCCGAATTCTTGACATATACGTATACCACCGCAACTCGCACTGTAAATCCAAAGGGAGAGGGCACTGTAATAAAGGAACGAAGAGGCCCATTTTGTTCCTCGAATGACAAAATGTTCAACGTACATTCAACGTTCAGCCAGAACGCTCAGCCGGTGAGGCTCGGCGTTCAACGTACGCTCAACTACCCAATTAAAGTGAAGATCGTGGTGCCTGCGGCCGCCGCACCAATGAACAGAGGGGACAGCCAAACCCCCCTGCACACCTACGCCACGCTTACTCCAAATGGATGCCCCATCACATATCACCTACGCCACCATCTCTCTCCCCCTCTCCCCTTGCTGTCAGGCCTCAGGCCATAACCCCCCCCCTTCAGAGCCATCATCACCTTCTCTACTGGTAGCCCCCTTGCTCAATGCGCCGCCGCCGCGCCTCTGGAGGCGTAGCCCCCTCTCATCCTCCATCGCGGCTCCATCAACAGCTCCTGGGCCTACTGAGGGCGAGGACGACTGGTACCTTGCCCTACTCGGGTCCAATCGAGCCTCCTTCTTCAGATGCGCCGCGTTTTTCATTCCCATCCATCCTCCCGCACCTCCACCACGCGTCCGTCGCTGCTGACGCGGCGGAGTTCAGGAGGGCGCTTTCGCTCCACTCCTCCCTCAGCCCCACCCCATCATCTCCACCTCGCTCCAGTACCCAGCACCCTCCAGCACTCCCCGTGCCACCTCGTCGGCTCTCCTCACCCAAGTCGGGCCCCCGCCCCTCGCGGCCGCTACACTACTCCTTTGGCCTATTTCCGGCTCCGATGTCTACATCGACGGTCCATCCAGTAGCCTGTCAGGCAATGCCAAAGGGGCCCATCAAAAAACTATCCCTCTCACCCCGTATCTTGCTCCAGATCAAAAGGCCCCAACGGAGGCCACAGACGTTCGGCGCAGCTACTGCAACCGTCGCACCCTCTTCGTTCCGGTTCCGATCACAGTTGGCACTCCCCGCGACAGCGAGCGCTCCACCTTGACCATCCCGCCAGCCCCATGTTCGAGGAAAGCTCGGTCGAGGCGAGCAGCGCAAATGCCACGCCGCAGCTCACCACTTCTTCCGTCCAGGGACGAGGGAGGGCAACGATGGATACCGCCGTTTTCGTATCCTGCACCGACGACGACGACCCTCGACGCGCTGGACCGGCAGGACCACTTTTTCCTCGTGACTGCCAAACCAACTGCCCAGGTGGCAGATTCTACCGTGGCGCTCAACGTGCGGCCCCCGCCTGTTGTTCCCCGGGGGTCCGAGACCAGCCGCTTTTCCGACTCTACTACGCGGACTGTCCCCACTCCGTCGCCTGTTCCTGTCAGACCTTCGCATGACGGGGAGGGTCCCATCTTCAGTATCACCGTCACGGATCGTTTGCGTTGAATTCTACGCGCTCTGCTGGTGACCATCTGTCATCACGACGCTCGCCTCCTTGCCTTCTGATCCGCCTGGCTCTGTCTTTCACCACCGCGCTATAGGGGAGAGCAGGGGCAAGGAGGAAGAGGAGCCTGGTACCCCTCTCACGCCCATCACGCCCGACGTAAGATCCTGTACGCCCTTCTTGTTTGGGTCTAGAAGGGCTGGGATGGAGCCAGGCGGAACATGGGGTGGTCTAACACTGGGGGGATGGGCACCGCGCGTGCCGCAATGACTTCGTTGGCAGCTAAAAGCCTTCCCCCCGGAGCCGGGGAAGAAGTTCCGCCCCTGCAAGAACAGATCCTTGGGCTGAGTCTTCGGACGTGGCAGCCACTCCTACGGCTTCTCGTTATACCAGCGAACACGGGGTTGGGCTGCAATTATCTCCTCGTCCATCCAGCCGGGCTGGACTCATGTTCCATCCTCGGCCCGGTCTGCGGATCAGTCGGAGCATGCCGCTCCTTGCAGCTGCTAACCAACACCGCTCAGCCTCCTCGGTGGCCCACCAGTACCCCGGCACCTCGCACAGGCCAATCTCTTTCCCCCCAGACCCCCACCTCGTCCTGCTGCTCGCTCTGACACCAAAGGCAGCACGAAGGAAGCGAAACGGCCATACGCTCGGCGACTCTCCGGCCGCTGTGCGCACCGTCGATGTACAAACGTACTACGCTTTACAACCTTACCCGCGACAGTCGCACCGGCTGCGGCGGAGCGATTGGGTCTGACCCTCGGCCCCGATGGGCGACTGGTCCCGCCGCCATGGGAGGGCAAGTACTGTGGTCCACCTCGGTTTCGCAACTTGCCCCATCCGGACCCGAAGGGCTGGACCAAAAAGTCAGCGCGTACTACGCGTACTAAACCACCCCGTGGACGACTTCCCTCCATTCCGCCTCCACGCATGGAGGAATGGTTGGATCACGATGCGGACGTTGTGGGGGTGGATCGGCCTTGGCCTGAGCAGCCTGCAACCCAAGGGCCTTGGGAGCAGGATCCGGAAGAACCATCGGTCCCTCCCCCAGCTGCCCCTCCCAGCTCCGCCCAGGTTAACCCGACGGAACTCTGGGGGAAGCAGCGACGGACGTAGAGGAGCACGATTCAACACAGCTACTGGCCAACGCGATTCGTCGCTTATGCGGCTACAAGCTGCTTTCCAGACCCCTCATTCCGAACGGGAACCCAGGCTGACCAGTGATCCGCCACCTGCCGTCCGGATTGCCAACGACACGACGCTGGGAGAGAGAAAGGGCACTCAGCACGCCGTCCATGGGACAGCCTGGTCCAGACAAGCGGTCTCATCTCACCGAGGCCGAACTATTTCGTCCTGATGGTTCTGCCTCGGTTCCGGCGTAACTGCATCTGCAGGCGGTGATGACCGGCCCAGCTCACAGAGCAGCGGCGGTGCCCAAACCACCACGTTGGCACTCACTACTGAGGAACCTCCATGCCCGGGCGTGCTCCCAGTACGCCTACCGTTAGCAACAGCAGTCCAACCACACACACTCATTCTGGTGACGGGGGAAGTACAGCCCGATCTCCTCTTCATCGACCGTTGCCCTTGAGGCCGAAGTCGTCGCTCCGATCCTCAGCCTCCTTAGGCTCGACCCCATTCTCCCACCCACACTGTCCGTTGAACAGACCGACGTCATCGCCCTTGGTACCCTCGACGAGCAGGCGTTTGGACATGCAGCCTGCCCAGCCCCGGTCGGTACGTTGGAACCGAATGGATGCAGGTTCGATAAAAACTATGCTGGAGACGCTGACCCCCACCTCTCCCTTTCTTTTCACCAGACGTCCGCGGGAGGACTATACCCGCTTGAAAGGGGTGGTCCTACCCACTGCCCGTTTCTCTCCGCTCCTTCTTCGTGCTACCGCAGACCCCATTCTTCCCGAGTGGGGGCAAGCATCCGTGGAGCGGGCTCGGAGCGTGACCGAGGAAGGAGGGCACGAGGCGCCCAAAGTGCCGACTGAAGAGACGGCCCATCCAAGCTCCACCTTGGTCCCATCCCGGTCCAACTTACCAACCGCGCCCATAATCGCCTTGGCCAACCGCCTCCCTGGATCTCCTAACAACCAACTTCCTCGCCTGGTTC
Source organism: Moniliella sp. 'wahieum' (assembly GCA_003971905.1). NCBI lineage: Eukaryota > Fungi > Basidiomycota > Moniliellomycetes > Moniliellales > Moniliellaceae > Moniliella > Moniliella sp. 'wahieum'. Next base: position 386,887 of record RSEE01000020.1, read on the forward strand.
GCAGCACCGCCTGCCCCCATTGCACCCCCTACCATTCCTCTTCCGCCACACCGATCTTGGTTTCGTGGCCGAGCCGTGTGCCGAGGTGGGCACGTCGGTGCTGCGGCCCGAGATGAGAGCGGTACGGAACGCGTTCCAACCGTTTCCGTACGTTCCTCGCTCGGCTCGGTACCCAGCACCGTACGACCAGGTACGCGGGATACCGGACCGTGGTAGAACATTGTACCACCCTCAGTCCATCTACCGCCGTCCCAACCCCATCACTTCTTTGTCCCACTTGTCCTCTTCCACCCTCTCCCACCCTCTCCTGGCCCCACTCAGCACCCAAACCTCCCCTCCTCGTCCTTTGTCCTCCCCTGCCCCGCTCCATGGAAACTTACCACTCCCACTAAATCTTATCCCTTCTCTTCCCCGCGCCGCTGCCAGCACAGCGCACTGCCCCTCTGCCTTCTCGCCCGCTTCCTGCGCCCCACCCGTCCCACCCCCGACCTTGACGTCTGTGCATCCCGATCGCACTAGCCTCTCACCTCCTTCCCTCCCCCCGTCTCACCGGACCTCCTTCCCCTGCCCCTGTCTCACCGGACCCTCTTTCCCCTGCCCCCGTCTCACTGCACCCCCCGCCCCGCCTCCCGCCTCTTCCCCCTCACCCTCCGCCCCCCCAACCCACCCAGTCCATCCGATCCACCCAACGCATCTGACCCACCCAACCTATCCGACCTACCCAATCCATCCCACCCACACGCCCCCACCGCGTTCCTCACCCCCTTGGCCGCGTCGCGCTGGTCGCCCGTTGTGCCGCCCGCGCTGCTGCGCACGAGCCAGTCGCCCTTTCGCCCGCCAATTCCTACCCTTCCAGCGCGGGACTGGAGCTTGCTCCGTGCTTCGTCTCGCTCGCTCCAAGCTTTGTCAGTTCCTGCTACCCTTCTCCTCGTCTTCCTCCTCCTCTCTTCCTTCTCTTTCTCCTCTTCCTCGTCCTCGCTCACGCTCCCCAGTGTCGCCGCAGCTTGGTACCACCCCCTGGCCCAGCGCCACGCGGGATGCTGCGGCGACAAGTACGTCCGCGTCGGTCTCGTCGGTCGCGCAGCGTCTGTCCCGCTCCCAGTGCCGGTCCTCGGTCGGGGTCTTCGGAGGGTTCATCATCATCATCATCATCTTCTTCCTCTTCTTCTTGGGTGGGCTCCCACCGACGGTTCATCGGTCCCACCCGACACTTGCTACCTTCATTGGCCCCAGCACGCGTGCGAGATTCCCCACGCCTCTTCTTCTTCCTCCTCCTCCTCTTCGTCCTCGTCGTTTCGCACCGCCTCGCCTGCCCCACACCCGCGCCCATGCCTATTCCTGCGCCTGTGCCTGCCCCTGCCCTGCGCCCATGTCTACGGGGAGTAGCCAGCTCGATCCAGGTCACCAGGTATGACAAACTAAGGCGTCCGAGGAGTGTACTGAGTAGGTGCGTGTGAGGGCCAGCTACGAGGTACGAAGGGCAAGGTAAGGTAAGGCAAAACAAGGCAAGACAAGGCAAGCCGAGTAAGGGTGCTATATATACAGCAGGAGGAGAAGATATGCATATGTATGGGTTTTGCCAACGGGCTTGGCTGGGCGGGTTTGGTTTCAATGCTTGGTTGTGGGTAAGATGGGGAAACAGCGGTGGGGGATGGATCAAACTGCCTGCACGGTCCCAGCGCACTCTGTCGTGAAGCTTCAAGGTCCGTCCGGGCCTATGCACGGCGAAGAACGGGGACGCCAGAGCAGAGGGAGGGACCAGAACAGAGCAAAACAGAACAGAACAGAACAGAACAGAACATAATGCAAGGTATAAGAAACAATGGTAGGGATGCCAACCTTGGCCGATCAGAAGGATGCTGGACACGAAAACAAGCAAAACAGAGAGCATATGAGAGAATGAGCAGAGACGAAGCCAAAATGGGGCTGGTGCGGGCCAAGGCTGGTGCGCGCGCGCGGGCAGAGGGGAAGGGAAAAGGGGGGATCATCGATCCCTATCACGGTGCAGTATTAGCGGCGGGAGGAAGAGGGGACGTTTAGCTTGCCAGTCCGCCGTTCGGTCGGGGCAAGCGACGAGGAGGCGATCGAGTAGCGCAGTCCGGCTGCGCGGCACTCCGCTTGTTCCTCGGGTTCAAGACGGGGTAGATAGGGGGAGGTATACCCTCCCCGCCCGGGCACAGTTGCGCTTCCAAACTGTCCAGCCGCCATTCGAGCGCGGCCGAAACCCCGTGCCCGCCCATGTCGGCATCGGGCGATAAGAGCAGTCTTCTTCGCTCGGGCTCAGGCTGGTGGCAAAGGCGTCCAGTTGTCGACGGACGTGCGGGGCAAGGTGTGCTGGTGCTGGTGCTGATGCTGATGCTGGCTGTTGGTCTCGGGCCATGAGTACTTTGCGCGTCTCCTCTTCCAGCAGGGCAAACACATTGCGCAAGTGAGCCCAGCAGGCAGCATTGTCCATCGTGACGGCAATCTTGTTTTTGGTGAATGTGATTTCTTTTGCGACGCAGCTCAGCGCGGCGGACGAGCCAGGAGGCGCACGGCCAAACCGGTGCGGAACAGGACAAAAAAGCGATGGTCCCACGCTAGCGGACTGAACTGTTGCGCCAACGTCATGCCGTCTAGCCCGGCACGTTCGCCGTCCCACAATTGACACGACACGTGGGCTTGTGCCTGGGCCACACGCGGATCTTGCTCGTCCGGTACCAGCCCGGACGAAGTGGAGGGCGAGAGGGAAGCACTGGGCGTGGCAAGTGCCATGCCCGAACAGGGGAGACCAGCAAAGTGGATCAGACACCATTGGCGGTACGTCCAGACCTGGGCGCTGGTATCGTGCTGCCGGAGCAGCTGGGTAGTAAAGTCGAGTTGGCGCTGGGCCAGTTGGAGCCAGAGCGAGCGGGCCAAGGACGGATCGGGCGCAAGAAGCAAGCGGGTAGAGAGTTCAGAAACAATAAAGCGGCGGTGGTGCCAGAGGTAGTAGAGGTCCGGGTGCTGGCGACACGCGCGGTCGACCAAGTCGAGTTCGGCACGTAAGCGCGTCTCGACGGCCGACGGCACAGGGAGGTGGAGGAAAGGGTCGCTGTCGGCGCCAGGCGGGGGGGGGAGGAGGTGAGAGGCACAGAGCAAGCGGGCACGGTACGTCCACACGCGCTCATCGGCACTGGCGGCGGCGAGGGCGAGGTGGCGGGTAAGCGCGAGGGCGCGGACGCTGAGCTCGCGCTGGACCAGGAGCGCGCGGAGGAGGGCGAGTGGGACGGGGTCGGCGGGGGCGGACGCGGGGAGGAGGCCGGCCCAGGTGGGACTGGCGGGATCGGGGGGGGCGAGCGAGGCGGGGGGGGGACATGGTGGTGGGCGGGGGGGAGCACCGAAGCGGCGGGCAGCGAGCCAGGGAGCCAGGCGCGCTGCCAGCGCACGCGGGGTATAAATAACAGCGGACGCGGCGGCTTTTTCTCCGCGGGCGCGAGTGTGCTGGGGTCTGCGGCGCCCCGCGCAGCACTGCCCCCGTGCGCAGCTGCCCCGCCGATCAGCACGGCTGATGACGTCACGCGGTGGTGCGCTGCCTCAGCACAGCGTGGCGGTACGCGCTAGTACGCAGCCGCAGCACAATGGTTGGTGCTACGTATCCCCACGCGCCTTCTCTGGCCTGTGCTTCTCGATCGCCGCCTCAGCCAGCCAGCGCGACCACAACCACAACCACCGCCCGCCTGCCTGTGCCCCGCGCTGTCCCATCCCCTCCCCATCCCCAGCCCAGCCACGCCCCACCTCTCCACGTGCTGCCCCACGGCGTCTCATCCCACTCGTAGTATTGCACCCACCTTCGCCTCTTTCCTTTCCCCCTGTTCCCTTTTTCCTCCCCTTTTTCCTCCCCCCTATTTCCTGCCCCCCCTTTCCTTCCCCTGCTCTCCGCTTCCTCCAGCCGCCTCGCCTCCACCATCCCGTCTGCATCATCCATCCTAGCATCCATCACTGCATCACCCCCGCAGCAAACCACACAACGCACGTCCATAGCCGGTACACACACCTCATCGCATCGCCATTAGTAGTTGGCGCGTTGGCTCCCAGTAGGCGCGTCTCTTTTTATTTCTGCACCCGCGGGGGTGGGGGGGCACTGCAGCTGTTGGCATGCGAGCACGCGGTCCCTTTTTTGTCCCAGAGAGCACCCGCGCTCAGCCGGAGCCCTTCTTCTTGCCCTCGCTGTACTTGCCCATCTTGGCCCACACATACCGACCCGACCGTCCCAGGCCGGCAGTATAGATGCCCTTGATCGACTGTGCCCACGCCGGTTGACGCACAATCGCCCCGATCTGCCGGCGCAGTAACCTGTCCACCTGCGGGTCCGTCACTACCCGGTGCCAAAACGCTGCTGGCGCCGGCAGCGACGGTGCGCCATAGTGCGCTGCGATGCGAACGGCCAAGTGGCGTGGTAAGAGCGCGGCTAGGCGGGCACGCACGTCGGGTTGTCATCTTGTTCCCACAGCTCGGACCCTGCCCCGCTCTCTGCCGGTCCTACTGCTTGCACCACCTGTCCCACCCCGGTGCGATCTGTGCCAGCAAGGGCGCATACATGGCCACCAACTCGTCTCGTTGGCCCTGCACAATGTTGCGAACTTTGTTTGCGTTCTCCCCGCCCGGCACGTCCATTCGCCAGTCGCCCGTGTAAGATAAGCCGACAATCGAGCCAATAGCGTGTCTAGCGTAAACCGCGGTGGAAGCAGCAGTAACAGTGCGGCGCGCACAGCGCTCCTCAAGTTGGCCACTTGCGCCACATCCACCGAGTAGCTCGGCACGATCGTCGCCACGGGCTTGTGCATCCGGCCCGACACATACAGCGTCGTCCATTCGCGTAGATCGGCAATCAGACCGTCGAGGGAAATCACACCGTACTTGGCTTCGGTCCCGGCAAGCCGGACGTAGGGGTGGTACCATACCCCTGCCCCGGCGCGCTGCACCGAAGCCAGGACGGAGCGCGGACTCCACCGCGCCAAGGTACTGTAGTCTTGTGGCCGGAATTGCATCATAGATCGGTGCCAAGCCACGGGATCGCGCACGGCCAACACGAGATCTACCATCTTGCCCTTCATATCGGCCCCGGTCGCACTTTGCGCAAACACACCCGACCATACGCCATCGCAAACGCCGGCTGCAACTCGCCCGGTGCCAGTGCGTCGACCATGGCGCGCAAGGGGCGTGGGTGGCGTCCTGGGCGCCGCTGGAGCGGGTCGGGGCGCAGGTGCTCAGAGACGCAGCGGGCTTATTGGGCAGGACGAAGGGTGGCGGCGTAGGCGCCGGAGCATGCGGAGAGGGGATAGGGATAGGGATGGGGACAAGGATGAGGACGCGCGCATGGGAAGTAAGTGGCGTAGCAGCAGAGCCGGAAGGTTGGGTGCGCGGCATGCGAGCCAGCGTGCGAGATCGAGAGACACGACAAAGACAGAGACAGAGACGAAGACGCAGACGCAGACGAAGACGAAGACACCAGTCAGACCGAGACGGAGGCCCAGGCGGAGGAGGAGGAACTGCTCGGGGGTCGGATGGCGACGCACTGCACCATGGCACCATGGCTCCTTGGCCTGCCGTCTGCCCAGGTGGCTGCGCCGGGAAGATTTCAATGGGTCTGATCGATCTGATCCGTGCCGTGGGCTGAACATTAGTTGAATTCAATCGTGTTCCGTCCGGCTGACCAAGCAGAAGCTGACAGGCCAGTGACGTCACGTCACGCGCGTCCCGACAGGCAGGCCACTGCATTGCACTTTGAACATTTCCACTCGACACATCGTCGCGTGAGCGTGGTCTGTGACATGTGACACTAGAAGACCACCGGGCCTACGGCCCGGTCAGCTGGGCTTCGCCCCAGCTTGATGCTTGGTGCACATCGCCATCTTAGCCACCGGTCCGCCTTCGCCACGTAGCCACCGGTCCACCGTTCCACGCTGGAGGGTGCTTGGTCGCCACCTTAGCCACCGTTCCCCCGTCGCCACCGTAGCCACCGGTCCACCGTTCCACGCTGGAAAGCGGAATAGTATTCACCACTACGCCTCGGGCGGAATTTTATCACCCATGCGCATCCGCCTGGCTGCGCCCGCCTGGAACGCGCCGGGTGAAACGTGCCAGGTGGCATGCTTGTGTAATTTTACGTAAAGTAAAAAGGGGGTCTGCGTTATGAATTTGTAGATGCGCATCCGCCTGGCTGCGCCCGCCTGGAACGCGCCGGGTGAAACGTGCCAGGTGGCATGCTTGTGTAATTTTACGTAAAGTAAAAAGGGGGTCTGCGTTATGAATTTGTAGATGTAGATAGATGGGATGCCTGGGATGGGCAGTGGGCAGCGCATGATGGATGGTGGATGATCGATGATGCGCACGCGACGCCTGATGCGGCGGCTGCGCTGAAAAAAAATATAAATCGGCAGTGCTCTGCTTGGCGCCGGGCGCAGGCGGGTGCAGGAGCAGACTGCAGTGGCGCGTCGGCCTGCGCCGCTCGGCGGCAGGGTGCGATGCGCGCGATGCATGATGCGTACTACTCAGTCTGAGTACTCAGTACGCCTGTCCCACATGTGCTGCGTCCTGGAGGTGCCGGTGAGCTCAGAAGACGCTCCGGCTCAGGCTGCGCTCAGCGCTGGTACGGCGGTCCTGGCGCCGACGACACCCTGGCTGCGTGCGTCGCCCTGTCGATAGTCGGTAGAAGAAGCGCGTCTCAGTGGTGAGGCCGGTGAGGCCTGAGGATGTGTACTGAGTACCCCGTGAGCTGCGTGAGATGCCGTGACATGTCAGCCAGCCAGCAAACCACACGCCTAAGCCTAGCCAAATTCCAGCCCAGCCGCCGCTCCTCCGCCCCGAGCTCAGCCGCCCGTGTTTTCTTTTTTCCGTCTTCCCGCCCTGCAGCCTCTGGGGTGGCCGCGTCACCCGTTGCCACCCACTCATCCCTTTCCTCTTCTCTTCTCCTCGTCTCCGCTTCCCCCCCCCCCCCCCCCCTCACCGCCATCTCCGTCTCCGCCTTGCCCGGGTCGCCCTCCCCTCCCCCTCCCCTCTCACTCATTCTGTGTGGATCAGTGTGTGTGGCGTACTCAGGTTGTCCATGTGGCGTTTTAACCACCCCCCTGACCATGCGTCGCACCACTTTCCTTGTCCCGCCTTACGCCGCCAGTCTCCATTTCTAGCAGCAGCAACATCCCCACGCCTTGCATCGGACACGCTGGCGCACATGACGGCCCGTCTGCCTTTTGGCAATGCGAGCTGTTGTCTCACGCTCCCGTCTTCGTCTCGTCTTCGTCTGCCTGGCCGGACTGAGCTACATGCGGGGCGAATGGGAAGGAGCGTATGCCGGCTCATGTCGAGGTTGCTTGCCTCACTTTTTCTTTTCTTTTTCTCTTTTGATCCACACGTCTCTTTCCCTCTGCCCGCCCGTTGGAAACGCAAGCGGGAGTCCGTTCTGGCTACCAGCAGGTCGGACCTTTTCTGCTGCCTGCATACAACGTTTGTAGGTGCAGGGCCACCAGATGCACCCCGCCGCCTCAAAGCCGACACCTTGTTTGGTCCCTATCCATTCTTTACCGCCCGCACTCCCGTTTTCCCTGCAGCTGGATCCGGTTCGACGCAATGGTCGAGCATTTGGCGTAGTTGCGTCCGACGCATCCAAGCAGGACGCTGGTGATGCTTGCGTCGCACCTTTTTCCTACGCCATCGTTGCCCCGCGCTGGTGTGGTCTACGACGCTCACCTACCTCTCTCCTGGACGTAGCCCCGCCTGGTCTGGCAGGCCCAGGACGAGCGGCGGAGGGGCAGAAGAGGGGGGCAGCGGAGACGGAACCGTTCAATTTGAACTGCAAGATGCGGCTCTGCCATGGTCTGGCGGTGCACGCCAACTCGGGGTGCTGGTGAGGCGGTGCTGGTGCCTGTATGTACTACTCCCTTCTGTGCTGCGTGCTCACTGGATGTGTTCTGACGGTTTGCGGATGGGGGATGGGGCATGGGGCTTGGGAGATGGACGGGGGAGGGTGATCATCTTGACGGGAGCAAAGGAGGCGGGATGCCAGGCCAGGAAGAGGAATGGCTGCGCGGCAGGCAAGATGGCAGGCGGCACGGTTGGACCAACAACACCCAACTTTACTGCTTGGCTTTCTGTGCGGGGGAGGGGGCGGCGGCGGAAGTGGGGAGGGCGGAATGGGCAGACGATGACATAAGCGGGGCCGCGCGCCCTGCCAGCGTGGCTGCGCAGTGGGGCGGCGGGCGAGTGTGGGTGGGCAGTGGCGCGGTGCGGGCGCGGGCGCTGTGCTGTGCTGGGCGGGGACGCTGGGTGGGCTGGATGCGCCCGGGTTGCCTGCCTGAATGCCCCTGTCTGCTGCTTGTCCGCATCCGCCGCCGCGCCCTCCCTCGCCCTCTCCCGCGCCCTCTCCCGCGCCCTCGCCCCGCCCCCCGCCCTCGCCACCCGCGCCCGCCGCCCCTCGCCCGCGCCCCCGCCCTGCTGCTGCTGCTGCTGCCGCCGCCGCCCCCCCCGCCGCTGCGCTGCTGCCCCCCTCCGCGTTCACGCCTGGCGTCCGCTCGGGCGTGCCCCGGCATGGCCCCCGCGACACAATGGCCACCCGCTCGTCCCGCTTTCGCAAGCTGGCCAACAAGGAGAAGCGTACGTCCCCTCCCCTCCTCCCCACCCGCCCCGCACCGCGCCAGTGTCCGCCCGCTGCCCTCGTGGCAACCGCCCCAACCGCAGCTAGCACTGGCTGGTGCCTGTCCTTGCACGTGACTCGACGCCCTTGACCAGTGACCGCCACCGGTGATCCCTGCCCCTCCCCCCGGCCGCTGCAGGCCATCGCCACCTCCGCTGGGCTGGCCGGCGAGGGGCGCGGTCGGGGCGCCGCGCGGCGGCTGGACGCCTGGCGCGACGTGCTGGCGCTGCTCATGCCGCTCGTCCTCGTGCTGACTCTTCTCTTCCCCAGTCATTATCCACCGTGGCGACCTCGACGACGATGCCGACGATGCGATTCTCACCAATGGTCCGGAGCTCGAGTTGGAGCCCAAGGAAACCAAGGAACCCGAGCATGGCGTCGATAAGCGTCTTGGCGTCGACCGCGCCGAGATTCAGGTGCGTATCTTCGCTTCCCCCACCCCCCTCCCGCCTTCCCCCATCCTCTGTTCTGACCCGCTTCCTCTGCAGGAACATCATCTCCAAGCCGCCCTCTCCTCTCAGCAGGCAGTGAGTGGCGCACCCGACGCACCCTCCAAACCCCACTACCACCCCCACCCCCGAGACCAAGAGTGTCCTGTTCGATGTCCAGTTCCGCAAGCTCTATGACCCACGTGCATTTCAGGACCCGTATGGGTACATCAAGTCCTCCACCACTGTCGAAGAAAGCGTTGCCGGGCCCACCTACTGCCTCGATGAAGACGACCAGGATGGCTGACCAAACACAATGCTGACGCGGACAAGGCCGCGTTGAAATTCAGCTCCCAAGGCCTCCTCTACCTCCTCTTCCGCCCCCCTCGCGCCAATGGGTCGTCGTCCAAGGCGGCTCGTACCAAGGCCCCTGCCTCGAATCGAATGAACGGGGCTGCGTCCGATTCCCGCTCCAAGCTGTGGGAAGCTCACCCCGAGTGTCGTCCAATTGGGGTGGACGAGTTTGAGATGGTCATGACTGTGTTGGAGCAATACGTCACTGACAAGCAGCCATTCCTTCATCTCGACCCCAGCAACCTGCCTGAACTGGACGAGGTGCAAACGTACTTTGACCCCGACTCTCCCTTGGCCGCCTTGGCCGAACCCTTACTGCCTCCCTGTCCTTGGGAAGCAGATGACCCCACCACCCACCCACCAGCAGACGGATGGGACGTACACAACCCCTATCGCAATCTGGCTGCCCTCAAGCCGGTTGCCGCGCTGATCTATCCTTGGTGGGCCTTGCGCCGGCACGACCGCCAAGGCAAGTCCATCGTGCCCCAGCTCAACAGCGACGAGTCGAACGACTGGGACCCTTATGTCTGTTTCCGCCGACGAGAGGTGAAGGTGCAACGCAAGACGCGCAAATCGGATGCGCTGCATCTCCAGCGCTTGGCGCGCCTGTCGAACGAGCTGGACCAAGCGTGCCATTTGGCGCAGATGGTAGCCACGCGGGAACACATCAAACGCGCTTTGGCCCTCGAGACCCAAACCCACTGGACGGGCGCAACACAGCTGCTCCAGCTCAAGCGGCAGTGGCATGTCACGGGTGGCAAGAATGGTGTCGAGGACGATCAGCTGATCTTTGGTCCACGCAAAGACGAGTCGGCTGCCGAGGAGGCGCGTCGCAAGCGCCGCAAGGTCGACGAAGCGGCGCGCGACCCGGCCGTCCCCAACCCGGTCCCCTGGGCATTCGTCTTGCTCGTCGCAAACCCGACGACCCAGCTGCTGGCGTCGCTGCGGTGGCCAAACCGCCTCGTCCCACGGCTGGTGCGCCAGCTACGGCTGGGTACAGCCAAGCCATCACGCACCGCGTCGAGGCTGTGCAGAATTTGATCCGGCGCGAATGCCAGCGGAAAAAGTTGGAGGATCGATGGTTCGAAGACGTTACCGATTCGGGTCTGTATCCTTCGCCCGTACCTGCCTCGGCTCGCGCGTTCCGCCAATTGCAAGCGGAGATCGAATGGCCCCGTGGTGGGGCCGAACCGCCGTCTTCGTCGCTTTCCCACTTTGAAGCCGCTCGGTCCGGACGCCCTCCGAGCTTCCGTCGTCGTGTGGGGCGAGGTGGGCGGGTGGTCCTCGATCGCCAATTGCCTCGCCCGACCCCGGTGCCGGCCGGTTGATTGACTGGCCCAGCGTGCACAGTTTGTCCGAGGTGGGCAGGTGGAACGGGCGTTGGGTCAGTTGGTGCCGCCCACTTCCCGCCTCTGTCGCCTTCCACATCTCTTTCGGCCACCACGTCGGCCGAGCGTAGAGAGCCGCCTCTGTTGACTGGTCCGTTTGCGTTTGCCCCTGATGTGCAGCCGTCCAATTACCTTCCGATCCGGATTTGAGCCTGGCCCCCACGGGCCTTTTGCCTCGGCGCCCTTCTCGCCCTTGCCCGAGGGCGAGGCGGACCATGCGTCGCAGCCGGCCGCTCGGAGGTGTACCGCCACGCTTCCGATGCGACTTCGACCTCGTCCGCCTCGAGCCTTGCGTCCAAGTTGTCCGCTGCGTCCGTCACCACGTTGCCGACCGATCCGGGTGCACCCATATCCTCCATCCTCTCTCTTGACACCCAGCCTGCGCCCGAGACGGGAGACGATGCTGAGGAGGATGCTGAGACGATGGCTCTGGACCCGATCGAGGTCAAGGGCCATCGTCCTCTGCCTCTTGCGCTGGCTAAGATGGACAAGGATGCGCCCGTGGCCGCGCGGTACGAGGCGGACGAGGATAAGTGTGCGTTGTTGGACCCAGAGCTGGAAGCGGCTCGCTACGCGCCGACTTGTTTGAGCGATGGCGATACGACGCGGACGATGGTCGTGGGCTGGGCTAGGCTTGGCTGGCGTCGGAGGCATGGAGGGCGACTCGGAAACGGTCGTGGACGACTTTGACGTACGCTTTATGCGTTACCGACTCAAGTTGTGGGACTTGGACGCTTTCCATCACCTTCAAACCGACCATACTACCTTGCTGATGCTGCCCGCGCCGTCGCAGCCGCCTCACCCGCCACGCCCCCGGCTCGACCCAGGCCAGGCCCTACCCAACGGCGCACCATCCACCGCTGCCACCACGGCTTCCCGCACCTCGGTCCCTATTGCCGCTGGCTCTGGGTCCGGCGCCGGCGCTGGGTCTGGGTCTGGGTCTGGGTCGGGTCTGGATCTGGGTCCGGCTCGGCCTTCCCCACCCCCCCTACGCCCGCTGCTCCGCCCGCCGCAAGCCCGAGCGTGGGATCGGTGCAGCAGTCGAATCGCTGACCCGCCAAGGCGTCACCACGCCCACGGCCCAGTCGACCATGCAAAATCACCAACACCTCGCCGCCCAACAACGTATGCAGCACATGCTCGCTCTCCAGCAGCACCAGAACGCCAAGGCAGCTGGCTCGCCTCTCCCCGCCCAAGCGCAAGCTCAAGCTCAAGCTCAAGCTCAAGGTCAGGCACAAGTCAGGCCCAAGCCCCTTCGTCCAAGGCTGCCGGGGGGGAGGTACTTCGTCAGCTGCCACTCCCCGTGTCCCGCCTTCTCAACCGGGCACCCCGCACCCTCCTACATCGACCGCCACCGCGCCCCAACCCGACCCGAGCAACTTGACCCTGACCCCCAGCAGCAGCACCAACTTCGCCTGCTTGCGCTGCAGGCGGACCCGGGCAAAGCTGCGTCGGGCCCGGTTCGGGTTCGGCCACGACCACGACCTCGGCACGGGCTCGGGCTCGGGATCGGGATCGGGCGCAGGATGGCAGCTTCAGCGCGGAACAAGGGCAAAGCTTCGCGCGCACCTAAACAGCCCAAAACGCGCTTGGCCACGGTCCTGTACCGGCAAGTGCATCTGCATCTGCCAGGTGTATCGGAAGGTGTTCGGCTACTTCCCACCTTGCCCCTTCTCTTCCCCTTTTTCGGAGCCTGGGCGATCAGCTGCTGGGGCTGGGGCTGGGACGGCGGCTGCGGTGGGAGCTGCTGGAGCTGGAGCTGGAGCTGGTACCGCTGCAGGACCTGGAACTGGAACTGGAACTGGAGCTGGAGCGGGAGCTGGAGTGGGACTGGAGTTGGAGTTGGACCTGGGGCTGGAACGGCAGCTGGCAACTTGTATGCCAACCAGCTGAGCAACTTGCAATTGGCCAATTTATGTCGTTTGGGTTGCCGGGCCAGTTGGGGGTCCCGACCGGCTTACCGACTGGCTTGCCACCGGCTTGTCGGCCGTTGGGCCAAACCGCCGGCCCGGCTGCGTCGTCCCGCCTTGGCTTCCCATCGTTGCGCGGCCAAGTCAATCCAGCTGCTTTGACCCCGGCCCAGGTGCAACAGCTCATCCACAGCAGCAGCGGCTCTTGGCTGCTCATCAGGCTCAAGGCGCAGGCTCAGGCGCAGGCTCAGGCTCAGGCTCAGGCTCAGCTCAGGCGCAGCTCAAGCTCAGGCTCAAGCTCAGGCTCAGGCTCAAGCACAAGCCCAGGCGCAAGCACAAGCCCAAGCCCAAGCCCAAGCTCAAGCCCAAGCTCAAGCCCAAGCTCAAGCCCAAGCTCAAGCCCAAGCACAAGCACAAGCACAAGCCCAGGCGCAGGCACAGGCTCAGCACAGGCTCAAGCCCAAGCTCAGGCGCAATCGGCCGGCGCGCAGTTGCGAAACCCACTCAACTCGGCCCAGCTTCAACAAGCTTTGATGGCCAATCCAGCGTGGGCGGCGAGTCTGGGTCGCGACCCCGCTCTGCCGGCCAAGATGATGGGCTTGATGGGTCCTGGCCAGGCGGCAGGTCGGAGCTCAGGTGCGACGCCCAACGCACAGATGATGGCCAACTCCCAGCTTATGTTGCAGATGCAAGCGCAGCTCCTCAAACAGCAGCAACAGCAACAACAACAACACAACACAGCAGCAGCAGCAGCAACAACACACGCCTCAGCTCCATCAGTACCCGCAACGACGCCACGTCACCTCTGGCTCAAGCCATGACGCCCGTCGGCGGTCTTGCTGGTGGGAATGGCTTGTGGGGACCAATGCGTTTGCTTCGCTGTTTGGCACGCCGCCCGTACGGGGTTGTTGGCGCCCAGTCCTGTCCCGGGGGCGGCGCAGGCCCAAGCCGGCTCGCCCTTGGGTGGCATCTCGCCCACTTTGGGGTTGCACTCGGCTCTGTGGGTGTGTCGGCTGGATCTGGCTCGCCCAACCCGCCTTCAGCTCTATCGCCCACCCCGTCCAGCGTCTTACCTGGCTCGCATTGTTGGCTGGCTCACCACTGCTGGGAGCGGGCAGTCCGTCGTTAGGCTTCAGCTCGCCCTTGGCCCAACCCATGGCCCCGTCAATGGAACCCCCATGTTGGGAGGCGCACAGCAAACGCCAGCAGAAACGTCAACAAGCCATGTGGCAGCAACTCCAACTGCAACAGATGATGCAATTGGCCCAGGCGCAGCAGCAACGTGCCTCGCCCAATTTGGGCCTGGGTCCGTTTGGAACGGGATAATCGCTAAATGGGCGTTGATGTGCCGCTGGGTCTGGTCTGGTCTGGTTTGGTCTGGTCTGCCCTCTGTCCCTGTCTGTGGTCGGTCGGTCGCCCGTTTGGCGCGACGAGCTTTTGGATCCTTCATCCTTCCCTTTCGCGCTCGTGTACTTGTTTCTCTCTATCCGCTTTGTGGCCCCAGTGCCCGCCTGGAGGAGGCGGGATTGTTGTTCGCTTGCGTTGGCTGGGGTCGCCTTGTAAGCTAATCTATATTTAAACCCCTGTACTCCGCCTCGCGAGCCCAGCTGATGCAATGATGGACTGGTTAGAAACGTAGAATTCGATCGTGGACTGAAGGAGCGCGGCGCGGGCCGCAGGTTCCCGTAACGATTTCCGTAACGATTTCCGTGACGATAACGATGGAGAAGAAGGGGGGAAGAGAAGAGAGGAGAGAGAGAGGAACAAGAAACCATCCGAAAGACGAATGAGATTACTTCTTCTTCAGCTTGGCAATCGCCGCCTTGCGCTCGGCTTCCTCCTTCTTCTGCTTGGCTTTGAAGGCGAGGTCCTGTCAGAACAGAGTCAGTGCCCACGGCCAAAGGTAAAGGGGAGAGCAGGGTGCGCTGCAGAACACGTACGTCGTCGTCCTGCGTTGGGACGCACAGCAAAAGAGCACCGGAAAAAAGGCAAACAGGCATGGTCAGCTCACACAACCACGCGGGAGAGAGGGAGGACACGTACAAGTTCCTTGCCTGCTTCTTGGGCTGCTTAAGAGGCTTGGCCTTGCCGCCTTGGCGTCCGCTCATGGTGGAAGTGGAGAGAGATGGAGAGGGTGAGGGTGAGGGGAGGGAGCAGGAATTGGGAAAAGCCAGCCACGGAAGAAAAGGAATGCCGGCGTGCGTGGCGGCCAACCGGGGGCGAGCGAACTGGCCAGGCCTGATTGATGTGTGATGTGATGCATGGATGAGGCCACAGGAAGAGAAGATGACATAAGCCCGCGGGGGGGACTGGCCCCGTGCCGCGCCGGGCCCGAAGGCACCTCCGCTTCGCCTCGTCGCCTCTGCCTCTCCGATCTCCCCCCGCCCCCCAGCCGAGCCCAGCCAAGTCGAGTCGAGTCGAGGCGAGGCCACCGAGTCCCGCCGAGCCCAGTCGAACGCCGCCCGCCGCCCACCGCGAATCCCAGTCGACGTTCGTTGCGCTTCTGCGTCGCCTGCCTTGCCCCTCGCCCCACCTGCTTCACGACCTGCACGCACCCACCCCCTTCCCCCCGCTTGCTTGCCTCCGCCCCACCCCCCCGCCATGTCCTCTGGTGCCCCGCGTGTATGTGTCGCTTCCTGGCCTGGGCTGCCGCCTCGGCGTGTGCTGACTCTGTCTGTGTCTGTGTCTTGGTCTGCCAGTCTGTTCCCCTCACCTGCTCCGGCCACACGCGTCCGGTCGTGCACATTGACTTTAGCGACCTGCAGGAGGATGGCACGTACACCCTCCTCTCCTCCTGCAAGGACGGAAAGCCGATGCTGCGCGACTGGCTTGGCGATTGGGTCGGGACCTTTCTCGGCCACAAGGGCGCCGTGTGGTGTGGCAAACTGAGTGGCGGCGATGCCGCGCGCGCCGTCACGGGCAGCGCTGACTTTACTGCCAAAGTATGGGACACCTACTCGGGCGCCTGCCTCCACACCTTCCCGCACAACCACATTGTGCGCGCCACCGCAATCGACATTGCAGGTGACCGTATCCTGACGGGCGGGCACGAGAAGAAGATTCGGTTGTTTGATCTCAACAAGCCCGAGGCCGAGCCTACCTACTTCACCTCCCCGGCTGCTGGCGACGGGCTGGCGCACAAGGACGTGGTCAAGTACCTGGTTTGGGACCGCTCAGCGACGAAAACGTAGTGATCAGTGGCGGGGACGACAAGGTGATCCGGTGGTGGGACCTGCGCAGCCAAGGTGCCACCCGGGAAATCACCTGGACCAACCCATCACCTCGATCCAGCGTACCCCGGGTAAGTTGGGCGAACTGGTCTCGGTCACGAGCGGTAACGACGCCCTGTTCTACAATGCTACTGAGTACGTTCTTTTTTCCTCTTGCCTCCACCCCCTCCCTTCACCCTCTCCCCTTAACTTGCTTCCAACGTCGCTCGCCTTGGATGATCGTTGACCCCGTGCCATCTTCCTCTCTGCTTCTCTCTGCTGCATCTTCCTCTCTGCTTCTCTCTGCTTCCTCCTTCCCCTTCCCTCTCTTCAGTGGCCAATTGGTCAAGAAGTTCACATTGGCCGAAGCCCCCTCGAGTGCATCGGTTCAGCCAGTGGTGGCGGACCGGTTCATCACGGGCACTGTGGGTGATGGGTGGGTACGTGTGTACGATTGGGAAACGGAGAGGGAGAACAACGGGACCTGTTCAAAGGCCACCATGGTCCGGCCCATATGGTCTCGTACTCCCCCGACGGCCAACTTGCCGCCAGTGGCAGTGAGGACGGTACCATCCGCTTGTGGCAAACGTTCCCCGGCACTCAATATGGTCTCGGACCTCCTAACGGTCCCCTTCTCTCAACATATTCAATCCCCTCCCCCCTCCCCTCCCACTCCCCCTCCCATCTGCCAGCTCTGGTGTGGGTCGAGCGAGCAGCTAGAGAGGGTTCGTTTGCCTGGCCAAACCTGACCACAAGACGGTTCTGTTCGTTCACGTTGGCTGATCCTGGCCATGTTCTAGGATGCCCGCTTCCTACGGCCCTACGGGTCCTTGGATATCGGCGGTTGGAGAAACCTATCTTGACTGTCACAGGGGGAATAAGGAGAAAAGGTCGACTTCACCTCGTAGGGAACGGGAAGGGAAAACGGGTGAGATGTGGGGAAAAAAAACATATTAGCTGATACATTGAAAGGAAATGTGAGAGGCCAACGCATGTTCAACCGCCGAGAGGACACGCGGGGAAGCGCAGCCCAAGCAAGGTAAAAGCATGTTGCACGAGCAAGTGCCTCTCTGTTTAGAACCGACTCAGATCACGGCCAAACATCATCTTAAGGAACCAGCCAAACGGCACTGCCAACCGGTTGCGGTTGGAGGACATGAGGGAGTAGGCACTGCGCCACAAGGCCCAAGCTGGCGGGCCCTTGACCATGTTGAGTCGACCGCGCCAGCCACGGTTTTGGAAGATGGCCGCGTGGGAGCCCAACGAGGACATCTGACCCTTGGACTGGAACACAAACGGTTGCGGCTCGGGCGCACGGCCGCGGAGCGCCTTGGAGGTATCGTCGGTAGGCTCATAGGGCATGTCGCAGGCACGTACATGACCCAAGTACCCATTGAGTTGGGCAGCAACGTATTTGGCCTTGGCCTTGGCCACCTGCGCCGTAGCCGGCAACCAGTCGCCCTGGATCACACCAGCGTCCCAATGACGAAAATGTCCTCGTACGCATCGTACTTGGGCACCACCTTACCCTCCGCATCCGTCGTAGTCAGACTAAAGTCGGGCTTGACTTTTTCCAGCTGGGTCATCTCGGCACCCTTGGGCGCCTTGAGCGCGTGCAGCCGGTCGTCCGTCAAAAGCGCACCACCACGGCTGTCCTTGGCGACACCTTGGATGCTGCGCGTCAGCGGGCTGGCGGTGACACCGGTACTCCAGACCAGCAAGCCGAAGGAAATGTCGCCATCCTCCTTGATGTGCAAGACACCGGGCGAGACACCTGTAATGTGCCGTTCCAAACGCACGTCCACCCGACCCGAGACAAAGTGCTCCCGTGCATACTCGGCCAGCTCGGCATCAAACGAGCTCAGAATCGTCTTGCCCGCATCAACGAGGATAAGCTTGATTAACGGAACCAAGGTGGGGTAGCGACGACGAATGTCGACGTGCACCAAGTCGGTCAACTCACCAATCAGCTCACTGCCCGTTGGGCCACCACCCACCACAACCCACGTCAAGAGCTTTTGCTTGTCGGCAATGGACAGTCGGGTTGTTGGCCTGTTCGAGACAGGAGATGAGACGCCAGCGAATTTGACGACCATTGTTGACGTCCTTGAGGAAAAGCGCGTTGGCTTTGACACCGGCGTCTGGAACGTACGGTTGTAACTCCCCATGGCAAGGACGAGCTTGTCAAACTTGAGGATGGAAGTGGAACGGGTGGCGGGAGGCTGCTCTACTGACGCCAACGACGAACGTGTGGTCGACATGTGCGCAGTTTGCTGCGACATGGGCTTGGCAGGCTGGACGGGGTGTAGGTGGGGGAGAGGTAAAGGAGGGAACTCCAAGCTGTTGTTGTTCCTCAGGCGGCAACAACGGATCCATCTCACGGAACGTAGGGGGATGCGCACTCGCAAGCTCGAGAATCTTGTTGTCAAGGTCCACTCCGTCGACCCACGCGCGGTGGAAGCTGAGTTTCTCGGATGAAGTGACGGGCTCGGTCACCGCACGGAACTGTACAGCACACGGTCAGATATGGGTCGACCACAGTGCACTGGGCACCCAACGAGCAAGGAAAACAATACGCACATCCAACGTGCCCACCGCGGCCTGGGCCAAGAGCGGTGTCATGGTAAGTTGGGGTTGGGAGAAACAATGTGGACCTCGTACTTGTTAAAGTCGAGTTCTTGCTGCATGATCTGGCTGCCCCAGCCGGTACCGACAATGACCAGGCGTTGCTTGCCGTTGCGCCCCATGCCCTTGCGCTGTTCGGGCTTGGGCCCGGCGCCATGACCAACAATCGTTGTTGTCGCAGCAGCGGACGGGCGGGCGTGAAATGAAGGAGGAGCAGGGGCAGAGGTGCTGACGAAGCGGCTAGTAATACCAACTAGTGGCGTGCGGCGTGCACTGGCACCGGCAGCGAGACTGCGGCCTTGGGCGTGCATGGCACGGCGAGCAACATGGCCGGCAGTCATGGCGGAAGTAGGGGGGTAAGGAGAGGGAGGGAGTGGTGGTGACAAAGAGGACAAGGCAAGCAGGACGCACCAGGCGAAGGCGAAGGCTGGAAGAAGCGTCTTATATCGTTTTTGAGCCCGTGCCCCGTCAAAAACCAGCGTCACGCATCACGCATCACGGGCCACAGCCACCGCGTCACCGGTCACCGGCACCCCTCCTACGCCGTATCACGCATTTGACGTCATGCATCATGCATCCTGGACATCATGCCTCGTACCAGGCAGCCACCCGTCTGTCTGTTCGGTGATCGATGAGAAATTGTGAATCATGCACTGGCGCCATGCGGCGTCTGGCCGAATGCATCATACATGTGTCATGCATCATGCATGGGCGTCATCGGTGATCGTGGGTCACCGGTCGCTGTTGGTTTGGGCGGCCGAGCATGGGGCACAGCGCCAGTCTTGCATCGCCACTGCCCGGCTCCGCCGTCTAACCTAGGGAGTGTGCACCAGTGCGGTGCGTCGGCGGAGGCCGGAAGCAGAGTGTATTATCTTGGACGGATTAATAACAAGGAACAGGTAACCAGTAACGTAACTAGGCCGGGCCTCTCCTTTCGTTTTGCCTCTCCCCCGCCTCTTGGCGCACATTTTCCCTCCCGCTTTAGCTTTTCAGGCGGGCCCGTTTTGCCCCCGGCTTTCAGGATCCCACAGCCCACCACCGTCAGGCTCGTCGTAACAAATAGCTCCTGCGACGCCCAGACCCTCAGACTTCACACGGAGAAAGAAAAGAAAGCAAACAGGAGAAAGGGGCTACCTGCCGTTTGGATGAAAGCGACGGAAATGTATAGAGGGGCTGACAACATATCTTGAGAACGTCCGGGATCAACCTACCTTTCTGGAGCCGCCGGGCCGGATCAGGGCGTCGATGGCGGGTGGCACGTGGGGATAGAGGGAGGTACAACCGGGTAGCTGGGACGCTGATATCAGAGAGTGCTTTGTGGTACAGGCACGGGGAAACCGACAGTAGACCAACCCGTTGTGGCGCTTCTCTATATGCTCGAGCCCCCGCGGTATATCGCCTTTGGCGGTCACTGGTCAGCTCACCGGTGATCATCTGACCAGACCGAGAGGCCCGCGGCGACAAAAGGGTTACAAATGCTGGCCCAAGCACGCTACTCTTTCCTTGGCACCTTAGCGCTTGCTATGCATCGCAGCTGCTTCGCTCTGCGCCCACACACAGCCAAAAGATCACACTAACCAATGGTGGCATGGCTGCCGCGGACCGATGTTGGGGGTAAATATAAACCGCAGCCGGTACTGATAATGCATGATCATCGATCACGCATCGCCCATCACTCATCAACATCATCGTCATCGTCATCGTCATCGTCATCGTCATCGTCATCGATCATCGGAGATCGGTCCCGGGCGGGACCCATGCGTGAAACACAATCGCAGCCGCCTAGCCAGCCTGGCCGTGCCAAAGGGCGGCCTGGTGTAACCAAAGGAGGCCCGCCTCTGCAAGCTAACAATACGGCCCTTCTTTTGCTGGATCATATTGTTCTGTGGGTGATGATTACAATGATTGATCTTTCCAGGGCCAGGCGGGAGGCACATTTCGAAAGACAGCTAGCTGTATTACTATACTTTTCGCGGCTATGGCGTTCCCTCACGCGGCGACCTATCATTTGGTTTACCTTTCGCTGCGCGTCCATTGCGCGTTCTCATCGATCGCTCAGACCTCACCCTGGCTTACCGGCCCTACCAGGCCCTGTACTCCGCCCGTCATTCCAGCACTCTTTCGGTCGGGTGTACCTTTGTGGCGCACGCATGCGCGACTGGCTCCTCAACCGGGCAGTACCAAACAGCGACAAGGGCTTGAGGGCTTGGAGAGCAGGGGGGGTGCGTGTGGTTCAGCCTGGACGTTGAACGTTGCGCGTTGACGACGAAGGTCGATGCCGATGGCGGCGCGAGCATCTTTAACAAACCGCATGCGCTTCTCGCGTTTGAACCTTTCGGATCTGACAACATCAAACTCTGATCCTGTCCTGGAGCCAGCACAGGGGCAGTGTCACCCGTGTCACCAAGTGGCTTGCAGGAATACACAAACCCCAAGAAATCACACCTGACATATTCTTAAATACAACTCGTACGCATTACAAATCTCTTTTGCGTTTCCTCAGACATACCTCGTACGCGTAATGTTAACGAAAAAAGCAAATGCAATTGAAGCGCCATTAAGCGCATTAAGCAGAAGAAGAGAGGGGTGGTAAATGAGGTAAACATAGGCCCGACTGCAGTGTGTCTGTCATTTGCACGTCACGCGCGTCACGCGTCACTAGCCATTAATCATAACTCGTTTTCATGCGATATGCTTACGCGCTGTGCTCTACCTAACGTCTGTGACATATATATCCGGATCCTGATGCCATTAACAAAAGGAGATTAATAACGGTTGGGCACGGGGTGCGCGTCACCGAATGACCGGTAGCCATCGGGAGAGGACGAGAACGGAGATGGAACCCAAACCAAATCGACAGAGGCGAATCTCAATGCACATACCAATAATACCTTCTCTTTTAGATCTTAAAGTTCTTTTGAATCTTATCGATGTAAGTGCGTTACTATATGTTCGCCAGTGGCTATCTTTTGTGCATTCCTGTATCTCCAACCCCCGGCCCCCACACCAGCCGGGTGCCGACCTGTTCCGACCCCAGGTTAGCCGGAGCCGGCACACCCGTCACTGAGTGCTGAATATTACTGAATCTGATAACCTCGTATAGTAATTCAGTTCCGACGGGTGAGCTCGACAAGGGAAGGTGAAAAAGAGCCGGTGAGCCCGTGAGTCGGTGACACAAGGGCCACCCACTTCTTGCCACTGAAGTGCGGGGAAGGCTCGCTCGCTGACACTGGCGCCCTCCCGCGGCCACTGCAGAGCAGGGCAGAGCTAAGAGAGGGACGATCGATGAGCTGATCTTTTGGCAGGCGCCGCGACACTATATCTATAGAACGGGTGGCACGTGCGCGTGAGAAAGGCCAACTGTCGAAAAACCTTATATGCGAGGCTACGTACCACGCACCACCGCATCCACAGTATCGATCTCCGGACATCGTAACCGCTACCGGCTCCCGGCTCCCGGCGCTGTTACTGTTACCCCCTGCTGCCCCTCGATCAATTGCGGCGAGTGTGTGGGGCTCCGCATTCTTTGCAGCACACGTCTATCTCGGCAGTTGCAATGATAACGCGGTGGCCACACCTCTGCTCACGGATATCTGTAACCTGGTGCGTGACCGCTGCGGGACCGCTGCGTGACTTCGGTATTCAGTTGCGGCAGGGAAACAGATGAATAAGCGGCTGCTATACATAGCCTGCAGACAAGTGTATGGTATGGACGTGGGCCCATCCAATATTCACCGAACGCTCTAAATCCATCTTCTTTCTCTATCTCGCTTGTAGACACAGACACTCGCCCGGCATTCAGCTGGCCGTTCAGCCGGAGACCCGGCCCGAAATGGCACACCCTCCCCTCCCCTGTCCGTACGTCAGTCCATCCACCGCGCTGCCACCGTACATGGATCCATTCATATCGCTTCGTACATAGCTAATCGAAAACGCTGGTTACAAGGTTCCGGATAGATATGTGAGGACTACGTACAAAATTCAAGGTGGGCAAGGCCCACAAGATTGTGCACAAGAAATTTCGATTAGCTATATTATAGACAATCGAGGCACCCCAAAGGAGAGGCTATACCTCTCGCTGCTGCATCGCTGTGTGTCAAAGCCATTTTGTTGCGATGTAGCCTCATGTGACGGGCACTGGCCTCTCAATCAGATAGGCATTTCCCACCGTGCTCTGTCACTATAGAAAGTAATAGTAAATGTCACCATATCGTCGATTGTCCTATCGCAACTGTGGTTCCCACTGCCTCGGACGGAAGAGAGGGTAAAGTGCAAGGATGGAATCTCTCCCTCATCGGCCTCATCCGCCTTTGGGTCCCGGGGGCAAGGGGGATTTCTCTTGCGTGGCCAGGGGGGGAGGGGGGGACAGACATAATAGTGTGGCTCTAGTGGACCCAAGTACTTGCGCCGCCGCCCAACCACGCAGTCGCCCAACAAAGCCAACGGGATTGATGGTGTTCCACACCGATTTGGGGGTTGGCACGGCGAAAGGCCCCCGCGGCCATTTTCGCTTCGTATACTACTTCTTCCGTAGAATCATAGTGGATCAGGTTGGTTTGGAGCCCGCTCCACAGCGACATTTTCACGTAGCGGGAGTGGCATGGTACGAACGCGTCCGGTCAGGGAAAGCAATCGCGGGCGAACTGGATGCCACCACACGACCCGACGTACCATGGCATCATTTTGCTGGAATTTGGTAGATCCTAGTTGGCACAGGCAACCGAGGACGTCATCACACATCCCACCCGGTCCCAAATGTCAAGTTGGACGCGACGTGCGCGACGTCTTGCATTCCTTGTGCACTGTTGATATGTATGCGACCTCACCTGCCGTGCCCGGTACCACTACCTGCCATGTCCATCAGGCAGTTCAATCCGACATGGTGGAAGCCTTGGCGCACACAACGCACATCGGCTTTGACTGCCGCGTGCACACAGCCGCACGCACCAGGCAACCGCTTGGAACATCACTTCGTCGATCACAAGCACGATCCGCTGTCCGTCTGTCCATCTGTCCTTCCAAATTGAGAAATCGGCAGTGCTCCTCCCAGCTCAGAGTTGAGCGTTCAACGGACAGGCAGCACACTGGACGCTGCGCCTCTGGCATCACAGGGCTACACTCCGAGATGAGAGATCAGAGATAAAGAAGAGTTGACATGCGCCGACCAACGGGAGCGCGCGCGTACAGCTTTACGTCCGTGCTTCTATCGCCAGAACCTCAGTAGGAGGCCTGGCGGAGGGAAGCCAGGAGGCCGCGGAAGCAGCGTAGCACCGACCAAACAACCCCTCACTTATAACCCATTCACCCCTTATACGGGACCCGGGACCCCCCAAAACTTTCGACCTCCTGCCTCATGCCCGTGCCACCTTACCATCATCGACAACTCCACCGTCCCCGCACTCTCCCACAAGGGCGGCCCGTTGCGTAAATATGCATCCCAGAACGAAGACGGTTGAGGCGGGATGGCCTGCTCTGGCATCCCTGCGGCACTGGAGCGTGCCTTTTGGTTGCGAGCAGGCGGGGCGGGGGCACACCCTCTTCCCTCCCTTGGGTCCTTAGCTGTTACGTTCGTCTGTGGGACGACAGGGACCATTTTTCCTGCGAAGGCGCCTTCCCGCTTCCCCTGAACATTCCCCGTGGGCACCTTTTTTCGTTGACGATTTACGTGGACGTTTACGCTTCCTGTAGATGCTTCATGCCGCCGACATGGTCCGTGGCCACTGACGAGCAAACGCGGGTGAGCGCCTGGAGTGGGCTGCAAAGTACCGCGTGGGCGATTCGCAAGAGACTACGGGCAGGAGACAGACAGTTACGGGAGAGACGTGGGCCGAACGAACGAGGTTGGGATTGTTGGGTAAGGTATAATGGAGAGTCGTATGGAGCCGGCGGAAAATATGTGGATGAGGGAGGAGGAGGTTTTGCTCACTGTGCCTAATAGGCATGCGCTTGGGAGACGCATTGTCTCCGGTGCTGCTCAGGACAGACCAACTGAGGCGAGACCAGACGGGATGCGAGTTGCCACGGCCGCTAAAGAATGTGGCTTTTTGTGATCTGTGGGTGGACATTGGTCTGTTGTGTAGGATGTGCAGCCCACGAAGGAACTATATGGGTGAACCGTTTATTGGTATGAAGAACGGATTTGAGAGAAGGCTTGTTGGTAGGCTCATGTAGTTCATATGCTTGTGCTCTCTCCATAGATTACATTTGCATTTTGTGGGTAGGTGTCGTTTGACGGGCAGGGCCGTGTTCGACAATAGCGTCCTTGAGTAGGTATGGGTATACACCCTTCTTCTTCTCATGCATGGAGATGAGTTTGGCATTGAGGCCGGGGAGGAGAGTGAATCGTAACGGCAACATGGAAGAAGTTCCTTCGGCAGCCATATAAGGTTTCGTTCTAAGGGGATTCGCAAGGTTTCGTAGGTCCGTCACGGACAGTGCATACTAAAAACTGATAATACAGTCCCCAAAAATGAAGGCATCGGGCAGGCATGCACACTTCCAGCGGGTCTTCCCAGGACGCCAGACCAAAAACTACCTCTTTAATTCCAGTTTCTCCTCCACTTCCGCGCTCTGGCTCTGCCATATACCCCTTGTCGCTCTCACCATCTAGTCACATAGATGTCGTAACTCAATTCCTTCCTTCTGTCCAATTGTCCCGCCGACACCCATCACGGAGATGCTTTCTACGTACATTATTATAAGTTGTGATGAGACGAGTGGCCCTCTGCTTCGCGCGACGTTAGGCAGAACAATTCCATTCACCTTCATGAGATACAAGAGAATTCAAGTGGGTGGTGATGCAGGATATGCGCACCAACAGGATGCTATTGGCGTACAGAATAAGGCCAGAGGGCATCCAGGCCGAACAGGGCAATAAAAAATGGACACGTCGCAGGTTCATGATGACGAGAATGTGAGAGGGCACAACAGTGAGAGTGATGGGAACGATGAGGAAAAGAAGGTCCGAACAGGGGGGAGAAAGGGGCCTGTAAGTGGGCAGGGAAGGGCAATGAATAGGACAGAACAAAGGGCAACAAAACCAATTTTTGACAACCCCATCCATCATGTCTAAACCATGGGGGAAGGGGGCGTAGAAGGAGAGGACGAGACCAAGTCCGTTTTGGAAGGCGCTTGGTCTGCTCGGTCCCAAGGGAAGGCATGCGGCGGCGCGGTAAATGGATTGGGGTGGACCCATCCTGAAGACGAAGCCATCGGGGTCGGCATATCTCCCAATGTCTCCACGGTCTCGTGCTCCTCCTCCTCGTCATCAAACGGTGACTCGGAAGTAATGGGGGCGTGGTGGGTGGGCCGCGGAAGTAAGTCGGTATGCATTTGCAATTCGGCAACGTTGATCGAGTGGCTGCGCTCCTTCTTGGCAACGGGTGAATGCTTCTGTTCCTCAGCCTCTTCGGCAGGCTTGGTACCGAGACCCTTGACTGGCTCCTTGCGCAGCCGCTTAAACATCTTTTTCACCCCCTTTTGCATCACCTCCCCCAAGTCCACCACATCGTCCCTTGGATAAAGTGGAACAGGCCCAGCGGCAGAGGCTTGGTCACCGGACCAGGCTGCTGCCTGCTGCTGCTGCTGTAGCTGCTCGGTCCCTGCTTGCGAAGCCAGCAATTGGGCTCGAGACGTCACACCAATCGAGATAGACTGGGAACGAGTCGTCCGACGGCCGGTACTGGGCAAGGGGCAGAAGCGAAGAGAGGAGGAAGTGGATCTCCGTTCACGTTCGCCTTGCTCGGACGAACTGGTCTGGGTGGGATGGAAGGGCGACGATGCAGCGGTGGAGTGGGTAGAGTGGGTGGAGGTGGTTTGGACCGACGCTCGGGTGGACACGTCGCTCTGCTCCGATACGGCCGAGCCGCGATGCGTTTCAGTCGGGGACACTGGGGTGGGGATCCAGCCATCTCCAAACGAGGCATTGGGGCCGCGTGGGTCGACGGAGAGCACCTCGGGACCACGGATGGTGAGTGGGCCGGGGGTGTTATCCGGGCGGCGGCGGTAGGACTTGCCGAGGGGGGTGTTTGTTTTCTTGGCGAGCGATCCAGGCGCTTGGGGACGAGGAAGGCGTCTTTGAAGCGGTTGGGCTTGCGCGTCTCGCTCGGTGGGGCGCCGCAGCAAGCGGGGTCAAGGATGCTCTTGAGCGCGGGCTGGGAAACGGTGGACATGGTGGGGGCGAGAGGTGGAGGGGCAGGGGAAAGAGGGAGGGGGAGGGGGGATGAGGAAAGGATGAAGGAGAGAAGGTATGGAGGTAGTGGTGGTGGTCGGCCTGCTGAGTGCACCGCACTGAGTGTATTGTGTCGATGGGGTTCGCGAGTCTGGCCACGCTCCCCAACCTGGGACCCACAGCAAGGGGCGGCAGGGGCGGCAGGGGGCGAGTGTGGCCGCACGCGCAGCGGGCTTAACAGCCCCGCGCAGCTTAAGCCCGCAGCCCCACGCATTTTTTTTCGGGAGCAGCGCACACTTGCCTGCGGCACTGCGCCCAGCCAGCGCTGCCCTGCGCTGCCGCCGCCGCATGACATCACCGCACAGCCGCTTACATACGCAACGCTCCACGTCACACACGTCACACCCCCGCCGCCATCGGCGCATTGTTTGTGCTAGCATGCTTATGTGTACAGATAACCCCACCAGGTGCATCAGGTCCAGGGCACAGTGTCGGTCGCCTGGGGAAATCCTTGCTCATTCCACACTATACTCGCTACATCACTCAATCGTCAGGCTGTGAGGCCTGGCCGCTCCCAGCCCCCCACGCGTTACATTCCCCCAATCCCCCAACGCCGCTTACGGGGAAGAATGGGTGCCGCGAGCTTGCTGGGGACCACATGGGCCACCCACGATGCATCTCCAGCAGACCTCTTCTCTTTGCCTGTTGGGGTGTTATAGGTGGCTTGTATAAGCATCTTTATGCGGTGGTGTGGGTAGGCAGAGGAGGTGCTATCCATGGCCCTTTTCGGGTGCCCCCAATCCTTCCTCTTGTGGTCTCCCCCTTGATTGATGATCGATCATCTTCACACTCCGGATATTTTGCCTCATGTGGTGCCTGTGGGTATCAACATCCTGTTGTTGCAAACAACCCGATCGAGGGGGGTTAAGGTAATCGTTGGCCTCGGTGGCCGCCGCTCAAACGTTGGGGGCGCAATCAACGAATGAGAGGAAAGTGTGTGGAGCCGCATCATATTCTAGCCGGAGAAGTATACGCAGATGACTAGACGTTTTCAAGGGGACCTGCGAGCCACCCTATTTCCCCGACCGGAGCTTGGCAGAGGGGAAGGCGACAGTGTGCGCTGCGCCCTGCTCGGGGTTCTCTTCAAGCTAATACAGCAGGGTAATACGTCGGAAGGAGGCTGCATATGGTCGCACACCCCGGAAGGTGGTACCCGAGGGTTAGGAACCGCCAAAAGCTTGTGGAACGCCGGGAGAAAAAATGAGGCGCTTCGACCGCTGCAGAAGGCGGACTGCGACAAGAAAGCAAAGTGTCAGGGACGCGCTCCAGCGCCATTCCCCCCCTGTGTGCTTGACGATGCGTGGGTACTAAATGCCACCAAGACGGCCAACAAATGATGTTTGAGTACTGGAAACACCTTGAGGAGAGGAGTCACATTGGAGATAATGGCGCATCGCTCATATGTCTATACCACATAGGCTTCATCGTAGTATCTAGTCGCGCTATACATCCGGTTTGGAAGCAAATGGCGTGCGCCAGAGGGTCCCGGCCTGCTGGCGATTCCACTGATATCTTAATTGGATTGGCATGAGCACTGAAGCAGTGCAGGCCGGGTGAACGAGCATGCCAGTCGATAGAGAATCGGCGTTTCTATGTCATGATCCCAATACAACAACAGTGAGGGAGGGGGTGGGGGCGCTTTCTTTTTTGTACAGTACACCCCGGTCTTGCAGCGCCCTGGAGGCTTTGGGGATAATATCCTACGTATCCTCAGTCAGCATCTCGGCTCTCGGTTTCTCGTCCAAAAGTGGTGTTGTAGTCCAATACGTCTCCCAGCTACCAATGCCGATACTATGACCCAGAAAATCTCGGTGTGCAACCTCACGGGGGGTGTGAAAAATTAAAATTTCGCTTAGATGACCACATCACCCAAAAATGAGTAAATTTTTCCGAATATTACCTTCGGCACTTTGGCCACATGAGGTCAAGCGCTTTGGCCCAAGAGGTCAAGCGCTTTGGCCACATGAGATCAAGCGCTTTGGCCACATGCGTTCAAGCGCTTTGGCCACATGCGTTCAAGCGCTTTGGCCACATGAGATCAAGCGCTTTGGCCACATGCGCTCAATGGCTTTGGCCACATGCGCTCAATGGCTTTGGCCACATGCGCTCAAGCGCTTTGGCCACATGCGCTCAAACGCTTAGCTGTTGATTGGATGCGTGCTTGTAGGCTTTCTAACCGGCTGGTTGGATGGGGCTGGCATCGATCCAGAACTACTAGATTTATAGGCAGGGTAGGTATTTCTTAGGTATAGAATGCATTCGAAGATCGCTGGGAAGCGATGACACGGCAACCACGGTTAGGTGTGACGTCAGACGGAAGCACCACAACATAGTAGAGCAGTGAGCGGTACAGAAAGTGGCAGGTTAGTATGAGGGGAGCGCGCACTAGGGAGACGCTGGCCAAGTCAGCAGCAGCATGGGGTTAGCGAGAGACACAGAAAATGTGCGACGGACTCACAGGTCAGGCGATCAAGAGGGCCAGTAGCGAGGTCAAGCGGGATGAAGGCGGAATGTACACTGGTAGGGCGAACAAGGTTAGGAACAGCGTTGGCATATAACAGAGAAGGGACGTACGACGGCGAAAAAGGTCAGATGAGTCGAGGCGAACAAGACGAGACGAACCAACCGTGGGATTCCGTGCATGCAGAGCAGCTGGGTAGATAGTGTCAGTGGCAGGACAACTCCAAGCGCGAAGTACGGGGGACATACGATGGCAAGGCAGGCCAGCCAAGCGAGAGGACCTCAGGCGAGGCAAAATGGAACCAGACGGACAAGGCCGAAGGTGAGCGAAACGGTGCATGCACATCACGCATGCTACCCACAAGGTCAGCAGAAGTGTGGGGAATGCGAAGGAAGCGGGCACGTACGATGGCGCTGCGGATCAGGTGAAACGAGGGCAAGATGGCCACCGAGGGGGTGTCTGTGTAGGCGGGGTCAGCAACAGAGCGCTGGTGGGCAAGAGAACACATACGACAAAAGCAATGCAGACAGTGAGAGGGGGCCGGGGCGAGAGGCAGAGGGGGCGTTCACCAGCGATACTGACGAGGCGAGGGGACGGAGTGTGGCGGGAGAGGGAATGGAGACGTACGGCAGCAATGCAGACCAGGCGCGGAGAACCGAGCGATGGGGACGGGACTAGCAAGGCGGGCAGTAAGCAGTGCAGGCAACAACGATGGTGATGTTAGTGGTCAGGGGAAGAAGATGGTGCTGTTGCGCCGTGGCACAGCAGAGCACTCTGAGATGTGTTGGCTGCAGAGATGGGATACTGGTTGCTGCGGGCGCAATGAGAGGGGCGGTGGTGAGGAGACAGGATGCAACCACAGAGGAGCAGGAGGTTAAAAGGAGGCGCGTGTGGCGCAGCCACATTCTGTGCGCACAGACCAATCTGGACCACGCCAGGGGCCTAGGTAAGCTATTATATCTGTCTATTAACGCCACAACACTAGCGGCCCCCTGCAGCAGTGTTCAAGGGTCTAATCATCAATCAAGCTTCAAGAGCGCTCTCTTGAGTTTGCCGATTTGAGACTTGCTGTAGTACTAGTTGTCTCTGTTGCGACGGTGACTGGTTACTGGCTTCGCCGAACGCGACGCACTTGCAGCTTCTCTAGCCCCGAGGCTCCGCGGGCTCCGAAGACTGCTGATGCGCGCGTACCCGCGTAAGCCAACGACGAATAGCCTTGTCCAGTATAGCCCTCTCGTCCTTTCCTACCACCAACGCCTATCTCTCGCCCGCAATCGATCGTTTACGCTACTGTCCCAAACGCTTCAGCATTCATTGCGGTCTCCATAGCCGGGTGAATCGCTATACAGGTCACGATTATCCTCACTTGATCCATACTAGTGGCCTACGGTGTTACATCAAGCTTCAAGTGAATGGGCACCACATGACTTCTTATGTTCACGCACGATGCACCAAAGTCCTTGCGCAGGCCGAATGAATGGTCAGTGCTATATCACTGGGAGGAGCTCCTCTAAGTCTTCGGAACTGCGTTCAGGTCCGGGAGCAGCATCGAGCAATGCGGATACACGTCCGCCGGGCCGCCTGCAACGTTTAGCTGACTCTGCAGCGTGTTCACATATGTGGTGGCATCTGGTGGTGTGTTCGAAGACAAGTTGTTAAACTCTTTTTCCACCTCGTCCACTGGGCCTGGGCTGTTCGCTCAGTAGTGTCGCTGCCGTTCTGCGTGAAAACCTGAAGGCGCGCCATGGCAATATGGACAAGGGCAAATTTTTTCACAGCGCACGCTGGAAACCGCTTGAGATGAGCCGGGAGCGTGTTGCGCATGTTGCCCAACTTCCCCCAGGTCTCACGAATGTAGCCGTCCAGGTTGAACACCGTCCTGTCGGCCTGCGTTGGATGAGGGCCTTGATGGCGGTACTGGAAATGGGTTAGGAGGGGTTAGCTGCAATCCTGGACACATAATGAGAGATTATGCGCACTCGATGCAGTAAATCATGCCGCAGAGTATTCCAATGAGGAGTCAGGACCTTCTTGAGCTCATGGAGAAAGTTGTCCATACGTCCTCTCCAAGCGAGGTCAAGAGGTATGCACAGGAGTTGCCGCTCGCGCGGTTGCCGTAGCAAGTGGGACACGCGCGACCACAGGTGGGCATTGCTAGTAATGGACGCATTCGGGGCGCACCACACGATGATCGCAAGGGCAGCAACCCACGTCTGCAGGCATTGAAGTTAGTCCTATAATAACCAATGAAGAATATGAGGCGAGCATACCTTGTTTGCATCCAAGAACGACCGGTAACCCTGGGGGCTCGCATTGGCAGACGCCATCAAGTTCTGATAATGAGTCTCCATTCTAGTCTCGATGCGTTCCATACGATCGTTCATGTGGTTGACAGCCCCTACGAGCATACGCAACGTCGTCACAATCTGGTCGGTATTAGACCCTTCCTGTAAATCTCCCTCGTTGAAGAGGGAAGGGACGGCTGGAAATGATCCTTCCCGTTGGGCCCTGGGCATCGTATCATCGCCGTTGTCGAGCAAAGTGTCGATAGTTGGAAACATCTCGCCGAAAGTGCTCATCGCGCTGTTCCCATCGTTTTCGGTATCAGGAGCCGGAGTTTCCCCCTCCGTTACGGCCTCCTGGGTCATATCATCATCCACGTCGATGTTTCCTGTGGTGGTCATGTCCAAGGCATTGTTTGCATCCTCGCCATGGTACTGGGCTTGGGTTAGAATAACATTATTCTCAGAGGGAGCTGTCCCTTGCTGCGACAGTGTTGTCGGCCGCGCCTGGCGTGTCGCCCTCGCAGCAGAAAGCGCTGATCCAGGACGGACAGAAGGTGTGCCCGCCCCTGCCAACGAGGTGCGGCGCCGGAGAGGAATCCGACTGGGGGTTCCTCTTCTGACAATTGGAGGGGCCATTGTCGGTACAGTTGGTAAGCTGTATAAGCACAACGGTGTTGGTTGGGAAGGAAGTTGTAATGCGCTTATACACAAGGAGGACCACCGGGCCTACGGCCCGGTCAGCTGGGGCTTCGCTCCAGCTTGATGCTGCGTCGCCACCTTAGCACCTTTTCCACTTCGCCACCGTAGCCACCGTTCCACGGTCGCCAACACCGACATAGAGAAATAATATAACCGATGCTTGCTGGCTGCAGGGGGCGTGGAAGGTGGCACGGGGCAGCTGATGTTAAAAGTGCACAGGGCGAATCGAGGGATAATATAGGACCGGATGGTGAGAACCGGAGGGTCCTGATATCCTGGCGATCCCTCTGGTTCCTTAACCTTGGTGGCGCATCCAACAAGCAACCCCCGCAAGATGAACGGTTATTAGGTTTAGACGCAGGGTTCCCCCTGTCCCAGCCTTACGCTCTGTCAATGAAATAGACGCGATCTAGGGATATTGTGAGAAGAGCCGCATCAGTATGGTCTGTGTGTTTCGACCAGGGTCTATCGCGCCCCGTGCAGTTCAAGGAGCTCCGATGTTGTAACCATTAATTCAATTTAACTTTGCGTTTTCTTTTCCCAAGATGCATGATCTCCGCATCCCTAAGGTATAGCCTCTGTTGTTTTGATGCATCCTTGTATTAGGCGTGTCGTTGGCTGGTGGCGTATTCGACCACCACACGACCAACACTATAGTGCTATCGCATCACCCATTAGGGTGGCCATCTGGACTGCACTCTCATCAGATAGGGGATCACGAATGTAATACGCCTTGGAAGAGCATCAAAAAGAAGCGGGAGAGCGTGCGTCTCTGGTCTGTATGGGACAGGGGGGGCAAGGTTTAAGGTTGGAGGGCCGCGATTGTCTGTCGGGCCGGTGGCAAGAAAAGCACCCACACCATGCATCATGTACAACCCATCGCCCATCCTTACCAAGTCGCCACCGCCATGCTTCGACCTCGGCTCAGTGGTGCCGCCCGATGGAACAAGCTCGCACACGTGCACAATGGGACAGAAGCATCTGCTACCTGTTTCCTCGGCCTGGTCCACGGTGCAGCAGAACGGGAGGTTGCTTTCCAGTGCCGTGCTTGCCAGTTCGACCGATGACCCAGTTTGATGCACTCAAGCACGCGAAGGTGCGCAAGCACATCCATAACGTGGTGCTGGGTGCGAGGATGGGGGCTAGTCACGCCCACGCCATTGACGAGGTGGCCGAAGATGCGAGCATGCCCCCCCAGCCACCTAACGCACGCTCGCCTTCCCCTGCTTCCCGTGCCTCTTCACCTGTAGACACTACCATGGCCGAGGACGAGTTAGGCCAGACGCAGCCCAGTGTTTCCTTTGAACCGCCTTCAAGAGCCCACGGGCGTGTCCTTTGCCGCCGTGGGCGCGTGCACCCGCTCGGCGCCTCGAATGAGCGTGTCGAGCAAATCCGCAACCAAGAGACTCTCGAGCACTTGCTTTGGGCCAAGGTGATGATGTGATCGGCGACGAAGATGACTCGAATGGACTGATGCCGAGGATGACCTCGACTGGGACAGGGAGATGATGGGCGCAGGGTCGAACGCCACGGCGCACGCAGCCGGATGCATGCGTCTTCCGCCACAGAGAACGGCAGCATCACGGCTGGCGGCCCAAGCCTCATGCTGCTGAAGCAAGGATCAAGCTTATGGAACGACTGGTGGCCAATCCCCAGCGTCATGGCCTGCCGCAGGCGTCTTTGAGTCACCAATGGTACGTCACATGTCACATTCTTGCTCTCTTGCTCGTTTGAGTGTGACTGGTGAGATTAACCTGCCAGCCGCAGATCTGGGCAGTTATGAACGTGTTCTATGGCTCGGTATTCTCCTTCTCAAGGCGCCAGGCCCGGGCAGCATTGCTCTTGATGCGGCTCGCCCGCTGCTTGCAGTGCGCCATACCTACATGGCACAAGGTGTCGCAAGTGCGGAGGAAACTCAACGGGCCGTTCACATCTGTTCCGAAGTATGTTGACTCTTCTCTGAGCGAGACGTACTTCAGTCCATTGGATGAGATCGCACGTCTGGCGTATGGCAACACCCGCTTGCGGAGCGTGATCGAGGACTTGCCAGTGAAGCGAGCTGTGGTGCGCAACGTATCAGATGGCCAACGTTTCTATAAGGTCATGTCACGACAGCCGACTGCTGTCAACAGCTGCGGGAGAGTATTTTGGTTGGACGAACCCGCGGCTGTGAAGAGGCAGAGACCTGACACACAACCTCCCCATCCCCAGCGGATCGTTCTTGTCCAAGGATGGCACATTGAAGCTGACTCAAACGCTCCTCGGCGTGTAATGGCCCGTGTGAGAGACATGGTTCTGGATGATGGTGCTGGAGGCGCCGCTGGCATGATACGGCAAACATATCGTGTGTCCCCTACAGCTGAACAATCGGTTGTTCCACTCGACGATCTCACGCCCTTCAAGGAACAGGCCTACCGTCGCCTGTCATTTCGCGACCAGTCTGGTGACGTTGTGGCGCAGAACTCGCTCCGCGCCATGTCTAAGGAGCATGGTGCCGACCGCGTTATCTTTGCACCCATGATGGCTTGGTGCGACGACGCGCGCGTTTTCAGCCACAGCCGGCAGCGTGCGGGTGCAACAGTCATCTACCTGTCCTGGGCCGGTCTTCCTCAAAGCCACCTGTTCGCGGATGAGGGTACGAGTTTGTTCATGGTCAAGCTGGGAACTGATGAAGTGCGCGCGTTTGAGGCCCTTGTGCGCCAGGTCCAGTATGTCTTTGTTACTAAGCTATCTTATATATATGTCACCGCTGACTGGCATTTCTGCTCAGGATATGGGGAAAGACAGGCATCAAGGGGGCCGACGGAATATCAGGCCGCCCGATTGTCCTCCTTGTTCATGCTGTGGTAGCGGACAACCCAGCGGGAAACCACCTTGCTGCCCGTGCCCTCAGTCCTAGCCCCCTGTGCTGCCGTATTTGCGGGGCCAATTTCCAGAACCGCGGCCATGCTGACCAAATTCTGCATGTGCTCACAGGAGGTGTGAAGCGAAGCAATAAGCAGATCCAAGCGAACCTCGAGAGGCAGGTGGATCACGCTATCCTGGGCAATAACGCTGCATACGACCGGGAACGCGCCGCGACGGGCGACAGGGACCCCAACGTCCACCGACTCTGCTGCTCCTGTGTCGCCGACATGGACATGTTCGAGAATAAGGGTGAGAAGCAGCCCATTCACACTCGCCCGTCCCGGAAGGGATTTGCTTTGCCTAAGACAAGGGCTAGGGTCATTGAGCTGAACCAATCCGAGGCGGACGATCTGCGACGGAAGAGTTTCTTGATGTGCCCGGCGCTGTCCCTGCCGCAGTTTGATGTGGCGGACTGCTTTCCCCTCGACTTTCTTCACACCTTCCTCCTCGGAATAGGGAAGGACCTGCTAAAGTTGGTGGCGACAAGGGTGAAGCCTAAGGCGAAGGAGCAATTGGCGATATTCATCAGCGGTCTCAACACGGAGGGTATCCCTGGCGCAGAGGGCACCAAGATCCGAGCTAAGGGTTTGATGGCTAACCTAAAGACTGGGGTTGGGAAAGATGTGCGCACTATGCTTGTGGCTCTCCCATTCGCGGCACTCCCTATCCTTGAGACCGGAAAAGAGGCCAACAATGAGAAGGAGTTCACGTTTCCGATTCCGCTTTATGATGCTATCGTCGCGGCAGCCGACCTGCATGGTTTGCTTTCCAGGACATGGTACCCGGCAGCCGGGCAGGCCAGGGCCCAGTTCATGGTACGTCCCACAGCCTTGATTGATATACGGGTTTAGACGCTGACATGCCTGTTATGGCTGGAACAGTACCGGGTGACCCAGACTGCATACCGACTGATCGAACGCCTTTCGAGACTCGGCCCCGACAGCGCCATGATCGCGACGCGACCGAAGCTCCATCTCCTCCTGGCGCATACGTCTGATGCGCTCGAATTGTTCGGCCCTCTCCAGAACACGGACGCTGCCAGATTCGAGGGTCGCGTGAAGCACATCCGTGCGTCCGTTGCCCATTGCAACTTCCAGAACCTCCCGCGTGACACCTTGTACAACGTCATGGTCGCCGAGAAGATTCTGCACCACTCTTCACCGGGGTATGATGTGTCTAGTGACGGCTCGGTGGTGGCTCGGCCTGGAGCTCCTCCCGGGGTGCTGGAGCAAGGGAAGGAAGAGCCCGACTACGACTCTGATGGCATGGCGATTCCACGAGTGGTGCTGGCCCCAGCCAAGAACCAATCCTCGGTGGGTTGCAACAACCTCACCGACGAGGAGCTGGGTCGTTTCCAGTTGGCGGACCGTGTCAAGGTGCGGGCGCAGTACCTGGTGGGCAAGGCGGCTGTTATCGCTACAGGGGAGATGATCCGTGTGGGGATGAACGTGACGATCGGCCAGAAGTCGGCCGAGTACAGCGCGTCCGCCGACTTTGTTATTGGCAAGATCCTCCGGATTGGGCGCGACCCGTTGGATGAGAAGGCTGCCTGGGTCGGGTACAGGCCGTACATCATCACGGGTAGCACGCATCGCTCAGGCTGCCGCATTGTCCGCGAACTCGATGATGGTGATGCTCCAGAAGAGTTTGCCCTATTGATGGTGAGCACCGATGAGTGCTGAATCCGGCTGCGTGACAATTGCTCATCAAGTACTGACACTGGGACATTGTGACCACAGGATGTTGGCAGCGAGGCGCCTCTCCAGCACGCCTGCACCAAGAAGTGCATGATAGAGCAAGACGGCGAGAAAATACTGGTGCACAACTACGAGAAGGACCCAGTCTCGGGGGAGAATGAGGCGATGGAGTACTTCATCCCGGCGGCTTCTCATTTTAAAGCCAAGAATGGGAAGCGGCTGGTATTGAACGAATACGCTATGCGAAGTCCACCACACCACAAGCCGCACATGGACTTGAGGATCAGCTGGAAGTCCCCCGAACTGAGCGCCAACGCGCTGAGCAAAGACGTGGCCCAGAGGATTGCAACGAACGGTGCCATGCACCTGTGGGACAAGCGCGCCAAGAAGAAGACACCTGCCGTGGCCGCTGTCGGAGGAGGGGGCAACAGCGGCGACTCTTCGGACAGTGATAATGATTGATGCGAGAACCAAATGGACATATGCATCGCGCGATGAGGATGAGTATAGGTTTGGTGTCAGTAGTCAGTCGTCAGTAGCCAGGCCATAGGGTGGTGCGCATCCCGGACCCATCAGCCGGAACCTCTCGAGACGTGAGATGGGGCGGTGGGCGGCGCTTTGACATGATGCGCATGCGCACATAAGCTTCTTTTGCCGGCGAACGAGCCAGGTGACGGGTGACTGTCATGCGTCCCATGCGCACGGGCATGGCCGAAGCGAAGGGGCGGTTATGGAGTAAGAGGCCAGACGGTGAGGCGTCGGTTGCAGCCCCAAATGGATGTCGCCACAAGCGTCGGGTCTCTGCCACGGCCTCCTCAGCCCCACTCCGCTTATCCAGCCGATCTACCCATTTTCCAATCCCGCCATGACCCATGTTTCAATTTTTCACACCCGCCCGTGCTGCCTGTGAAATCGGCCGCACTGCAATACGGAGGGGAACCGCGGCGAGGCGTTTGCAGGCGCCGCTGCCTTGCCGGCGGGAAAAGCGGGGTTTAAAAAAAACGTTATGTGAAGAATAAATCGAAAGACGATACGTGGGGCCCGCACCATGCATGCACCATGCTTAAAACGTTTTCTAATGTGTTGAAAGCAGTTTATACTTTCGCGAGACCGCCACTGGGGTGCTGGGCATGTTGGCCACATAGGTGGTGGGAAGCAAACGGGATCGAGGGACAAGTGGTGATTATGCAATGATAATGATGTTAATGATTCATAATCGGCACGCGATCGATGGCGTCGGGCGTGAGAAAAAACCAGGTGGATGCAGAAGAGGTGGCTGTGGTGGGGCAGGCGTGTGGACCATTTTTTTTTGGGCACGATTAATTGATTGAGAGGGACAGGGACTAGTGATCGATGGACAAGGCATGGA
Source organism: Moniliella sp. 'wahieum' (assembly GCA_003971905.1). Classification (NCBI taxonomy): domain Eukaryota; kingdom Fungi; phylum Basidiomycota; class Moniliellomycetes; order Moniliellales; family Moniliellaceae; genus Moniliella; species Moniliella sp. 'wahieum'. The sequence goes on from RSEE01000020.1 coordinate 425,099, forward strand.
GACGATAGGGAGAGCCAACGCGCAGCGCAGATGTGGATACACACCACGGGCGCGTGTTGCGATCGGCTCGTTCGGTATAGCGGTTGCGTGGCTCCGGGGCGGCCACAGGAGCTTTGCGCCTTAGGAAAAAAGCTCAAGCTGAGCTGAGCGCCTGGCCGCGCTCTGCCCGCCCGCCGGACTCAGCGGGTGGGTGCTGAGTGCTGGCTGAGCGTTGAGTGGGCGTGGCGTGAAAGGAAGGGGCGGTGAGAAAACAAGCGAGAGGGCCGTGGGAAGCAACACCCAAGGCAGGCGCGCCTTTGGTTGGGTGGAGTTGCTTTTGCGGGGGGGCGAGATAACGGCGGCAGGCGCACTGGGCCAGTGTGTGGGGCATGTTGGAGCCCCGTTTTTTAGGCTCCTGGGGCGGCAACGCGCCAGTGTGCCTGCCAAGGGCGGTGCGAAAGTGGCGCCGTGCAGCGGCCGAAGCAAACGTGGCACGCGTCAGCAGGGGTCCGCCTGGCCAGCGACTGGCGCTGTGCCGCATCTGCGCCGTCTGCTGCGCCGCCCGCTGCGCCGAGGTACGCTCTGCGCCGCTTGGGCCCGCGCTCGGCCACTGGGCCAGTGTATGCCAGCGCACGGGCCCAGCACCCCCACCAAAAAAATAAGCGGGCAGCCGATTGCTTCCTTCGCTCCTCTCTTCCCCCGCTTTATCTGTGGCCTTCTCCTTTTTCTCGCCCCCCCCTCCCCACCACCACCAACACCACCACCCGATCTGACCAGCACAGAACGGACGATGGCAGCCCACAACCCGTCGGTCGTCGACCCCTTCGTCAGCGTGCCCGCCACGCCCAGCGTTCTCACCGGACATGCCATTCCCACCCTTGCAAAAATCCGCCAGAACATGGGCGGCGCTGACGATGGAGAGCCCCTGCGCAAGCTCATGGTCGCCAATCGCGGCGAGATTGCTATCCGCGTCTTTCGCACTGCTCACGAGTTGCCATGTCCACAGTCGCCATCTACTCCAACGAAGACCGCATGTCAGCCCACCGCTGGAAGGCCGACGAGGCATACCAGGTCGGGGCAGGCCTCTCGGCTGTTGGTGCCTACCTGGCGATCGATGATATTATCCGCATTGCTCTGGACCACGGGGTTGACATGATTCAGATGTATTCCTTTTTCCTTCCTTGATCGACGGTGGTGATGTGGCTAACTTCCATCCCCTCTAGCCCGGGTATGGTTTCCTGTCGGAGAACGCCGAGTTTGCACGCAAAGTCGAGGCTGCCGGAATTGCTTTCATTGGCCCGCGTCCTGAGACGATCGATGGATTGGGCGACAGGTCAAGGCTCGTGACCTGGCCCGCCGGGCGGGGGTGTCGATTGTGCCGGGTACGCCTGGCCCGATTGAGAGCTACGAAGAGGCCAAAGATTTCATCAAAGAGGCCGGTTTCCCTGTCATTATCAAGGCTGCCATGGGCGGTGGTGGCCGCGGCATGCGTGTTGTTCGCAGTGCCGATGAATTTGAGCAAGCCTTTTCGATGGCCAAGTCGGAAGCCAAGTCGGCCTTTGGTGACCCAACTGTGTTCATTGAGCGCTTCCTTGACCACCCCCGCCACATTGAGGTTCAGCTCCTGGCTGATGGCGAGGGCAATGTGGTTCACCTGTATGAGCGTGACTGCTCAGTGCAGCGCCGGCATCAAAAGGTGGTTGAGGTCGCTCCGGCCTCCAACTTGCATGAGAAGGTGCGCCAGGCCATCTTGAATGATGCGGTTAAGCTGGCCAAGACGGCGGGCTACCGCAACGCCGGCACTGCCGAGTTCCTTGTTGACCAGCAGAACCGCCACTACTTTATCGAAATCAACCCACGACTCCAAGTCGAGCACACCATCACCGAGGAGATCACGGGCATTGACATTGTCGGGGCTCAGATTCAAATCGCAGCAGGTGCGACATTGGACGACCTGGGACTGACCCAGCAGACAATCCAGAAGCGTGGTTCGGCCATTCAATGTCGTATCACCACGGAGGACCCGACTCAGAACTTCCAACCTGACACCGGCAAAATTGAGGTCTACCGCTCGGCTGGCGGGAACGGTGTCCGCCTTGATGCCTCCAGTGGGTTTGCCGGTGCGCAGATTACCCCCCACTATGACTCCCTCTTGGTCAAGGTCACCTGCCGTGGAGCGACGTACGAAGTGACAAGGCGCAAGATGCTTCGTGCGCTGGTCGAATTCCGTATCCGGGGAGTCAAGACCAACATCCCTTTCCTTGTCCGCCTCATCACGCACGACTCCTTTGCCTCGGCCAACACTTGGACGACAATGATCGATGACACCCCCGAGCTCTTCAACCTGGTCCAGAGCCAGAACCGAGCCCAAAAGCTCCTCGCTTACCTGGGCGATATGGCGGTCAACGGTACTTCAATTCAAGGTCAGATGGGCGAGCCAGGGCTTAAGACGGAGGTGGAGATCCCGCCCTTGACCAACCCAGATGACCCGACGAAAACAATTGACACGGCGGTGCCGTGCCAGGAGGGATGGCGCTCCATCCTTCTCCACGAGGGTCCTGAGGCATTTGCCAAGGCAGTGCGAGCCTACAAGGGCACTCTGATTATGGATACGACGTGGCGTGATGCACACCAGTCTCTCCTGGCCACACGTCTGCGTACGATCGAGATGACCAACATTGCCAAGACCACCTCGTACGCGTTGAAGAACGCGTTTTCCCTCGAGTGCTGGGGGGGCTACGTTCGATGTTGCCATGCGTTTCTTGTATGAGGACCCTTGGGAGCGCTTGCGCAAACTGCGCAAGCTTGTTCCCAACATTCCCTTCCAGGCACTTATCCGTGGTGCCAACGCCGTCGGTTACACGTCGTACCCGGACAACCTGATCTACGAGTTTAGCAAGAAGGCGGTTGAGAACGGCCTGGACATCTTCCGTGTCTTTGATTCGCTCAACGACCTAGGCAGTTTGCGCTGGGCATTGATGCAGCCAAGAAGGCGGGTGGAGTGGCGGAAGGTACGGTGTGCTACACGGGCGACGTGGCCAACCCAAAGCCCACCCCAAGTACACGCTCGACTACTACATGCACCTCGTCGACGAGTTGGTCAGACGGGCATTCACATTCTCGGTGTCAAGGATATGGCTGGTCTGCTGAAGCCGCGGCGGCCCGTCTGCTGATCGGCACCATCCGCAAAAAGTACCCCGACTTGCCCATCCATGTGCACTCGCACGACACCGCGGGGATTGCACTAAGCTCCATGCTGGCTGCTGCTGAGGCTGGAGCTGATGTGGTGGATGTTGCGATCGATTCCATGTCGGGTCTTACGTCACAGCCTTCGATGGGTGCTTTGGTCGCCGCTCTGGAACAGACGGGCCTTGGACCTGGGATTCGACATGAGGACATTATGGCGCTCAACCTCTACTGGACCTCGGTGCGCCAACTGTACCAGTGCTTTGAGCAAGAAGTCAGGCATCGGACTCGTCCGTGTTTGACCACGAGATGCCTGGTGGGCAATACACCAATCTCATGTTCCAGTCCATGTCCCTCGGCTTGGGAAGTCGTGGAGTGAAATCAAGAAGGCCTACATTGTAGCTAACAAGCTCTGTGGCGACATTGTCAAAGTTACTCCATCCTCCAAGGTCGTCGGCGACTTTGCTCAGTTCCTTGTTGCCAACAAGTTGACCAAAGCCGAGGTGGAAGCGCGTGCCGACAAGCTTGACTTCCCAAGCTCAGTCATTGAATTTTCCAAGGCTACGGCACCCCACCCCACCGGGCGGGTTCCCCGAGCCGTTGCGGACCAAGATCTTGCGCGGCAAGCCCAAGATCCAAGGGCGCCCTGGCGCAACGATGGCGCCAGTGGACCTACGCCAGATCAAGAAGGACTTGACAAAGAAGTACGGCAAGACGATCACCACGGCAGATGCGATCAGCTATGCCATGTACCCTAAGGTGTTTGAGGAGTTCCATGCCTTTTTGGACCAGTATGGGGACCTGTCCCACCTTCCGACTCGCTACTTCCTTAGCAAGGCCCCCGTCGGCGAGGAGATTCACGCCTACATTGACCGTGGCAAGTTGCTCATCATCAAGCTTTTGGCGGTGGGAGCCGTCAATGCAGACAAGGGCACGCGCGAAGTGTTTTTTGAGCTGAACGCCGAGCCCCGCTCCATCATTGTCGAGGACAAGAGCGCAGCCGTGGAGACCGTGCACCGTGAGCGGGCGCGTGCGGGCGAGGCAGGTGAGGTGGGATCCCCGTTGGCTGCGGTGGTGGTGGAAGTGCGAGCGCAGGAGGGCCACCAGGTCAAGGCAGGCGACCCCCTGGCGGTGCTGAGCGCGATGAAGATGGAAACCGTTGTTTCCTCTCCCGTTTCGGGCAAGGTGAAGCGGATCGTAGTTGAGGCAGGCGACTCGGTCTCGGCTGGCGACTTGCTGTTTGTTGTGGGCCACGAATAGTTGTTTGTTTGTTGCCCCCTATGATCATGCAGATCATGCACTCGTGCATCATCAGATCTCAGATCGCAGATCTCAGCGTTCGCCCTCGCTACTTTCCTATGTCCCTCCTATCTTCTACCGTCTACATTGTCATCTCACTTGATCCACAAAAAAAGGCGAGAAAGAGTCAGAACTGGCCTCGTTCTAACCTGCGTTTATGCAGTATGTTATAGAGCACGGCTGGTATAGGCGCATTGCAGTGGGGATGCAACGTTAGTAGAAACCGTGTCTGTAGATCGCCCGTAGGCGCGGCGGGCGAGCAAAAGGGTAGGATCAGTCCGTTGGTGGAGAGCTACTCAAGACTCAAATGCGTTAGATAGGGCATTAGTATATCATCAGAAAGGCGCAAGGTCCCCGTTTCTAAAAGACTCAAGCCAATCAATCGCGTTGTTGAATCATATGCAAAAGATGTCGACACCACACACTTCATACGCCTTTCCAACCCGTCGTCCCACCACAAGGTTGCGTTCGCTTTGTGTTATGGCAGCATTTCGTTATGGCCCACCTCCTCCACTGGTTCTCGTTGGGAGTGCTCCTTAGCGCGTACTACGAGATTACCATCAGATTACCTCTTCCACATCCATAGTACCTCGAGCATGTCTCGTTCCCTGTCCTCCCAGTCGCGTATTCTCAAGGTCGAAGAGATGGAACAAGGGCACGGAAGAGCCCACGTACAATGGATTGGTCCTAGCGGCTCGCTTGCGGCCCAGCTTCACCAACGGTGGATTCGCCACTACAAAGACAAGTGCGTCAGACTTCAGGATGCAGTAAATCCATACCTATGCGACGGGACGGTGGAGCCTAGAGCGGGGGGAGGAGGGAGATGAGAGATATAGTCGGGCCACAGGGGGAGGATCCACGTGAGCGACCAGTGGCCACCGACCAAGGTGCCAAGCGGGGCGGTACCCATCAGGCCAAGTACTAGTACAAGTCCTTCTGACCCTCGACGCGCTCAAGGTACTCCTTGTCAATCAACACGTCGATGGCTTTCTTGATGTCGGGAACGGCCGGCTTGAAGCGGGTGAGAATCTGTTCAATGACCGCAGAGATCAACAGGTTATGCTTGAGTTGTTTGCGTGCTTTCATGATGCGCACAATCGCGGCTTGGATCTTGATTTCGCGCTCCTGCTGCACACTCTGCAGCACCTCGTTGCTCTCTTGTTTCTGCTCCGTCTTGATCGGTACGTTCAGGTTGAACTTGAGCTTCTTCGATTTGAATGCGCGGTTGATCTTGAACTTCTTGCCTCCGTCCATCGGAAGCACCACCTTGGCCTTACTCAAGAGAGTGAGGTTGGGCTTCAGCAACTCATCGGAAATGTCCGTCGCGGAACGGATCTCGTTGTACGTCAGAGTCGCGTCGGCGCCTCGTTGAACGCCATCAAAATGGCCGCCTGCCAGGCCGAAGTCATGAGAGTGTACTCTTGATCGAAGCACTTGGCCGTCAGCTCGGCCCGGGACATGTTCCACAGATAATCCAACTTGCGTCCTTGAAAGCGCTTTTCCGTGTAAAACGTATTGAACTGGTTGATGTACCGCTGCAGGCTCTTGGTGGAATAAAGCCAGAGTTGGATTTGGTCAGGGGCCAGTGCACACTGCTCAACACCATCGCACTAAAGTCCATCTTGGGCTTAGGCACACCCAACTCGACCGAGTATTCAGTAAAGCTATTGTTGAGCTCTTTGCTGAGATTGACGTCTTGGAACATGCGCTGCAGTGCACTCGTGTACTCAAACCCACAGGCCTCCTTAAGCTTGGTGATCATGTACAACTCGGCATCGTCTGATGTTGACGTCTGCTGCACTAGCCGGCCAGCGAGGTGCTTCGAATAGAACTTCTGGAACACGTCCTTGTCGGTCAGGTACTTGAAGATGACCATCACATCGTCCAAATCTTGTTCGAGGCGGCCCTCTTGATGGCCCTTGACACCCTTGTTGAGGAGCCGGTGTGTGTTGGGCGACTAGAGCAGGGACTTGGACAGACTCGTGCCGGTGACCGCGTTGGAGTTGACAAAGCTGGAGCATGCTTTATCCAAGGCGGCATGCATCTTGGCCTCGTTGGCAAAGCACTCTTTGACGATACTGACACATGAATCGTGGACATCAAGGATAGCCTTGAAGTAAACATCAGCATCGACCTCGCCACCCTTGGCGAGACTTCGGTTGCTTCAAGCCCCTTGTTCTGACAAAGTGTTCAAACTTGACCCGGAAGTTGGGAAGGAGATGGACCACGTTGCAGAGCAACCGGTACATCCGCGTCAGATCGTCCTTTTGATCACGGCGAAGAAGGTCATCAAAGATGCCATCAAAGCGCCAACTTGGTCTGCCAGCAAGGCTTGGTAGCAGTTGGATTGCAATCTATACTCAGTCGTGGCATGGAGGTAGCGTTGCACCCGCTCCTCCTCCTCCCGCAGACGCACTTCAACCTTCTTCATGTAGTCCGTTACCCCATTCTTGGCGATGTACTCGGCCGACTCGGCCTGGTAAAAGCGCGTTGTCTCCTCAAGGAAGTACTCTTCAAAGCCCTTGCTGTACACGATCAGATCAGGTGGTCGCGCTTCGTCCTGGGTTACGCCGAGCGTGACAAAGCTGCTGATGACCGTCTTCAGCATGCTCGTGTCGACAATCTCGCCGTTGCGCTGCCGTTCCACTTGACGTAGGAGGGCATTGGTAAGCTTCAACTTGTCGTGCTGCTGCAGTTGGCGGTACATGAACTCCTTCCATTGAATCAAGGCAACCTGCACGCGTTGGGGGGAGGTGAGTATGTCAGGGAACAAGGTCGAACGTCGAGACTACCAAAGGAGGAAAACAGAGGGAAGAAGACATACAACATAGATAGTGTGTACATCAAGGCTGCCATTTGCCTTCTGGTACGACACCCAGCGCCGGTTCAGGTAAGAGCAGAGGTGGTTGACGTACTTGGCCCCGTCGGTATACCGCTCCCATTGCTTGCGGTAGTACTGCAGCAATTGTTCGTCCTCCAATTCCTCGGCGCCCGCGTAGATCTTCCGTACGCGGTTCTCCAGGTACTCAACGATCTTGAGATACATTTCCTTCCCGAGCATCTGCACACCCGCCCGTCCGTACGGTCGCTGGGCCGGTGGGGCAAAGCCTACGCCAGTACAGTAGTTGTAAATTCGGGTGAAGAGATGCGAGTAGTCGTTGTGGCTCACCTCCTCGGTTTGGGAAACCATCTGGACAAAATTGCAGCGTGGTTAGGACAGAGGCGGCGCGGATCAGCACAGGGACATACCAGACGTTCAATGCCGCTCTCGACAAAGCGCCAGACCTCATCAGGTCTGTGCTCATGCGGATGTGCAGGAGCGCAGGTCATGGTCAGTAGACGCGGGGGGGAGGGATGCGTGCATGAAGGACATACGAGGCCAAGTTGGAAAGACCGGCCATGGCCATGGTGCCAGGGTGGGGATGCGGGTGTGGCGTGGGGAGGAGCGGGGCGTGTGGAAGCACGGGCAGCGAAGAGAACAGCGGAGGGGTGCGTGCGTGCCAAGGCCTTGTCGGGAGAGAGCTGCGGCAGGGGCTGGATGGTGACGGTGGTGGCGGTGGCGGTGGTGGTGGCGATGGGAATGGCTATGGTTGCCGACGCACTGAGGAGCGTCGATGGGGCAGAACGCCGAGGCGCGGCGCTGGCTGGCGTGGCCCAGCAGCCGGATGACGTAACAGAGCACATGGGCAGGGCGCCAGTGTCGCTGTGCCTCCGCAGCGCCGAGCAGGCAGCATGCAGGCCGCATCACCGGTGGCCACCGCTCACCGCATCGCAGCGCGCCTTCAGCCAGCGTCCCCACCGACCTCACCGCCATCCACCGCCGCCCACCGCCGTCCACCGCCGTCCCCGCCGCCCACCGCCGCCATGGCCGACATGTCTGAGGACGACCCCTGGAGGCGCTGCACCAGCGCATGGTCACCACCGGCGCCTGGGATCGCCTCATCGAGAAGATGCGTGCCCTGCTCACCGCCACGTCCCGAGGATGATCTCGCGGCCTTTGCGCAAGGTACGTGCTCGGCTCTCTCCTTCCTCCCTCCGCGTGCTGCGTCTCCACACTCTGCTAACTTTCTATGACCCCTAGGCGAGCTGAGCCCAGCCCAGCGTCGATCTCGCTGCGCTCGTGGAGAGGATAACACCCGAAGCCGTCGGTCCGTAGACCTCCCGCTCAAGTTGGAACTGGAATGGGGATTTTTGGTACTGACACTCGTCTCTCGTCTCTCCAGACTCGGTCCCCGAATCGATTCGGACGACCATGCAAGCATCCATTATGAAGTTCCTCCAGGACAACCTTGAGCTGGAGACGTAACCCCGATGTGCGCGACGACCATCTTCGTCCTGGCCCGCCCCGCCCGTCTCGGTCTTGTCAAGCCCAGCATCCCCTAAAAGGGCCAAAAAATGTACTTTTACTGCCATCATAGCGTTTGTTTTGGTGTCCCCCGACCGCATCTTGCCCGCGCCGGTAATTGGGCTGTTGAGAGGGGCCTGTTAGATGAGATGACGTTCTGGGCCCCCCATGCCTGCTTGGGGTCGTGGGCTGGTGTCTGTCGAGCGCAGGGGATGCGGCCCATCAAAATGGGGAGCGACGTGAGATGGCTCATAGTCTTACGCCAGAGCTGCCTCACGCTGCGTAAAGTCGGTGGGCCACTGAACCGGGGAGGGGTACACGTGGGATAGATTCGGCGGGCCGTGCGAGGACTACGCGACTACGCGTCGCAGTGTGACGGGCGAAACTAAATAAAGACCCACATCGCGCAACCCTGGTTCCAGCTGCGCCCTTCGCCAGCCGGCAGCGCTCATCTCCCAATTACCACCACCACTCCCATGCCACGCCTCGCCACGTCTGAGCAGCAGCACCGCCACCTCGCCCCGCCCATCGGCAGCCGCCGCTGGACCTGCTCATCTGGTACAAGCCTGTGCCCATGGACACGCTCTTGCTGCCAACAGCCTGCCCTTGCCTCCGCAGGCGCAGGTGCCCCGTGCCAACCCAGCCGAGGTCAGGGTGGCAATCGGCACCACGGCACTGACGGTTGCTCAAGACGGCTGCGGTGCTGTGGATCCTGGACGACCTTGCGATTGGGTGGCACCTGTTCAAGGAGGGTGCTGCCATTGCCTTCGTCGTACAACTCATGGTCGACTTGCTCCGCAGCTGGGCCATCCTAGCCCTGGCTGTCATCATCCGCCGCACTCCCAGTCGGCACATGTGCTGCTCTCTCTGGCCCACTATTACCATCCTCACCATCTTGTCGTTGGGCGAGATCGGTCGTTCGGTACGCTGCGCCCTGTCTGCTCTTTTGCTCGTATCGTTACTCATGCTCTGCAGTCGTATCCCAAGTCATGTACTCCAAAGCGCGTAGCCGCTGGCACAACACGAGAAACTGGAACTCTTGGAGCTGGAAACGATGGGACTGCTCTTGCTTGACTTGCTGTGCTGGCTGTGCTGCCACGTCATCTACCTTCTGGGCGAAGCCCCCTCAACGAATTCCTCACTACCGAGATCTTCCCCGAACAGGTCTATGTGATCCTTCCACCAGGAAACTGCTCGGCCAACGCCCTCCTCCCCGCCCCAACACCCCGCGTCCTCCCTCACAGAGAACTCCTCTGGTTGCCCCACCACCCGCTGTTCCTTCCCCTGACCCACACCGACTCCGCCCCCCCAACCCCGGCAAACGGTCCAGCCCGCCCCAAGCCACGACAACCTTCCCCCCCACCGCCCCACAAGACCATAAGACACCACGCAGCCTGTCACAGGCACCCTGATTGACGCCCCGCCGTCGTACACCCCTATCGATGAGACTCTCACTTCGGCTCCTGCCGCTTCGACGACCGCAACCGAAACGGAGAGCATGGCTGAACGTCTTCCCCACGCGCAGAGCAGAGACGGACAGCGGCGATGGAATGGGACTGGGAGGACCAGCCGTTGCAAAGTTCTGAGTCGGACCCCCAAGCTGCTTGGGGAAACTAAACCCGTCGCACCCGTGCGCATGTGCCTTCCCCTTCCTCAGCCTCGGCCTCTGCCTCTTTTTCCTCCTCCTTCTCTGCCTCCTTCTCCTTCTTCACTTCTTACCGTCTTGGTCCGCTTCATCCTCCAAGCCACGCATCTTCACGACTCCTTGTGCGGCAGACTTGACGTTCACCCCATCGTCGCCATTGCATTGTATTGGCGTCATGAAACTGCCCGCTTTTGCTAGCCATTGAACAACGATCCTACCATCGAGTTTCCACTCTGGCTGGTGTTCCCTTGTCCCTATTGTCACTATGGCCTGAACTAGCAGAGGAGGCTGTGGAGGGTTGAGGGTTGAGGATTGAGGTTCGGTGTGTCGGATTCAAACTCACATGGTTCCCTTGACTTGGTACCACTGCAGTAGCGTTGGAACATTCAAGGAAGCTGTCGGGATGGGAGAGAGATTCAGCTGTGTTGGCTGGGGGGGGCATTACCCCCTCATGCGTCTTCATCTGGTTGGGTACCATCATCGAGATGGAGATGGCTTTTACAATTCTACTAGACTGAATCCGACGCACCGCTGCTCCAAAACCAAAGGAGGAATTCGTGTGGTATTCAGCTAGGCGGAGAACCACACATGCACAGATGCTCACCAATCCCTTGTTCGTCTCGGGAGGTAGATAACATAGCCGCCGTCGTATCCGTTGCGATTTAGGCCGTGACAAGCAAAAGGTAACAAAAAGATGTAATTGGTCGTAAAAGCAGAGAGGGAGTGAGGTAAAGCGTTCGTAACAAGAGAAGGAAGGGACGAGGAGAGAAAGTAGGCAGGAATAACCCACTCCCCGGCCGCTATAGGGGAATAAGCGAGGAGAGGCAAACAGAAAGAAGGATATGCAGAAGGAAGAGGCACCTGAGGCTACGCTTTCTTAGCAGTTGTCTTCCTGGATCAACTCGGCACCAATCTCGCCAATGGCGTAGGTAAGCGTGAGAAGATGCTGCGAGAAGAGATGGGGGCAATCGAGGCATCAATGACACGCAGACCGTTGGTGTTGTACACATTCAACCGGTCGTCGACCACCCACCGTGCTCGAGGGGAAGCATGGCATTGGACGAGGAAGGGTGGTATTCCGTTCCAGCATTCTGCTTCAGGTACCGGCTCCACTGCTTGCTCGTCTTGACCTTGGCTGAGGCGTCGGACTCGCCCTTGACGTACTTGGACATGGTCTTGGACTCACCAATCTTGCGTGCCATCTCACAGCCGTGGGACAGGAGGTGAATGTCGATTTTGTTCTTGCCAAAGCCAGGGTCGATGGCCGGAGCATCAAATGCATTGTTGCTCTTGATCTGGATACTGCCATGCGAGGTGGGGTGCTGAAGGCCACACTGAATCAAGATGGAACCGTCCATCATAAACAGCAGGATCTCCACAGCGGGCACGTCGGCCGGGTAGAAAGTGTGGGTCAACTGGTGCAGCGTGGCACGGTAGCCCTGCTTGACCGTTTCCGGCGCATCGTAGGCATCGACATACTTGTCCATGTTGGACGTGATGTTCTTGACGATTTCCTCAATTCCACCAGCTTCGAGTGGGCACGTAGGCCACCGCACTGTTGGCCCACGAGTCCTTGGCAGGGTCCCCAGTGAAATTGCTCGGGGGCATCTTCACGCCATCCGCGGCAGTGTACATGAGCGATGAGCTGAGGTGGTCTTGGAGGTGGAACCCGACGCCCGGAACATCCCCTTGCTCTACCTTGGCCGCATCCAGCACCGACTTGTCTCCCACACCCGAAAGTTGCAAAAGTTGAGCCGAACCCACGGTACCAGCCGAAAGAATCACTTCCTTCTTGGCCTTGACGGTGACACGGACGAGTGGTTCGACTTGGCATATTGCACACCCGTCGCACCGGCGTCTTGGAGGAACGGTCAACAGAATCTTGGTAGCTTGGTGGCCGACAAGCACATGAAGGTTGCTCCGGTACAGGTAAGGGTCCAGATAGCCCGTGCGGGAGACTGCGGGTCCAGTTGGAGGGGTTGATGGCTGAGGTACTGAGGAAAGGGCCGGTGTTGTTGCCACTGTCGGGTCGTGGTTGACGACAATGCCCAGCGAGTCTTGGGCACCTTGGAGGAACGCACCAACACTGGCAAAGCTTGTGCCAGGCCAGAATGGTGGATCGGGCCAGATTCACCGTGAGATTCTTCGTCGTACCACAACAGCTTGTGTGGCGGTCCGGCGCACCTTGTTTGACAATCTTCTCCAGCCCCTTCTTGGGCTTGGTAAACGTCTCGGTTTTCTTCAGGTAGCAAACATGTTTTCCCAGCCCCAGGTGTCCTCGGCATCGTCGGAAATGTCCGAAACAAGGTTGGCCCAACCTTTCTGCTCGGCTTCGGGCTGACGGACAAGACATTCCGTTAATAGCACTCGATCCGCCTGCACGTTCGTAATCAATCCACCTCGAGAGTCAGTTTGGATGTGAAGAGGCGACTAGGAAGAGAAACAGGACATACCGAGCACTTTTCCGCGGGGGTAGTAGATGGTGCGTCCACCCAGCCCCGACTGGGCGACGGTGTTGTCAGCCCAGTCTTTGACCGTGTGTTCGGACGAGTTGATGAGCTATGCGCCGAGAGGGAATGGAATGAGAGGTTAGCACTACATGTGGATCCACGCGCGAATGACCGGACGAAAGGATATGAGGAGACAGTGAAAAGGGAAAAACGTACCATGGCACTGGGTGTGGTGATGGAAGGATCGCCTTCGCCGTGATGCCAGCTTCAATGACCGCGACGCTCACGGACGAGTCTTCGGACAGACGCGAGGCGACTACGAGGCCAGCGGTACCGCCCGCGACGATTACTGGTGAGAGACACGGAACGAATTGAGGACCGTATGATCAGCTTTGTGGCGTGATGAGAGATAGACGTTTAACGTCGCCTACATGGAAGGTGGGCGACAGGGGGCGGGGAGAAGAATGAAGTGGGAGAGTAAGTGCGCACCATAGTCAAATGTTTTGCCGTCGAACTTCTTGCCGTTGGTGGAGATGCCGTGGGCGCGGAGGGGCGTTGGCGTGGGCGGTGCGGCGTTCGAAGGCAGGTGCATGGGAGGCGGCGACGGTGCTGACGGTGGCAACGGTGGCGGCGAGGGCGAGGGAGGGGCGAGGCGGCGCCAGCTGCGTGGCTGGCTGGAGGGCGGGCCATGGCACAAAGGAGGTGGGTAGGGGTGAAGGAGTGTGGTGGTGGGAGTGGTGGTGGCGAGAGGGAAGCGTGGTGGCTGGGTCATATTATACGAAGCGGAGCTGGGTAGACGCCTTCACCCCTGGACTGCTCCGCCCAATCTTGGCCCAACTGGTGGCGGCTGGGGGGGGGGGGCTGCGCGCCCTGCCGCGGCGTCTCACCGGTCTCACAGCGCCCCTGTGCGGGGTCTGTGTTGGGCCTGCTCCTGTCCTCGATAATCGCTCGATACTCGGAAATCAGTGGCCCCTCCGCCCCCCCGCCGGATCTGAAACGTTTCAGGTGTGCCTGCGTTCTGCACGTTTGAAAACACGTCCCGGCTTAATTTTTTTTCGCTTCACCAGCCAGGCCCAGCCACCCCCGCACCGCCACCCGCACCACCTCCTCTCCCGCACCACACCACCCCCCTCGCTTGCAGCCATGGCCGACGAGCTGCAGCTCAATTCGCGCCTCCCACGCCCAAAACACCCGTTACCCTCCGCCGATGCTCTCGGCACTGGCCGCGGTGCCAACGCAGCAGCCAAGGCCACCCCACCCGGCCAGCAGCGTCTTCTTCGACCGCTGCTGCCCTGGGGCCTGCCCCTGCTGCCACCGGCGCCTACAACCCCCTGGCGTTCTCAGCGCCCGAGGCCGTACTGGGAAACGCTCTGCGGACGATGACGCTGCGGGAAGCTCTGATAATCCACCAACAAGCGTTCGCGCGTTGGCCACGACTCGGCGATGCGCCTCCGCCACGGACCGAGGGGGACGAGATGAGCTCGTCTCTTTTTAGTCGTGTTCCATTCCGCGTTTGCAAAAGTCTCCAAGTCTTCCGTTCACCTCGGTCCTTCCAACGCGCCCACCACCGGTCCGTGACGTTCGATTCCTTGGGCCTTCACCCGCTGCTGGTCCGCACCTCAAGGGCCCTAATATGGGCATTGGCGAACGGCCTACTGATATTCAGAAACGCGCATTGACGTATCTCTTGCCGCAGGGCGGCTACTTGTGGACGGGGACGAGGGCGACCAGGCCCAGCCGCCCGCCGAGGAGAGACGTTGATGGCCAGCCAAACCGGGTCGGGCAAGTCTCTTGCCTTCTTGCTGCCCATCCTCGATCGCTCTTGCCCCTCTCCACACTCTCCTTTATCGATCGCAGCGTCGGCGGGTGTCTGGCCATCTCCTCACCCCCACGCGTGAACTTGCGCGGCAGATTTACGAAGTGTTGGAAAAGCTGGTCAGCTTGCCCCTGCGCCTGCAAAATGCTTCGGGCGAAACGCAGGACGAGGTCCCGCATGGCACTTGGATCGTACCCACTTTCTCTGTGGTGGATCGACCAAGAATCACGAGAAGCGGCGTCCCGCAAGGGCAGCACCATTGTCGTTGCCACGCCGGGCGGCTGTTGGACCACTTGCAAAACACCGCGTCGTTTGAAGTGGGCAAACTGCGTTGGCTTGTGCTCGATAGGCAGACCGACTGATGAACTGGGATTCAAGGAATCGCTCGAGGGCATTTTCCGTGCCCTCGAGGGCCGACGCAAACTTCTCTCGCTGCGGCCAAGGCCAACGCAATGGCTTCCGACAGTATCCATGACAATGGCTATGCCCGACGGACCGTACAAGATGAGGATGTGTTGGAGACCATGGGGGTCCATTGGTGGGCGGGTCGCCGTACCGTGTTGTGCTCGGCAACGATCGACGAAGACATTCAGGCGCTGGCCGGACAGGCACTCAAGATCCCATCGTCATCCGTGGTCATGGAGGGAAGGATGATGAGGCGGTCAAGCGGTTGCCTCTCGAGCCAAAGGAGATTGACTCTAAGGCTCTCAATCTGGAGCGGAGCGCGTGTTCACGGCCGCCAGCTCAGCTGCTACAGAACTATGTTGGTCCCACCCAAACTGAGGCTGGTAACCTCATCGCTCTCCTTCGCCAGTCGATATACAACCACAAGACCGCCAGTCTGCCCTGCCTGGTCCCCAGGGATCATTGTTTATGAGCTGTTGACCGACAGTGTCGATTTCCACTGGCTCGGCATGGGTGGGTTCAAAATGGGCGATGCTGGGCTCAAGGAGCCTGAGGAGGACGAAGTGGCCAAGGACAAGCGCAAGGTATTCCTTACCAACCCGCTCTTGCCTGGTACCTCTTTCTACCGTCTTCACGGTAGCATGACCCAACAGGAACGCATTGCTTCACTCCGATCCTTTGCCTCCAAACAAGCCCATGCTGAAAGAGGGAAAGGCAGAGGGAGAGGGAGAGGAGCAAGAGGCGCACAAGGCGTCGGTCTTGTTTTGTACGTCGGTTGCGTCTCGCGGCTTGGATTTGCCCTCGGTCAGCACGGTCGTGCAGCTGGATGCCCCCACCGAGGGGGGCCCGTAGGAATATGTCCATCGGATCGGTCGTACGGCCCGTGTGGGAAGAGCGGGCAAGTCATGGATCATGCTCTTGCCCACGAGTCCCCATCATCCAAAAGTACCAAGACGGAATGATCATCGACACCCCAAAAAGTCTATCCTACCATTGAGCCCGTGATTTCCGTGATGCTCTCAAGTCGGGCTTTGGGGGTGAGAATGACGAGTACGAGGCGCGGGGACGGATGTGCAACTGGCATGGGAACGATGGGTGCTCAATTCGGAATCGGTACGTGCTACAGCTTGTTACTTCTTTTTTCTTCCTCATTTGCTTTTGCTTTTGCTTTGCCCATTTGGTGTTCTTTCTGGCTAACCTGCAACCTGCTCCGACTGTCCTGTTAGGCTGCCGACCAAGCGCGTGCGGCGTTCCAAGCTCACCTGCGCGCATACGCTACGCACCCCGTCTCGGAAAAGGGCATCTTTAGTCTGCGCGACGTGCATCTGGGTCACATTGCCAAGGCGTTTGCGCTACGCGAAGCCCCAGCTACGATCAAGGCCAAGGCCAAGAAGCACGCCGCAGAGGTGGCTGCTGCCGAAGCGGTCGAGAGCCGGGACAGGCGCAAGGTGCGTCGCGCCCAAGCCGCAGCCGAAGAGGCGCAAGAACACCAAGCGGGCGCACCAGCCGGACGACGTGGGTGCGAGCTCCGACTCGGAGTCGGATTCGGATTCGGATGGCGAGTCGGACTCGGACGACGCGGAAGGAGAGGGCAGAGAGAAGCCCAAGGGCAAGGCGGCGACGATGGACCGCATGCTGGCCTTGGCCAAGGCGGCTGGCTCCAACGCCACTCGCAAACCCTTTGCTGGACCCAAGCTCAAGGCCAGAGCCAAGGAGCAGTCGGCCGAGGCGCGGATGTACGCGGCGGTGCGGCACTTGGGAAAACGGTCGAAGAAGGAGGGCAAGTTGGTGGCATCGGGCGTGGACGATTTCCAGATTGCATGAGACTCTTGGGGGGGAGGTTGACTTTGTGTGCTGTGTGGCTTGGGCTGTAGTGTTCGACTGGGGGGGATTGGCGAGATAGCGCGATCGGTGCAACTTGTGGCGGCGCCGAAACACGAAACATTCAATCGCCCACGCTGGACGTACCAACGCCGGCTGGGCGGATGGGTGCGGCCCGAGCGGGGGACGCGGCGTGTGAATGGAAACTGCGGAGGGCCTCGGCCTCAGCTGTTCCCCCCACCCACACCCCTCCCAGCCTCCATCCCCCGCCCCATCGCCATGGCCGCCCCCACGTCTTCCCCCAGCCCTACACAGCCATCGACACCCACTTCCACCTCCTCCAGTGGGCCGCCCCCGACGTGCTGCACGTCAGCTTCAACCGCCCGCCCGTCAACGCCTTGATCGACCCGCTGTGGCAAGAAACCCACCGCATCTTTGACCATCTCCGCCGCGACAGCGATGTGCGTGCGGTGTGCTCAGTGGCCAGAACCGATGCTTTACCGCCGGCCTTGATGGTACGTCTTTTGCCTTCTTTCCTTTTTCCTTTTTCCTTTTGCCTTTGCTCTCGGTCTCGCTTCGTGCGCGTCTGGTACTGGTCGCTCTGACCAGTGACTTGCCTCCACGCCATGCCCACAGTGTTTGCCAGCTCCTTCCCTGACGGCGGCAGCGACCCGGCGCGCAAGGCGTTTCTCCTGCGTGAATACGTACGGGACTTTCAAGCTGCCATCTCGTCCATTGGTACGTCCTCTCTGTGCCTCTCTGCCTCTTCTTTCTCTTGGCCCTGGTTCGGTTACTTGTTCTGACCTTGTACGCCAGAGGACTGCGCGAGAAACCGGTGATTGCGCTGCGCAAACTACTGCCTTGGCGCAGGGATCGATCTGCTGTCTGCCTGCGACATTCGCTATGCTGCTTCCGACTCGACGTTTAGCATCAAGGAAGTGGACATTGGTTTGGCGGCTGACATTGGCACGCTTCAACGGTTCCCCAAAATCGTCCGGTCCGAATCGGTGGTGCGCGAACTGGCCTTGACGGCGAGAAACTTTGGTGCGCAAGAAGCACTGGAGATTGGGTTTGTGTCCAAGGTGGTCCAAGGATCGTATAATGAAGTTCGGGTACGTCTCCCCCCTTTTCTCCCTTTCTTTTCTTTTCTTGCTTTGACGTTGAGCCCCGACGGTTGCCCTGGGTCTGGGCTGCGGGGATGGTAGTCTGATCAATCTGTGCTTCATGTCCTGCGTTTCAGCCGAGGCGATCCAAACTGCCGCCCTGATCGCATCCAAGTCCCCTGTCGCAAGCGCAGCACAAAAGTACTCCTGGTTCACTCGCGAGACCACAGGTACGTTTCGTCCCGTTTTGTTCCGTTTTGTTTGTTTTTTCCCCTTCGGTTGGCTTGGTCTGGGCTGCGTACTGAGCAAGGCTTTGGATGGTCAACCCATCGTCATGGTGCAATGGCGCACCGTAGTGTCGAGGAGGGGCTTCGGTTTACACGCGCTTGGAACGCGGCCATGCTGCAGTCGGACGATGTTGTGGTACGTAATGATCTTAGCTGGGCTGGCAGGATGAGGACGGTTGCGGGTGCGGGTGCAGGTGGGTTGGATGTGGATCGTGAGCCGGAACGACTAACAAGGATCTGGTCTCGTCCCCTTCGTCCCCCCTCTGCCCAGGCGGCCATGATGGCGACGATGCAGAAGAAGAAGGCGTCCTTTGCTAAATTGTGAGAACAACCATCGCGTATTAGCGGGATCCGATCTCGATCAGCCCAATCAGCAATATGTGCCAACGAGATGAAACGACCATGTGGCGTGGGGTCTGCTGGAGTTTGTTTTTGCCGTTACATTGGGTGGATGGGTAGTGGCTACTGGGCTACTGGCCACTTCTCCGCCTTTTGGGCCGTACTTCATGCAGCAGAGCGCCAGCGCTACAGCTCTTCTCGTATTGCGCCCTAGTTCCTCAGTTCGCTCGACGTGGACGTTGCACAGAGTGCTACACGCCTAGAACGTACATGGTAATTGCCAATCGCCACACATTGCTATAGCTGTCTGGCGCCAGGCAAGGCAAGGGAGAGGGTATGGTAGATGACTGTTGTGGAAACCGAGGTGGGCGGCTTGCGCACCGAGTTTCCTAGCCCGTCAGCGCCGCCGCTGCGGCGGCTGCCACTTCGGCATACGTCACTTCGGTTCTCTCTTGGGAAGCGGATAGGGGTAGGGCGGCAAAGGCGGCTGGGGCGGAAGAGGGAGGAAGCATCGACGATTTGGACACGTGAGTGGGTGTATGGAGGTCGAGTAAACCCTGGGTAAAGCTGGTGCGGTCTTCGGTCGGTCCTGGGGGGGCAAGCGGGTGCCTGAGCCGCGATGGGAAGAAAGACGAGAAGATCGTGTGCCCGTCGGTCGGTCTAGCTCCATACGGCGATGCAGAAAGCCCGTGTCCATAAGCTGCAGCACATCCAACTCTTCCGTCCGCCCACTCTTCTGCATCAGATGGTCCATCGCCCCAGCCAAAGCAAGGTAGGAAGTCACGAAGCGTTCGTGGCCACTCAGCTGCGCCGGGCGTAACTCTCCCCCACCCCTTCCGCGCGGCGGATCTTCCTCGAACCGGCGGGGATGCGACGTGGACAAGGGCCGCAAACTCGGGCGGACGACTTCGACTGCGCGGAGGCTTGCTCTGACTCCGCCCGATCGCCCTTCCAGCCCCACTGGAACGAACACGCGACGAGGTGGGGACACTGCCTTGCCTCGCACCCATTGCGGCCGAGGCGGGAGCAGACTAAAGATGACCAGCTCGCCGTGCGGACCAAAGCTGGCACCGCACCGGCGTGGCGGCAGCGGTGGAGCCAGCGTCGTCGACGGAAGCACCACTTCGCCTTCGTCCCGACGAGGCAGATGAATCGTCCGGCCGCGGCAGCGACGGTAGGTCAGCACCACGCAGAAACTGGACACTTTATCCGCTGTCGGGATTTGTTCCTCGGCTCCCTGTTGGGTAATCTCGGTGAGGTGAGGGACGCAGAAGGTAGGCTCGGGTGCGGAGGGATACCTTGGGACTCCGGTCCAGGTCGTACTCCAACGCTTGCGCAGGGTAGTCCGGCGGCCATGCAGTCGTACCCGCACAAACACAGGTTCTCTCCGCGCCCACGGGCCGTACAGCGTCACGATGCAATACCGCTCTGCCACCTCAATCTGCGTCGGGCTTAGTTAGTATCATCCCTTCTCTCTCTGGCCTGCACACAAAACCTAGCGAGGTAAGCAAAGAGTCGACTCACTTTCTCAAGTTGACCCGATGTTTGTTGAGCGCCATGATTTCCTCATTGATGGGCAGCGTGTTGCGCGGTCGCGAGTGGGACTGTGAGTTCGAATGCGAATGCGAATGCGATGCGAGTGGGACCGGACTGGGACCGGGACGGGATTGGTCCGAGGCCAAGGGGGACGTGTGACTCAACGTCGTCGAGCAGATCGAGTCGTCATCCCTGTCCACCTTGACCCTCGCCATCCAGTCGAGACGGTCCTGTCCCTCGGGCTGACGGTTGGCGTTGGAACGTGCCCCCTGATGGTCATGTACCCTTTGGGGCGTCGAAGCCGCGGCGGGGCAACGGCCTGCGGCCGCGGAGGCACCATCGTCGTTGCGCGGGGGTAGGCTTCGCGCAGTCGCTTGAGCGGGGAGCGCTGCGTTCACCTCATTGGCCACGTGGGGCAAGAGCGCGGCCATGCGCCGTTCCAACGGCGACATGGTCTGTCTTGTTCCCGCGAATAGGAGCCAGTGGAAGGCCGCGGCCAACGAGCCTACCAGCGCATTCGTAATCCGAGTCGATACCCGTGCATCGGGCCCAGGACCCGAGCGCAGAAGCCGACCCACGGCGTCGGGCGGTCGGAAACTTCCAGCTTGGGACTGGAGCTGGAAATCTCAAGAGAGTGGTTGGGCACCGAGGAGGCAAGCGGTACATTGGGTGTCTGTCAGCGGGGAAGGCACCCATGCCCTTTCCCGAAGCGCCCCAGCTGGCACTCAGCTCAACGCGGGCCTGTGGGCTGGAGGTGGGGGAGGAGGCAGAGGCGGTGTGGGTGACGTGATATGAGCGGCGGGTGGAGAAAGCCTTGTTCACTAGGAGGGATCCGGTACGAAATGTCGGTGCGCCAGCACGCGTGATGCGATTGATCTTCCCCCCGGTTTGTGGCCCACTTGCTCCGCCAACGTCTGGGCACGTTCCACATGCGCAAGGTACGGTCCCTGCTCCACGTGAGCAGCTGGAAGCGGCGATCGTCGTGGTCCGGGTCCGCCCGCCATGAGAACGAAAGAGGAACTCTTGACCACATCCGTGTGGCCTTCAAACCGGTGCACGGGGGCCAGGCGAAAGTGCTGGTCCCCTTGTTCGAGCGCACGGCGTTGGGAGGGCAGTATGTGCATGGCTTCCGAGGTGCTCCACATGCTCACGGCAAAATCCGAACGTTGCGGCATAGTCATCACACCCTGGCCAAAGGGAAGGTGGCGTGCGCGCCACAATGGTGTCGGCGCTGGATCTCCCGTGGGCTCAGTGACCAGCTCGCGCTTGCCCACCTTCTTGCGCATGAGGTGGACAAGTCCCAATACTTGACCATGCCATCGAGGGAGCAGGTGATCAGTTGGTTTGGCGCCATTGGTCACATCCCGAGACCAATCCAAGCCATAAATCCGCGACACATGCCCTTCAATCGTGGCCAGCGTAGCGCGCCCTTGCGCGAGTCCCAGATCAACACTTTATTGTCGACCGCCGTCGCCAGCGGTACTCGTCCGCCCGGTTCCACTTGACCTGCGTTGCACTAGCGTTCCAGGCAGAATACCCTGCGCTGGCTTGCCTGCACCTCGACCCCCGCGAGCGCCATCTGACTCGTTGACCATCCGCAAAGTCCCAGACCACGTCCAAGTGTCGATGCCACAGGACGCCACCACGTCGTGGTGGAAGGGAGACCAGTTGATATCGGTGATGGCCCGCCGATGGCTCTCCAGCACATACTCAATTGGCGACAAGGGTCCTCCCACCCGCGAACCTGGCGAGGGTGCTGGACCACGGTGCCTTCGCCTCGTGTGACGGCCATGACGCCGGCGCCGGTGATGGTGACCACCGTCGGCTCGCTCAGGCCGGCCAAAGGGAGATCGGGGCGAGGGGGCTGCCCCAGGACGGGAGGGTGGTGGTGGTGCTGCGCATGCTGCGGCATGGGCAAAGGAGGTGCGCACCGGCTCGCGCATCGAGCCCAGCTGGCTCGCTTCGACGGAGGCGCCGGCGTGCCGCGCTGGGACACATCGCTGACGCCACTGGGAGGCGGGCGGTCCAAGTTCCAGATCAGCAGCTTGTGGTTGGAGGTGGACGCGACCCAGTTGGCACGGAACGTGTGTGGGTTCCACTGGATGTCGGCCACTTCCCACGTGGTGAGGTTGCGCAGGAAACGCGGGTGGTCGTACGGGTTGGCCAGGTCGAGAATAAACAGGCCCTTGCGCGCGCCCAGCACCACGTCGCGCTGGCGGGACTGATGCTCATGCTGCCACGGGCTCGTTGATCTCGACCGACATTCGGTGCCCCAGCGGTCGCCCTCGGGCGGCGCACGCCACGGCCGTCCATGGGGGGGGGATGGCGATGGCGATGGCGGGGGTGCTGCGTCTGCTGCTGGCGGTGCTGCTGGTGCGGTGCGCGGCGTGGCCGGCACGTGCGCTCTCGCCCTACGATCGATGAGCCCGCCCCGGTGCTTACGTCACTGTCCTCGCGAGCACGTGACCGGGGGTCGGCTGGGTCGATATTGTGAGTCCTCGGGCCAGGGGGCACAGGCAGGCCGACGCGAGGAGAGATGCGTTCTCCAGGGAGCGCGTCCGTCTGGGCCGCTCCGTCGAGAGCAGAAGGCCTGCGCACACGCCGCAACGGGGACATCGCCCACGACGGGCCCAGATGACGCTCAGGACGGCGCCCTCGGCGCGGACGATGGCCTGCGACGGACGATGGCCGCGACGGACGATGGCCGCGACGACGATGGCTGGCCACGTGGCAGGCGCAGTAGGGTTGCGCTCCGCTCCCGGGCGGCCCGACAGTGGCGCGGTGGGAGGCGCCGTGGGGTACACTGGCGCCGGAGCGGAGGCGTGCGCGGTGCGTTCGGCGGGCAGGCAGACGGAGCGCATGAGAGCATGACGCCCATCCGCCCCGCCGCCGCTTCTTCCACCACCACCATGTCCCACCCGCCTGCCCACCAGCGGGCCGTGTCGTACGCGGGCCCGCCGCCGCCGCCCCAGCAGCATCCCCAGCCGCCTCTCCCGCAGCAGCACCTTGCGCTCCGTCCGTCTGGCCAGCTGCCCCTGGGCCGCGGCGTGTCCGGCCCCGCTGGCCTGCCGGCCGCCGGCCCGCTGCAGGGCCATGCGCGCACCGCCAGCATGGTCGTTGGCCGTCCCGGCGCTGGTGTCGGTGCCGGTGTCGGTGTCGGTGTCGGTGTCGGTATCGGTGCGCTCCCGCTCCGCTCCCGGTGCGGCCCCTTCTCCTGGCGCCACCCACCTGGCGCCCAATGCGCCCCGCCCCGGTGTTCCCTCCCCTGCGGGGCGCGGATGAGCATGCCGCCGCCGGCACGCTCCGCTTCGTATGCCTCGCGCTCTCCTTCTGGCTCTCCCGTCCCGTCGCCGCTCGCCGCTCGCCCAACGGCCTGGCTCCACCCACTGCTGCCTCCGCCGCGCTGCGCCTGCGTCTGCTCCAGCGCCCGCGCTGGCGCCTGTGCGTACACCCCAAAAGCCCAATGGCGCGCTGTCTGCTCAACCCCGCCTCTCGCCTCGCCGCCCCGGGCCAGGCCTCTGGGCCAGCGGGCAGTGTCCACCCCGGGCCACATGCGCAACATGACCATGCCTCCCTGCCCCGCAGTCCGCAGGGTGCGCCTGCCATGGGCCAGCCCAGCGGGCCTCCTGGCCCCGGCGGCCCCGGTCCACGCCTTGTTCCCTAGGCCAGTTGCGTACTGGTCCGGCGCCCCGGGCGTGCTCCGCTCTCCGTCGGGTCTTAGTCCATCCCCTCGCTCCCCCAGCGGCGCTCCTCTCCGCTCCGCCTCGGCTCTCACCCCAGCCGCCCCTCGCTCCCCTAGTGGCGCCCCCCTGCGTTCTCCCAACCAACTGGGCCTCGCCCGGCCCGTTGGTCACCTCCGCTCTGCCTCCACCTTGTTCCCGCGCCGGGCGCTGCCGACGGTCCACGCTCGCCCTCCATGTCAGCCCCGCGGCCATCGCATCTCTCCCCCATGCGCCCGGCAGGACGTCCCGGTCTCCTTCTCTGGCCCTCCGCCCGGGACCCAGTCCCGGCCACCTCGGGCGTGGCCGCGGCACGACGTCCAGCCCGCAGCACCAGGTGCTGCCCCCGCGCCGTTCCGGCGCCTACCAGTCTTCCTCACGCTGCAGCGCTCCGGCGCCGACCCCGGCGGCAGTTCCTGCACCGACTCCTTCTCAGCCCCAAGTTCACTGCACCCGCACCTGCACCTGCACCGCACCCGCACCAGCATCCGCACCCGCGCAGCAAGCTCCGCACCCATTTCAGCTCCGTTTGCTGCTGCTCAGCTCCGGCTCCGGCTCCAGCTCATCTGCCGCTCCAGCCCCAATCCAAACCAGCGCAATTTCCTCTTCGCTGCCCCCATGTCGGCCCAGCTGAGTACGGCTGCTGTCCCTGCCAGGCGCGACTACGTCGTCTCCTGCTCCCATCGCTTCGCCTTCGGCAACCCCAGGACCACCTCGCGTCCCCCCCAGTGCCAACAATCGCCGGCGCGGGTACCCACTGCGCACTTGACCTCACGCAGTGTAGTTTTGGTGCGCCCGATGTGCCCAGTCGCAGTGTCAGCGCTCCTGGCACCGGGGCGGCTTTGGTGTTCAGCAGCCGCCATCGAGCCTCAGCTCTTCACCCCCGGTATCGCTAGCGAGCCCGCTGAACAGCCCGCTGCGCCCGTGACGGGGGCCAATGCCCACCGCCGTGCTCCCACTCAGTTTGCCACCCCAGCTGCGGCTGCTGCGTACAACCCTGCTGTAGCGCCCGCTGCCCCCCAGCGGACAATGAGCGTGCAGCATGCCAGCAGCATGTCGATTTCTGGTGGCCAGGGAATCGCAAAACAGATGGCGGGCATGAACCTGGGTGGCTCGCTTTACGGCACGGATGGTAACGTGCTTCAGACGGTCAATGTGGCGTCGGGGCCTCCGCCGGTGGATCAAGTGGATCTGTATCCTCCCGATCTGCGTTTGCCACCCGGGGCTACTGCTGGCCCGACACGCGCTATGTCCAGCCCGACCGTCGTATCACCGCTGCACTCTGAATGCCATCCCCGCCACGGCGAGCCTGTTGTCCAAGTCAAAGCTACCGCTTGCCGTCGTGTTGTCTCCGTACCGGAGCCAGCCAACAATGAACCTGTGCCCGTGTCGGACGACCATGTGATTTCCCGCTGCCGCCGATGCAAAGGCTACATTAACCCCTTTGTTACCTTACGGAAAATGGGCGGCGGTGGAAGTGCCCCATGTGCAACTTGACCAACGAAGTCCCCGTCCGCTTTGACTGGGACGACGACAACAACCGTGCCAAGAACCGTTGGCTCCGGCCCGAGTTGACTCACGCTGTCGTTGACTTTATCGCCCCCCGGTCCTACACGGTTCGCCCGCCCCCGCCACTCTACTATATCTTCTGCATTGACGTTGGCGGCAACGCCGTGCGCAATGGCTCGGTCGCTACGGCTGCCAAGGCCATTCGCGAGTCGCTCGATAAGCTTCCGGACCACAATGGCCGAACGTGTATTTCCATCATCGCTGTCGACCAAGCGCTTGGCTTCTTCCACATCCGCGTACGTTTCTTGTCCCCCTTCCTCCCATATTTTCTTACTCTTCCTCTGACTGACTTTTTGCGGGTATGGGAAACAGGAGGACAGTGAGGAGTTCGAGATGCTCGTTGTGGGTGACGTGGACGATCCGTTCCTCCCCAAGCCGAGCGGTCTGATTTGGAACCTGGGCAAGTGCCGGAAAGCGATCGAATCGCTTTTGGACAACTTTGGCACCATGTTTGAGTCCAATGCACTATGGTCCCACGGTAACGCGATGGGCGCAGCATTGCAAATCGCCTATCGCATGATTATGACGCGCGGGGGCAAGATTGCTTGCTTTACTTCCTCTCCCTAGCTTGGGCCCGGGCGCGCTTACGGACCGGGAAGACCTCAAGGCGCTGGGGACCAGCAAAGAATCGACCTACCTCGGTGCCGCTTCGCGTGGTAAGTCTTTCCCCGTCGACTGTTCCCGCGCTCAAGTCTCGGTCGACATGTGGCTCTTTAGCTCGTCGTACCAAGACGTGGCATCGTTGAGTTGCCTGCCGCACTATACCGGTGGTCAAACGTTCTTTTACCGTCGTTTGACGCGGCCAAGGAAGAAGATCAGGTCAAGTTTCGACGGAGCTGAACGTGTGTTGGCTCAGCCTTTGGCGCTGGAAGCGGTGCTACGGCTTCGTGCGTCGAACGGGATCCGGCCCGCTCGGTTCCACGGGAACTTTTCGTTCGTTCCACCGACTTGTTGGCCTTGCCCACCGTCGCTCGACCAAAATTACGTGATTGAGTGCGAGATTGATGAGCCATGGTGAGCAAATTTGTCCTGTTCCAATCGGTGGTGCTCATGTCGACCGCCGAGGGCGCGGCGGATTCGGGTGACCAACATGGCTGTGCTACCACAGCTTCGTTGTCGGAAGTGTACGCATCGGCAGACCAGGTGGCTTTGGCAACGGTGTGGGCGAACAAGGCGGTGGAAAAGTCCATCTATGGCAAGTTGGAGGAAGGTCGGGACTTGGTGTTTTCGCGTCTGGTGGAACTGTTGACATCGTTCAAACAGTCCATGACGACAGCAGGCAGTGGCGCGATTACGCACTTGCAAATCGCCGCCAACTTGCAACTGTTGCCCTTGCTCTGCTTGGGCTTGCTCAAAATGTCGGACTGAAACAGTCGTCGCAAATTGACGCCGATTGCCGTGCGTACGCACACACGTTGTTACCAACCTTGCCGCCCAACTGCTCGTGCCTTTCCTGTTGCCCAACCTGTACCCTTGCACGATATGCCCCCGGAGGGGGGACCTGGGTCGAGCTTGTCCCCTGAGCCGGTCAGAGGGCGGGCTGGAGGTGCTGCAGGAAGAAGAGGAAGGAGACCAAGACACTCTTGCTCCTCTTAACCCCGGCAAGAACGACGGCCCAAGGACCGAGAGAGAATGGTTGTGACGTCGGTGGACGACGATCAGGCGGGCCAGCTGACCACGCAGAAACAGTTCATTATGCCCCCGCGGCTCAACCGAGCAAAGACACATGGAGGCGTTTGGGCTGTACATTATCGAGAATGGCCAGACGATTTACTCTGGCTCGGCCGGAGCGCTGTGCCACAGTTGATCGTGGACGTGGGGGGTGGCGAGCATGGAAGAAGTGCGGTCGGGCCCGGGCGAGTTGCCTGACTTGCCTACAGCCCTATGAACCAACGCGTTCGCGCTGTCATCCAGCCCTCCGCGAGCGCTACCGCAGCGCCCACTTCCAAGCCCTTGTCACTGTCAAAGAAGCCGAATCAGGCGACCCTTTCGCCCCCGGCTTATCCGTCAACCCGTACACCAACCGCTTCCCCCCCGGAGCTGCGGCCTTGACAGCCGGCACGGTTACAGCTACCGGTACACCAGCTTCTACCGCCCTCGCTGGTGCCGGCCTGCGCAAACACGCCGTCGCTTCCGGACCCTCGCCGGCAGTGTACAAGGCACGTGCTAAACAGTTGCTCGTCGAGGACCGCGAACCGTTGTCGGCGGTAGGTATCTTGGAAGGCGGCATGTCCTATGCTCAGTTCCTCACCAAACTTCGCGCGCGCGTCAATCGGTCTTAGGTCCTAGGTCTTAGGTCCTACCCTGCGGCCAGAGCCTCCAGGTTCCGTCCCCTCGCCCTCGCTTTCGTCCTCCCCCACCCCTCCTTGCTTACTTACTCTGCGTATCTCCTTTCAAAATTCTCTCTCTCTCTCTTAACCTGAGTGCTTTGGCCCGTAGTCCGAGTGCTTGGTCCGAGCGCTCCGCCTTGACTCGGCTCGCGCTGCTCTTCGCCCTGGCTCGCGGGGCGGGCCGGGCACGGACTTAGTAGTCGTGTACGCACGGGCGGGAGACAAGTTTTGTATAAGTGGTGCGGTTCATGTCGGTGAGCGTGAGGCCGGCCAGGCAGACAGGCAGACAAGGTGTGGAAAAGTAGGTGTATGTGCAGGTGTATAGGTGCACAAACCGAGGTCAGATGCAAGGGCACACGAGTGGATGCGCCTTGTCCCCTAACCAGGATCCAGCAGGATCCAGTTTAGCTGCGGTGGGGGCGCGTGGACGGGCAGCGATGCACACGTGATATGAGACACTTGGTGGCCAGGGACCAGGGACAGGGACAAGGGACAAGGGACAAGGGACAAGGGACCAGAAACCTACCCAGCAGGGCAGAGTCCAAGACGACTACCATACCGAACGAATCTGGCACTCGGTCAGTTGAGTGCTGAGTCCAGGCTGAGCTTCAGTACGCAGTCCAGGCTGAGCCTAAGGCCTCAGGCCCCTCAGGCAAGACGACGCTATGATAGGGAGGTATCGGCGCCAGGCCAACTCGTGGTATACCATCCTTGCAAAACGAGGGGGAGAGAAGCGAGAACAGCAAGTGCGACAAGGAGACCAGTATAACGGCAAACAAGGCAACCAATAAGGAAAACAAACAAAACCCACGCACCCCAATTCCAGAACTCCAGAACTCCAACACTCCAGAACAGGGGGGGGGGGTAGAAGGGGGGGGGGGGAATACTAAGGTGCGAGTGCGAGCCACACTCCAACCCAGTCCGATTCAAGCGAGCCACGGTCCAATTCCACGTTCAACGTTCAACATTCAACGTTCAACCAATCTTCAACAAAGGCAAACGGCAAGAGGCCATACGATCCGGCCACCATTCAACGCGTGGTTGGCTTGGCTTGGCGTTAATCCAACACGCTTCCTAGTGGACTAAACGTCCCGCGCGGCAGCGGACTGACACTACCGTCCATCGCGTGTGGCGGGAAAGAAGGCGAGAGGGACCAGGCCGACGCGGCCAATCCAACCGGACGACGAGACGCGACTCCACCACCATAGCGCCCATCCCGCTGAGAAAGATCCGCTGAGAAAGTCCGCTGAGAAAGGTCGCGCTGGGACCAATCGCGCGCTGAGACCGGTCGCGCTGGGAAACAGGTCCAGTAGCGGGCGAGCGTGGTAGACGTGGCGATCGGACAGACGACCCGGGCGAGCGTACATGTGGCACCCACTTTCCCGTCCCGTGCCTCCCGTCCCGTTCGAATGGCCCGAACGGAGCGAAGAAGGCGCAGGAGCAAATGGCATCGAGGATAGAATGGTCGAGCGCGCACTACGTTCGTGGTCGCGTTCACGGTCTCCCTGTGCCTGTGCCTTGGAAAGGGAGGGCGAGTACGGCGTGCCTAGCGAGGAGTACGTAGGTGATCGTGCCCCGTCCCCCGGTGGGCGGGTAGCGCCCGCCTGGCCCTGGTTCCGAGGGTGTGTCCGAGGTCCATCCGATAGCGCGATAGGCGGCGACAGGGAGCGAGCTAGCGCCAGAGCCGCTGGTGCCGTAGTGGTAGTAGCAGTAGCAGTGGCCGAAGCGGACGGCGTCGAAGGTAAGGTGAGGCGGTAGAGCGGTAGAGGCGGTAGATGCGTCGCCGCTACCGCCGCCTAAAGAACGGAAAAAGTTACGCATACTTCCTCCGTGTGCCTCTTCTTATTGGCGGATGCCGAGACGGTCGCTTGCCCTGGCACGGCGAGCGTCGCCGCGCGCGGACTACGGACGTTCGAGCGCGCTCGGTTGGATAGCCCTAGCGGAGGCGACAGGATACCGCTCGGTACGGGGGTGGCGGTGCCTGAGGAAAGGGAAGCCCCGGTCCCTGTGCCGGTCCCTGTGCCGGCCCGTGCCGTACCGGTACCGCCAGCCATGGCAGCAGGTGAATCGGTCCAGTGGCCCAAGCCGCCAGGGCTGAGGGGTGTGCTGCTCGACCCCTTGGCCAGGGTCGGAGTCGAGGTATCGATGCGCAAGTCGGATTGGTCGGGAAGTGGTACTGAGCGAGCGGACGTGGCGGAAGGGGGCCAATAACCGGTGCTTGGGCCTTTTCTCCTTCTCGCCAGTGGGAACGACGGACGCGACCGAGGCCGAAGCCGAGGCGGAAGGTAAGGCAGGTGGTTGAGCTAACGGCGAAGCGGAAGGAGGAATACCTTGATCAAATGGGTCCAAGAAGGACGCTAGCAGCGGAGACGGGGGGGCATTTCTTTATCCCCCATTG
Source organism: Moniliella sp. 'wahieum' (assembly GCA_003971905.1). Lineage (NCBI taxonomy): Eukaryota > Fungi > Basidiomycota > Moniliellomycetes > Moniliellales > Moniliellaceae > Moniliella > Moniliella sp. 'wahieum'. The sequence goes on from RSEE01000020.1 coordinate 455,326, forward strand.
GGCTCGGCGAGCTCCTCATTCCAGCTTTGGAATAGGAGGGGAAAGAAGGTTGGGACCGAACTTTCGGCTCGTCCAACAGAGGCGCCGCATTCATGTAGGGGGAAGAGTGGGCGAGCTGACACTTTTGCCCGAACGTGGCTGCCGTCGCTCCGACTCACGACCGTACGTGGAGGCAGACACCCCGCGCGACGACGACCGTCGTTCTCGTTCGGACCCAGACCCCGATAGGGGAGAAGGCACGTCCCTGCCTTTCAACGCTCCGTTGGCCACACCCAGACCGGAAGGTGTCTCGTCCCCACGCGCCCTGCGCTCCCTCGATCCATCCTCCCTAGTCCTGGACCGGTGGCGTGCACGTGGGGCAACATCCTGAGTCGTGCGCCCCGCTTGCGTGAGGAAAGCGTCGGATCCCCATCAATCGAAGCCCGACGCTGAGCAGCTTGACGACCAGCATGGGTACCCCAACTCACTGGATTGGGCTCCAACTCAGCGTCCGAGTGCGGGTGTGCTTTGCCCCGCATAGAACCGGCAAGGATGCTCGTCTGGCTCGCCTTGTGTGCCAGATGCGGTGTGGGTTCTTCACCCCGCATCGGGAGACGCAGATTGCCGCTCCGCGGCGAGCGCGGTGAGCGCGGCGGGGGCGAGCCGGGCCGGCGCGACGGAAGGTGTGTGCTGTCAACTGGTCCGCCCAAATAATCGAAGGACGTTGCCCACCCGACCGGCGGGGGCTAGGCTCGCCCCCATCTTGGGTTCTGCGTGACTTGGGCTGGGCCCAGTCCCCGTCCAGAAAGTTGCTGTGCTTGACGCACCACCGCTTCCTCCCACGACTGAAGTTCCCCTCGCTGCAACGCCACGCTTCCTCGTCTTCGTCAGCATCAAAATAGAGAGTACGGGTGGTGCGCATCGGGCTGCGCGTCCAGCCACCACGGTCCCTCGTGGGCCCAGAGGAGATCCCAGAAGTGTTCTGCGCCCCTTTCCGCATCGGGGCTGGGGGAATGGCATTCGTGCCAGAAAGGGGGATCGTTCTCGACGTGGGCGTAAGGTCTTCCTCGTGGTAAAGATCGCGCTGCCTGCCCTTTCCCTTTTCTCGTACCGGTTCCTCGTCCGGGGGAGAGGGAAAGTAGGTTCGGAGCTCCGCAGGAACGGTACCAGAAGCCAACAATTTCTTCACCTGTACCTCCGCCGACTCAAGTTCTGGCCTTTCGTACGTCTTGGAAAGAGCCGGTGCTCGAGAAACAGAGGTCGTTCGAGATCGCACATACTCGGTCCGATCTAAATCCAAAGAAAAGCTCCGCTCCCCTTTGGGTGGGAAGCGGGCCAAGACGGCTCGGTCCCCGCTGCCCTGCCTTTCACGCCGGGGCAGAGAACGCTGTGATGCATCTCGGTCCGCGCGGTAGGAGACCTGGCTCCGTGGGACATCGGTCGAGTGACGAGTTGGGCGCAGGGCCACCTGTGGCCGCAACAGCCGGCTTGTGGGTGCCTCAGGGACCGCGCCGGGGGCGGTTCTACCTGCTGCGACGGCGTGGGCATCTCAGGCGTAGTGTTGGTCTTGGGAGGCGAGGGAGGTCCTAGTCCCAATGCCGATTCGTACGACGAGGAACGGGAAGAAGCAGCGATGCTATCCCGTCTCGCACTTGGAAAGGCCTTCTTGGGTGGGATTGCGATCGCAGTGGCCGCAAGCACATCCGCTGCCAACACACGATGCCGAGGAGGGACGTGGATTGTTTGTTGACACTGGACGTGACACTCGAGGGGGGCTCCGATACCTCCATCACGACCGACGGACGGGAAGAAAGGACAAACCTACCGTTTGCATCAGATACTTCGTCCTTGGGCTCCTCCGATGAGGCCTCGTGACGGTAGGCATCCTCGTCGCTGTGAGCGTCCTCGTCATGGTAGGCGTCCTCGTCGTTGTGAACATCCTCGACAGGGTGAACATCATCAGTATCCGAAAGCCGATCTTCCCACTCGGCTTTCCAACGTGGTGCCAACGCATCTGAGAGAGGCGGAGGGGAGGGGGTTTCTCATCTGGCTCACTGCTCACCACGCTTTCGTCTTCGATGCCGATTCCAGAGCCGGAGCAGGGGCAGGGTGCAAGAAAGGAGAGCGGTCGGGCGATAAGGAAAAATCAAACACGCTGGCCATATCGGGGGCATCAGTCGCATCTTCCGATACCCCATCCATCCTCTTCTACAGGTAGTGGGGACAAGACAGGATCGGCATCGGCGCGTTGCAAGAACCGAGCAAGAGGAAGATGTGCCTGTCCACCCCCATGATCAGCAAGAGCTGTGGACGGCAAGGCAAACGTATCGGACGGCAGACCAAGTGCCTCCGTGTTGCCCCGGTAGAAATGGACCGGCGAGCTTCGGCTTTCGCTTTGGCTTGTTTGGCCGCGGCCGCGCTGGCAAGCAATCTTGAAGAGCGACTGGTGGCACGCGGGCCGAACTGCAACTTTGGCTCGTGCAAAGGTGGAGAATTCGGGTCTGGGCGGGGAGGAGGGGAGACAGCGTCAGGCAAAGGGACGGGGGCACTTGCACCACGCGGCGGGATGGGAGGTGGACGTTGCTAGGAACTGCTGGCCCTTAAGATAGATGCGTAGAGAAGGCAGAAGGTGTAAGTATGAGAACTCGCGTGCTTGGACATCTGGAGGGAATGGAAGCGTACCTTGGGGGGAGGAGGGAAGGGGAGGGGAATGATGACGCGCCCGGCTGGGTACATCGATAGGTGGATTGTCATTGCCGGGGTCGGGATCACCAGCGATGACGGCAGCTTTTTTCTTTTTTTTGCGTAATTTGAGGGACTGGCTCCGTCGGTTTCGTCGGCGCTGGTGGGGCGTGGGACGGCAGTGGAGCGAACCGACTTGGATTTTTTCTTGACTTCTTCTTTTCACTTGGAGTCGAGGCCCCCTCATGGTCGTCGGAACCGGAAAGAGGGCGCTCCTTGTGTTGTTTTTTTCTTCTTTCTCGGCTTGGATCGAGTTGGGTTCCGTCGGCGACAATGGGCGCAGCAGGCGTGTCGGGCAGGGTAGGGTCCAATGGCTGACGGAAGTAGATGCAACGTGCTGGGGGGCGGGGTCCATCAAAGCAGGTGGGGCAGGGTGGATTTGAAGACGGTAGATTGGAGCTGAGGACTCGATCTCCAGACGGGCGCCTCCGAGGGGGATGGGGGCGACAGAAGACGGAGGCTGGCGGATGGGAGCGGAAGGGGACAGAGGGCGGGGCAGAGCCGGGGGGGATCGGGATCCGAGTCGTCAAAGTCAAATAGAACGCCTGACGGCGTTGCAGCGCCTGCGCCAATGGCGGCGCGATGGGTGCGCAGCTGGCCCTGCAGCGCAGACGGGTCGCGCGGGTCAGGCTGCAAGGCAGGCGAGGGCACCCGCGGGGGGGAAGGACTAGGGTTGCGGCGTGGCCTCGAGCGGGGGCGCAGGCGTGAATGCGGGGCGGGGTCGAGGTGTGGTCCATTTCAAAGCCGGTGGCGGGCGCGGGGCGGCGGCGGCGTGGGGTGTGGGTGCCCGAGGTGAGGAGGACGGTGGTGGGGACGCATACGGGACGGCGGGGGGGGGGCATAGGCCGAGAGCGGGGCTGAAGCCAGGAGGAGGGGGGCTCGCGCGAGGGGGGCGACGGTGGTCGAGGTGGGGGCGGGGGTGGAGTGGGGGACGCGGGAGGGGAGGATGGGGGTCGGGCGGGTCGGGGGGGGGGGAAAGGGAATGCCGCGGCGGGAGGTGGAGGCGGCGGGGCCGCTGCGGGTGCGGGTGCGCGAGGGAATGGACATGGCGGCGGTGGCGATGGCAGCAGGGCGGAGGGTGGGGCAGGTGGTGGGCCAAACGAAGCAACGGCTGGGCCAGCCGAGGCGCTCCACCGAGCAGATCAGCGGTGGGGCATGGGCGGATGCATGATGATGCGATGGGCGATGGCGATCACGGGTGCGTCGCAGCGGATGGATGATGGCGGGGATGCAGGGGGGATGCCCGCGTGACGCGCGGTGGCGTGGCGGCGGCTGTGCCTGTTTAAGCTTGCGTAAAATTCCGTGTTTGCGACGTGTACATCGCACAGCCCTAAGGCTTAGGCCTACTGCATTCCTGCCACCCATCCGAAGCGGTGCGCCCAAGGGGCTTGCGTTCGCCGTACCATCCATCCTCTGCGCCATCAATTCTACAGGAAGACATGCATCCTCCCACAAGCCACCAGCTTCACCCGAAGCAGTCGATTCATTCGATTCATGGCAGCCTAGATCGATTTATGCGATCAATGGCAACCTAATACCTGGCAACCCAAATGGCCGGGGCGATGCATGATGCGTGCACCCCTGCTGGAGCAGCCTCGATGCGGGATGCGGGGCGAAGAGGGACACAGCCCCGGCGCCCACGGGACAAGACTGTTCGGTGCTGCATGCCGCTTGCCGATCAAGCTGCAGGCTGCACGCAGCCCTGGCCAGCGACGCCCAGGCATGGCGCTGTGTTGGCTGTGCCTCGCCTGCCCCCGCTTTGCCGGCCTGGCCCGCTGGCGACGGAGGCAGAGGCAGTGCCAGGGTGCGGGGCACATCGCCCTGAAAATGAAGAAAAGCTGAACGTCCTGAACGATGCGGGTGGGTGCATACGTAAGGGATAGGATGAGCATGCACGGCACAACCCGCTCGCCCCAGCAGCCACAGCCGCCACAGCCGCCATCGCCTGCCCAGCCCATCCACCCCCCGCTTTCATTTCCATACCGCCACCGCCCGTTGCTCGGCGCCAGTGGCTCTCCTCTCCTCTCTCCGGGTAGCCAGGCTGGCTGGCTGAGGTACAGGCCTGAGGCCAGCAGCGACGATTTTGACACTGCCAGACGATCCGATGAAGCCCAAGGAGAGCGCCGTAGAGCTCCGACAGAGACACACGTAGTAAGATCCTGGCGCAGAAGAAGAAGAGGTGGCATGGTCTTGGCCCTTTCCCACAAGGTTTGTCGCGTCCGAAAGCATGTGAATGTGAACAACCCTTCATCGACATCGTAGTAGCCGTCTTGCCAGTTACGCCCACCTGACCGAGACGCGCATACATGCGCCCATCCGAGTTGCACTGCCTGATTGCTGCAAACACGTACAGCCCAAGAGTACTTCTCGCAGATATCTTCTTGGTTGGTACTCGTGGTAACCTCGGCTGAGCCGCAGCCGTGCGTCATTCGTATACCCCCTATTGAGCGGATGCAGGAGTTTGCCATATCACCATCCCCGTCTCGGGTCGTATAATGGTGTGGTGGCAATGTGGTGTTGTGATACTGCGCGTGTACGGTCGGGAGCCGGTGTGTGATCCGTACGGCGGCTTCGTCTACTGGGTCGTTCCTCGGACGTAGGAGTGCAGCAGGACGAACCATGCGACCACGATTTGGCGTCGGGTTGTGTGGAGAGGATCTTTTTATGTCTACCAACATTTTGGGCGACAGGGACCGTATCACGATACTCCTGTGCTCATTATGGTTTGAAAGCGGGCTTAGCGCTACTGACCAAAAGGGCAACTCTTTCTCGCTACGGATGGAATTGTGCTGGGCAAGGCCATGACGTCATCGGGGTTGCTCAACGGGACTGGAGTAAAGGGGGGTTCCCGCTCTCGTGTAACCCAAACATGTGACACGCGACAAACGCTGACGCTGACTCGACTTTGCCTCTTCGTTTTGCTTCCTCGGCAGACATTGTGCAGCACTCGCTCCGCTATGGCTTAGTAGTCTTGCTCCGTCTGATCTGTTCGCCCTCTTGTTCGTGGTGGTCACCTTTCTCTTGCACGCACGATTGCGTCCGTGCTCTTGGCCCCGATTGCAGCGCAAGGGGAAATGGCCTGAAACACGCCTGTGTGGGTAAAGGGTGTGCGAGGGGATTGTCCCTCGGGAAGATGAGACTTGGTCGGAGTCCTGTGGTCTTCGAGGGCGATGCAATCGCACTGGTGTAGTGGTGGTCTACGCCAGCCAGCAACGCCTACAGGGAACATCAAGCAGCTAGTCGCCACCGGGGGCTAGGCGGGAAACAAGGCAAACAGAAGCAAGAAAACGTCGGAACTCCTGCGCCTGAGGAGGGACTAAGGGACGTTGGCCAAAGCACGCGAGCCACGCGTGGTGGCTCAACACGGGCCTCCCCAGCATGACGCTGCCTCGCTGGGGGGCTGGGGGGGGACGAGGGACTCGGTCGTGAAGCTGAAGGGCCTTGTCCGGTCGGGGGACCGCTTGCATCGCGGCTCCAGTGGAACCTGTGTGGATTGGCCGGGGGGACGATGGTGGTCATGCATCATGCCAGTGCTGCAGCTGTGACAGAAGCACGCCCTGCCCTGTCGACGAACCTGCCCGCCCATCTCGGATGGACGCTAGCAGCGTCGCGTAGCCGAAGCGATGCCAGCTGAGATCGGAGCGGGAGTGCCGGCCTGAGGCCTGATCGAGGCCTGATCTGAGCGAATGACTCGCACCGAATACCGACTATTGCCTACGCTCGTCCACGTCGGCCACGTCCACCGCCCGCAGGACGGTTGGTTTCAAAATATCCACTCTTCCACCGCCTATTCGCGGGGAAGGACAGTCTTAGCGCCGCCCAACGCGTCCCGCCGCCCACACTGCCCCTATGCCAGCCTCATTTTGGCGTTGATAAGCGTGGTCGAGTCGATTAGTTTTGTTGGCCATGTCCAGGAAATTGGACACTTCGCCCCCCCTCCCCCCCTTTTCTTTTCTTTTTTCTTTTCTTTTGTCCCACCACCTCCCCACCCACCCGCGCGTCCTCCGACAGCTCCTTGGCGCCCCATGATGCTGCTTCGGTCTGCACTCGTGCGCGTTCTCGCCTTGCTCGCACCCGCCCTCGTCGTTCTCCGCCCACCGCCTCTCCGCCCATGGCGGTGCGTGCACTCCACTCCACTCTCCGCCGGGCCACCGGGTCCGACAAAGGTACCGAGTCCTTCACCGATGCCCACTTTGGTGGTGCCGACGCTTCCGATTCGGCGATGCAGCGGCCGCAGCCAAGTCGGCCACGACGCTGTCATTTCGGTGTTTGATTTGTTCAGCATTGGAATTGGTACGTCTTGATCTCGTAGTGCTTGCCAGCGTGGGGGGAGGAAAACGGGTTGAATGGGAACCCCTCCCCCTCCCCCTCCCGACAAAAAAAAATCTAACTCGTGCCATGCACCCCGTTCGTTGCAGGTCCCTCTTCGTCCCATACGCTCGGACCTTGCCGTGCAGCCAGTATCTTTTGTCAGGACATCAAGGAAGCCGGGTTGCTGGACAAGGTCGCCCGTCTCAAGGTCGCTCTCTATGGTAGTTTGGCCGCGACAGGCGAGGGCCATCATACGCCGCAAGCGATATGATTGGGCTCGAAGGCGTCGACCCGAAACGGTCGATACAGCTTCGATTCCCGATCGGGTAGCTAAGATCAAAGCCGAGGGCAAGGTGGGTCTGATTCGCGAGAGCGATCCTACCAAGGTAGGCAAAGTAGTTACGTTCAAGTACGATACGGATATGACGTGGCACTGGGACCGGCAGTTGCCGCTGCACCCCAATGGCCTGCGCTTCTCTGTGTATGACGACCAAGGCGATTTGATCGCGACCAACGATTATTATTCGATCGGAGGCGGGTTTGTCGTCAATGGTTCCTTGGCCACCGCCACCTCGCCCAATGGACTGCACCAGGCCGAACCCACCTCAGTGTCCGGTGCAGATACCGGGATCGAGCCTCCGCTACCACCGCAACCGGACGGAACGGGCGCCGCACCGGCAGGCCAGGGCCAAGACAATCCTCGCCGTCGCCCGCGCGGGGGCGAATTCGACCTCGGCGCCCGTCACGCCCGATGCGCCGCACCCCGAAGATTTGGCAGAGAATGCGTTTTACAACAAATTCGTCGCTCGGACGCGGCGGATGGACGCCGACAAGGCCAGCCTTCGGATAGTACGGCAGGACTGTTGGAAGGAGAGGGAGAGGGAGGCAAAAGTCAAGCGGGCTCGGCTATCGCTCCCAACGTCCCCTTCCCCTTCCATAACGCTGCCTCCTTACTCAAGATTGCCCAGGAACACAACTTGACCATCGCTCAGGTCGTGTACCAAAACGAGCGCACGTGGTACTCCCACGAGGAGATCCAGCAAAAGGTAGGTCCCCTCTGCCCCTCCCTCCCTCTCGCCCTCCCTCTCTCCCTCCCGTGTCTCTGAACGAATGGTGGACTAACTCCCCCTTGCCTGTCCGCAGCTCTTCCGCATTTGGACCGTGATGGACCAGTGCATCCGGGAAGGATGTTACTCCAAGGAGAAAATCTTACCTGGCGGGTTGCGACTGAAACGTCGTGCGCCGGGGCTGTACCGGCGGTTACTGCGGGGGTCTATCCGACGCTCGATCCGCCCGGTCCGAGCGGGAGCGGACCGAGTGGGCCCGCGCTCGGTGCTGACGTACCACCTGCATCGGACGAGGAACCACAGGACCCATTCACCTTGCCCACCCACTCTCGTAGTCCGCAACCCTTTTCGCACCCGGCCACGCGACCGGTTCGGATCCAAGGGAGCTTTGAGCACCCCATCATGCCCGTTCCGCTCAAACGGGTCACGTTCCAAGAAATGGACTTTCTCAGCGCGTATGCCATTGCGGTCAATGAGGTCAACGCGGCTGGTGGAAGGGTAGTAACCAGCCCTACCAATGGCGCATCAGGCGTCATACCAAGCGTACTCAAGTTCCACCTCTCCTTCTCCACTGACGACCCTTGGCGCGACGTACAAACGTTCCTCCTCACCGCCGCCGCCGTAGGCATGATTGTCCGGCGCGGCGCGACCATCTCCGCGGCCGAAGGCGGATGCCAAGCCGAAGTAGGCGTGGCAAGTGCCATGGCTGCCGCGGGGTACGCCGCCGTGTTGGGCGGCAGCCCGCGCGTGGTGGCCCAAGCGGCGGAAATTGGCTTGGAACATAGTTTAGGTACGCTCCGCTTCCAGTCTCTTATGTCCCCCGCTACCCTATGCGCTGGCGCCTACCGTGCGCGTAGCCCGTAACGCGTAACCCATGACCCGCGAGAGAAACGAGATGCTGACCCCACAATGTGACCCGTTTGGCGTACAGGACTTACGTGCGACCCTGTGATGGGTTAGTGCAAGCTGTACGTCCCTTCCCCCCTTGCCTCACCTCGTCTCCCCTTGCCTCCCTTTCCCTTCCCCCTTTACGCATACCATACAGACAGGACGTTGTACTGACCCTACGCGTACGTGCGCCCCTTTCCAGCCGTGCATTGAGCGCGTCTCGATGGGCGCCGTCAAAGCTGTGAATGCGGCGCAGCTGGCACTGGCAAGCGATGGTGACCATGCAGTCAGCTTGGACGACGTGATTGAGGCCATGCGCCAAACCGCTCGCGACATGCACGTCCGTTACCGCGAGACCAGCTTGGGCGGCTTGGCACGCGTCGTACGTGTGCCAGTCACCGTGCCAGAATGTTAAGTGTTAAGTGTGAGTGCTAAGGCGCTATTAGGCGCTACGGGCGCTACTAAGCGTTTTGTTTGCACGTGTCTTTCCCTGGGTCCCCTTTCCGTCCCCCTCACCCCCCCCCCCCCCCCCCTCACTTATGCAGCCTTTTTTGTTCCGTTTTGTTCTTTCTCCTCCATTGGCACGTTGCGCTCAGGAATCGATCCGTAGGCGTGTGTGCCCATCGCATCAGATCACATCGCATCGTAGGCGCAGCTTTCAATTGGTTCTCTCGTACTCTGCTCGCCTGGTTTCGGGCTTCCCGTAGCCTTTAGTTGCCTCTCCCAGGAAGCGAGGTGGTAGGCGCCACGTAGTTGAGGACAGCAGTGATGGAAGCACTCCTCGTATTCTGGACTCAACGTTCAACCTCAGTACTCGGTCTGAGTCTGTACTCGACGTGTTGACTGTACTACGCGGTTGGAACGAGCGTTTGATCGACCGTGGAGCACCGCGGGCTCTGACCAGATTACATGGACCTGGCTTTCAAATTTCACAGGTCTGCGGTCCTCAGAGATCGATTTGATGGAGCGGCCACAAAATATGCGACACTCCCATGCCCGACGGACCTTAGATTCAACACAGTCTCCACAGACCTCAAGCTTGACTTGAAGCTTCAAGCTTCAAGCTTCAAGCTGATCGATCGACCAAGCTCTGGCGAGGCATGTGATGTGATGGGGTGACCGGTGATGTAAACATGTCAACCGGCTAACGCAGGCTAACACGCTACCCTCGCTGGCTGGGTGACTGACTGGACGTTTGTTTATTTCCCCCTCTGTTGTCAGATTGGTGGTCAATATTGGTACCCGTGGTGCGCCACCACGAGGGCGGGGTGGATGTGGCCGACGGCACTGGCCGGGCTGGATGACGTGGACTTTTAACCTGTCGCGAGCATCATGCATCACGAGGCGCTGGGAAGCGGGACTAGCGCGCAGCGCGCAGCGGCCCAGCACAGCGCCTGTGTGCCACTGGAGGGCAGTGCGCTGGCCCGGGCGCGTGAAAACAGCGGAGGCGGACTTGGCGGGCGGCAGTGCTAGTGGCCAGGGACACGCCGCTTGCAACGTTCAAAGCCACGTAGCGCGTCGTCTTACACAGGGCGGCCGATTGCAGTGCAGCGGCCGGGACGGCGCCAGTGTCTGCGCCCCGGGGGTGGGCACAGGGCGCAGGGCTCTGCAGCGCCTCCGTGCATGGCACACTCGCCCAGTGCCTGTCGCTTTCAGCTTTCAGCCTGCAGCTGCAGCCCCCCTGCAGCTTGCAGCTTGTGCGGGGTACATGTAACGGCCGCATGCATGTGACGCATCCCAGCGCGCCTATTCCCGCTGCAGCTTCCATCAGCACACCACAGCTACACGGTACTCCGTCCTCCTTCCTCTCCCGTCCCCCCTTCCCATTCACCCCCCCCCCCCACCACCAGCATGCCCACCCCTTCGCCGCCTGGCCGCACCTCAACCAGCAGCATGAGCATCGGGTACGGCCCCGCCCCGCCCCGTCCTTCGCCTTCGGCACCCCCTCCAACTTTGGCGCGATGGCCATGGCCCATGCCATTCACGCGGCCTCCGCCTCTGCCTCCGCCTCCTCCCCTCCACGCGCCCTTCCCCCCCCGCGCTCCCTTGCCCACTCTCGCGCGTCTCATCCCGATCAAAGACATCCCATCCATCTTCACGTCGCTCGTCCCGACGAGCTAGCGACTCAGTCTTTTCCCCCGGCCACGTGCTCATGGACAAGATCACCCATGCCTTCCAGCCATGCCCTGCTTCGGACCAAGCACGACCCAATCCGCCTCCGCCTCCTCGGTCTCATCCTACCCATCCCACCCATCGTCGTATCCATCACGACACCCATCCACGCCTTCGCTCCTCGCCGGATCGGACGGCAGCAGCCCCACCAGTACCGTCGACGACGCTTTTCCGCCCTCCCAGTACTCGGCGGACAACTCGCTATCGTACGCCCCGCCTTTGCACCGCACCAGCCCAACGGACCTGCCCGATCTCGCCTTGCCTTCGCTGGAACCCTCGGACCCCTACCCCACACCCGAAGCCGCCGAAGCTATCCGCATGCTCGCCTCCCACCCATCATGGGAGACCTATGCCCATCTGGTTGGGGGACCCCTGCCCGCGCCCCCCACCACAGCCCATCCCAGCCAACTTATCTGCCCGCCGCCCCCTCAAGAAGTTGCCCACCCCGCACCTACCACCATCACCACCCTATCCCCAAGACGATCGTGCGCAAACGGTCCCACAGCAACCAAGATGAACCGGGGGAGAAGCGATGTCGGAGTACGAGTCCTTCCACAGCCCCTTCGTGTCCGTCGCCGTCCGTTTCACCTTCGCGCCCGCCTGGATCTGACAAGGAGGACGATGGGCACGCTTGTTTTGGGCAGCGACCCTGGGTCCTGCCTCCCTGGGCACCACGCCAAGTCGATTGGGCAGCGGTGGAAAAGGCCGATTCGACAGGCCAGCTGCCCAGTAAGGTGGCGCAGGTCCTGCGACAATACCTTAGTCAGCCCGAAGGGACCCAGCGCACCACTTACCCAGGAACCTGGCCTGGGCTGCAACCGCACCTCGATCGGTTACGCGAGCAGGTCCTGCGTGGGGAACGGGCGGATTTAGCAGCGTTGTACTGGGCTAAGATGCAGCCCAAACCGGCCGTTCGCACCGACTCCGCCTCCCGTTCGGCCGCAGCTCCTGCCCGCCTGAGCAGACGGAGAAGCGTAGGAATCACTTGGCTTCGGAACAGAAACGTCGGACTAACATTCGTCGTGGGTACCAAGACTTGGTAGCCCTCGTCCCTTCCCTCCAGCATTACAACAGGGACGACGTGAAGGTTGGGATGACGATGGAGAGCGAGTGTTTGCGCAAGAGTGAGTTCTTCTTCCCCCTCCTCCTCTCTTCCTCAGCACCGACCTGACCTCATCTGGCTTGCTTCGGTTTCTGTTTCGAGCAGCCATCGATCATATGCGGCAGCTGGCGGAAACGCATGCTTCGCTCGTAGCCAAACGGGACGATACGATTGACTTGCTGGGCACCGCATACAAAGTCCCGCTCCTACACCCTTTGCTCTCCCCTGCTCCTCTGCCAAGCGCCACCATCACACCTGCCGATCTCGATCTACAACTTGTCAAACCCCAGGCCACCTGCACTGCCCCTTCCAGCACCTCCTAACACCTCCCCTCCCTGCCCCCTTGCCCTTGGGGTGGGGGGTCGACCCTCCCCACCTGCACCTTTCCCTTGTCCGTTGTCCTTTGTCCCTACTGGGCCTCGGGTGCAGGTCCAGTGCTTCGTTTTGCTCCTGTTCAGTACTCAGTTCGGTGTTAATCCATCCATTTTTGCTTTTCTTCGTCAGCTTCATCGATCAGCGATCATATGTGTTTTCTGTATGGTCCCACTCCGCTTTTCTACCTCGGAAAGATCCTCTGGCCTTAGGACTAGGGAGGGAACCTGTCACATTGCACATGTCACGCTAACGCGCGGTCGCGCAAGGTCATGGATCCGATCATCACTACGCTAGTCGCTAGCCATGGTTCCCGCCGTCATCGTCATCGTCATCACGGACATAATATAGACGCCCACCATGCATCCCGGCGGCACGCTGGCCGCGTATGAAATTTGAGGGTTGGTCGCACATGGGTGGGTGCATGGGCGCCCTGATCGATTAGATGACTGGATGAGGTGATGCATGATGAGATGATGACACCGCGGGTCGGTCCAAGCCTCTCGCTCGGGCCGGTCGGGCCGGTTGAGCGGGTCAGGCTGGTCCGACCTCCGAACTGGGTGATGGGGGCCTGCCCTTGTGGGCCCTGTGTCCCTCGGGGTTTGGTTGGAGGGCGTTGCACGTTGAACGGATGGTAAGACGGGAGGAACCCAAAAGGATTTGGGTGGAGAACCTCTGGTCTGGAAATGTAATAGAGCAAAGCAATGGCGGTGGTGGTGGTTAAACGTTAGCTTAAAGTCTAAGATCTAAGCCTCAGGTCTTAGATCCTTATGCCACACCTAGAGGAGACAGGGGTTCGAACAAAGCCGGAGTACACAAGTGGAGGCTTCGGAGGTCAAATATAGAAGGCCCAAGAGGCAAAGGGTGATTAAGGTGATTGATAATCGATAAGGCCTAAGCCTAAGGCGCCTTGGCCTATGTACGGAACCGAGGGCCCAACACGTATCGGATGCAGGTTACAGGTTACCGGTTAACTGACCGGACCGAGTAACTGAGTAACTGAGTAACTGAGTAACTGAGTAACTGAATAACTGAATAACTGTGTACTGACCCGTCTCTGTTGTCGCCCACCCACATCCCGTACCCCTGTCATCAATCGTCACGCGTCACTACCGACAATACGTTCTCCACCTACTGCTGAGGCCAAGGACGGATGCTCGAACGAGGAGCGAGAAAGTGCGCGACGCAGTATACGAGATCGATGCGAAGAAAGAGACAGGGGACGAGATAGGGAACAAGGGAAGGTAAGGAGTAAGGGGGGGGGGGGGAGGGGAGGTGAAAGCGCAGAATCGGAAGCGGAAGTGGAAGCGGACGGAGTGGGGTGGGGGGAGAATCGGTAGCAGCTCGACTGCTGAACCAAATCAAGATGTTCTTGACGAAACCACCAAGGGCATCGGTATTATGCCTCAGGAGGAGCCCGAGGGGGGGGGGGATAAGAAACGGGTAGACAGACCCGAATGCAGGCCGGGGGGAATCGAGGGAATCAGGCCAACGTACACAGCACTCAAAAATGTCCGGACCAAAAACAAAAACAAACGAAGGAAACTAGATAAGAGGCGGCGAAGGGGACCCAAATTGAGAACCGACACGGGGGGTGAGATGGAGATGGAGATGGAGATGGAGATGGAGATGGAGATGGAGAATGGGACGTGGACGGGGACAGGGATGGGGACGGGGGTAAGCACAGGGGCAAGGAACCGGACGAAAGCGTCCTACGTCACCCGCACCACCACCGTCGCGCCGGCGGGCCGAGGTGGAAGTAGAAAAGGCGGGGGAATCGAACGCGCGATGGGCATCTTCCATGGCCAAGATGGAGCTCAAACGAGGACAGATGGTACCTTCCAAAGCGGCGCGACGCATGCTTTGCAACGCATCCTGTGTGTCGGAGCCCACATCGACCCCAATCCACTCGTACTCAATATTTCTTGTCCTTTTTGAAAAATGTTCGACGGAGCGAATGGAGGTGAGTCTTCATCCCCGGTTGGCCCGTTCGGTCATCACTGTAGCACGTGACAAAGTGGCCTTGGCGCGCCAAGATACGTCGTGCGGCATCGTACAATTTTCGTCCGCCAATCGTATCCACAACCAAATCAAAGCTGCTTTCGTGAAGCGAGTTGATCGCCCACAGTGCCTCGCCTACCACCACTTCATGCGCACCGTTGGCTTGCGCAATCCCGTACCCATCCGACGCGCCTGGCGGACACTGCGCCACAATGATCAACCCCAATCGCGCACACGCTTGCATCGTCAACAACCCCACACCGTCATGCGCATTCAGAATGAGAACACGAGAACCACGCTCCAGTTGTTGGCAGTAGTGTTGTTGCACTTGGAACGCCATCGCGCCCGTAGCGGGCAACGCGGCAATTTGTTCCGTCGTCAAGCTCTCCTCAGGCGCCTTGGCCACGAGAGAATGGTCAATGGTAATGTACTCGGCGAGCGCACCCGACTAGAAAACCAAAAAAACGCGAGTTAGTCGCCTGCTTTGCTCAAACCATCCATCATCCTGCTACACAGCACGGAGGGAGGGAGGGGAGGGGGGGAACCCGCTTTACGTACCCTTTTCGAATCGGTCAAACCAAAGATAATGTCGCCCTTGCGCAGCTCTTCCACCGCCCACCCCACATCGGCAATCCGACCACAAAAGCTACGGCCGGGCACAAAGCCGTACCCAGCCGTCGACTGCGCCCGCTCTCGCACAATCGCCCGGTCCACCCCATCAATCGCCACGGCAATCACAGCGACCAGAACTTCCTTCGGTCCAACCTTACGCGGCGGAGGCGTGTGCGCTGTCAAGCCAATCATTGCCGGTAATTCTTCCACCGAAGACGAACTCGTCTCGGCCCGTTTCTTGAACCGCCACATACTGTCCCGTTGTTGCGGTTGGAACGCACTGGTAATCGCCACGGTGGCCATAGTGGTCTTGCTCTGCAACGGGTCCTCCGTTTGAGAATGCCGCCGGGGCCGGTCGATCGTCGTGGGTTTGCGCACCGGCGCAGCTGGCGAACTGATGATCGACGTGGGTCCCCGCGCGTTCGCATAGCCAGGTACGGACGCCAAGTTCTGTTGGGTGAGCGATAAGCGTTGGAGCGGGATACCGTTGCTGGAAGCAATGGACGAGGCACGCGCCAGAGACTGGGTATCCGTCACGCTGCGCCTGTCTGCCATGAGCGCAGCAGTAGGTGCGCCCAGCGGGGCGGATTTGGCCCAAGCGGGGTGGGTTGGCTGGGCTGTCGATGGAGCCGGCACTAAGCGAGGTGGCCGAGGTAGGGACTTGTGGTTGACGGAGTACGGGGCAGGCGAACGAATTTCCTCCACAGCAGCAGCTGGAAGAGAACTCTGCCATTCATCAATACTTTCCATGGGACGGGAGACCATGCCGACCTTGGCGCGAGGACGGAAAGAGCCATCGGAACCTACTGCGTCTGAGCTGCCCAGTTGTCCGTTCCGTCCGCTCCGGACCGACGAGGTGCGGGGGATACGATCTGAGCTGGTGCTCAGGCCCGACGCACTCCAGGTCGACGGTAAAGGCGTTCCTGGGGTAACCGGGGAGTCCTCCGCCGAAGGCTGGGAGTGGGCTGGGCCATCCGACAGCCCTGAAGGAATGGACGGGGGGAGTCCAGTCCACGGGAGGAGGCGCGATGGGTAGATACAAAGGAGTTGGTTTTTCCTTTGGCGACAAGGACTTCATCGACAAGGGTTGCAGCAGTGCACTACGTCCGGGCGTCTTTTCTTTGGTTTACCGGTTTTGGCCTCCTTTTTGGTCACACGCGTAGCGGTGATGCCACCAGGAAGGACAATCTCACCTTGTCCTTGTCCTTGTCCGTGTCCTTGTCCTTGTCCCTCTTCAGTAGGTTTGGTCTTCTTCTTTTTGGCTTTTTGTTTGGGCTCAGGCTTCTTGACCACCGTGATACGTTTCGTCCCCGATTTGGCTGCACTCTGATCGGACGAGTGCGAGGTAGCGGGGGTGGTGGTGGGTGTGCTCTGGTCCTCGGCCGAGAGCAAGCTACTAGGCTGGGGTTCCGCGGGCGCGGGACGAACAGCCGACTCTTGCGGCAGAGGCGAAACGATCGAGCGAGGGCTGGTCAAGAGTTCAGAATGACCAGAACCAGCAGGACTTCGGGCTCCAACGGGGCGTTGCCGTGGGGGCCGCACAGGGTTCGTCGTGGGAACCGAGATTGGCATTGGCCTCACGGGGCAGAGCTAAAGAGGGTTCCGTCACATCGCTTGTCCCCCCTGGGCCCACCACCTGGTGCTGGTCATCTTGCGCTGTCGACGCCACGATAGAAGGGACCGTAGCCGGTAGCGGAGGCAAGTCTGCAGCCTCTGGAGGGGAAGCGACCTGAGGGGGGGGGTGGGAATGGTATCGGGCGTGGGAATAGAAGGAACGTTGGAGGGGGGACTGCGATTGCTGGGGCTGGGTTGCTGGCGGGGTCTCTCTCGGAGTGTCGTCGGTACGTGGTTGCATGACGGTTGTGTCAGCCTCTTCTTCCGGCTCCAAGACATCAAAGAAACGAGTGGCAGAGCGCTCAAAAGGTTCCTTCCCTTCAGATGAGATGGTGCAAGTGGGTGTGATCTCGTCGAAAGGGCCGTGCCCTCCTGCAGACCAGGATAGAGGTGGTTCCCCTTATATTGTTCGGGGGAAGGCGAGCTAGTGGACTCACGTGCCTGGGCAGAAGCGCGGGCCAAAGACCAAGGACGTGAGCGCCGCTCACTTCCTCCCTCGGAAACCATGTCGGATGCACTGCTTGAACTGCCATGACGCTGGTGACCATACATGCGTAACTTGCCCAACCCAAGACTGAGTGTATCCGCCAGTGTCTTTGGAGACCGCAGACCCACTTTGGGGGAGTGGGGAGATGCTGGAGCCGCGTCGCTGCTCTCGGTAGCCTCCTTTGATGGAGCATTAGTCGCGATGGCTTCCGACACGGGCGGATCAACATGCGCCTCGGCCGTTGGCGTCGAGGACTTGTTCCCCATGAAAATTGGTGAGGGAGACTTCTGCAATGCGAGGGGGGTGATGGCCCCGGTAGGTGAACCCAACGCTAGTGGGCTAGGAGCAGGTGAAATCACCGGCGAATGGAAGGCTGGTAACGGCCCCGTGTCATAACACTGGGACTAGCCACGATGGAAGGTGTCTCCTTTGCTTTGACAGCCTCTGCCAAGGCTTGTTCTTCCTGCAACTTTTGGGCCTTGGCGCGCTCTTCCTGGTCGACTGTCTGGGAAGCGCCCAACCAGGCAGCTCCAAGGTCCGGGTCGAGCCCATCGAAAGAGTGGAGAGAACGGGAGGCGTCTTCTTCTTGTTTGGACACCGGCTCTGCCCCCGGTTCATTTGAGACCGACTCTGGCTGCTCAGTCGTTGGATCCTCCTGGGCCTCGATGTAGGTCGTTTCGGAGCGGTGCAGGTCGGGCTTGGAAGTAGGCATCGCCTCGGCCGTAACAGCCGTTTCTTCCGTAGAATGAGACGGTTCCGTTTCCTTCCCAAATCGATCCAGAATGCCACGTAAGCCAAGGAGGTCATCTCCCTGTGATCCGGAGGCAGGGATTGCGGCTTGGGGAACATCATCCACGTGAGGGGGAGGCGGCTTGGCCTGTGACGTCTGTGGCAAGACGGATTCCGCCTTCTTCTCCTCCACTGCCAGTTGCTTATCCTCTGGCACAGCCGCCGAAAGGTCCTTAGGGTTCTCCTTGGACGTTTCCTCGCGCTTGGACTCGGGCTTGGCATCCGCATCCAACTCGGGTTCCTTGGCAGCGAGAATCGCATTGATACCAAAGATGGAACCGAGGGAGATGGCAGACAATCGCTTGGGATTAACAACAGGCAATGTCGGGGGTGCATCGGAAGGATGGGGAACGGCGGGGGTGGTAGAACCAGATGGTTCGGCACTTTGCACTGCCGCGTGGTGGTCCACGGGGGCGGGGTAGGCAGGCGTCACGCTTCCCCGTCGAGAAGAAACGGATGATGCCCCCTCACTTTCTTCCGCTACGCGTTCGAGCGTGCCGCGGGGAACGGGGGCCCACTCAGCCGCCGGGTCCGAGGGCAGAGGAGAATGGTGATCCGTGTCGCTCGATGACTCGTCCTCCTCTCCGTCCTCGTCGCCCGAATCGGCACCTGATACCGCTGGAGCCACAGGGCGCGCACGGGGGTCCGAGCTGTAACTCCGGTGCAGCGGCTCGTCCGAGTCGCTTTCCGAATCGCTTCCATGGCTCGTACGTTCGGGAACAGACGGGTGAGACGGGTACCGATGCCGCGCTCGCACTGGAGCTTGGGGCGGCATAGGCAGAAGCCGGAGCGGAGGGTACATGCGGCTGGAGGGGCGGCTGCATCGCAGGCAGAGTCTGCGATGCAGGAAGGGGAAGCTGCGAGGTGCGGGCGGGGCTGGAACCATAGGCTCCTCTCGAGTGTGGCACAGAGGCATGATCAACAGCAAGGGGAAGGAGAAACCTGAGCATTCCAGGGCCCAGCCACTTGGCCAACCTGATAATTGGGTGCCCCGGGGGCCAGCCAACACGAGGGCGAGCAACGTGGTCTTGTTTGCGAGCGAGGCCATTGGCGGTAGAACCGTGAGTAAAGCGATTGTGGATGGGCACTGGGAGCTCCCCAGGCACGCGCCGTCATGGCCACGTCACCAGGCGGAGGAGGTGCTGCAAGGTGCGGATCATGTGGCCGCTCCCATGTACGTGCGATATCGGTGCCAGAAACGGAGGCCATGAAGGATTTCCAATCGCCTGGGCGGGGACGAGTGTCCCACTGGCCATATCCGGGTCCTTGTCCTGGGGGATGCACGTAGGGCTCAGGAGAGTGCATACGAGGCGTATGGTAACCATTCGGGCCGCGGCTGCTGATGCTCGAGGTCCGGGAGGGTGCGGAGGGGACATACGAGGGGGCATAGGCAGGTCCTAATGGGCGCGTGTCAGTACATACTAAACTGGTTGCATTCCCGAAAACGAACGGGGTCACGTACCATGGCCAGGCTGGGTGTGAGTAGGCGACGGACTGCGCATGCCGCCATAAGCGCTATGGGCACGGATCACAGGCGAGTACCCGCGTGGCGGCGGTTGAGGCTGGGGCGACAAGGCACCGGGCCCACGCGAGTAAGGGGGGTAGGCGTAGGCAGGAGCAGGAGCAGGAGCGGGAGCGAGAACGGGAGAGGAAGCGGGCGGGGCCATAGGGAGGTGGGAGGAGTAGCTGGAGGAGTAGCTGGAGGGCAGGGAGGGCACGGGTGGGACGACCTGTTGCTCCAAGGCAGCGGCGTACGAGTGGCGGGCAGACTTGTTCTTGGACAAGCGCATCGAGGCACGTGGGCTGAGAGAGCCGAGCCATGAGCCAAGGGAGCGGGAGGAGCGGTTGGTGGCGGCGCTGGTCTGGGAGCGCGCATCGTCGTCGGACAGGGCTGCGGATGGGACGTAGCTGCGGCTCTTGTTGCGGGGGCGATGGCCCGTGTGGGTGGGGGTGTAGTAGAAGCCGTTGGGGAGCTGGTTGGGGGCGGCGGCGGACGCGGGGGGCGGATGGGCGAGGGGCCCGTGGGCGGAAAACATGCTGCCGCTGAGGATGGTGGGCTCGGGGGCGGCGAAGCGAGGGCCGGGCGCACGGGGGGGGCGTAGCGCGTGGAGCGGGTGGCGGAGGTGGCATCGCTGGTGGTGGGTGCGTAGGACGCTGGGCGGCGGCCCGAGGCCGAGCGGGTGTCGCTGTAGGTGTGCGACGGCCGGTTGAGCAGCGAGTCGACGATGCGCGGCATGGGTGGTGGCGGGGAGGAGGAGGAGGAGGGCGGACGCATCCAGGCGGGCGTGCGATCGCAGGGAGGGTGAGGGCGGCGGGTGATGCAGTGTGCTGAAATCTGAGTGTGAGAGCAGCGATGAGCGATGAGCGATGACATCGCTGAGATCGATCTGAGAACGGCCGAGTGCGCCGTCGGAGTGTCCAGACGTTCAGGCGGGCACCAGTCAACCAGCCCCCGCAGCAGCACGCAGTGCGCAGCCCGGGGCTGACATAAGCAGCCACGCACTGCCCCCGTGTGGCCCTCGCAGCACAGCTCTGGTCGTTGATCCGCGACAGGACGGGTGATGCGCGCGTGACGCCTGCGAGATCACACAGGTCACAGGTCACATGTCACACTCAACCGAGGCGTTCGGTCGGCCCGCAGGGGGGCTGTCTGGCTGCATGCCGTGGCCAATGCGCAGGCGCATCCGACCCTCTCTGGCCGGTTGCGCCACACTAGTCACGTGTCACTCTGACAGTGACATTAGTGACTGCACCTCCCCCCGTGCGGGTGGGAGAATGCGCGCCGAACCATGGCTGCCTATTGGTGCACACAACTCGCCCCCAAGTCGCGTTATGGACAGCCCCACAACACTTCACTAGTCACTCCGCGCTTGGGCAGGGACTGGGCGGGACTGCCACAACCGAGTGCGGCTGGTAGGCAGGGATGGTGGAGGCATGCTCCATCAGTATATTACAGTAGCAAGTGGGGCACAGCTAACAACAATCCTCCTCCTCCTGTCGCGGCCTGACACCCCTCCCTGAGCCATCCCACTTACCCACTCATCAGTTTTGGATCAATCCATAGTACCTGCTGTCCCCGGGGGGGCCAGACGAGCTGGCGAGCCCAGATGAGTCAATACGCGCGCTCTCTTCGCCATCTCTCACCTCGAGACATGCTCTGCTCCCAGGCGCGCAATAGTACTAGGACTTTGGGTCGTCGACCCGAGAGGTCCCCTCATGTTACGGCTACGCGGGCCTCCACGGATCTCCCCGCTGAGGGTTGAGGACGGAGCGCATCTATGGCTCGTTTATTTCCTTCTTATTCGTCAATCTATACACAGTATAGATGTGACACCTTCTCTTAATGTCGACTCCCCTGCTCTCTCCGTCTTCTTTCCACTCAGTTTCGCATCTTTCTCAGCAGACCCATTGTCAGACTCACGCCGTGCTAGGGGGCCCTTGGCCCACTAGGCCCGTATGGGCACTATGACGTGATTCCTATCAGTTGGGAGATCCTGTGTCCACCTCTCGACTATGCCCCCTTCCTGAGAGGACATATACCTCCTGTCCGTCCATAGATGTATCCAATCCATCTGCGTCCCTTCCCCCATCTCCGTCTCCTGACAGCCATCACACCTCTTCAATTCCGCAGTGTTGGGCTTTCCATCATACCCAGTTTTTGGAGCGCTCTCTAGAAATTCCACACTACCAATCCTAGTCTCAGATCTAATCCTGTTTCCCGCTGCGTCCAGGCAGCCGCAGGCTATTAACTACTCCTTCTTTTCGCCTCCAAAAGTCTGGAAGACTTTATTCACACACGTCACACTACGCCTGTCCAAGCCGGTACCTACGCAACATCGATACACAAGCAGTCGCATCACAGCCATACATCGAGAGGTCTCTACTTGGCACGGGCTTAGGCACGAGTCTCTGCCTAAGCTTCTGGAGATTCTCCTTTAATCCCCGCCGGGCGGGCCCCAACTGATGGGGTCCACTCATGACACTTCGGATCGTATGTGACAGTACGGGTGGGCGCAAAACCGTCAGGAGTGTCACATGTCGCCGGCAGCCTCCGCGCCAGCCGGCCTGATGGAGTGACAAACACAATCCGCCCCTGAGAGGCCTGAACAGGGAAACCATCGTGTATAGCGACCACAGGCAGATGTATGCCCCGTGGACTGCGGATTTGGCCCGGGGGGCCAGTGTCGATGTCCTAGTGAACCAACTGGCTATGGAGATGGCAACGGATGCTGAAGCCTACAAGACCGTGGCGCAGGTGATCGATTGCGGGCAAGAGAGAAGTGGGGTTGGGTGGTAGGAGAAGTAGGACGAGGACTATACAGCAGAAGGCTACTAGTTGCTGGCTTCCGTGCGGATACGCGCGCATCACCAGTTTCGAAGCCCGCGGAGCCTCGGGCTGGTGACTAGTGACTATAGTGAGGCCGGGGGCCGGAAGTGCTCCACTACGGCCGGTGAAGTTAACCCCACAGTCACCGTCTTAACATGTAACACCAGTCCCCGCAGCGTCCGGGGTAAACGGTAAACAGGGTATATTCGAAAACTATTTGGGCATAATAGGGTTACGTTATAGCCACCAGCACGAGGAAGTGCCATCGGATGATGTTGATGATGCATGTTAATGCTAAGTAGTGCCGCAGGAGGCTTCGCAGCCTTGCAGTCTGCTTCGTCTGCATCGCTGTATCACAGCATGTCACGCTGTGTTGGAAGCCCTCCTTTGGTTGGTAAAGCCGACGTGGTGCCTATCTTCTGCCTTGAAGATACGCAGCAGAGCAACTTCTCGACAGCAATTATGTTGGCAAGGGTAACTTGAACTTGCTTTTGTGGAGAGAGAGGGGGGCATTGTCAGCGAATCGAGAATGCTGGTTGATGTGAGGATACCAAAGCAACAGAGCCCAGTCCGTTCGGAAAAGAAGCGCGCCGGGTAGCCAAACATGATTATAGGCGCGATACTTGGTTTGGCCAGCAAGCCAGGCACCATGTGCATCACGTGCAGGTGGGGGGGTTGATCGTAGGGTTGCTGTCGAACGTCATGGTCCTGTCCGATATTTAGATCGACCATGATCATCTCAAGCATATCTGGTCGATGGCCGCTCCGCGCTGCCCCCGCGGGATCGAACTTCATGACGTCACGTGATGCGCCTGACCCACCTCGTGACGGGGAGGGTAGAGTAGGGTTCGGGGATCCGGCCCCCAGCCGCCGGTACCCGGGCCCCGCCATCCGACCGGGCCGGGGCGGATCCGGGTGGCCACCCAAGGCAGCAGCGCGCAGTGGCCCAGTGCTGCCTTTGGCCCAGCCCGTTTCAACGCTCTTGCACAGCCTGGCACGGCGCCTGCCTGCCTACTTGCCCCACGATCCGCCTTATAGGCTGCCCGCCTGAAAACCCGTCTTCCGGCGCCGCGCGTCTTGTTGCTTCCTTGTCCAGCCCCACCACCCTCGTCGTCATGAGCTTCCTTGCCCGCTCCTCCCGCCCCTTCGCCCAGGCCGCCACCGCCACCGCTGCCGCTGCCCAGCCGCTGCGCGCAGCTGCGCGCTCTTGCCTCCTCCGCCCCGGCGCGCGAGTCGTACGGCCTGACCGAGGACCAGGAAGCGTACCGCGGTACGTTGTCTTTCCCTCTGCTTGCTTTGCCTTGGTCTTGCGCTTGCGCTTGCGCTCGCTCCTCTTCCGCTTGCCCTGCTGACCTTCTCTTGCCTCCAGACCTTGCCCGCCAGTTCACGGCTGAGAACATTATTCCCGTTGCCAAGGAGTACGACGAGACGATGAAGTACCCCTGGCCCATTATCAAGAAGGCGCACGAGGCCGGCTGATGAACCTCCACGTGCCCACCGAGTACGGTGGTCCGGGCCTGCACCTGCTCGATGCCTCGCTCATCTCGGAGGAGATTGCCTTTGGCTGCTCGGGCATCCAGACTGCGATGGAGGCCAATGGTTTGGCCGAGGCACCCCTCCTGGTCGCTGCCAACGATGCTCAGAAGAAGAAGTACCTGGGCCGGATGACCGAGGAGCCACTGGTAGCCGCGTACTGCGTTACGGAGCCCGGTGCCGGCTCGGACGTGGCCGCGGCCCAGACCAAGGCGGAGAAGAAGGGGGGACAAGTGGGTGATCAATGGAACCAAGATGTGGATCACCAACGCCGGTCATGCCAACTGGTTCTTTGTCTTGGCCAAGACGGACCCGAGTCAAAAGGCCGGAAAGAGCATGACAGGCTTTATTGTGGATGCCGACTCGCCTGGCATTGTGCTGGGCAAGAAGGAGATCAACATGGGCCAACGCGCGTCCGACACGCGCATGGTCACCTTTGACAATGTCGAGGTACCAGAGGAGAATGTGCGGCAAGCCTGGGGATGGATTCAAGATTGCCATGGGGGCATTTGACATTACCCGTCCGATGGTTGCGTCGGGGTGCGTTGGGTGGGGGCAACGTGCGTTCCACGAGGCGGCCAAGTACGCCAGCGAGCGCAAGACCATGGGCACAGAAATCATCAACCACCAAGCGATTGCGTTCATGTTGGCCGACATGGCTATGCGCGTCGAGGCTGCCGTAACGTCGTCCACAAGTCCGCCTGGCAACTGGACCAGGGGCAGCGCAACACATACTATGCTTCGATGGGCAAGGCCTTGGCCTCAGAGGCGGCCAATGCAAATGCCGCTGATGCCGTCCAGATCTACGGGCGGGCTCGGGTTCAACACGGAGGCCCCCGTGGAGAAGTTGATGCGCGACGCTAAGATCTTCATGATCTACGAGGGCACCTCGCAGATTCAGCGCTACATGTGTCCAACTACATCAAGGCCAAGTACGCTCCGTGATTTGGGACCTTGATCATTGCGCCCCACACCACCATGATTACGTCTGCAGATCAAACTCCTACATTGTCCCAACACAGGAATGGTATTCCAGCAAGCAAGCCTGATCTGAGTGTGTCCATAGTGTAAGCAGGGATCTTGGTTGCAGTGCTATCGACTATCTCGTCAGAAACGGGGTCCTTTCATTCCTCCCTGGGCCTGAGCTGATACCGGCCCTCTTCCTAAAAGCTAGGGCGTAGGCGGTGAGCGGGAAGAAGTGAGAGGCAAGTAACGGCGCAAGCCAGGAATGCTTGGGAGTGAGATCTGAGAAGGGAACAGGTGCGCTTGCGTTTCCGACTGAGACCGGCTCGGTACAAGCCAACACGCAAAACCAACGCTGTCGCCGCTGCGCTCGTTGGAGGGGAGGGTGAGGAGCTAGGGATAGCGAGGCCGAGGCGGCCACCGGTCACGTGCTGCGGGCGTCGGGGTGTTGTCGCGACGCGCTGGCCGGCTGGTAGAGTTCACGGAAAGTGAACGTTTCACACCGCCATGTCTTTGATTTTTGGGCCAGCGGCTTCGTTCGGCTGGGAAGCAGCAAGCGGTCCAGCTTCAAGCTTCATGAGCTTCACGGCCGAAGGCCAAGCCCCCCCCACCGCCTTCTCTTCGATGCTATCCCGCGTCTCGTCCCGCTGGGCAGGCGAGGATGACGACGAAAGTGCCAAGCACCAGCACCAGCACACGAATCAGAACTACCATTCCGTCCTCGCGCACACAAACTCATGGTACGTTCTGACGCTCCTTTGGTCACCGCAGTTTTCGTCGTTGAGCAGGAGGCTAAATATGCTATGTCATGCTTGCTATGTTGCGTTTATGTTCGGTCCCCCCCCTCTCCTCTCCTCTCCAGGGCGTTTGCAACGGTAGACAAGACCCAGAATATCGCCCAGAAGCAAAAGATGGACGAGCAGGAGCATGCACGCAAGCCGAGCCTTCCACGCCTTCACGCTCCCTCCCCGGCCCAGGTGCCCTCATTGCTCCCCCATTCCGCTTCCAGCTCCATTCCATCCACATCCTCGAATCCTCAATTCGCAGGCCCCGTCCCTGTCCTTGCGATGACCCAGCCTTCCCTGGGCTCTGCAACCGGTGCTACACAGCAAGTGGTATCCGCCCCGCGCTCCGCAGCCCTCGAGCCTGCACTGTCCGACGAGCAGAAGCAGGTGTTCGACATGGTGGTACACGGGACAAAGTCTCATGTTCACCGGCGGCGCTGGTACCGGAAAGTCCGTCTTGGCACGTGCCATTGTCAAGGCATTGTGCCGCAAGCACGGTGCGCAGCATGTTGGCATCACAGCCACCACGGGTGTAGCTGCCTTGCACATTGGTGGTCGCACTCTCACTCTTGGGCTGGGGTGGGCACTGGTAATGGTCCTGTTAAGCAGCTGGCTGCTTCTATTGCGCGCAATCGCAAGGACTGCACTGACCGGTGGCGCTTAGCTCGGTGTGGTGATTGATGAGGTGGAGTATGCTGGACCCGTTTTTTTCGACAAGCTCGAGTCAGTCGCACGGGCGCTCCGACGATCTGAGAAACCGTTTGGTGGGATCCAGCTGGTTCTCGTTGGCGACTTTACCAGTTGCCTCCCGTTATCACCACCATGGCTAGCTGGCAGACGGATGCGGCCGATCAACGGAAAGCGAAACGGATGCACGAAGAGAAAGTGGCCGCCTACCCTTCCCGTCTCTTGTTCCATGCCTTCCAGTGGTCCAAATGCATCCCGGTGGTTGTCGTGCTCAAAACCGTCTTTCGCCAGTCTGACTCCAAGTTTGTTTCGATGCTTGAGGAGCTCCGTCGAGGCCAGTTGTCGTCGGAAACAGTGCGTCAGTTTCATGCGCTTGCCCGCCCTTTGCCTACCAACGATGGAATCCTTCCCACTGAGCTCTACCCCACCCGCCACGAGGTCAACAGTTCTAACGAGGCTCGCCTCCGCGCCCTTGCCACCCACACCGAAACTACCTGGCCAAAGACTGGAGCCGGGTACACAAGGGCTCTCCCAATGCTATCGCCCAAGACGTGAAAACGTGGCTGGACAAGGCTACCATGGTCCCTTCCCGCCTCGAGTTGCGCAACCAAGCTCAAGTGATGCTCCTGAAAAATTGCAACGAGGAGTTGGTCAATGGCTCCCGAGGGATCATTACTGGTTTTGTCCGATTCTCCAAAGCCGCCCCGATTCGCCGATGGCAAGGACGGACGTATTACCCCCGCGAGTGGGTTCAACCTAGTACCTCTCTCTATCAAGTTCCAACGCTACCGCAACCTCGAATTCAATTCGGTCTGTGGTCAAGAGGAAGCGCACCTCACATCGCACCAAGCGCCACGCCCTCTACCACCCAACCTATCCAAACCAGCCCCGCCCGCGTCGGCAGAAGTCGACGAATTTGACGAATTCGACGATCCTGAGATGGACAATGTGTTGGCTCAAGTTGCCCTCAACATTGATCCTCCCCTGCGTTCGTGCTCGACCCGGGCGGGTTCCATGCCCCCCCGTGCTCTTGGGCCTAAACAAGAGCGGGACCTAGTCCCATCGAACACTGCCTCGCTCGCTGCACGCCCTTTTCGTCGGGTGGAAAGCGAGGGTGCCCGGTCGTCGCTCTCGTCCTCTTTGTTGCATGATGCAGCGGCTAAGCAGGCGCAGTCCCGCCCTCTGGACGAGGAGACGTTCGTCCCCAGTCTCGCACGTTGGCCCCGCGGAACTTCCAACGATCCATTTCCCATGGTGGGCTAGCTGCTCAGGGTTCTCGTGCCTCGGTCACAGCAGAACGGGTGCATGGTGTGTCCCCCCTGCCAACTGCCTTGTCGCGTGACGAGGTGAACCAATTTATCGAGGTTGCCCTGCCGTCGACCGCGGCGGGCGGGATGAGCGGCCTTGATCTGGCACAGGACAATACCTTGTACCCCGTCGTGCGGTTCGTCAATGGCAAGGAATATCTAGTGGTGCACGTGGAGCATCGGGTGGAAGACCATCTTGGGCGGGAAGAAGGTGCACGGGCGCAAGTGCCACTCATGTTAGCGTGGTCCATGTCGATCCACAAGGCACAAGGAATGACGCTGGATAAAGTGTCTATCGATTTATCGCGCGCGTTTGAAAAGGGACAAGCGTACGTAGCGCTTTCGCGTGCGACCGACCTCAATCTGTTGCAGGTCCGTGGGTTTTCCGTGGACCGCGTGCGTGCCGATCCGCTGGTCGTCGCATGGGAACAACAAGTCCTTCAAGCTCAAACTCAGTTCTTTCGTCAACGCGCTCACAGGAAACGTAAACAACAAGCCCTCGCCGCTCAGCAGCAGAGTACCCGTGGTGATGCACTGCGCTTGACGTTCAAAGACAACACGGCCCATGCCTCGGCACATTCCCTCCTTGCCAACCACAAGTCTTCTGCTCCCAGCAAGAAGCGCCGTATATATGATTGAGAGGGATACGGCTAGTCAGGCTGCCCTATCATCATTACCAACCTCATCACCGGTGGCGGGAGCTGAAAGGAAAGAGGATTGCCATCAACGTCTAGTTTATACATCCCTTGCAAACAAAAACCGTCGTCGCCTCACATAGAGTCACAGGTACCTCGATTGTACAATGTTCGATGATCTTTATGGTCTTCTACTGTTACCAAACTCGTTCCTTTCATAAGGATTGCCATGCAATGATTAGTGCGGAAAGCCTGTTTGACCAGTCACGCTTTGGGCGCTGCCCCTGGAGCACCTTTTTCCGTCACGTCACGCAAGAGGTGGAGCGCCTTGACGACGTTTGGACAAACGCTGATGTCGACGCAGTGGAGCGCTTGGCCTCAATCCCAAACTTGAGCAGCTTCGAACCAGCAAGGTAGTTGCACCCGTACCCATCTGGATAGCCCGCACCAAAGCCCGTACCGGCAATGCGGTCTCCCGCACTCAAGCCCGAAGTGGACAAGGTCCAGGTCTGGCTCGCCCCCAACGCTTCGTCCGCCAAGAGCGCTGGGACGGGACCGTCGCGCGTCGGATCAAACACCAGTCGTAACCCCGTAATGTGACGGTCAATTCCCTTGCCAAAGCTCGCGTTGCGGGTCTGGACCGTGTGCGCCGTGCAGGCCTTGACCAGGCGCTCGTACAACTTGGCAGGATCTGTCCCGTCGCCCCGGACGAGGTCACGGACAAACTCGTAGCTCTCAATCGAAAACGACCGAATCACATCCGTCCGTCCGTTCTTGAAGAATCGCGTAGAGGCCGTCTCGTAAGTCGGCGTCTGGCTGCCATAGTCAAGGCCATAGCTACTTGAAGCACCGTTTGAAGGTAGGCGTCGGGGCTGACCTTGGCTACCTTCTTGATCCACTCTGCGCCGTACTCGTCAAACCAAAGCACCCGCGCATCACTTTCGACCGCCATGGCCAGCGCCTTGCGTGTCGATTGGTCAATCGCCTGGGTTAGGTTGGCGTCCAGATCAAAGTCTCTCCGTACAAACGTGGCCGAGGCGAGCGACATGTCTTCCTTGGTTGTCAACGGCGACTCGGGGAAAGGCTGGTGGGCGGCGTAGCAGGAATGGCGGAAGCATAGTCCGACATGATACCAGGGATCAGAGCATCCACCGGCGAGTGTTCCCCCATGATCCCGGCCCGTCCGTTGGGCTCCACAATAAGGTCAAAGATTTATCAAACCATCGGTTGTGGCCACCGCGACCCGTGCCATTCTCGTTGCGCGCATGCGCATCAATCCATCTCGGCGACGCTGCTACCCCTTGCCCAGTTCCCTCGGGAGAAGGCAAGATCGATGTATCAATAGCCAGGGCAAATAGCGAACGTTGATCGACTGAACCGATTCCACTTCTGCTCCGACACACGTAACAGTTCCTCCCGCTTTACTGCCCATGTGTCCCGTTCGTCGCTGCTCAGCACCCCTACCCCAGGACCATCGGGACGCGTCTTGGCGTCGGCCACTAGCGCTTTGAGCCCCTCCTCAATCGCCCCGGGGGTCAGGATCTTGCCTGTGGCAGGGTCGATGACTTGCAGCTCGTAGTAATTGTTGCGGATGGACACGGTGATAAAGTAGGCAGGAGGGTCAGATGCGACCGCTTGAGCCGCAGGCACAGTAGGGGGGCAGGACGTGTGTTCCAATCGTGCGGCAGCGCCGGGATGCGCGTCACACCATACACATTGGCGTATTGGTGCATGCAGAACGGCCCGGCGCGCGTTACATCCGGAGCAAGCGTTTCCGCATCTAGGCGCAGCTTGAACTCGACGTAACGCCATGTCAGCCAAGCTGCCCGTCGCAGTCCCACGTCCAACTGGTCCCAGTTGGCTGGGCCGAGGAGCGCACTCGTGTCAATGGGCGTCTCCGCCGACGTTGTGGCTAGATCAGCGAGCGAGACAGAGGGATCACCGGCATGTGCGATATCAGCCTGTGACTGCAGGTTGGAATCGGGCGCGAACATGAACCACCAGTTGGAATTGATCAGGAGCGGGACCCGCCACTCATGATACGCCTTTTGGAGCCAGTACCGGTCGTCCAACCAGTTATTGGGGGTCGAAGCATCAACATCGTACAAACGTAGCTGAAGGGTATGCGCAATGCTCTTGTCGGACAAGAACTCTTCGGCCCAAGCCTTACGTTTGGCCAGTTCCGAAGCGGCGGTCGCCCCGGGAGGCAACTTGCCCAGTTCCTCCTGTTGGGCAAAATAGGCTCGAGAGACTTGAGATACTTTGTCACCGTCTGCTCGAGCGGTGGGATAGGGAGGCGAGGTAGACCGCGTTGGTACTGGAATGTGCTGGCTGCCGTCTTGTCATCGGGACGGACGCGCGTGGGGAAACGCAGACGGGCAACATGCGCCTGGTGAAAGAGGCGGGTGGGGGCGGGAGCAAAGGAGCGAAGGACGTTCGGCCGGGCTGCCAGGCCAGAGGATGAGGTGGCTGCAACGACCGACAACATGGCGACGGGCGAGGGCGGTGGTGGTGGTGGTGGCAGTGGTGGAGATGGCGACGGCGGTGGAAGGGGCGGCGACTGGGTTCCCTGTGAGCCAGCAGGGAGGAGCAGGTGAGCGCCGGTGAGCACCGGCAGCGGCAGCGAGCGACCACCACTCGGCCCGACCGGTCCGGCGGCGGTCGTCAGTGGGCGCTAAAGGGCGCACAACGCAGTGTGAAAGTCGCCCGTGTACGTAATCGGCAGCACGTGCCGCGCACTCCCGCCTATGGCTCTGATTAATGATTCCTGTGCTCCACACCTCCACGCCCAGGCGAGCTGTCCTTCCAGCTCCACCCACGTGCACGCGGAGATCGATGCCGAGCACGAGGTGGCGGCCAACGCGCATGTTTGTCTATTCAGCTCCTGCTTCCCCCTTGTTCCGATCGTTTGCATGAAGGAAGAGCCATACCACTTCAACAGGTGCCACTACAGTTCCATCTCAACGTCGTCCTCCGCCGGAGCAGTCGCCGGCGGGGCCGCTGGCGCCGACACCTCGACCGGATCCGCCCCCGCTCCCGAGGTCGCAGCCTGTGCCCCAGAGGCCTCCGTCTGCGCCCCAGAAGTCGTCGTCTCCGTCTCATTCGCTTGCGGCTCACGCCCCACAGGCGGAGCATTCATGAATGCATCCAGCTCCGCATCCAGGTCATCCTTGGTAGTGGGTTGACGCCGCTCCCGATTGCTACGGGGAGCACGGGCTCCCGCACGGCCCCCTTGGCCGCACGGCCGCCGCGACCTCCATCATCACCACGTGCATCACGGCGGCCGCGGCGGCCACGGCCGTCCTTCCCTTCCTCTTCGTGAAAGCGGTCACGCAGGCCCCGCCGGTCTTCCTCCCGCGTTGCGAGGCGGGAGTTTAGATCGGGTCCGGCCAAGCGGGAGTCCAGCCCATCCCACGGCCATTGTTGAAGCGGCCATTTGGTGAGCGGGAGCGGGAACGGCCATGGCCACGACCATAACGACCTTGTCGTCTGTTCTGATCAAAGGCGACATGGATCGTCTGTCCCTTGGCCTTGGCGCCGTTAAACTCCGAAACAGCCCGTTCCGCATCAGACAGTTGGACCATAGTTACAGTCGCCTTTCCTGTCGACCGGCCTGAGCGGTCAAACTAGGGAACAAAATTAGCTAGGGGGTTCGCAAAAACGGAACTATTCCCAAATAAGGCACGTACTTCGATCTGTGGTCCCGCTTCGACAGGACCAATTCCCTGGAATAAGCCCTTGAGCTCAGACTCGGTCACCTCGTAGTGCAAGTTGGTGATGCTCAGGTGCCGCGAAGCTCTGGGATCGCGCGGGTCGTGTAGGTCATGGCTCCACGTGCCGTCAGAGCGCCCAACTCGTTGCTTCGGGGACACCGGGCGGATCAGTACTAGCGCAGGAGCGAGCAGCAGAACAGACGAACCGATTCAGGATCGTTGTAGGGGTTTCGGTATTGGCGAGGGGCCCGACTGCGACCGCCAACAAGACTGCCAACCGAGCGGGAATACTTTTCGTTGTGGTCCCCCATGTCTGCACAGCGAAGGCAAGACGTAGACGGGATGCGGGAGGGTGGATGAGGGAGAAGGAGATGGTCGCCTGTCCAGTCCGCCCAGGTTGTCCCATTCCAGCTGACTGCGTCCTTCGGGGCCAAGAAAGCAGATGATGTAATCACTGTCACGTGCCGGTAATGTGTGCGGGGGCTGGTAATTTGACGTCGTGGACTGGACGTCGTTATATATACTGAGAGGATGGAAGGGGATCAGGCGCCACCGTCTTAGGATGCGCCTCCGTGGCCCTCGAACGTCGTTAATGGATCCCTCGCTACCATCCACTCTCCCTCTCTCAAGAAGCGTGCGATTGTTCATGATGCGTGGCGTAGTAAGCCAGCCAAATTACGGCCGCTTTCGTGTCCGCTCCCGCATTTGTTGTGTTTTCTGTCCCCCGTCCTTTTCCTTTTGCAACACCCTGTGACCGCCTTGCCCTCGCTTGGTTCAATCTCAGCTTGCAGAGTGTTAGGTATCACGTACAGGTGCTACGCTGTGAGTGTCATGAGAGAACACGGACCTTTTTTTCCCACTTTCTGAGCTTGGTTTATCTTCATTGTTCTTGGTGTCCAAAAATACAGTATAGCCCTGCTTTATTGGATCTTCCTTCACCTCCAGTTCCCCCGCGGCGAGTTGGACTACGGACTTGGCAATACTCCCGCCATTTTGTCAACAAGGACAATACGAGCTCCATGAATTCGAAGGGTAGGCCACTTCTTCTCTCTCATCCCCTACTGTACCCCCCACCAAGCAGGCTGCAAAGGAAGCCACTGAACGCAATGAGATTGAGCACAGTAGTGCCCTCACCTGCATCTGGTTCTCTTCTACGACAACATTCATTGAAACTATTTTAAGCCCCCTAAAACGATGCTGGTCCACTGGAAAGAACGAGCTAGAGAAGCAATCTGTGGAGGAATGGGCTGTGCTCCCTCCGATGGTGGCTACTGCCCCCATCCGTATCCACTCATTGCGGACCATTATGCCCCGTCGAGTTCGGGAACGAACGGCGACACTCAGTGTGGATGTTGATGGTTGATCAGCTAGCAACGCCACACCTAAATCTCCATGTCGGCATAACGCGTCGGGGAAGCGAGGGTGGTCACGCGTGCTTTTATATATCGGCCTTGTCAATGATCGATGATCGATGTGCATGTCACGTGTCCACGTGACCGACAGAGACCGCAGCCTTGCGTGGCGATTGAAATGTGAAACCCGAGAAGCAAGAGCAAGACGCGGGATCAGATCGATCATCGATCATCGCTCAGTGCTCAGTAGGGTTGAGTGGTCGATTCTCAGATAGCAGGGCGCCACTGTGTCAATTATTGCGCCATGCAAATACGGCGGGCAAGCGACGATGTGCGTCGCCGTCCGACGTCCTACTACTAACCCAAGCTCCGGGAGAAGCCAGCCGACTCGGCTTCTGTCCTGCCCTCTGTCTGCGCTACCACCGACCGATCCACTGCCACAATGATCATCCCCAAGGACAACCGCAAGAAGATCTACTCGGAGCTCATCCAGGAAGGTGTCCTCGTTGCCCCCAAGGACTTCGAGATCACCCACCCTTACCTCGAGCTGCCCAACTTGCAAGTGGTCAAGGCCGCCCAGTCGCTCACCTCGCGCGGCTACCTCAAGACCCAGTTCAGCTGGCAGTGGTACTACTACACCCTCACCCCTGAGGTACGTACCTCCTCTCTTCCCTCTCCTTGATCTCTTTTTTACTTCCTCCCCCCCTTGCGCCTACCTATTCGTGGTGGGATCTCTTCCCTAGTGCATCATCCCTTTCGTTCTTCTTCACGCACACTTTCAACCTCTAGGGCTTGGACTACCTCCGCGAGTACCTCCACTTGCCGGCGGAGATTGTGCCTGCGACGCACAAGCGCCCGGCGCGCCCGGCCCGCGCTGGTCCCCCGACCGGTGCCCCCGGTGCGTACCGTGCCCCGCGCCCGGACCGCGGCGAGTACCGCCGTAAGGAGGAAGGTGCGCCGGGTGACTACCGCCCCCGCTTCTCGGGCGCTCGTCCCCCTCGCGAGTAAGCGCTTGTCCTACCCGGTAACCCTGTAGGTTGGGCGCCAGACCCTCCCCCCCCCCTCTGGGGACGCTCGTAACCCTCGGGTGCCTGACTTGCTTCCTCGTTGTGGTTGCGGTTGCCTTGGTGGGTGGGCGGTTGCTTGCCCCCCGGGTTCGAAAAGATCGCGGTAGCGCACCATGTTCGGTCGTGGTTTAGACCTGGCGCTGCCATCGGCCCCAAAACGCATGTCTGTATCGACCATGCCATTTTTCTTCTGGCGGATTTTTGATGAGTAGGACGATAGAGGCTTGGGTAGAGATCATCGATACTTGATAAACATCCGACCACAGCGTTCCGGACCGCTCCTTGGTGCTGGGTACTGCCTCTGTGCGGTTGAGCGCCCGTGCCGGGTTTCGCCTTGGTTCTTTGGTGATGTACAGGCGTGGTCTTGTCCCTGGAGGTACACCAGGTGCAAGTGGGTCGGAAGCAGATGGGTGGCAGCTAGGGGCCGCGTTTACCTATTTCAGATCCGCCATCTCTGCTTCCGATGAATGGGGAAATCAGTACCTTCCTCCGTCCGTCGTGAACGAAAGAGGCGTTAAATGTGTTAACAATGATGGGCTGGATCTGTGCCCAACTGCGCTGGAGGGTTATGCGAGTTACGGTAACCGGTAACACCCGAACTCGCTCGTTTTGGCCAGATACAGGATGCTCTTACCTACTAGGTGCCCGTTTGACCGTTCAACGTCAGTCATTCTTCCCCCCTCCTTTCAACACCCAGCCATCCAGCCAACCACTGAGCCAACCACTGAGCAAACCACTGAGCTAACCACTGCACCAACCACTGAGCCAGCCAACCAACCCGCTAACCCTCTTCCACTCGTCAATCGCAACGTCGATACAAATTACACGTCATATCGGCTGGACAGAGCAGCCACAAGAGAGAGAAACAGAGAAATGGAGAGATGGAGAGATGGAGAGATGGAGAGATGGAAAAGAAATGAGAGAATGAGAGATGGAGATGGAGTGATGGAGCGAGTCAGACAAACAGAGACAAACTGACGGGCAAAGCTAAGAGTGAGCGATGAAGAGATGAAGCTTGAAAAGGCTCGAGGTGCCAGGCACAGGAAGGCAACAAGGCAGCGAGCAAAAAAGGGAAACAAAAGCGTGCGGGCAACCGAGGCAGGCACACTGATTTTTGGTAAGCTAACGACAAGATGGCACATGATGCATGAGCCACGAGTCATGAGCCACGAGTCATGAGCCACGAGTCATGAGCCACGAATGACGAGGCAGGAGAGAGACGGGATCCGCACTCGACAAGAGATGGGGTGGGATCGGATCGGATGGGATGCAAGGTTACAAATCGGTGTCCATCGCATCTAGGGCCATCTCATGATCCTGCTCCTGTTCCCGTTCCCGGGCTCGGTTGCGGTCCCGGTCCCGATCCAGGTCGGGATCGTGACCAAACTGTGGCGCGGTATCGGCATCAACGATGGCCTGCATTTCCTGGGTTTGTTTATGGTTGTGGCCGGGACCTCCGCCGGCCAAAGCGTGGGCTTGGATCATCTCGACGGTGCGAGGGTGACATGCGCTTTGTGAGCTTGCATCTCCGCTGCCAAACGAGCTGCACGTGCCACTTCCTCCGGCTCCATCGTTGCCGTCGACACGACCGCTTTGCCATCCTTGCCCATCTTGGCTGAACTCCCTCCCCCATACGCATGCAGCACTTGTAACCCCAACAAACCATGCGACCCAGAGTGAAGGTAATGGTACCGCAACCCATTCAAGTTCTTGTACGTCTTGCCACACGTACCCACCTGACATACGTACAGCATCCGTGCGTCTTCCGTCCCCCATCGCGCTTCCCACAGCGGAGGAGGCACCTGCCCCTGCCCCTGCCCCGGGTGCTGAGAACACCAACGAGGGCTGCACACCCACTGTGTTCAAAGGCACCGTTGCTCCACTGTTTGCACCCCCAGGTCCTACCGCCGCAACGCCCGGAACAACCTTGGATCCTGGGGAGGAGGCAGCTGGCCCTGTCCCGCCTCCACTTGGCAGCCCAGCCAGCCGACTGGACCGCCCGTGTGGACACGACCGCCTACGGGGGCCGAACCAACCGCACCCAAAGCACCGGGATGCGTAAGGCCAGGCGACGTGTGCGGTGTAGAACCTGGCGGGACTATCGTTGGCGCCCGTGGCGCTACCCCAGCACCGGCTGGCACAAGTAAATTTTGGTTGCAATGACCATGGACCCGATGGTACTTGAGTCCGTTCATTTGCTTGTACGCCTTGTCGCACCCGACTGACGGACACTTGTAGGGTTTGTCCGCTTTGCCAGGCGCAACAAGCAGCGCGTGTGGATCCACCTCGCCTAGGTCCACAGCGCTCCCGTTCGTCCCGATTCCGGTTCCGGTTCCGGTTCGGTGCGCCCCGCCGGCGGCAGCAGCGTGCGCAGAGGTAAGCGGAAGCATGCTCAGTTTACTCGTACTGGTACTGGTACTGGTATGAGTATGGGCACTGTTCGCGTGCGGGGTGGCTGAAGTAGAGGAGCCAAAGGGGAAGGCTACGCTCCCAGTCGCAGTCCCAAACGTCCCGGTCGTCGCAGCTGCAGGTTGGCCAGCCGCGGCCCCAGTCCCAGGGAAGAATAAGTTGGGTGGCGCACAAGAAGGTAGAGCATGTTGTTCTTCCTGGGCGGGCGAGCGCAACGAAAAGCCTCCGGCCCCTAGGAATCCTGAGGTGGCACTGTGTGTGCCAAGCAAGGCGCCGGGACCAGTTGCTTCCTCAGTGGCAGCACTGCTAAATGGCGAAGCAGTACGACGCGACGCCGACAGGTGCTTCAACGAAGTGGGCAGCCCACCGTGCAAAGTGCCGGACGGGGTGGGGTTATGGAACGTGCCAAGTGCACGTTTGCGCTGGTTGACAGCGGCGAGAGCAGCTGCGTTGGCGGACAAGGGCCGGGTACCGGTCGGGTGGCATGGCGCTTGGCATGTCGCGGTAGAGGTAGCTGCGGCTACGGCTACGGCAGCTGCGGGACTGGACGGGTTGGACGAGTGGGAAGAGGAAGGCTCGGAACTAGTGTCGTCCTGTACCATCCCAGGTGGCGGTGTGTCGTCGGGATCGTCCAGACGCACATGGTGCTCCTCGTAGTGCTGCAGCAGGTCGTGCAGGTCAAGCAGGTCCAAACCACAACAGGTAAAGTTGCGGCAAAACGTAGATTCGAGTTGGTTGATCGCCCGGAGTGAGTCGGGAGCCCAGCCAGCCTGGTCCGAACCGATCGACATGCCAAACTTGGCCATCTGAGGGTCGTGCGGCCTGGAAGACGAGGAGGAGGTAAGGGTTAGGTGGACGGCGAACGGTGAACGTGCAGGAGGGACAAAAAACAAGAAAAAGACATACTCGATCATCATGCTGTCGCGGCCGTAGGACATGCCTGGACCGCCAAAGCCAGCGCCGCCGCGCCAAGACGAGGCAGAGGTGCCAGCAGCGTAGAAGCGGAAGGACTGGCCACCCATAAA
This sequence comes from Moniliella sp. 'wahieum', assembly GCA_003971905.1. Taxonomy (NCBI): domain Eukaryota; kingdom Fungi; phylum Basidiomycota; class Moniliellomycetes; order Moniliellales; family Moniliellaceae; genus Moniliella; species Moniliella sp. 'wahieum'. Next base: position 493,265 of record RSEE01000020.1, read on the forward strand.
GGGAGAGCGGCCGTAGGAGTTGGTCAAGGACATGGGGGCAACCGAGCCGCTGAGAGAGCCGGCGCCAAAGCTCATGGGGGTGGCAAGCGAGGACCCCAACAACGAGCCACGGCGGCCGGGAGGCAGGCTGGGGTGCGCCTCCTCGGTGGGGCGTGTGCCCCAGGTGGAGCTGGCGTGGATGGGGATGGGCGTCGGCATCCTCCGGGACGCGGGACGGGAGGGGTGGCGGTGGCGTGGGGTGGGGTGTGGTTGGTGGGTGTGCGCTGGACGGTCGGAGAGAGCAGAGGGAGACGGCCGGGTGGGTACTCGGATTCGGTCGGCGGCTATGCAATCCAACCAAGCACCGCACCAGAGCGCTGTGCCGCACTGGGCCCGCGCCCTTGCAGGCTGGAGCGCCCTGGGCCCCGTCGCTACTCGACTTGTCCACTCGCCTGCGTTGCGCACACTTTGCCCTAGTTGCCCTCGGGCCTAGTTGCCTAGTTGCCCCCGCCGCATTTCCAAAAAAAGTCGCGCCCAGCCGGCACCCCATCAGCATCATCAGCAGCAGCAGCAGCAGCAGCAGCAGCATCAGCATCAGCATCAGCATCCCCACCCCCATCACCATCACCGTCTCCATCACCAGCACCACTCCGTCTGAGCACCTGCGTACCCTCGCTCTCCGCCCCTCCGCCACCGGCCACCAGCTGTCGTCACCCATTCGCCAGTACCCGCCTGGCGTCAGTATCAGTGCCACATGTCCTCGATCATCCGTCGCAGCAGTCACCCACTGGCACAGTCACATGCCACATGTCACCTGTCCCATGTCCCACGCCGACGCTTTGCCAGCTGGTCGCATGGCTGCGCCGTGCCTGGCTGCCTGGCCTGTGCTGTGTAGCCCACGTACCGCTGCAAGTGCACCACCGGCCACGGCAGTGCCACGGCAGGACGGACGCTCGACCTCAGTCATCGCATACATCATGCATCATCCCTCGCAGGCCGGAGGGAGAACATCAAACGTCGAGCGGCGAACGCCGACCTCTGGACCCGAAGTGCCGAAGACACGTGATCGTGTGACATGTGGCATGGGATCGATGATCAAGCAATCGATGACACTGGGGAGACAGCGCGCATGGGCGGGATCTGCGATCGGAGGATCTGAGATCTGAGTCAAGATCTGAGATCGGACAGTAGAGCTGGCACAATCCAGAAGGGGGGCTGTGTAGTTGGTGCATGATCATCATGCATCATGCATGATGCAGCCGCTTGGGTACGTAGCGCTAAGGCTAAGCACACATTTGATTTGGGGCTGGAAGACTGCTGCAGTGGGAGCGTCCCGGGACTAGTGAGCTAGTGCTACTGAGGGTCCTGAGGCCTGAGTGTGACATGAGGAAACAGTGGCCTGGTGGCTGGTCCAGTGACCTGTGACTTGATGCGGTCGAGACCCCCCGAGACCCTCCCACTGGCCACCACTCTATGTCCCACGTATATCCATGTCCATGTCCATGTCCAGTGTATTGACCAGCATCTTTTGAGCAGAATTAGTCAGAATCCTTGGTCCTAGCGGACTTTCAACGTTCAACGTTGGCGCAGGTTTGCGTTCGCTTTCGGCTTCTCGGAACTGCAATTCGGCGCAGCGTGTAAGCTTAAGCCGTAGGTGCGAACGCTGTGAGAAAACTGTCCGGCACCAGGGCATTGGGTTTTCTCTTTCCTTCTTTGTGTTTGTACTTTAGTGTGCCCTTAGGGTTAGTTTGGTATGGAAGTTTGAAGTACAATCGTTAATCGTGGCACATACGTCCTCCTCAGTTCGACAAAGCTTGAAGCAACTCGCAAAGCAACCTCCCCTCAGATCGAGCTCGGGGATACAATGGGGTGGCAAGAGCAGGAAAGGGACCTGAACGTACTGAACGTGCAAATGAGCGGGAGCGGTGGACGCCTGCACTTGGAAAGCCTGGTTTGCTACCGAGTGGCCCTTGCACCCCATACTCTGTTAATGACTGTTTAATGGTAGGACTGTGGTCAATCCCTTTAGTCTAGGCACAGATCACACTCGGAAAGTGACAGGAAGCGGGGGAAACCTAATTCCGGGGATTACCGTGGCGCGTAATGCGTAACGTGCAAAGCAAGGGACACAAGAGAAGACAAGAGAAAAGAAGAGAAAGCAAGAGAAAGCAGGTGCAAAAAGGTGCAAACAGGAGCAAAACGGACTGAAGATTGACAGGACAGCAGGAGGGCGAGAGGGAGAAAATACAAACAAATGAGGAGTAAAGAGATTCACCGTTCAAGTTCGACGTTCGACGTTCGACGTTCAATATCATGTTCAGGAAGAATCCATGGTGGGGATCCGGATTGTGGATTGAGGATTGAGGATTGAGGATTGAGGATTGAGGATTGAGGATTGAGGATTGAGGATTGAGGATTGAGGATTGAGGATTGAGGATTGAGGATTGAGGATTGGAGATTGATGACATGGACACGTCATGCATCTCGTGGGACAGAAAGTGCCAGCGAACCAACCGAGCACGGCTCGGTCAAGGTGGCTGGTGGCCCAGAGGCTGCGGTCCAAAAGGGTAAGAACGAGGTGGGACGACACGATGGCGCGATGACGCGATGACGCGATGCCGAGGCGAGGAAGACCAAAGAAAAAGATGCGCGCGAGGAGGAAAGAACAGGTCAGGACGGGATGCGTGCTGGTACGGGATAGAACGGAATGGGAATGGGAATGGGAATGGGAATGGGAATGGAATTACCCGCCAGCCGTGCGTCCGGCGGCGGCAGAGCGGGAAGAAGGGATAGCGGCGGCGGATGGAACGCGGGCCAACCACGGGGGGAATCAACGTCCCACGTCGTCGGCACGCCCTCGGATGGGTCAAACGCTGCTTGGCCACAACTCGATTTCCACATCAACGGCGCCACATGGCCCACTCCATCCACCAGACAGAAGCGGTGGCGGAAAGGACGCACCCCGCTGGCACGGTCTTGGCCTTGGGTGGCAGCTGAAACGAGGTAGCCGTTGGACATGCGGGCCGCGGAGGATCCCGACCCCGACCCCGAGTTTAGGGTCGACGGTAACGTGGTCGTGCCGGGCAGGACGGCATCGTCGAACGCTGCGCTGGGCGGCACATCGATCCGTAGGCTAGAGTAAAAGGGGAGTGTGGTCACGTTGCTTGGTGATCCGGCGAGAAGGTTCTTGTACGTCCACCAGGCGTAGTTGCGATCCCTCCTATCGTCCCCGCCTTGCGCCTCTACCTCGCACGTATAATCCCCAATGGGGAATTGAGCGCGTGTATCTTGGTTTCCTTGCAGTTGCACCACGTCCCGCTCAATGTATTGTCTGTTGAATGCAAGTGGTGCGTCAGTACTCAGCACTCAATCCTCAATCTCGGTACTCGGTACTCAGTGGGGCTCGCCAGCACTGATCCAACAAGAGCATACGCACTGAAATAACTCGGGCACCGGAAGCGTCAGACGCTGGGCAGCGTACCGGTTTGGCATGGCCAATCCGTACATCCACTGATTTTGATGCGGGCAGGCCAGGTCACTGGTCCGGTTGGGACGGGCGGCGCTAAAGTAGGGGAAGCTGGGACTGTTGGCATGCACATAGCGTACCGTCACATTAGCGTGTCCGGCGGGTGCAACAGGTGGATTGGCAGCCAAGAGGGCGTATCGTGCGACCAAGGCTCCGCCGCCCGAGTGCCCAGCAACGATAATGTGGCGCAGGTTGGGATGAGCGTCGTGTTGGCCAAGAGGGATACCAGGCCATCGTGTACGTCATACGTACTACACTGTTTTCCCACCGCTACCATCTCGGACGAAGCTTGGGAAGACGTGGGCGCAACCGCATCGGCCCCGCCAACCAATCAGTAAAGTTGTTCCATGCCAACGTCTCCGAGACATTGTACCAGTTGGAGTACGTGTGCCGCTGGCCGTTCCGCCCGCGGCACATCGCTAGGCAAGTAAAAGTTGGGCGCGACCAGCACGGTAGAACTCAGATTGAGCATGGGCGCAATCCCAGCAAACGCTCCTTGAAAGTTGCGTCCGATCCCATGCTGAATCACCACGCCGAGCGTGGCATTGCTCGTGGCGCCGCTGGCCGGGTCGGCCCACCGGTCCGAATGCATCAGCGGCACCGTCGCACGCGTCTGACCGGGGCATGGCGCCCAGCGAAGGAACGTGGCTTGCGGAGGGGAGGGGGGAGCTGCAACGGGCCAGTACCAGACCCGTCCTGGTTCCGGTTCCGGTCCCGTAGACCCACCCCAAGGCCCACGCCTAACCCCACACCGAGACAGATCAGCAGCGCCAGCAGCAAATGATTGCGCGCCGTTTGCCTCGGCGGGAAGGGGTAGCAACACGTACACCCTCGCCCTCGCTCAAAGGGCGGTGGTAGCCCAGCCCCAACGTAGACCAGGAGGAGGGCGCGCTGGGGCGAAAGGAAGGGGGGAGAAGCTGGTTGCGGGACTCGTCCTTGCTCGGCGCATCGAGCTCGCCGAACAAGGCGGAGGACGTGCTGGCCATCGGACAAAAGGTCCTGTCGTGCCCGGCTGGGCAAAGCGGCGGGCGTCGAGGGGGTTGTCAAGGGGGTTGGCGAGGGCGGGGTCAGGGGCGGGGTCGGGCAGGCTGCGGCGCAGGGTACGGGTTTTACGGGCGAGGGTGCGGAGGCTCAGTCGCCGAGGGAAGAAGCTAGGATGGCTAGGGTTGCGTTGACGTAACGCGCAATTCCAGCTGGGCCAGAGCAGAGGACGCAGGGCGGTGGGAGAGGGGAGAGGGAGGGGCCGCAGCCGAAACGCGCCTGGAGTTCTCAACGCCACTTCTTCCGGGGCTCTGTGCCCTGTTGTCTGTGCGCTCCGCGGCGAGTCGGTCTGGCGGAGATCGGGCGACACGACTAGGCAGTCTGAAGGATCGGACGCTTGAAGGGCGATGCAGGTCACGTCCCCGCATGCGGTTTACGACGCTGGCCCAGATAACACGTGCCGAGCGACGAGCGACTAATCGACGATGGATGACGTTTTCTGACAGGGTGATAGTCACGCGTAATGCCGAGGCTTGGCAGCCGTCGCCGTGGCGTGGGTCGCGATGACGTAATGCGTAGAATCCCCCTCGCCCATCCGCCACGTGATTTCATCGATCATCCTCCACTGGCCCAGGTGCACAGGCAGGCAGCCCGATGCATCCATCGTCTTCCTCCCTCTCACATCCTCCTTCATCCACGGCCTCCTCCTCCATCCATCCAAGCATCCATCCATCCATCCATCCAAGCATCCATCCATCCATCCATCCATCCATCCATCCATCCATCCATCCATCCATCCATCCATCCATCGCCCATCCACCCACCAACCGCCACCTGGGCGTGCACACCTCTGGCCTCCCACCGCCCGGCGCAATGCACGATCCAGCCACGACGCTGGGCAAGCGTAAACGGCCCCCTCGCCCTCGCCAGTCCCAGCGTTCACTCCATCCCACCGCCACTGTACCCCCCAATCCACGGACCGGGATCTTGCGGCCCAACTCTCCGACTCGGACGCTACCGTCCCCGAGTTTTCCGACTCGGACCACCCGCTTGCTCCGCCCCGCACACCCTGGGCTGCTGCGTTCCCCGTCTCCTCCCCCTCTCCTACCCCGTCTCGTCCGCTGTCTCGTCCGCTGTCTCGTCCCCGAGTGCGGACGGACCGACGAGGGGCTCCGACTTGATGCAACGCAAGAGTATGAAGGCTCGGATCCCATCCTTCCCGCCTTGGCCGATGCCGGTGCTGTACCTGCTACGCCGATGGCCAGGCCGGTATCCGTGCCTGTTCCCGTGCCCCCCCTTCCAGGCTCGGACAACCCACATGCGTCGCCTGCCGCCGCGGGGGGTATGGCGACGGGGAACCAGATTAGGTCAGTAGGACCTCATCACCACCCCCCACCAGCCTGCCCTATCTGGCCCACCACCATCTTCCCTCGCCCCTACCGCATCTCCCGTCCCGCCGCGTCGATCGTCACCTGAGTCGCCGCATAGATCGCCTCAGCCCCCCGGCCTCAGCTTGGAACCCCCACGTTACCCGCCAGGAGTGTCACCCCGACTACTGTTTCCGCCTGCCATGCGGCTGCGCGCCCGATTCCCCAGTCGCGAACCACGAGCCGGCTCGGGCGGCAGGGAATGCGGAGGCAGAAAGGTGGGCCCAGCTGCGCCGTGGTCGTCCCGTTTATGTCATGCTACTGCACCATCTCTGCTTTGTCCTCGTCCCCCACCTCCCGTGCTGCGAGAGGTAAAGCCAAGCTGCTTCCTCTTCCTCCCGCTGCGAGGGAAAAACCAAGTTGCTTCCTCCCTTGTCCATCCCTTTCTCCGCCTCCCCGACCCAGCTATCCGGGACAGAGGAGTGTCGTGCGCGTGCATCCGAGCCAGGGCCAGCTGTGTGCTCCTCCTCCTCACCTTTCCCTTCTCCTTATTCCCCTCATTCTCCTTCTTCCTCTTCCTCTTCCTCTTCTTCTTCTTCGTCCTCATTTTCGTCTCCTTCTCAGCCTCGCCCATCCGGAACAGGCAACCCACAACCAATCCAACCCCCACCGAACTTTACAGCCAACCCCACCGCCAAAGACCCAAGAAACGTAGTTGCACCCTCTTCGGCGCCTGCGTCTGCACCTGCGTCTGCGCCTGCATTTGCCCCGGCTCCGTCCCAGCCATCGGGGTCCCAACTCGCTTCACCCCCCTCTTCCTACCATCTTGTTCCCCACGTAACTCCCTTTACTGAAGAAAGCACCGACCCTGGTCCCGCTCTGACCCAGTCAGCTACCGACGCCGACGCAGACGCCGACGCGGACTCCGAGACGGACTCGACCCCGCGTCCGCGTACCCATCTGGCCATTGGAGCGTCTACCTCAGTCTCTTTATTCCCTGGCGCGCACGCGTACCGCATCACGCACAAGACAGCCCTGACTTGGCTCTGTACCTGTCCGGAATTCAAGTTTGCGCACCACGCCACGCCAACGTGGCAACGAACTTGTCGTCACCTATCTCATTTCCTCGGTCCGGCTTACGACAAGTTCCGCCTCAACGCGGCCCGCCACGTTCGTCCGCCTCCCACACTCGCTCCCCTCTCCCCGCTTCGGAAACGCATCATGTGCGCATCTTGATGCACCATCCTCCTTCTCAGCCGGGGTCACAGCAGGGTTCTCAGCCCGGTTGCCATCCTCTTCCCGGCTCTTCTTCTCCTAGCCTCCCTCCCCACACCAGTAGTAGCCAACCAGTTGTTTCCCCCTCTTTGTCCCAGTCGATGCACGTGTCCGTGTCCGTTCCCTCCTCGCTCACTGCTCGTCCCTCTTCCTCTTCCACCCCTACCCCTACCCCTACCCCTACCTCGACCTCTACTTTGGTCTGCCGGGGGGTTCGGACGCGCGGGACGCCGGTGGGTCAGGCACGGCGCGGCCGAGAGAGCGGAGGGAAGCTTGCTCCCCCCGCGCTCATGTTGGCCAAGATGGTACCAGCGAGCTGGACCGAGCAGATGCGTCCCGGAGATTGGTGGATGTCGGAAAAGGTACGTTGTAGCCCCCTGGTTGCGTGGTTTGGTCCTTCTCCTTCTCGGTCTCGGTCTCGTTGTTTGGCGTCGTGTCGCGTCGTTTCGCGTCTCTCTTTCTTTCTTTCAGAACAAGAGGAGAGGAGAGAGAGGGCACGGAGCGAACGAAGAACCGAGAACCGATCAATGGAGTATACGAACTGACGAACTGACGATGAAACTGTGGATGGTGGCACCAGTTGGATGGGTTTCGAGCGTATTGGGATGGCGAGTATTTGATTTCCCGCCAAGGTCATGCCCAGCGTCCCCCGCCCGAGTTTGCCAAGGTACGTACCTGTGTCTGCCGCCGCCGGCAACCCATCGAAGAAAAAAGGAAGATCTGTCAACATGTTAACGGTCAACATACTCACAGGTCGCACGGACCCTGGAATTTGACTTGCATTGACACGGAGACTGAGTACTGACCCCCATGCTGCGTAACCACAGAGTTACCGACCGACTTGGCGCTGGATGGGGAGCTGGGGTGGCAGGATACGTTCAATGCGACGTCAGGCAAGATCCGGTCGTTGCACGCGCGCTGGGACGGGGTGGTGTACATGGTATTTGACTGTTTCCCGCGTTTGCCCGTGGGGCAGGTAGGCTTTCGGTGGAAGCACGGTGGGAGCTCATGACGGACCGCTTGGGCCAGCCTTGACGCCGGACGAGGTGGTGTGGGCATTGAATCCCGAAGCACGAGCTACCTCGTCGCAATCGCAATCTAGTGCGCTGCTCACCTCCTCAAGCACGGAGGGTGGTGCCACTGAAACAGATCCGATGCCAATCCCCCGCCCACCTCGCCTCGTTCGTCGCGGCCGTACTCAAGCGGGGGGGAAGGCGCGATGATGCGCAAAGCAGGATCAGATTACGTCCCAGGAAGGTCCAATAGGGTACTGTACAAGGTCAAAGCAGCGTACGATGGCGAAGCTATCGTCGTTGGCTACACCCCGCTCCGGCACGGAAGACCAGATGAGGACCCGAACCAGATCGGCGCACTTACCTGCCGCATGGCGTCGGGCGTACAGTTCAATGTCGGATCGGTCTCGACGCACAAACCCGCACCCCGCGGTCAATGGCCTCCCATCGGCGCAATCGTCAAGTACCGCTGCTGGGACCTGACTGAAAAGGAGGGCAAGCCACGACACCCGGTCTACCTGGGCATTGGTGCGTGCTGGATGGGGGGGCGGAGTGCGGAGTGTGGGAGTGGGAGTGTGTGGAGTGCGGAGTGTGGAGTGCGGAGTGCTGGTACTGGTGCTGACGAGCGAGGGGTGCGGTGTGGACAGATGCAGACAAGACGGTGCCGCAGGATCCGATGTGCAAAGTGTGCGTCTGCGCCGCCTGCGCACCCAGGCAGCGGAGGGGGCGGATGGCGGATGATGGATGTGGATGCGATGGTGGGCGGAGGCCAGCTGGACTCAGATTCAGATCTGAAAAGGTCGTACGTAGGCGGAGAATGTGGCGTGGCTGTCGAGGCAGGCAACCGGGGGGCAGCGTGCGGGCAGCCACGTAGAGGCGGTGGTGACCGGTGATCGAGATCCATTATCACACTTGGAGTGGGGGGGGGTTAGGGCCATGCCAGTGCTAGTGCGAGTGACGAGTGAGGCTGTGTGGGATGGGCAGCACATATATAACGCCACAAGCCGTGTCGGTGTCGGGCGGGCGGCCGGTGGCGCTGGGCGCAGCAGGCAGTCGGCCAGCGTGCTGTGCGGAACAGCCCCTGGCAGGGCTTCTGTCTTTCTTTGCGTGCCCTCGACGAGCAGGGCAGGCTGACATTTCCAGCGCCAGCCGTCGTGCGTGTCGGTTCTGTCATCTGTCTGTTTGTCTGTTCTTTCTGCTCTGTCCCGCTGTGTGCGTCCTTCTTGCGTCCCACTTCGCCCCTCTCTCCCTCTCCGCCTCCACCCCCCCCGCCATGCGCCCCTTCCGCACCCCACCGACAGCGGATCCGCCTCCCCCCGCCCCCCCCCGCCCCCCTCGCTCCTTCTCCTCTCATCCGGCCACCCATCACCAACACTTCCTTCCCCCCCCCAGCCCCAGCCCCTCGCCCAGCCCCCCTCCCTCCGAGAGCCTCCTCGTTTCTGCTCACCACAACCGGCACCATCCCGCCTCCGCTGATTGTACGCCCCCCTTCCCCGTCATTCTTCTTCCTCGCCCTCCTAACTCTTTCCTGCCCCTCCCCCCCCAGGGCGCATCCACCACGGTGGTCGAATCGGGTCCAGGCACCTCCTCGAAGGGGAAGCGTGCCTCTACGTCTTTGGTGGCCGCCTCAGCGACCGCAGACTAACCAATGCCCTCTACGTGCTCAACCTCACCACTCGCATTTGGTCTTTTCTCGGCCCCGGACCTGACGCGGCCATCGTCCTCGCCAACCACGAGGCAGACGAGCCCAGCGAGTTGGCCATCGCCATCGATCCTCTCCTTTCCTCTGGTGCCTGGCCCCAGCCGCGCTACTTCCACGCCGCCAACGTCTGGGACGGCCGTCTGCTCATCTCGGGCGGCATGGCGCTCGGTCCCCGGCCCCAAAGTGAACGCGAATCGTCCGAGACCATTACGCTGCGCACCCCACGCGCCAGTGAAACCGACAGTGGTCGATCGGGCACACCACGTCCTTGGCCCACGGCCACCTCGGCCCCAGCGGCCGATGGACTGGCAACCTTGTCTGAAATCATTGCGTTCGACTTGACCACCCAGACGTGGGACTTGAGCTTTGACCACCCCCCCAGCAGCGATGTGCACGCGCCTGTGCCCCCGCCGCGGCCTACGGCGCGCTACGCCCACCTCAGCGCCGTCGTGGGCGACTACCTGTTGGTTGTTGGCGGCCAAGACGCGCAGAACGAGTACATTATGCAAGCCAACCTGTTCAGTTTGCGCCAGTCGCGATGGCTGCGCACCGACCCACTCAAGGGTAAGTTCGGATGCTACCGCTCTTTGCTGGCGCCTGTACCGTGGGCCGTATTCGATGGCCAAGGCCGCGAAATCGTAGTGGGCGGCGGCAGGTCCGAATCCGCCGACGCGATCGGACCTGCCTCATCAACGCAATGGCCTTGTTGGCTCCAATCGCGGGACGGGGCGGCACTGCCCTCAACAAGTCGTCGTACCTCGACAGCTAGCGGTGCGCTTTCGCCCTTGAGCTCTACCACTTTACCTGCCTCTGCCCTTTCTCCCACTGCCGCTGCAGCGTCCGACGTACGCCGGTCTTCGGTCGCGCATGGCCTGCCGCTGCGCCCGGATAGCTCCTTTGCTTCGGCCGGTACGAGGAGTTTGCAAAAATCGCTCGAAGCTTTGGAACGGTCTCAATCTACCACTCCCACCTTGGGAACCGTGACGCGCGAGCCGGATTTGAACCTGGGCCTGACTGATCTACGGCGGTTACCGTTCAGTGTCCCATTTGCCCACACGTCCGTATCACCTTCCTCTTCTTCCTTCCCTCCTTCCTTCCCTTCTTCTTCTTCTTCTTTTTCATCCTCCTCCTCCTCCTCTTCCTCTTCTTCCTTCAACTCCACCTCTTCCACCACCTCCTCAACCTCAACCTCGTCGCCTGGGAAAAAAGGTTGCCGCCCGTACTGCTCTACTCCAACTCGCGCTTCTCCAACGTGCAGCGCGAGTTGCTCTTGTTCCAATACGAGCAGGATGCTACCGGGAACCTGTGTCAGTTGACCATTGAAGACCTCGGTGCGCGAATGGTCCAGGGTCGTCGTGGATCCCAACCGGCGTTCCCAAGTGGTGACAGGGACAAGGGCAGAGACAGGGACAGGGACAGTTTACCTGTGCCTCCAGGCTTGCGGTTTCCGACCGGGTACGTGGTAGGCGATCACCTACTTGTTTCCGGCACCCATTTGGGCAGTACGACACAAACGCATGCGCTGTGGGCACTGCAGTTGAGTCAGCTGCGCTGGACCCGCTTGGACGGCGGCACGTTGCTCAGTACCGGATCGTGGAACAAAGCCCTCTTGAACCGTCAGGAGAATCGTATGTTGATCTTGGGTTTGCGCTCGCGCGACTTGGCGACCGACTACCAAGCTCGTCGTCAGGTCAACATGCACCAGCTAGCTGCGTTGGACTTGGAAGCGTGGGGGATCTACCAGCCCCCCCTGGCGCAGGTCGCACCGTGGTCCATCGAGTTGGGCATTGACATGATGCTTTCGACCGCCCAAGATGGCAGCACAGCAACAGCCGGCGACAGCATTACCGCTACCGCTACCGCTACCCCCGCTTCGACACCTCGTACTATCCCAGCTGCTACACCTGGCGCGACGCGCGGTGGATCATTAGGCCCGCCCGTGTGTCCATTTGGGTCTTCGCTCCCCGCCTCCTCGGCCATAGGCGCACAAGGCGACTTTGAAGTGATCTGCCAAGACGGGACGAGGGTGGGCACGTGGCGTGCGCTATTGGAACGTCGCTGGCCATGGTTTCGGGACGCGATGCGCACCTACCGCGGTCGAGCACTTCACCTCGTTCGCACCACCGCCGAGGAAGGTCAAGAGGAAGAAGCGATGGTACTGCGACTGGGCAAGTCGGATGTCCGTCTCACCCCGCGCAGACTCATCTTGCCTGAACCTCCTGATGTAGTGCGTTCGTTGTTGCTCTACTTTTATACTATGACGCTCGCTACCCCCCTCCAGCGCCACCCTCGCATCAGCTCCGCTTTGCTCCTCTTGGCTCGCATCTACCACCTGCCCGACTTGGCACGCTGGTGCGCCCACGCTCTGCACCACACACTGGCCAACGACTTGGCCCCGCTCCCACCCTCGCTCTCCCACTCACCCTCGCCCTCATTCTCCTTCGACCGACCGCTTGCCCCTACTCCAACCCAGTCGTCCCACCCCCTATCCCTAGCCTAACCCTCGCGCTTCCCAACCAAACCCGCCTACAGCTGGCACAAGCCATCGTTGACGCTGCGGCCTTAGCCGAGGCCAGGGCGGTACATATCCACGCATTCCGGACGGTGATCCAGTTGAAAAAAAGTTTGGGCTTGGACCGCTTAGATCCTCGCATTAGCCAACCTGCATCACAGGTTGCCCTGCCAACTAGTAGTAGCAGCCTACTACCCCACCCCGTTCCTCGGGAAGCACAAACGGTGCGCAGCTCTTTCCTTTTGCCTTAGCTCATGCGCCAGCACCAGCACCGGCATCGGCACCGGATTCTCACCGCCCAACACGGCCGCTGCGCAGCGCGAGCAGTAGCTTGCTCCGCGGTCGGTGGGGCGGGGGGCAGGCGCGTCCAAGTCCTTGTCCACGTCCGTAGCCGAGTCGGAGTCCGAGTCCGTGCCCCCCCTCGCGCCGTCGGGTGTGCCAGCGGCGGTTGGACGAGCTCCCGGCCCAGGCGCCGAGTCCCACCCCCAGAACCAGCATCAGCACCAGCAAGAGCACGAGCGCGGTTGGGACCCAGACTTCCCGGGCCCAGGCAGCTCGTACGCCCAAGCCGTGAAGAGCAGGCTGCCTTCCGACCCGCTTGGCTCGCCCTCCATCTTGGGCACCAGTCCCGGCACGGCGTCAGCGTCAGCGTCGGGGTTGATGCCGGGGCTCATGGGACAGCTTTCCCCCCGCTCGTCGGTACAGGACTTGGCGATGTACCGCCTGACGGGTGGCGCGCGCGCCCCGTTCCCTCCTCCGGCGGTTGATACGTCTCCTCCCACTGGCTCCAGCACCAGCAGCACTAGCACTAGTGCCAGTACGCGCTTGACCGGCTTGGGCGCACGCACCGCGTCTGACCATCCACTGCGCTTGTCCCGCAGTTCCACGAGCGTACTTACTTCCCCCCCCGTCTATCTCCCACCCCGACCCGTTCGACCCACTCCACCCACTCGACCCGCTCGACCACTTGGTTCCAGCCACACGTTCGCCCCCTCAGCCCTGCCTCGTACGCCTCGGCACCACGTCCCGCCCAGCCCGAGCCAGCGCGAATCTACCTCCTCTCATCGACGCCTACCACCCCATCCACACCACGGTCACCACCCATCACCACGACCCAGCCCGGGTCGCCCTTCCCCCCGGGAGAGTCTGGACCGCGCACCGCGGTCCGCCCCGCTGGGTGGCGTCTCCCCGTTCTGCGCCACGCTTGGCGCGCTTGACGCACGGTCATCCCCATGGCTATGGCTATGCCTTGCCGAGTCCCACGAGCGAAGGGGTGCGGCTCAAACGGATTGCAAGGCGGATGGAGTTACGTGCAGAAGCCGAGGCGGCGGCCGAAGCGCACGCTCAGCCTGCTCCCGGGGTGGGTGCAGCAGCCGAGGGCCAAGGGGACCAGGACGGTGACGGAGATGGGAACGGAGATGGGGACAGGGAAGGGGAGGCGGAGGTGGAGGGGAAGACAGCGACGGGTTTGGATGTACCCTTGTCCTTGTCGCATAGCTTTGTCGACATGCTCGATGATCGCCCGTCGGGTCCGCGACCGCGCTGCAGCGGTTCAACCACCAGCGTCACTGGTAGCACAAGTTCCCTCTCGTGGGTCTCGACTGCCTCGGGTAGCAGGTGAGTGGGTCGCGTGCGACCCGACGCGCCGCGACGGAACCCGACGGGACGGGGATGGGATGGGATGGTCGCTCGCAGGCTGAACTAAGAAACATCCTTCGACTCCCCACCTCGAGTCGATCCTACCCCCCAGGTCCCTTTGGTGAGTGTGGGTAGGGATGATGGGGTTGGCTTGGGCTTGGGCTTGGGCTTGGGCTTGGGCTTGGGCTTGCTCCCCCTCCTCTCCTCTCCCCTCCCGTCCCCTTCTTTCCAGTCATCTCCCTCCATTTCCTTCCTCCATTCCACTTTTGCTTCATCCTTACTTCCTGTTACTAGTAGTCTCAGGCCTCATCCATCATTCGTGCCTTTTTTCATCCCATCCCGTGCTACCTCTCATCTCTTCTCATCATTTCTTCTCATCTCGTTGATCACCTCATCTCATTCCATCTTATCTCATGTTTTCCCATCTCATCTCATTTCATCTTATCTCATCTTATCTATCCCATCTTATCCCATCTTATCCCTCATTAATCGTTCCTTCATGCTCTTGCTCAGACATCTTACTATTATTCCTCGTTTGATCTCGGCCTCTTCGTCTCTTCATCAGCTTCATCCTTACTTGTAAGGGTGCTCGACGCTGATGCACGTGACGCATGGTCGTAGGATGCAGTTCGGTTGGTCCACTGCATCATCGACATCATGCATCATGCATCATCCCCGCCACCCACACCATCGACCAGCCCATGACGTCATGTGCCAGGGGAGACTGGGGTGCTGAGGGCACTGAGGCCAACTGAGCCCCAGCGCGTCCTGATGCACCTGATGCCTCAGTCACCTAGTCACCAGTCAACGCCTCGGAACCAGACGGCTCCTGCCACTGAGTTACCGCCGAGTGTGACATGTCCGTGACATGGGATGGTGCGCGACGGCGCCGGAGACTTGCCGGAGTCCACGGAGTCCGGACAGGTACGGGTGGCGACAACAGCAGTCTAGCTTAGGGCCTAGGCGCGCACCCCTGGCTCGGCCCAGGGACCGCCTCCCACATACACGGGCCCCCCAGCGTCTCAGAGTAGTATTACCGAGAGTACACTGAGTACTGGGACCACCAGCTTGGGTGATCGTCATCCGTCAACCGGTTTAGAGGACAGGGTCCACCATGTGACTTGCCCGCGCATATCACGCGCCCGCACAGGAGCAGTGTACCGCCTTGCGTCAGTCACCTGGGGGGTGGGCGACGGGCACTTCAATTAGGAAAATAGTTCACTGTGACTGAGTAGTAGGCGTCCCGCGTACCAGGCGGCAGCCATCCGGCGGAGAGGCAGAAGCGATGGGCTGTGGCCCGTGGTCGATGGAGGAAGGGGAAACCGGAGGGTGGATGGGTGACGCGCGAACGCGGCACGGGGCTTGAAAGTGGCTTGATTTCCAGGCTGGCCCAGGCGCAGTGTGGATTCAACGACCTGTTTAGCCGGCGCCAGGGTGGGCAGACGGTTACTAGTAATGGGCATTTGGACTTTGGCTGTCGGCTGCGAGTTCTGGATCTCAGTGTCTGAGATCCGAGATGGCCACGCCAGGCAAGCGCCTGATCTAGTGGACGTTGGGGGCTGGTTGGGACCATTTCTAGGTTGCGGTAGGTTGCGGCAGTTGGCCACAGGGTGGTGACATTGACATGTTATGACGCCGTCTGGCAAATTGGTGTGCTCAGCTGAGCGTTGATAACTGATGCCACCCGCTGTATACCAAAACGTCGCCATGGACGATGGACCCGGCAATCCCCGGCCGGCCTCTGCCCGGCGGCTGCCACACTGCACAGAGCACATCATGCGTCATCGACGGCAGCCCCCATCACACATCCACCCCCCCCGCCTGCCCGTTCGATCTACGCGCTGTCCCTGGACGCTTCACGCGGCTATAACCACCCCGCCCCCTCTCTCCCTTCCCTCCCTCCAACCCACCTACCCACAATGACCGACACCCACCCGCCCTCCCAGGGGCCCATCCGCCGCCTCTCCAACGCCATCCGAAAGTCCATCCACCTCGGCCCGGCTCCCAGCCCGCCACCGACGCTCACCCTCCGCCTGCCACCCAGTCGGCCCCGCCTGCTGATGAGCCCGAGGGCCCCCACGAGCACCCCCCCACCCCTGCGGGCCAATCTGCCGGTGAATCCGCTTCCCCTGCCGCCCCCACATCCGAAGACAGGCCCAACTTTCTCCGCCGCGTCCTGTCCCCCAGCAGCGTCACCTCTGAGCCCACGGCTGCCTCGTCCGAGGCCCAAGCCAACCTACCCACCTCGCCCCATCATGCTCGTCACCCTTCTGACGCCCATGGCAAACGCTACGTCTTTACCTCGCCCGACGAGGACCAAGCCACGCCCTTTGACGTGTTGGCGGTGAACGATGTGGATGTGGAGCATACGACCCACTCCCCCAATGGCAATCCCGATGCGCTCCCCGCAGCAAATCCACCTACCAGGCCAACCCCTGTACCGCGTCGAAAGTCCCACGTCCAAAGAACCGCATCACCCGCAACGCAGCGTCACCCTCCTGGACACGGGGGACTTTGTACAAGATCATGTGCTCAAGGCGGCGGCGCGCTTGCGTCATCCGCGCCGTGCATCTGAAACGGCACCTTGGTGTGCCGACCAAGCCGGGTTGGAGCGAAAGCACACCGAGGTGGCCGACACGCATGCCCACGAAGCCTTAGCCCTCGAACGGGAAGAGGACCGAGCCAAGGCCGCGCGCCTAGAACAGGAGCGCCAAACCAAGCTCCACGAAAAAGAACTCGAGCGCCAGGCTAAGCAGCTCAAGAAAGAAGTTGAGCAACAGGAAAGAGCCGAACGACCTCATCGGTCAGCTACCATCACAGCCGCCGGCTTGGGCTTTGCCCACCACTCCCACGCCTCCTCCAACCACCCGGAAGAAGGACAAGCGTCGCTGCAGCATGCTGCCACTGTTGCTCCTGGTTTCGTGTCCCATTCGAAGCATGAGCATGACAACCAACGGCCCACGTCTCCTTCTGACGGCGAAGGTAGTGACTCGGGTCCTTCCCCACTGGGACGTTTGACACGTGTCTTTTCGCACAAATCTACCTCCCCACCTCCCCCTGCTTCGGGGCCGGTACGTCACGATGGCCTAGTCCATGCGTTGGACACGGGCGACGTGGTGCAGGATACGGTATTGGGCGCGTTGGCGTGGGAAGACGGCGTTCGTCAGCGGCAGCTACCTCGCCCGTCGCATCGCCTAAGGCAACTGCGACCACCCCGGCCCAACCGGTCCCGTCCTTGGGTGAGAAGGTGGACGAGGCGCCGTAAGATCCTACGGGCGCACCATCGTCCATCGAGGTTAACGTCAGTAATCAGTACTCAGCCTTTGAAGCTTGAAGCGCTTGCCTTGCATGTTGGTCTCTGTTTCAGGACCTGGTCCAGGGAGGCACAGCACAAATCCACAAATCAAATACTTTGGATTCCTTTTTCTTGTTTCTTGCAGCCAGCCAATTGAAGCACGGGGGAGGGCAAAAACAACAACGACCTCGTCTCCTCCCGCTAGCTGGTTCTCTTGACCCAGTTCTACCGCCCCACCCCCACCCCCACTCCTTCTGGGACTGGTTGGGCTCGGAGGGCATTCTCATCGATCTCACTGGGCCCGTCCGGTGCCGGACGGGCTGTTGCGTGTTTGACAAGAACGGTCTCTTCTTCTTTACTTCTTGCTTCGCTACTTTCTACTTACGTGCCTACTCTAGTATAACTGCCTGCGGCTTATTGTCCCAAGCCGGATGTGAATACTGTCATGGCATTGCATAACAAATTGGCATAGTAATGTCTGCCTTCCCCAGGGAATCAACAGCATACCTGATGCATATATCATGCAGTGATGCCGCTGTTCAGGTTATCTCATCAGGTAGGGGAGCAAGAGATTCATGAAGCCATCTTGGGTAAATAGTATCGACCAAGCTGCAACAACATCATTATATTGCACGACTCACAACTGGTGGGAACAGCATATACATAAACATATAGATATAGTATCCCTTGCCGCGGGACGAACAATGAAGACTGGGCTTCCCCTGCTCGACCACTGCGCTTGCAGGCGTGGAGAGAGATTGGCACTCCGATTCGGGATTGGGGACCGCGTTCTGTGCCACATGATCAGGTCTTGGGTGGTCAGTCCCCCAAGGTCACGTACCAGGCGAGTGGCAGATCGCGGCCTTGACGTAGACCTTGGCCCCCAGGGAAGACAGTAGGCATGCCAGTGGAGCCTGAGGGCTCCTTAGTTAGCATTCGCTACAGCCCACCTTCAATTGCCCGTGTCGCGTTGTCGTCCGAAGTGAGAACGAACGCGCGTCTCCCCTTGACTGTGTGAGTCTTTGATCTTTTTGCATGTTAGCGTGCAATGGGACAGCTTGGCTGCGACGAACGAAGGACACTATCGGAGATTGGATTGACTATGATAATCAGTGTGCGTGGGGGGGCATCCGTCCATGGTCTGTCAATGATGATGAGTAATGATTCTTGGAGAATGACCTTCACGGACCCCGATCCAGATGGCAGGTGGCTTGTGCGGTCTAGCGGCAGAGTCGTTCGGATCCGCAACGTGCATCGTGCACATCACTCGTTCACTATAATTCCTATGGAGTCAATTCTTTTTGTGTGGTTGGCCGATCATGCAGTGGGACAAGCCGGCAGACTGGATGTTAAGACCGAGGAGGTGTAATTGGACTTGGAACAGTGACTCTCTTCCTAGTGGG
Organism: Moniliella sp. 'wahieum'; assembly: GCA_003971905.1. Lineage (NCBI taxonomy): Eukaryota > Fungi > Basidiomycota > Moniliellomycetes > Moniliellales > Moniliellaceae > Moniliella > Moniliella sp. 'wahieum'. The sequence goes on from RSEE01000020.1 coordinate 511,956, forward strand.
ATCTACTAGGCTGTGCTTCATCAGTACTCATGCGATTGGAGACGATGAACAAAGAAAGAAGGGAATCGGAAAAAAGAGGGCAGGGGCGACGTAGGATGCACACGCTAGCTCGCAGAGCAATGTGCCAGGATTTTGGTTGGTTGGTTGTGTTGACCGCGTAGTACGGCCATGGTTAAAGAAGGTAGGAGAGTGGTTTGCAAGAGAAGCGATAGTGTCGAGGGATAAGGAAAGGGGCAAGGGAAAGAGGACAGGACATAGGAAAGGCGAGAGGGGGAAATGTGATGATACGACAGACGATTTGACGAGATGTGACGATGCGATGATGCGAACGAAAATGGGTTGCGGCTGCCAGAGCACGCGGGGGATGCAGGAACGAAAGCGGAGGAAGCAGTAGAGAGAGGAAAGAGTGATGTTCGGTGAAGATACGACGAGGAGCAAAAAAAAAGAAAGAAGAAAAAACAAAGAAAATACCCGACGGTTCCCATCCCGACAGTGGTAGTACGTTATCGCACCACCTGCGAAGGAGTTGGGACTGGAGCATGGCACGCTACGAACGTGGGGTAGGAGAAGGCGGGTCGTGCTGAGCTTCAGGACCAGAGGTTCCGAAGGTAGGTTTTGCAGTACGACCCTCGTGCAAAATGGCAACAAAGCAAAAGGAAGGCAGAGTGTCCTTCCCCTGTGTTCGGGGCGTCCCATCCCTCCTGTGGTCTGCAAGTACGACGAGGGGAAGCGGTGGATAAAGGTAGGCAACGCCTTATGGTCCATGACGACAGGAGGTGGGAGAGGTGCCTTGAACGGCCCCATGGCACGCGGGGAACGACGATCCATCAGCGCTGCAGGTAGATGGAGCTGCTGGCAGGCATCCACCGTACTCCTGTTGGAACGACGGGAACGGGAACGGGAACAAGTGGACGGCGTAGCGGGTCCGTCCCACTCGTCCGTGCGTTCGGTCCAAGCAGAATTGCCCCGGTCGTCGTAGAGCAACGCGAGGAAGACCGTACGGAGCTGGACCGAACCGAGCCCGAGCTCCGACGCGCAAACAGGAAATTGCACCCGAGGGAGGCACCTGTAAACTTCCTGCATCCGCACCTCGACATTCCGTCGAACAGTACAGTTCTCGCGTTGCAGACACTGGTTGCGCACACACCGTGCACACGTGCGCCAACCAATCGGTATCCGCTTGGGCTTTCATCAGCGCAGCATGAACTTGGGTGCTAGATCGCTTGGTTCGTCGTATCCGTTGGCCCGAGGAGCGACACGTGGCCTTTCCTCCACCTTGTAAAGCAGAGGGCGAGGGAGGGGGGGTGAGGTGCGCTTTGGGAACTGGCTTGCTGGGTGCGGTGGGAGAGGACGCGGGTGGCTGTGGTTGTGGTAATGGCTGTGGCTGTTGGTGTGGTACACGCGTTCGACCAGTTGTAGCTGCGACAGCCGTCATGGCAGAGAGTTGGTGGCGTTGTGCAAAGTAAGGTGGAAGTCGGAAGAAAGGGTGCGAGGTGCCAGGTGCGAGATGGGGATTCAGGTGCTGCACTGTTGTGCCCTCCGTCCTCACACAGTATACTACTCAGGAGTACTCAATACTCAGTTCAGCCAGAACGATCGTCGACTCCTCAGCGCCTCAACCCTTTCAGTCCCCTCAGCCCCGCAGGCCTCTAGCCCTCAAGCCTCGGCGTTGAAAAGGTCTGAGCCAACGAGAGAAAAAAAACCAAGGTAAACAGCGATCGGCGTGTGCTGGGCACGCAGGCACGTGCCGCGTCACCGCGTCACTACCTTGTCACTAGTCACCATCACTACTAGGCTTGTACTAGTCACTAGTCACTCTAGTCGCACACTAGTGACTCGTCCTGTAGCCAACTAGTCGTTCGCACTTGCACTAGTACGACCTAGTCCCCGCGAGCACACACTGGCGGTGCAAAAGTGAAACGCGGGCTGGCATGCGGGGGGAGGGGCAGGGGTGGCGGTGGTGCTTCTGCGGGTACTCGATAATCGGAAACAGGAGCGATGGCACAGCTGCACAGGCAGTGTGGCCGGTGGCAGTGGAGGGAAGGGGCAACAGAGGGCTGGGAGGGGCGATGGAGGAAAGAGGGGTTCGAAATCACATGCACAGGGCATTCGCAGGACGTGTGAGCGGACGGATGATGCGATCCGATCTGCCCTGTCTCTCTCTTGCCCAGATGGACAGGGCAGAGGAGCCCAAGGTTCAACGTTCACGTCGATGAAGTGGATGAAGGCAGTGAAGGATGGAATCGAACGAGCAGGGTACTCAACTGAGTACTGAGTCTCAGTACTCATGTACTGATGCAGACGTTCGATCAATGATGCATGATGCATGATGCATGATGCACATGATGTTGAACAACCGAACGGGGGTCGGATCTCGGCGGTGTTCTTGCCTCGCCCAGCTTCCTGCTTTCAGCGCAATTCCTTGCATTTACCCGATGCCGGGCCGGGAGGCACAAGCACAGTGTGACTTCGGCCGCGGCATGCGGGGATCCTCGATATTCGATCATCGATCAACTTGATCGTCGAAGGTCGAAGTGGGCCCGTGGCGCGTGGTGGCACCTGGCGGCACTAGTCACATGGGCCATGTCGTACGGAGTTTGTTGCTTCAAAAAGTTGTGTGGAAGAAAGTTGTGGAACTTGAAGCTAGCTTGAAGCTAAAAAAAAAAAGCCTCAAGCAGCGGTATTGTATCTGGATGCATGCCCTCTCTCCGACCTTGGGTCCGATCAACCCCATCCGGCCAAAGGTCCAAGGCCTACCGATGGCTGATCAAATTGATCCAAATTGATTGTCTCCAGCATGCTCCTCGCGGTGCAGAGAGATAAGTGTTGGAGATCCAATCCCATTCCACTGGTGCTACTTCCATTTCTTTAGAAGTTACTTCTGTTACTTCATTCGCAGGCAGTTGCCTTGTTGAGTAGGTTGAGCGTTCAAGTTGAACTCAACATTGGGGCCACCCGGTCACGGCTGCACCACTACTTAGTACTGACCATTCGCAAAAGAGAAAAGAAAGACAGCGCCATGCCTTGGCGTTGGTGTGGCATGTGACATGCATGTGTGGCATGCGAGCATCGCTGAGGCTCAGCGATGAGGCTCATCGCTTAGCCGCTCATCGATCTCATCCATCATTTTCCCTTTTCACGCCCTCCGGTTACATGTTACAGGTTATACACAGAAGAAACCCTTTCGTGCATAGTCAGCGAATGTTCATTGGTGTCATCCATGCCTTCTACATCGATCATCAATTTCATCCCCCCGCATATTGTGACCAGTGACTAGTGACTAGTGACTGGCACACATGATGGCACGTGCGTGTGTTGTCACTAGCTTGCCACCTTGTCACTCACTAGTCACTAGTCACTAGTCGCTTGACTATAGTCCCTAATCGGCTCGCTACGCTATAGCTGCTACTGCTACGGCAGGTATGAGTATAGCCTGGTATAGCACACGGAAGAGTGACTCTTCAAGCTTCAAGTGAGCTTGAAAAGCTCGATTGGCAAGCTATATTGTTCAATAGCCAGGCTAGTTCAGAGCAAATAGTGGCAGTCACTATGTTGTCTAGGGAACGCTGGGCAAGGGAGCTGATGAGACTGGAGTCCGGATGGTCCTCGAGGGTGATGCAATCGCACTGGTGGTGATGGTGGTGGTCTAAGCCAACCAGCAACGCCTAGTACAGAGGAACATCAAGCAACGAGTCGCCACCAGGGGCTAAGCTGCGGAACAGGGAAAAACAGGAGAGAGAAAACAACGGAACTCCCAGGCCTGAGGAGGAACTGAAGGGGCATTGGCCAAAGCACGAACCACCCGATGGCTCAACACGAGCGTGTCATCGAATGCCCACAGACTGCGACCCACTTCTGGCTCATAACCATCAGGTAACATTGGTTTTTCGACGTGGCGCGAGGAGGCACACGCGACTTGCCAGTTGGCTGAGAAGCTGAAAGCGGGATACGGGAGCTGGAGGGCGAGGTCGAGGAGCGGGGGAGCCACTACAAGAGAAGAGAAGTCATCTGTGTACGGGGTTGATCAATTGGCGAGAACAGGAGAGGAGGACGCCAATGGACCATGGAGGAAAAACTACGAACCATTGCTTATAGACAGGGAAACAACGCAATAGAGGAAGAACATGGGACATGCAGGGAAGAACAAGGGCAATATGGTTGCCGCACGGGCCACCTAGAAAGGGAAGGTAAACCAGCACGGGACGATTATATCGTCGCAAAGGAAAATACTGACAATGGGGCGACCACGCGGTGGCGACCGGTTCACCTGGGAAAGAGGCGACCATTGTCGCACAGACACACGTACTAGGACTGGGGATGGCTCTCTGGTGTTTGTGCTGTCCACCACGAACTGTCGGATTTAATTTGGTCTGACCCGATGCTCACGCCTTGCTGGGCAGGCAGCTCACCTTGTACTCCCAGAAGGAGGCGGCGTTGTCGGTTAGACCAACCTGGGGGCGGGGTGAGGAAGGCGAAGTGAGCGCGTAGAAGGCTTGGCCAAGAGAACGGATACGTCATTGACGGCTCGTCCCAACAGGAGCGTGCTCGGACTGGGGTGGCCGTACCGGTGCGCGCGCTGCAAGGGGCTGCTGTTATGTAGTTTTTCTGCTTTGGGGCGCTGGCTGGCGGCGATGTGGGGGGGTGCTAGGGCTGCCCCCTGTTGGCCCTGGCGGGCATGAAATTTGAACGAACGCCGCGAACGAGCGAGGGCGCTGTGCCGGGGCGGGGGGCCGTGGCGCGGGGTGCGCCGCAGCTCCGACGGCCTGGCAGCGGCAGTCCTGCGGCTGCTCCGCTGCGCTGCCACGGATTGCTGCGGGCACCCCAAGGCCTAACCCCGCGGGGCGGCTGGTGCGCGCGCTCGCTTGCAGCCCGCTGGATGCGGCCCGCCACCACCGCTGTTCGGCTGCGCGCCCATCGACCATCCCCCGCTGGCTCTCGCGTTGGCCTGCGCGTGCTCCGCCATGCGCACCGTCTGTGTTGCCTGCCGCGCACGCAAAGTCAAGTGCGTCGCCCTGCCCGCCCAGCACCACCCCCACCCCCCGCCCAGCTGCCAGTTCTGCCACTCGCTCGGCATCCCCTGCCGCCCCGCCCAGCGCCAGCCCGCCGCCGCCGCCGCCCTCCCCACCCGTCCGCGCGCCTCGCCAGCCCGCCGCCCATACCCCCTCCGCCTCCTATCCTCCCCCCGCCCCGTGCTACCCTGCCCGCCGCTGCCCAAGGGCGCCACAAGCGCGCAAACGCATCATGGCCCTGCTCCAGCAAGAACTCGTCACGCCCTCCACCCCCGCTGATCCTACTCCGTCCGAGGAACCACAGCTCCCCCCTCCCTCTCCGGGTTGTGCCAGCCTGTGCGGCGTGCCGGGCCTGACGCGTCCCGTGCTCGACGCGTGCATCGACCAGTACTTTGGCGCGGTTGGCACGTGTGTATCCCTTGAGCATGCCCCAATCGTACTTTATGCAGCGCTACCACCTTGCCATGCGCCCCTCCGCTGCCCCCTCCCCTTCGAGCGACACAGCGTCCATCCGGTCGATCCAGTCGATCCGGCGCCCTACAGCCAATCTTGATTCTTGCCGTCGCCAGCCAGGGGGCCTCGTCGCCCCACCTCAAACCCTGGTCCGAACGCTTACATGAGCGTGCGTATGCCCTGGCGACCGACTCCACAGTGCTCGAGGAGAGGAGAGAAACGGATGCGGTCGAAGCTATTTTCATCCTGGATCGTGCGGTGGGCGGAGGAAGCAGCAAGGCAAGGGAGCATATGCCCACTATGTTCGCTCGCCCCTCCACCATCCATCTCGGGATAAGTGCTTCCCTGTCGAATTTGCCCTGTACCATCACCTCAACGAGCCTAGTTGCCTCACAAGTTTTCTCGCCCCTCGAGACGGAACGACGGGCAGTGTGTTTGGACGTTGTGGGTGTTTGATGCACTGCGGAGCGCATCGACGGGCGTCATGTTTCGCGTCGCGGGACGAACAGGTGGGATGGCCGTTGGACTGGCTAATTTGGGCGAACGAAGTCGACCGTGGTCATGCTGGGGGAGATGTGTCGGTCGATTTGTCGGCAAGTCTTGTCACCAGCGGCGCGAGGGGGTAAGTGGTGGTAAGTTGGATGTGACCACCGCACTGGCCCTCGTGGACGAAGCACGTGCGCTTCCGATCAAGATGGAGGTCGATCTCGACTTGGTCACACGCCTAGACGGGAAGGGCGACGAACATTCTGCTCCCCCACCCGACCCGGCGGGTCTGGCAATGACGGATGACCAAGTGCTGCGTTAGACGAAAAAGATCAATTTTCTGGTCGAGTGCCAATGGATCGTTTTACTGCTGTGGGTCACGTTTCATGCTACCCCGCTTCTCAAGGGTCGGTGGCTTGGCGTGGCCAAAGTGGATGCCGAGGTTCAACTGAGCGCGCACGCAGGCCCACCTTGCCCAAGTCCTGATCAAGCCCCAAAACCGACCCCGATACGTACCCCGTTTGTACGGGACATTATGGCTGCGTTCGTCCGATGTGGTGCGGATGATGGCTCTCGAACGAACCGAAGCGTCCTTGGGCACTACGACGGCGGGGGTGGAAAGGAGATGACGTCGTTGCAAGACCATTCGAGTCCACTTTGTCCGTGCCATGCTCCGTCCGCCCGTGGAGAGGGAACACACGACGGAACCCCCTCCTCCTCTACCGTAGTTCACTTGCCCACCATTGCTTCCACCTTGTTCATGCGCTTCACATTCTCCCGGCCCTGCCAGGATCGAAGGATGGGTTGGTGGACGCGCTACGCTCCCTCGTCCGCCGGGCCCAACGCGCTTCCGCTTCTCACCCTACCGCACATATCCCACCTACCCCACCAGCCCCACCTCTTCCTTCCCTCTCGTTCGTCCCACCCCCGGACGGGGAGGACGCAACACAGGCGCCCCCTCCCCTCAGTCCCATCCTCCCGGCTCTGGGTTCGACGTTGAATGGGACGTTGAATTGGACCGTCCAGACCCCTTCGAGCGGGAGCCATGACGGCCACCATCCCACCACGAGGACCGCCAGGCCGACAATCCCGACTCCCACCGACGCAAGTACCGTGGCCAGTACTACTGCCGGCAGTACTACCCGCCGCCAGTGGGATACCGATCGGCTTGCCTGACCCACTGTTGGACCTGGACCGCTTGTGGTCCGGGTCGGACGAGGCAGCGTTGGACCCCGCCAACTTGTTCCCGGCCGTTCCGGACGAAGGGCCAGACGAGGGACCGGACGAGGCAGGACTTACCCCGCTCCTGTTCCCGCTGGACATGCTAGCTCCACCAACGGGTTGGGATGCTTCCACTTCTGCTTCTGCCACGTCTACTTCGGCTTCCCGGATGGGGTAGCGGTAGGCGTAGGCGACAGTTGGGCTGAGTGGGCTCCGTGGTTGTCCCGTCAGGGATCGAGGTGGGGTTGGGCTTGTTGAGGTCCTATTTTGGTCCGATGGCGGGTGCAGGTGAGGAGGTAAGGAGGTGAGGAGGGAAGTAGGTGAGGACAAGGGGGTAGAGATTGGTGTGGATGTGAGTGTGGAGGAGAGCCACACTAGTCGCTGGCAAGTCACAGAACAGCCACAGTAGAAGTGTTCATCAGGTTAAGGGTGCAAGGTACCATGCGAGACAAGGTACCATGCGAGACGAGAAAAAGCAGAAGCAGAAGCAGAAGCAGAAGCAGAAGCAGAAGCAGAAGCAGAAGCAGAAGCAGAAGCAGAAGCAGAAGCAGAAGCAGAAGCAGAAGGAGGCAGAACTTGAAGAAAAAGGAGTTGAAGGACGACTGATATGACGCGATGACGATTGATCTATTCATCGTCGAGCCGCGTGCATCGTGGCCCATCGAGTATCCTGGTATTGATCCAATCTACAGCCATATGCCAGCAAACATCATGCACTCTCCATGCATTCTATCTATCCACTCTTCATCCAGTCCGTATATAGTCAGTTGGTACCTGAGTCCCACAGTCCTCAACCGTGTCCGTTTCGCCCCCTGCCTCTGATGCAATTGAGGACATGCCAGTGGCTTCGGTCTAGACGCGGCCGCTGTTGCACAAATTGGATCAACGTGGGATACATCAGTGGTAGCAGTATATATAGTGCGTCTGAATCACAAGGGTGCACGATGTGATTGTTCCATTCGCCTGTGTTGATGAAGTTGATGTATTGGCGCACACTTGCAAATGGCGACAGATGAATACACGGATCGTCACATCAGTGATTCGTACTACATCCTATATCCTTCTTTCTCTCTGCCTCGGGCGCTGCCGCTTGCCTGCTGGCTTGCGGCCAAATCGCCCACACCAACTATATATACTAAGTAGTAGGAGAACGGCCAAGACGAACAGGAGGAAAGGCGGTATGTTATTGGGTCACTACAGGCTGGCTCGCCTCTATTTAAAGGACTCATCTACTCCGTTGAGCCTAACTGGAGCATGTTTCCTCTTATTATCTGTGCGACCAAGATCGAGCCCTTCCGTACGGCCGGGAGATCTGTGCGAGTGTTAGTTGGGCTTTGAGTCTCAACAACTGTGATTTTATCCTACTTCAAGTACTTCGTCTTTGGTCGTGAACCCAAATCAGCTCAAAGTTGAGCTGCCGAATCGAGATGTCAGTGTATTATGTCTGCTGTTTCCTGATCGACCTGATCCGAGTGTCTCGTTCTCATTTTGTGAGATTCTCCCCTGATGCTTTTGACGTTGTTGTTGCGGGAAGGGGCGGAGGACCTGCCCATTATATTTTGGGCCTTTTTCGTGTTTGACTGTTGCTGTCCCAACTCTGAACGTGGGGACCTTTAATTTCCCAACAGACCTTTCCCTATTTGGTTTGTGCTCTTGTTGACAGTCATTAATCATTCGCCTTTGTTCCTTCCTCTTCCCTCAGCATTGTATCTGTGGGTGCCTTAACGTTCCCATGGGTATACTGTACGCCTTTTTGTTCTATGTTCTTCCCCCTAGAGCGGGTCATTTTGTACCAACATCTCCTTGCGAATACTACATCCTTTTGACCCACCATGCAATACCCGCGTTACTCCCAAGCTCACCCGCAGTCCCACCGACCTGCTTCCGCAACCACCCTCTGAATCTTTCCGAATCCTTTCGTCTTGGTATCCTTATCCGTCGAACTCCGTCTAGCTTACAATCTCCTCTGTACGGATCTCGCTACCATCCTACAATATAGTTGAGTTTTTCGGGGACAGGACAGGATCTATCCCGCCTTGTCTTGGTCTGGGCCAACCTCCCAGCCAAAACCGTTTTCAAGATTCTGTGTCTACATGCAGGCGATAACCCTGCTCGTTCCGGTGCATACACTGTCAGCGTGATCTCGTACAGACCATATGGTCACATGGCCAGCCCACGTACCCACTCTGTTATCGTCTCCATCTTCTTCTCTCCCTCCTCAACACGCACAACCTTACTTTGCCTTGCCATCCCAGCCGACGCCCCAATCGTGATGCCTCACCGGTTACCTCTCGTCTCTAGGCTCTGTTCGTTCGGATCCGCCAATAGCATTCAAGCTTCAAGCTCGGTAAACCGTGAGGGGGACCCTCTCTCCTTCAGGGGAAAGTACCCCTACACCCGGGATGGGGTTCCAGGTCGCCGCCCGCCCATGATGCATGACAGAAGGAGGGCAGAGCGGTGCGGGTGTGTCCCGGGAACACCATATACCGGGAATCAAAATACTTGTGGAGAGAACGCGTACTCCAGACCCGCTGGCTCTGTTCCCATCTTTTGTGGTGACGGACGTAACCGGAACATGTAACGCGTAGCGATGCTCTGGAGGATGCTCATGCACATGCCAGCGCTCAGCTGAGCCGCATTCTTGCGCTGTATGGGTCCGTCACCAAAATGCCCACCAACCAACGGCCCGTTGTGTGTTACGCGGTATGCATGGTACGATGTGCAGTATAGCGACCAAAACTCAGTATAGAAAACGGCGTCCCATGTGATATGTGATAGGGTTCTTGGCATACTTTACTGTACTGAAGCGTATACCGATGAGTTAGTTACACGTGGCCATCCAAAGGTCTAAGGTCTAATAAAAAGGTCTGGCCCCCTTCTGGTCCCGGTTGAGCGGCAAGTGAAGCTAGTGAAGGTGAAATGGCCCCACGGGCTTAGAGGTGAGAGATATGGATCTGAGAAGGGTGGGATTTCTGATGGGACTCTGCTGTAGTGTTCTTCCGTGCCGGGGTGGGCAGGTCAGTTGCTTACATGTTACTTCTTACATGTTACGTGTTACATCCAACCCGGAAGATATCGATCCGGAAGCGGGAGGCCGCAAGCGGGCCGAACTGACCTGTTGTCCCGATCACCGGGCGCGGGTTGCTAGCTATTACATGTGACACGACTCGTCAAAGCTTTATAACTGAGTCTGTCCTCAGGCCTGAGTACCCCTGGAGTCCCCCCTGAGGCCTGAGGCCCACAGTGAACTATTTTACCTGAGGCCCACAGTGAACTATTTTACCTGAGGCCCGAGGCCTGGGGCTTGTGAGGCAGGCTGAGGTGCCTGAGGACTGAGTTATCATGATGATACGCGAGATGCAGCTGACACTGAGATTTTGTTGACCATCGAGCATAGAGATAATGAATCATCGATCAACGATCATCGCTCAGATCTGGGGCACCATTGCATCCCGTTGTTTGTAGGGAAGTAGAGAAGCACGTAGCAACTCGGAGCAAGTCCACGGAGTTCCCCCACACCACCAGAGAAGTACTGGAGCAGACTGGAGCAGTGAGCGTACTGAGTACTGACTAGTGACTAGTGACTATACTGACTATACCCTGAGAGCGCTTGGCGTTTTGAGCGTCGTGTGCGCGGCCCCAAAGGGAACCATCAGGCCCAGGCCTCAGGCTGGTTTCTGACACCTGACATATCAAAGCTTTCGTACAGCTTACCGGTTACCCTTCTGAGCCGTGTGTGTGTGCCTGGGCCGTGCGCAAGGCTCACGCAGACGGCCAAACTGGGGCCAGCCAGGTCCCGCCACGCGCCACGGGGCTCCGCGTGCCATGTTGTCGGAGGGGATGGCGACCGAAATTGGAACACACACCTGTGGGGGGAGGCCGGTTGCTGTTGGTCGCCCGGTGCTGGGTAGCTGACTGATGCAATCAATGGTCGTTGATGAATGATTAGGCTTAGATCGGTTCTCGATTACCGTGCAATCGTGACAGATTGCTTGCTGAAAACCGAAGACTTGAAGCTTGCTGCTTGAAGCTTGATGACTGGATGTCGGATGACGATGACCGTCATCGGTCATTAATTCGGGCATCGGCGATTGACGACCCGTTGAGCCGTTGTCGGTGCATAAAAAGCCAGCTGCTGCTGCAAGTGGCTAGCCAAGCTCCAAGTGGCTGTGGCCAGTGGCCAGAATCGTAATCTTGGCCTCGGCGTCAGCGTCACATCCCAGATTCCACCGAGTCGGAGGGGCCGCTCTCCCCTGCTCTCCCGCGCTCCCCGCTGCTCCGAACCACGGTGCGCCGGTGAATTCACCGGGCTGGCAGCGGAGTAGAGCGAGCGAACGCAGCCTGCTGAATGTGTTGAACTTCTCAGCGCTCAGCCTGGGCGGCTCAGCGCCGAAGCTGAACCACCAAAACCCAGCCCGGAAGATTTCCTTTTAGCGCTGGCCCGCCCGTCGGCAATACACATGATCGATGATCGATGAACAATCACTAGTCACTAGTCATCCATCCGCAGCGCACTCCTGCCCCTCTCCGGCCTCGACACCTCCGTCCGGCCAAGAGCGACACTTGCCCGCAAGTCCCGTAGTCACCGCGTGCCGGTTGCACGCCCCCGCCCCCGTCACACACTGGCCACTGGCCATTGCCGGTTCCCCATCGCGCCTTTCCGAGCGTACATTGCTCCCCGTACTGCGCAGCGCCCACGAAGCCGAAGCGACCGCCACACCCTCACCCGTCTGATCACCGTGATCTGTCAGCTGTGGGTTATCCAGACCATATCGCACCTCTCGCTGCCGCGCCCTTTTGGCCCTCATCGCATCCCCGCTTCCCGTCCGCCATTCATCCGTACTGCTCGTAGGCCCCTAGCCAATTCTGCCTCCCAACCACCACCGCCCGAGCGCTGGCATCATGCAGCGCACACACCAGACCGCCTCCTTGCTGCGCCAACACGCCCCCTGCGACCTGCCCCTCGCTCCCACGGTCGACAATAACCCGCCTCGGGCCCATCCAGTGTACTCCAGCCGAGGCGCATCCACCACCTACCGCTGCTTTTCCTGCGAGCGCCGTGGCCTTCTGTGCAGTGGCACCCAGCACGAACATCACCTCTCCTCCCCCCCCCTGCAATGGGCTGGACTGAGCTCAGCCGCAAACCGCCCCAGCCGCCTGCTGCCTTTCGGGCTCTGAGTCCGCCGCGTCTCGTCCACCTTCCACCGATGGCTTGCGACCCCCCCACTCCCTCTGCTTCCGAGGCCTCATCGGCCTCCTCTCCCACTACAACAGTCTCTTCTGCCTCCTCCGTCGGTCCTTTCACAGCGCACCGGCTCCGCGTCCGCGTCTCCCCCCCTCAAGAAACGTATCCTCTCCTCTCAACCCGCCGCACTCGCCCGCAATCAAATCCATCACACGCCCTCCTCGGGTGGGCAGCCAATGGCCGGGCTGGCCGGCTTAATTTCCGCCTGGCTGGACCCATGGTCGCCAGATGCACTCAACGCATGGAAGTCTCCGCATCTGGACGCACATTGCCTCCTCCCACTCCCCTGTCGGCTCGGGATTTCGAGCCCCCATGCAGTGACTGATCATCCTGATCCACCCCCCCCCCCTCCAAGGTCCTAACTCCCGACTTCTCGGACCAAGACTTACAACCTCTTACTGTAAGGACTACGAACTCTTGTTTTATTATAGTGTACCCATACTGTTTATACTTTCCCTCTTTCTACTCTAACACCAGCATGGGCTCCATGGAGCCTGCCAAAACAAGATATAGATGGTCCAATGGGGAGTTGAAGTAGTGTACATAACAAGTGTGTGTGCGTGTGTATGCAAGCAAGTACGGAGGGAAGAACCAACCCGATGCAATGCGTTCACATCACTTTCGTCGCTTGGAGCTTGTCCAGTCCTTTTGAGCCGGTGCACCTTTTTCTCCCAATCGCTCAGCTTGGTCGGCCGGATAGTACGTACAGCTTTCTGGAACCGGACCGAGGAGGTACCACGGGCGCGATCTTGCTTGCTGATCATCGGTTGGCCAGTCTTAACATCCACCTTGTCCAGCAACACCAATGTGGCCCTCACCCCGCCCCGTCCCACCCGGCCAGCACGGTGCAAGAGCTCCATCGTGTCCGTCACATGTCGCTCCGACATGGTCGGCACTATTTTGGCCAATGCCTTGGGCTTCGAGTCGGGCACAATCACGTGCGTTACCAAAGGCGAAAAGTCAATGCCTCGAGTTAGGTGAGAAGTGGTGATGAGAACACGAGGTTCTTCCTTCTTCTTCTTTTGGGAGCACGGAAAATTTCCGTTTCATAGCACCCGCGTCGGAACCTGTCTCACCATCCAGCGTCATCCGCCGCGGATCGAGAACAAACCCGCCATATCCTCGTTGCTGGTAATGCTGTATTCGCGCGACTCGCTCACCAAAGAACAGTTCCTGCACTCGAACGTTAGTTTGGCTCAAATCAAACAAGGGCAACTTCGGTTACATACGGAATCTCAACCCGGTCGAGCACTTTAGCCGCCCACTGGACCGACTCGCGTTTTTCCGTTACGACCAGGACTTTGGACCGGCCGTAGGATCGGAATTGAGAGCCTCCGCCACTTGGTTGACAAACGCATCGTTGAACGTGGGTAGGGTAGGAACATACTTAACCCGCACCGTGGACGGCAGCTGGTGAAGGAAGTTGGACAACACGTTGACCGTCGCTGGGAACCGGTTGGTCAGCTGTTTCTTAAAGGCGGTGTGATCGATGCCGTAACATGAATCACATCGGCCGGAGCGAGGGGTAGAAAGTCCCCCCCTTCTCGCCAGGCTTGAATACGGTCATCATACACCATCCGGACAAGTTGACGTGTGCTCTCGTAGTGGTGCACGTCCCCAACGTGTCCGCCTCATCACACACAAATGCCTTTACTCCATCAAGGGAGATAAGTTGATCCTTTCGCGCCTTTTCGTACTGCTTCTCAAGTTGCTCAGCTGCCAGCACATCGAGGGAGCGTTGCTTTTCATGGAGTGCCTTGAACTTCTCGGCTCGCTCGGTTGGCGAAGTGACCAAGTCCAGTAGCCGGCCCGGGGTGCTGACCAGCACATCCAGTGGCCGCACCTCACCCCACTTTCCCTCCTTCATCTTTCGCACGTCTTTCCTCAGCGTTTCGATCCACTTGGCTCGGCTGGTACAGAGCGTACGGAGCGGCACCTTCCGTGCTAAGGATTTGATGTTGGCCTCGATTTGCCGCGCCAGTTCATGCGTCGGCAAGGATGACGCTCCGCGGCAAAACAACAAAGTCAGGCTCTTTCTTGGTCTTGGGATTCCACGCATTTAACTCCTCTTTCAATGCGACCGCCTCTCGTTCGCGCATCGCAACCTCCGAATCGGATTCAAATCCCCCCTGACATCGCTGGCTTTGGGAATGAACTGGGCCTTGGCCTTGGCCTTCATAAACGCTTCCAAGTCTTCCACCTCCTCATCCGACCACCCGCAAGCTCCCCCATGTCCTCTTCGCCGGACCAGGGTCAAACGAGGCCATTTCTTCCTCGGTCCACCCTCTTCACCTTCCTCTTCCTCCTCCATATCTGTCCCCCGATCGCCCGTTTGGAGCACCTCCGTACTCTTCTCAGAATCAATCGGCATTGCCAACAATCGTTGCAACAAGGGAAGCAAATACGCAAGTGTTTTGCCCCCGCCGGTTTCGCCCCCAATCAGGGTCGACGTGCCCGGAGCATGGGGGAAGAGAAAACCAGGTTCGCGGCGGAACAGAGACGCCCAAGGAAGGCTCTTCGATGCCTGAACGATTCACGCTCGGTAAAAAAGTGGGTAGGCAGCACGCTGCACGGAGGAGCTTCAACGGTTCAGTGCGATTGTTGGTATCGAGACGAAGGGCATTGCGGGCAGTAAGTTGCCGAACCAGGTTCTCGACGAGGTCCCTGTCGATGGGTAGGCACCGAAACCCATCGTGTGAGGGTATCGCATCAGAAGGAACGGCAGACGCAACAGTCTTCCCCGTGCGAGGGGTGGCCACCACAGTAGCGGGCGACGGCACCGAGGTCGAGCTGGCCTTCCGCGGTAGGGCGTTTCCCACGGGCCTAGGACGCATCGCCGGGTTCAGGCATGCCGGGTACACATGAAGACTTCGGGCACTCGCTGGTGCGCAGAGGGACACGCGAGGGGGCAGCGCAAGTGCGCGGGCACTCAATCCGCATCATCCGGGTGACGCTGGGCTGGTCGTTGGCGGTGGCCGAGGCTGAGAGCATCGACGCGCTTGCGAAAAAGAATTGCCACAGAAGCTCGGGCAATCGGTGCAACCCTTTTGGCCATAATTGCAGGTGGGGTAAATGTCCATTCTGGCCCTCTGCACGATAGAAACCAGGTGAATAGGCGCGGGATTGACGATCGATGATCATCGATGAAAGGGTGGCACGGCGGACGTGGTTGTGTCAGTATGGCTTCTTGTACCCAACAATCACTCTGGACGTCTTCCTAATGTTTTCCTGTTCGCTATTCCAATACAGGCCAGAGTTTAGCTTTCAATACAAGAAGAACAAGAAAACCACCATCTCTAGGGTTACAACACTCCGCAGTGCAGCTTATATCGCTTTCATGGGTTAGTGGTATACTACATCGTTGCCAGACTGGCCCCGTGCCTGTGCGACGTCGATGTGACAGGGGTTCGATTCCCCTTGGAAGCACTCTTTTTCTTTCCAACCTAACCTGTGTTCGTGAATCCATAGCATTTGCAAAATCACCCGCCAACACTACCAGCGACACGATAAATGCTTTGTTGGGTTTCTCACCCACTTGCCATTTCCATTGAAGACTTGAAGAAGAATGAAAGGCGATTTTTTGGTCATTTGCGTTGGAATGGCAAAAAGGTAAAAAAGTGTCGTGTCCCGGGATCGAACCGGGGACCTTGAGGAATCCAAAGGATCTGCTATTGAAGAAGACTTCAATCTCACGCTCTCCCATCTGAGCTAACCCGACTGCTGTGACAACATCTGAAGGCTCTAAATTTACGGTTCAACCAATCTATATACGTTCCCGCCAATAAATGACACCGTTAAGTGGCGGCGAAATCACAATCGATTGCGTGTATCGTGAAGGCTTGGTAGAGAGGTTGGTTGACATAGGTACTATGGGAGCAGGGAGTGATTGAGATGTGACCGGAGGAGTATGCGGATGGGAAGTCGGCAAACTCCCAGGTCTCGCTCAAGACTAATGAGAAGAGATTCAATATTCACGGCCGGGACAACAAAACCCGACGGTCGAGCTTCGCTTCATGCACTTCATGGGTCGGCACATTACCTGCCCTACCGATCGTCCCTTAGCGCTGAGCCTGAGCACAGCAACTTTCCCAGCTGCACCACTGGTCTTGCGCCGCAGCTGGGCATCCTCGGAATGGATATTTATATATCACTCCGCCTGTGCTGTGGAGGGTCAGCGGGCGCCTCTTCTCTGGCTCGGCTATATTTCGCACTCTCATCAGAGCCCCTGTTTTTGAATTGCATGGAAGCGACTATACTGCTATCGCCAACCACCGCTTCCCACTTGACTTGACAATGACCTCCCAAATGCAGCACTTCTTGCAACTGGGACCAGTTTTGGCCCACTCAACGCATCCCTCTCAATATCGAAAGGTGTGGGTGCTGGCTTTGCCCAGGCTTCCGCCACTTCTCATTCACTACGTAAATCGGCATATGCATCGATGAGCAGCCCAGACGATCCAACCATTGAGGCCGGAGAAGGCTTAGCCGGGCTTCCATTCGTTTTTCGGCCAGGGTATACTGTCAATGCTGGTACCAGACGTGTGGTGCGATGTAGTCTCTCCAGGTCACATATACCGACTTCATTCCTCGTCATTGCCCTCGATTCAGCGACAGAGCCTCGCACGCACGCAGAGAGTTCTCACACCCTGGCCCTCGTTTGCCTCGTATGTTTACTTGCCCGCCCCCTGTGTTACGGGCTGCGGTGGACCGAGATGGTCCGATCCAAGCGAAGGCCCGCCTGCTCTGCACATGGCCAACAGTAGAACGTGCTGTCTCTGCAGGCCAACCAAGCGTGATGACGGTTAGTTAAATTAGGTGTGGTGTCACCGAATGACTAGCTCGCTCCAATTTCCAATTCTGCATCCTGTCTCTCGCTCTTCCCTTTCCCTTTTGCTTCTGTTCTCTGCCTGATGCCTTCTTGTGTCCTTTTTTGAGGATCCATCACTTCGCCAGGCCACTTGCAGAGTTGATCGGAAACTTACGGTGATGCTCAGGCTATGAACGAAACAGCAGATTTTTGCTACCGACATCGAACCTAAGTGCGGACTTCTGAGAAACCCTCAACCTTTAACGATTGAGATCCTACTAGTACTCTATACACACTTACCCACAACACCTGTTAGTCGTCTCCAACTTGAATCAACTACATCGATTCGTGCATGACCATGACTGTCACGAGTGAGCCACAGAACTTTCAGAGCTACGTCACAACCACGTAAACCAATAGAGAAGTCCGTGCATGCAACACAACCAAGGAAAACGGACAGGGCAAAGTACGAAAGAAGTTCGATCAGACCGATCGGGTTGCTAGGGCGAGCCCAACGGCCCGGACGACGGCGCATGAACCAAGATTGTAGGTGTGAGGTCGCTGGAAGAGGAAGGTGGTGGGTCCATGTGAGGTGATTGCGTCCCCTCCTCCTGCTGTGCGAGAAGGTTGCTCGAGTCCGAATCGGACCCTAGACCATGATTGGATTCGGCCCTTTCTTCAAGCGGGGGTGATGAGGTGAGGTTACCGAAGCAGGAGAGGACACCGCAATGGATGAAGGTCGTCGAGTGGCTGGCTGGGACCAGGTGGGCGGGTACCCGTGGGCACAGTGGTGGGGGCTCAACGCGAGGGCGGATGGGCTGTAGGTGCGGAGCCTGGTGGAGGGGACAAATAGTCCGCTCTGCTCGAGTGAGTTGACCAAGGCCGCAGCCAAGGTGTGCGACCGTGGGGGCACCCGAGACGCAGTGCTGACTTGGCCCGCGCCGCTAGTGTCGGACCCAGAAGGATGCATAATTTGTGCACGATCAGCAGGGAAGCGAGGAACCAGCCCAGTTAAAGGTGCCTCATCGCTTCCTCCGGTCCTTGGACGTATCCAACTCAAGAGGGAGCCCCATCCAGACGGAGGATGGCGGTCATTGGCAAAAGGTGAATAGGGTGGCGGTGAAGTTGGACGGGAGAAGTAATCTCTCGGCGCAGCATGGGTGGTGGTATGACTTGTCACACCATGCGGTGGTGGGGGGTGGAGTACGTTGCTCTCCGTCACTTGGGCCCGAGGGAGGCAAAAGCGAGTGGAGAGAAATGTCCATGCCGTGTTCCCGTGGCGTGGGTAAGGCATAGTAAGACGGATCCGAGGAGATAGACACACTGTCGTCACCCCCTTCCGCCTCGTCCAGCATCGGAACCCGACTGGGTCCAGCCTGGCTAACTCCTGGCGCAAAAGGTGGGCGGTTCCCTCCAACGGGGCATGAAGCGCCTCCACAGCGCCAAGTAAAGGTGAAATGGGCGGAGGAGGCGGCAGAGACTGTAGCAGTTCCGCATCTGCCGGTCCAGCTGTTCTGCTAGCCTCAGCATCATCGGCGGTTTGGATGAGGACACTACCTCCCTCCACGCCGTAGGCCGGAGGAGGAGGCAAGTTACCCACCATGGGAGCCAACCCCCACTTTTTCACATTTGCTTCGATAAAGACGAACCCGGCTTGTCCCAGATTGACATGCACCTCAGCTGGCCCATCAGCGGCGACAGTGGGGAAGAAGTTGTGTCGATTAAGTCCCACAAACGCATCTTCAAAACGCTTGCCGTTGCGGGTAAAAAAGACACTCCCCAGCCGAGGACGATAGCCAAGACCGATCACATCCCCCTGTCGGTAAGGAACACTGTATGGCTCCTCAGACCAAGGCTGGTTGTGACACTTGGTGCCATCTAGGCTATAGTAGCCAATCGAGTACTTGAGCAGGCCTTTGCATACAAAAGTCAAGTTAGTATCTTTACTGTTGCGAAGGAGAGTAGGTAGCTTACCAGGCAAACGGAAGCTCGGGTACGGCTTGGTCGTCAGCCCAATGGCAACGTTGGTTGAATCGGGCTTGTTGAACATCTTGACCTCAAAGTAGTACACTTCGTTGAGCTTCGGGATTGGCAGGTTGCTCTGTACACACACGGCACCGCCTTCTTGAGGAGCAAGACCATCTCCATCGGATAGAAATGTGATTTCTGTACGACCCTCGACGTACAGAGGTGGGTTGGCCTCGTAGTCGGGCTCAAAAGACCAGGCGGCTACGCCCTTTTCTTGAATGCTCAGCAGCTGGCCGAGCGTAATATCGGTAGGAACGCTGCCAGTCGGATGAGTGCGAGCCCAGGCTTGGCTACGCAAGAAGCCACGGCGCGAAGCGTCGTCGAGGGAGGAAAGATAAGCCTCTTGCCTCTCCTGCAGCGCGCGCGGACCGGCCTCGTCCTCATCGCGCAAAATGTCGGCAGGCATGCGAAGATCCGAAAGGGCAATGCGGGCATTGCGCCGCAATAAAGGACTAGGATCGCAAAGAGCACCAATACGCACATCATCGTTGCCAGCAGGATGCAACGGGAGCACAATGATCAGCGTCTCGCCGGGGTCTTCAACCATCTGGACAGGGGCGGCGGCGGGGGTGTGGGCGCGGCAGCGAGAACAAGTGCGAAGCAGAGCAGGGCTGCCATGTATGAAGCGGAGCGCACTAAGTGCACCCAGCGCGGCGACACGCGACGGGTGGCGGACATCGTCGCCGAGGCGCGCAGGGGAAGCGGTTCGGCACAGGTGGTGGTGGCCGCGGCAGCCGGGCGGGGTGGCTGCGCTGCTCAGCTCCGGCTGCGCTTAGCTCAGCGCTCGGGGAGCGGCGGTTAGGGTTGGCCACCCGGGCGTGGCATGTGGAATAGTCCGCGGGCCACGGGGCGACGGAGACAGTGGCCCCCTGCGGGGCTTGCAACATTTCAGCCGCCCCAGGCAGCACCCCGCACAGCCAGCGGAAATGAAATGGAGAAAGCGGCGATGGCTGCCGCCGTGCGTTGCTGCATGATCGACGTTGTCTCAACCGCACGCGGCCCCACGTTTTGCTGTCTTGGCAGATCTGTCCGTCGCTCTTTTGCCACCCTGTCTTTATCTTTGCCGAAGCGGACACATATACACACCCACGCCACTGCTCCACAAAAAGAGTGGCGCTTAAGCCTTGGAGCACAGGGGCTGAGGTTATCAATTCCTTTTGATGCTTGGCCGGTCCTTCCGCTTTTCGCTCGAGTCAAAAGACCTTCCATTTTGCATCGTTTGTTTCTGGTCGAGGGCGAGGCCCTCTTGAACACTATAGTCTTTCACAAGAGCTGCCAATTTCAGGGTTTCTTCCTTCTTATTGAGGACTCAAGTGTAATATCTTCCCTTCCACAACTCTCCTGCATGTAGTGTATGGATTTTGGTAACATGTTTCTTTTTTCGGTTTAGGTCATTTCATCAATCCAATCTGTTTCTCGGGGATTTCCAGTCTTGTCCTAGATTTTCCAACGCAATACCGGCCAACATTTTTCGCCTCTCCAGGATCCAGCTCTCGAATTGATTCGCTGGGAAATATGGGTTTCCTGCTCGAGTATATCCAGCACGTCTCGTTTAACCCCTCTGGGATTCTAAAGAGCCCCTTTTAAAGTATAAAGCGAGAGAAGCTGTCCAACCGGTCCGATGCTTGTGTACCTTCCAGCCCTATCTTTCGCTCCCAGTGGGCCTCTTTTTAGACCAAAATACTTAGGAACTTCGATGTTTTGTTTCACTTTGACTATCCTATATATAGTTGTTCCACAACCAAGCCGTGTTGCACTGGGTCTTCCGTTCTCCTCGCTGGCGTCGATGGTTGGAACTGGACATGTACTCTCCCTTCCCTTCGAACGATTGCATCACCCTGAAAGGCCAACATGAGTCCAGCTCTCGCCAGGACTCCCTTCAGTGGCACGTGGCTTGACCACACGTCGTGAGTCGTCTGTCCTCCTGAAGGGAATCGGACTCCAATCCCTGGGGTCAACTCCATGTTACTAAATGACTAACACCAAGAACGTCAGATCCTGCCAGTAGCTTCCACACTTCCCTTATTGAAGCAACTATGATCTCTTCACATCGTTACGAAAGGTATAGTGTAGACCTTGCTCCCGTCACTGAATCATTGAGGGTCTTGGACATATCCTTGACCAAGTTCTTCTCTCAATAAATCATTTAGAAGACCAGTACTACTACCACCACTTAGAAAGAAGGAAAATGGGCCCGAAGATATCAGTGTTAGAGTTTGTCAGACAGATACAGAGAGGGTGAGAGACGTGCTACATCAAGTTAGACTCACCGATATCCGGCTTCAGAACCGTGCAAAACCAAGAGGGTAGAGAGGGAAAAAACCCTCTGGTCTGGGTGGCTGTGTGCCTGTAAAGACGACAGCCCAGGCCCTCCGGAGAGGCGGCAGCATACGTACATTACGGGTCGTGAGGACCCGTTGAAGGGGGGCCCAAGGCTGCTGCGGGCCGCCTTAATGATTGTTCGCGGGCTCAAACTCGTAGATAGAGGTGGAGTCCTCTCGTTTCGATACAGCCCAGCCTCCACTCTTCTGCAACCTGTCCGAAAGGGCGAACCGAAGCCGTTTCTCTAATGGATGCCGTCAATGCTGCGCCCGCCCAACAGGGTCGCCCTGCAGGGTCACCCTGCACCCGACCTTATCCACCAAGGTGCTGTTTCTCAGCAGCTCGCCCCGTTGGGCACCCCCACTACTGCACTCCCCCACCAGGTCCACGCAGTCGACGATCGCTCTGCTTCAGTCAGAACCCACGTGCACCTTCATCCGTCGACGTTGCCGCCAACAAGGAGGCATTGTAGAGTTTGCTTTCACAGCGGTGTTCCTCATGCGAACGAATGGCCTCCCCTCTTCGAGGATTCCGCTATCTAAATTCACTGCCCGGCTCACGTCAAAGCTTTCATTCAATTCTTGCCGGATTGATGGGTACGAAACCAGAGAGGTCTCTTTGGCGAGGTGGCGGACTGGGCGAACTATACGCTCCCCCCCCCGGATCTACCCGGACTCCACGCGCTCGCCCACGGACCCGCATAGTGTGCCTTCTGCACCCGCCATAGTGGACAGACCGTGGAAGGCACATTGATCACACACCGTCGTCTCCAAGTATCCTGACCTGGTCATCCCTTCAATAGGCTACAGCGAGTGCTACATGCTCATGAAGAGTGGCTCGCTGTTGATGCATGACCTCTGGCATATTCTCGAGAATTGTCACGGGCGAGGACGGGCTGGCAAGCCCGGCGGAGTCTACGTGCACCCTTTTCGCCTTCCTAACCCCGTCCCAGATTGGTCAGTGGGTCACAGATTCGATCTGATCCAATCTCAGCTGAGGGCCGTCCGCTCTACCCAATCATAGAGCGCGCCCTCAGATTCAATTCAGTTCCATCGCGGCTGGCTCGACCGTCAGGGCGATTACCTTCACAGTTTACGCATCCGAGCGACCATAGTTGCCTTTCGCCTCAGCGAATTGGGAACAAGTCTGGTGGTTCTCCCCGTTTCCATGGTCGTTGTGACACTAGTCCGCCCTGTGCCCATTTATATATATGAGTTCTCTGCGCTGCGCCTGTGGCAACCCCCCTTTACGACATTAGTCGCCCCGTGCCTGACCTTTCTAGGTTGCCCGTGCGGCAGCTGTCTGCCCTATTTTCCCCTGTGCCCCGTTCTTTCTCCGGTGCCTTGTTTCCCTTTTAGTCACTGTCTGATAGCAATGGTTCATCATGGCTTAATTTCTACCACACGGTCCATTGGCCTCTCCCCCTATTCTCCACGCCAATTGATCAACCCAGTACAGGCAACTCCTCTTGGTTGCTTCTCCAACACCCGTCGTCAGCTCTCAGTTGCTTTTCCGACCCAAGCAGTTTAGCTAGGTGCGATCCTGCCTACAGCCACGCCGCCCCCCATCAGTCCCAGTCCCCACTCTCAGTCCAGCATATAGGTCCCTCGCTGCCCCCTCCCCGTCCCTAAGCCTGAAGGCTTCAGACGCGCTATACTGCACAGCGGATCACCAAAAGACATCATTTATGTTTTTGATATAAAAAAGGTCAGAGGAGTAATTTGCCGTGGGTGAGACAATTCTGTCAGCGCGCTGCACGTCAGTGACGTCGCCGATGTCACCACCCTGAACGTCAGATATGCCCTCGATGTCATCCCCCTGCAGGTCAGTTATGTCCTCGATGTCATCCCCTTGAACGTCAGATATGTCGCCGACGTCACCCCCTTGAACGTCAGAAACGTCATTGACGTCATCCCCTTGAACGTCAGAAACGTCGCCGACGTCACCCCCTGGAACGTCAGAAACGTCACCCCCTGGAACGTCAGAAACGTCGAGTTGACGTGCCCTTGGGCGACGTATCTGACGAATCTGATCCTCCTATGCTCGCTCTCCCTGGGTTACTATTGGTATTACATTTTATACTACTACTCATTCTAGCACCATCGAATGCAGTGCAATCGTCTTCGAGGGTACTTTTTTGCGTTGCGATGGGTCAATATGGACTTGGGGGCTTGCCATTGAGAGGTCTTTGGAATGTATAGCCGCCAAATTACTCTTCAGTCTCAGAGTCGTCTGTGCGGTCGTCGTCCTCGCCATCTGTGCCCTCTGCGTCAAAGAGGTTGACTGCAGTGCCTTCGATGTCCCCTGCATCCTCTTCGTCTGTTATTTGTGCCGGGCTACTGCGATGTGATGGAGGTGGGTGATTTCTGCACGGGTCGCATGCCAGGCAGTACAAATTTCAGGGTTACCTTGCGGAAGATGCGTGTCCGCAATGCCCTCGAAATTCTCCATGCACTTGTCCAGCCCAGTAGATAGCTTGCGGGGCGAGATGTGTGAAAAAAGTCAGATGCCCTGCTGGACGACAACGGGGTGGCGACGTACTTATGATTCGACAAAGAGACAGTGATGGCACTGAAAATGTCATCGCAGCGCCTGCCGCTGTTCAGATTCCGGTTGAGCAAGAGGGTGCACAGGGCAGATGGGTCAGGGAAGTTGTGATGTTGTGAGACACGATCCATTTCCCTCCGGAAGTCAATATCGTTCGGTGCATAGCAACAGAAGCGCTTTTGATGAGAACGGGTGAGAGATAAGTTATTGTGGCCATATTGCGAGGAGAGCAACGAGTGAAAAGGCGGGGCCAGTACGTACCAGGATTCGGATGCGCTCCTTGGCGACAGTGAGCTCTTCCGGGGAGTGGCTGCGAAAGTAGACGGGAAACCTACGACGCACGAACTCAGCCTGAGTCTTCAATTGTGCATGTTCCGTTTCCTTGATCGGTACGGTGCATGCTCTCCGGCAACTGGACGATTGTTATTTGTTAATAGATGGCTTCGGCGTTTGGGTTAACGCACCTCTTTCAAATAGCCTTTGTTGAGCGTTACCCGCCTCTGGATGAAGCGGTCTGTGTCCCTGTTCAACGCTGGTCTAGTCGGGTTGATCTCGAGAGCGGTGGCCTCTAGACCACCATCAGTAATGTGCTGTCTGGCGAACATACGACAGAAGTCGACCATTCGCTGGCCCTTCCAGGGTGCCTTGAACAGGAGGCAAACCCAGACGAGGTCGTTGATCAAGTATCGCCGTCAGACGCAAAAAGAACATATGTAAGTTAGGTCAGTGAGAGTGCTTTTTGTGCGCATGAGGGGGCGGTGATACTGTGGTATATGATATACTGGTGATACTGACCCGCTCAACCGCGTTGTGTTGCACGTCGGCCGCATTGTCCGGGTTGCGAACTCGGTCATTAAGGTCATTGATGTCCGTGTCGTGACGCATCACAGTGCGTCTCAAGTCTCCAAAGCGGTCCATCTCGTCGTGCTCGCGACGCAAGGCCAGATCGGAAATCAGATCCAACCTAGTTGATGTATCGTTCTTGTTGTTGGAGTAGGGCGGCGGGGAATTCACTCCTGGTGGCGCGGACTTCACTCCTGGTGTATGGCGTTGACGTCGTTCCTAAGTTCAGCACGCAGACTTTGAAGCGCTTGCAGCCAGGGTTCCCCATCATGTGGTCCATGGCATCCCGCACGCCCTCAGGGGCAAGGGGGTGATCTTGTGGATCGCTTGCGTCATTTTGATCGACAGCTTCCGGACCATTTGCCTGCGCGTCTTCATCGTCGTCTGTTGCTGTCTCAGGGACCGTCAGAATGAAGGCGGGGCGGCGAGTCCGGTTGGGGGCAGGCTCGTCCATGTCCGGTTCGTCCATTTCGGCTGCCTGGCGACCTCGCTTATTGTTCGCGGTACGGGTGTGGGCGGCACCGGCGATGTTGCTGCGTCCGCAAGAGGTGTTCACGTGAGCATTGCCTGGGTGGGCTGTTGCATTTACTCTGTTTGAACCGCGGCGAGCCATGCTGGTGGGGTGTGCGAGGAAAGAGGCAGGACCAGGGGGGCTGGATGGTCTTTTTGTCAAGTGTGGGCTGCAGTGTGGGGGTAAAGGAGATTGCGCCACTCACATGCGGGGGGCTCCATACAATGCACTAGGAAAGTCCTTTTTGCCCGTGGCCGGATTTGGATAGCCAGGGTCCTAACTGAAGAACCACTGGGGCGCTGTGGCTGCAGGGAAAAAGCTGCGCCCACCATTCTCTGCACCAGGCAGTGTAAGGGTGGGCGCTGCCAGGGGGCCCGGGGGGGGTGGTTAAGTGGTACAATCCATGGGAGATCCTAAGGTGACTCGCGATAGTTACACGCCTGGGCTGATTGGTGTCAGGGTCTGAGCGGGGCTAGGGACAAGGAGAGGCCTCTGGGCGTATAGCAGAGGCGGGGCTGCAAGTGTGGCAAGGCTGTGCAGCATAGAGAAAGAACGGGGACTGGGCAAAACAAGGAGGGCGGTTGCCGCAGGGGCAACCTACGTAGCAAGGTATAATGCAAAAGGGTACCGGGAGACTATCGTTTCCAGATTGAATCTGACCCCATGACCAACCTGGGGATGGGGTTACTAGTAAGACGAAAGGCGCGCGTAGGCTCCGCCGGACTTTAATCTACGCCCGGCGTGACATATGTGTAACATGTGTTGACAAGTGTAGGCAACTGTCGCTGGATGATCGATGATCGGCGAATAAGGTTGCGTACTCAGTTGAGTGTTTGGCCAGATCGAAGCAATCAGGCCAACAGTGAAAGTCGATTGGCACATTCTCATAACGCTCGCAGTGGGTAACCTGACATTGAATGTATCGGCACCGACGTACTGGTGCCCTCACTCCTCCAACTCCTGCTCCAGCTATTTGGCTGGAAGCATGTCCAGCATTGTCAGGGATTATTGGATGTGCACCGGATGTGGTCGATGCCCGTACTCGGCTTTTCGACACAGGGACGCCCGACGTCACCAAGATCACACCGGGCACACCGGGTCGCGTCCAATAACCAAGCTGCAACACCGGACACGAATGCAGCAGGCATCATTCGTGCACCATGCGCCCCGGCGCGCAAGTACGATCTTAGCTGGTTCTAACCGGCGAGCGCTGGCCACCATCTCTACCGGTCCACATCTGACATTAATATACCAGACGTGACCTCCCCTGAATTGCACCTTCAGCCCTTCTCTGGATGGCCCCCTGGGTCTCCCACGCAAAATGGCGATGTGGAAGACGCTTTTGGATGGAGGACATGGCTGAAACGTGCATTGCTCACAGTCGGCTGGCCCGCCTACCGAACGCGAAGCGACAGCGGATCCTCAGTCCGGATCCAAGCCAGAGCGACGATCAACTCGGCGCGCACACAAGTCTGATGCCTCACAAGAAGACGCACTCCTTTGCAGTCTCCATCTCTGTATTTTGAGGATCTGTCGGAAACAATAATACGTCACCACGGCCCGATTGATAGCAATATGTTCGCACCCTTACGAATCCGTTCATTGCCGTCATCAACATCACCCAGTTATGGTTACCAAAAGGTCTATGCGGCGAGAGCTCGCCGAACTGGTCCTGTCACTGATGAGATTAGCTATTGCTGCGTCGCCACCTTAGCCACCGTTCCACGCTGGAACCATTCCACGCTGGAGTGGGAAAATAATATCTTTTCACCGTTCCCACGTTGACTATGTGTGATGTCTCAGATGATCTCCACCCGCAAGATGGGGGGATGGATTAACGCGAATCCCACTTCACCATCCGGCTCGCGATGTGTTGCCAAGCGAGACGACTGTGCTCTAACTATACAAGCGCGTATGTTGGCACGGTCACCTTTATCTCTAGCCGGTCACCTTTATCGCGGGAGCTACTGGGCATCGGTACTTCCCTGGGCCTCTGCTGGCGCGACGCGACGTGACTCTGCACATCGCCTTTATTATTTGCCAGACGGCCAGCTGATGAGCGGAGACTTCCAATGACAATCTTCCGGGACATTGGGACAGATCGCACACGCAACACCGCGTTCATTAAGCAAAAGGTGGAGTTTTGCGTCAAGGAACAGTTGAAGGGCATGCCGGTCCGCAAAGTAAAACCTGTCGTTAGCCGTATTCATTGTCGAACTGGTGTCGTTCGCTATGGTCCGTTCGACGGGGTCAGGGTCATTCTGTGACCACCGACAATTGATCTGGTCCAATGAGTATCCGGCCGAGTCAGAACACTGCGATGAAGGACGTATATACTACACGGACCAGTGGGGCCCAAACTCCGGTCTCATCCAACACCT
This sequence comes from Moniliella sp. 'wahieum', assembly GCA_003971905.1. Taxonomy (NCBI): domain Eukaryota; kingdom Fungi; phylum Basidiomycota; class Moniliellomycetes; order Moniliellales; family Moniliellaceae; genus Moniliella; species Moniliella sp. 'wahieum'. The sequence goes on from RSEE01000020.1 coordinate 539,809, forward strand.
TACTGTTGTCGGAACCAACGTGGAATGGGTCATACGGTTGGCTCACGAGCACACAGACCTGATGGAGCAAGAAGAAGAGATGGTGAAGAAAGTGTCAAGTCCGCGTATACGACAGCCTAACCTCTTCTTGGAGACAGTCTCGCTTGACGGATTTCGGTTTCAGACCCGTCTCTCAAACGCGCCTGTCCGACTATGGATTTATCAGGACGAACGACTCTCGATGATCTCGTCGGTTTTGCTCGAGAACCCAACAGACTTTTCATGACTTTCGTTTGGGGGTCAAAGCAATGTGAAGGACCAACAAAAGCCTATCTTCAGCGGGGCTGCACCAGTCGTCCCTGCCTGCCCTGTACTCAAGCAGAACTAGCCGCAGATGGACGCCTCATGAGCCAAACCCCTATCAGTGGGCACAATGTTGTCCTGCAGGCCTTTTGGTCCAATGAAATGAGCTTCCATTTACCTGACGACTAGACCTTGGCCACACCAATTGCCGATGTTCCCCTGGCTAATCTGAAGACGCATGTTCCCGTAGAACACACCCTTCCGTGCGACGCGAAATCGAATCCCTGCCGTTGGCCAGCTACCGTGAGCGCGTATAGGAAGGACGCGTGTTGACTAGGTGGTTCTGATAGTAGCATTTGCTAGGAGAAGACACGAAATGGTGTGGCCGGGTGCGATTTTGAAACGGTGCAAAGTTTCACATGTAGCCGGCAGTTGGCCCCCCGCGCTGCACATCATTGATATCAACGACCTCTTTCGCGCCGTCGCTGACTCATTTTCCTCAAACCATGCAAACACGTCGCCGATGTCAGCTCCCTGACATCGCTGATATCTTTTACCTCTTTTTGAAATCCGCTGTATGATGTAGGATATGTTGGTAGTTCGGCATCGCTTCGCACTTGGCGATCCCCCAACATGATGATGCTGTGGAAGCTGCCAAGTCATATGCTTTTCCAGGCTCCGTCTCGTGTTGAGACGAATATTCTACTGCTGCATATTAGAGTGCCCTCCCCACTCTCCTTCCAGATGGGAATCAAGACCAAGGGAGAGTGCGGCAGATTGTGCGTCGGCTGAGCATTTCATTCCAGAAGGCGATCGAGGCGAAGGGCCCGAGCAGGAAAAAGTTCCATTGTGTAACGTGGATCGACTTCAAATACAGCGTACAAGATGTGCAAGCGCAACGTGCCAAGATCCTGGGCTTCTGCATTGGGGATATTATCACCTGACTGATGCTCGTGCCAGTCCAGAATGTGGATCAAACCTCTCGCTACCTCTGCCTGAAATCCCTCCCGTTGCCCCACCGGTTGTTCATTTTGCGGTTCGTGCTTGCAGCAACCCCCCTCCATCTGTTTCGCTCGAGACGGAGAAACGGATGTGGCACGGGCCAAACTCCGCTGGGTAGGTGAGCAGCAATGGCACCAGGCAAGTCATCCGGGGCGGCGATCGGAGCAATGTGATCGGTCAATGGTAGGACCAAGTTAGCATCCCGATCCCGTCTCTTCTTTGGGCAGATCACTCTCTCTCCTCTCTTTGGCTTAGCTCCACAGGCCAACGCAACAACTTGGGCAGCGAGGCGAACGTATGGGTGGGCCAGGTGATCGGCAGCCAACCAGAGGGATTCGAGCCCGCTCCTCGTCCTGGCACAAGGAAAAGACGGCGGTTTTGCTCGCCCGCCAGTACACGAAGCTGCTGCCTCCTGTGACTACATCGCTTCTGCTCCTGGCTGTAAGAAAAAGCAGAAGCGCTCGATCCCAGCTACAGGTCGGTGGTGCCCTCAAATCCAGCGTTCACATTTCCTGGCCACGGGGTCATGACTGGGTTGCGGGACATTCCGGCCACAATAGTAGAACCCGAGCCATCAACAACCCGCCGCGAGTAGGGCGCTCCTACGCCACTGTCACCCGCACTAAGATCGCGATGGCAAACGCAGGTGCTCCAAAGAGCCCATCCATATCCAACGGCCGGCCTAACCCCTTCGTCCTTCAGAGACAAGACGCGCGACGCCTATTCTACGTCGTATTTGCCATCCGCTTTCCGCCGTCCCTCAGGCACACGCGTTGTGTAAGGAGATGAACACCTTGTTCGACATGGAGGCCAAAGGAAAGCGCCAACATACAATCCTTATGCAACGGGTGCCTACTAGCTCTGTTCTCTTGGTCTTCCCTGCGGGTGACTACGCCTGTGGTTACACTTGCGCTGTGCGAGCTAAGGTATAAGGATAACCCCATCCAAACGAACCACCCTGGTAAGGCATGGATCAAGGGACTTTTCCTTGAATTCCCTCCGGATCATGTTGCAAACCCACAGCCTAGGAGCCGGACTAGGCATTCGTGGTCCTTGGGCTGCCCAAGAATGCAAGACGAGCAAGACGTGTATTCGCAGAACGTTCTGGATTGCGTGCGTTAATTTGGTCGATGTCCCAGGCACTTTTGTTGTACTACCATGGCAGTGAGTCCAGTCAAATTGGTGTGGTGGCCTCGTTTTGCTCTGTCATTTGGGGTAAGGAGGTGGCTCGAGCCATCAACTTCGCCATCAGGACGCCTGTAAGAACGTGTCGGTACCCGAAAATGATGAGTCCATTCCAGACCCCCATTCCCGTCACGCCGCCGATTGCCAAAGCTGGGCCGAAAGTAGCCAGCCAGTGTGGTGGTCCGGGCGCGCCCCTAGACCTGGTGGGCTGGATGAAGCCTTGTGTCTGTCGTGCTTGCTTGAGGGGCATGTTTGTGTGATGGTCGGCTCTGACTTGCGTCGCCCCCCCCGGTGCGCCGAATCTAATCGCTCAATGTTTGGTAGGAAATATGAAACCGGGCCTATGTTGGGGGGGGGGGGGTGGGGGGGTGGGTTGGGGCACGCACGTCACTGTGTCATCGAAGGGGTTTCACACTTTGGAATCCACAGCTCGACGCAGAAAGAACGCGGGGTAGACACGTGTACTCGGTAAGACCTCGTTATGACAATGGATAGGAAATCTTGATGGTTGCTTCGTTCAGATGATCACCATCTTGGGCTCACGTCTAGTTTCCGCCATATTTTTCCTGACCCAGGAACCCGCAAGCCAGCGACATGGTTTACAACAATGATGTTGTGAACACGGTGCTTCAATTGTTCTGGAAGTTCTAGTCGCATGGTGCGAGAATTGCGATTAGATTCGCTTTAAAGTCATATATGCCCATGACTGAAAGTCGACCATTCACAACCGAAAATGAACGTGTTGCTGCTGTCGTGCTCCTGGTTCAATGTTCCCATGGACCCAGAACTTAATCCGGCCCTCAAATTCCAGTCCAACTTCGCCATATTAGCATGATGAATCACACCAAGCTATACTTTGAACTGATTCGTTGTTGCTTTCCTCTCCTATAAATTTAACCCTGTCTCATTGAATACTGGGACAATACAGTGATTTGCATCACGGGTGCTCATAGCTGGGCGCGAATACGATGGAAAGGGCTCGAAATATTGAGTCGCCCAGAAAGAACAAGAGGGTAGATAAAAGAAGAACTGATGGCCCACGTCATTCGATGCTACTTGAATACAACCAAATACCGATATGTATAACGGAATGAACCATTTGAGTGAAAGACAAAAGAAGATACAGAGGTTTTGATAATGTGTATATCCTGCAAGAGAAACAAAAATGGTTGAACTCAAACGTGCTCATATCACTGAGAGTCAGTATCAGCAGGAGAGTAGCAAACAGCAAACACTTGCCACCACATCCTTATAGTGTAGTCACGTCACATATACAGAGTAAGGATGGGACCAAAAAACACCCTGCGCGCTAAACTGACCGAGACTACTTGACTGGACCACTCCCCCGAGCTGTAGGAAAACAGGCCGATTGTCCGCAGGTCCGAACCCTCTGAAAACTGCCATCCATCTCTAAACTGAAGGTACCACGTGGGAAACCGGAAGAGTAGGGAGGCACTCAATGGTGAAGAATCTCGATTGAGTTGCTTCCTTCTTTAAGTACCCAAACATAATTATGATTGTGTTGTTGGAATGGCATCCTCGCGTCGTCATAACCAAAGGGAAGAAGAGAACTTTTTCGGCCTGATACATTGGCAATCATGTCCGACTCAGCCTGTTCAACCAATCCAAGTAGCCTCTGGGTGCTAAATAGCAAAACGGGGCAGGACGATATCTTTCAATTTGTTATATAGCACGTTAGGATATGGGGGCAATGGGATAGGGTACGCAAGTCAGGCAGTTGACTTAACACTTCAAAATCACTTGATGCTGAAAATGTAGAGCGAAGTGAATTAATGAGATGAGCAAGGCAATGGAGAAGGATTGGAGGAAGGGCAAACTAGGTGTATGGTAGAGGCATCGAAACGAGTAAGTGAGAGCAGTTAGGATGAAGGGTGTTTCGCTAATAACTCAAGAGGCTTCTCAGGTCAAATGTTGCAAAGCCTACATTAAGCAGGTCTATGCATAATGGCCCCGTCAAGTAAAAGAGTGACGCGAGGCAATTGCATTAGCTTGTACAATGCGTGTATGCAGAGGATGCGACAGGTAATGCTCTGCGGAAACTGATGCTATTTCTGTTGCTACCGGTACAGTGGTCGCAATATTTGGGCTCTATCAAGCAACCTATGCCATCTACATTAGCCGGTGAAGTGGCATGTACGAAGAATACATGGGAGCGTTTGTCTTTCTACAAAAGTGTCTGCAGAACCCAAAGTGCCACTGGGCGCATGCAACAAGCGTAGCAGACGATCAATCGCGGAGCATAGGGTTCCCTCCGTTTGGCCCTTTACGCAAGGTTAGAGGAGAAAACAATGAAAATCATTGCAAGCTTGAGCATTGTCGGGTCAAGAAATTAGCTGCATGCAGTGCGCGTGATGTATCCGGGGGGGGGGGGGGGGGGGGGGGTGGCCACGATGGGCTAAGACACCGTCGATAAGGAAGGCAAGCAGAGACATGGGTGAGTGAGCCTCGGCAGAATAATGCGAACTGGTGGGCGAACAGATAAGCGGCACATAATCTAAGAAGAGAATACATTACATCCCCGATCGAATCCGCACTGAAACCCACGGTTGTTAGCAATGCAGTTTCTTCCAATCCCAAAGGCGCACACTCCAATCGCCTCGGGGGGAGGATCGTCATGGTCCCATGCTCGCCGGTGATAATTTTTCCACACATATCCCTCACCCAATGGCAAATGCCCCTGGCCAGTTCGCCTTTTTCTAGCTGGAACTGACGACTTTTGTACTGAAAGCTCCACAGTTTCGATTCAGCAAAGCCAAAAACCTGAGCAGCTGATGGTATTCTAGAGCTGAGAGGGAAAAGCGGAACCAGCGAAAAGGCAGACAACATAGAGAGAAGGCCTTAGTTGTCTGTACCTTAATGATGGGTTTACGATGGTGATGACGCCAATTAATTGACGCACTTAGGATCATATGAAGGCGCCAATGAAGGCACAAATCATTGCTTACAGGCAGGGACTGAAAACATTGGAATAGAGGAGAATGGGGGGATCGATAAGTTACTGGGGCGGAATCGCCACTCGGGAGACTGTTACCGGGCGGGTAACACGGAATCAAACGAATTTGTAGGGGTTCATGCCGAGTGAGGGCGAAAAATGAATAACAACATCATAGTCTAAATGGGAAAGGTTGACTATCGTCACCTTGAAGAATGGTTTCACTGCTTCAACGTCGTAATTGTTTGGGCTTTGGCACCAGCTCTGTTTAGAATGGGCAGGGTTTAGATCAGACTGAATCCGCAAAGGCTCCCTGTGTACAATGCATGTCGTCACACATGAGTGAAAAGCTTCTTCATCTCTACTCCTTCGGGGGCGTCGCCTGCTGGTCCGCCGACCAACTTGAAAGCAATAGGCCCACTCCCAGCATAGTAAATGGGGGCAAGATATCTCTTTGGCCGTCTAGGGGCAGAACTTGATCGTGGTGAGAGAGGCAAGAAAACAGAGCGTTACACTCAATCAGGTTCCCCGGCCCACCTTCGTCCGAGCAATCACGCTCCTCTTCGCAAAGCATACATCCTCGTCAATCATGCCAAAATTCCCGCCATACCAACCGGAGTGTACAGCTTATCCATGGGCGTACATTTTCCCACTCCATGTTAAAGTCCTCGAAACATTGCCATTTCCTATACTTCCGTCGTTCATCACACGTTACCAGCGTCATGCAGATCACTGGCTACACCAGCAAAATCCTGAGCAGATATGGGATGCTTAGCAATGAACCTCTGCTTCCTTCGGTTGCATTAGGAGGGATTGCAAGTCAAACTCCTTCTTAGGCGCTATTAGGAAACGGAAACAAATTAGGAGGCTCTCTGTTGGCTCGCCAACTAATGCAAATGCTAACTCGGGCTCTGCTGGATCGCCGGCCAACGTACCCAGCGTATGCCGCGCGGGTCTGGGGGATTGGATGAGGGTATCGATACACATTCAGGCTCGCCCAGCATCGGTCAGTAGTAAGATTTGGATCATAGGAGGAATGGCAGATGATGTGAGAGCAAAGGAGGTAGACCACATTTAGGGACTCGTGACGAAGGAAGTCAGGGCTGCATTCCAGAGGTGATAAACAAATGAATAGCTACAAGTTGTCGGTTTATGCTATTCTAGGAGAAGGAGTGCCATCGGCTACTGAATGACGACAAAGAACGACAAATGCCAGAGAGCACTTAGCAGGAAGACATTTTTCCTCTACGGTCATAACAATGAGTGGGTCCAGTTACTATGATTGTCAAGAGGATATATTCAAGCGCAGGCATCAGAAACTTCAAGGAGAGGATTTTGGGTAGGATTTCTTTGCTTTCATGCCTAGCATGCTCATTTCTAAAACCTCATTGTGCCACATCCACTTTAGAAACAAATGGCGGGTGCCATCAGAGTGCCCTGGCCTTGTCACGGGCAAAGGCGGGCTTACCGCGCGCCGTTCACTTGTTACGAGCTACTGAGAACCCGAGATGGTCCGATCCAAGCTAAGGCCCGCCTGCTCCGCACATGCCCAGTAGAGCGTGCTCCGCAGGCCGATGATGCTCACTGAGCCGAGAATCCATGTGTTCCGCGGTGTTCTGTACCCCTCCGTGGTATTCCGTAGCTTGGATTCCGTGGCATACCGTGTTCATACCTGGCCAATACCGTGCCCATACCGTGTTCATACCGTGCTCGTACCGTGCTCATACCGTGCTCGTACCGTGCTCGTTCCGTACCTATACCGTGTCCATACGGTGCTCGTTCCGTACCTATACCGTGTCCATACCGTGCCTACACCGTGCCATGGCCACGGAATGACACAGATTCACCACAACATACCACGACATACCACGACATACCACGACATACCACGACATACCACAGAATACCACGGAGGGGCACGGAATACCGCGGAATACCTGGATTCTCGGCTCAGTGAGGATGATGGTTCTCTAAATTGTAGGTACCGTGGTCCGAAGGGCCGTGCATCCGCGCAACAACAGTCGCCCCCGCCCAAGTCCAAGTCTGGTGGCCTAAACAAGGCCGCCGAGCTTCCAGTGCCGTTGTGACGTCTGTCGCCCCGTCCCCGTTTCCTTTTCCTTTCTCGGTCGCGCCTGCGGGGACCAACCCCGCTTTTGAGTGTCTTCCTTTCTGCAGCCCCTCATCTTGCATCCGTTTCCCTTTTGATCTTGCCCGTGTGCGCATGTGAAATGGTTGATGGGGATCCTTTCCCCCACCTTCCATTATCGTCATCCTCTTCATCCTCTCGTCAACCCTCTCGTCTTTCCCGTCTATCCTGTCCGGCTCCTGCCCGTTTTCCACAGCCAATTGATTCAGTACAGGTAGTCTCCTCCTTGTTAGCTCGCGACTCCTCCTCCGACCTCTCGTCTTCCAGAATCCGTCAGTCCACAGTCGCGCGAGCCCTCATTTGGCCGCGTCGATTTCCAGTCTCTATCCAGTGTCAGTTGAGACAGTGTTTGTCCACCTCTGCCCCTCCCGTCCCTAAGTCCCGCAGGCTTCAGTCACGTTACTACGGCCCAAGTCGGTGCAGACGCAGCCTTGCCACACTTGCAGCCGCCTCTATTCTTCATCCATATCATTGACAGAGCTTAAGGCTGGGACAGGGAAACGCTACGCCTAATAAACCGAACCATTCATCTTGCATGAGTTACTTGGTAGCACCACCAATGTTAAGGAACCAGGGGGGGATTGCCAGGATATCAGGACCCTCTGGTGTTATCGCCATCCGGTCCCGTACCCAAGGTAGCGCGTGTGGACACGGATGAACGTGTGGTAGACATCCGAGCGAGGAACCATTTCCATTGAGACTCAGTAGCCAAATCCTTCCAAAGCGCAAACATCTTACCCGCTGTCTTGGCGCCGTAGTATCCTCGTGTCGTCAAAACCAAGGGGGAAAACGGCTTTGAGTGCGTCTCTGATGGTACTTGGCGTTGTCACATTCTGCTTTTTCCAACAGCCGAAGCACTCCTTCTCCCGGCGTTCCAAAGGCGTCGCGGTGCTCTCATGCACCACTCCGGTAGGCGCTCTGCGCCTCCTGTGATCCTGTGTCGCACAGCGTGTGGTCCACCTCCATTCCTGATACTCCGATTGCTCCAGGCCCCATCACGCGGTAGTCGGTGCGCAGCGCCTTCCGCTCGCGTCTCGACCCATCCTCTTCCTCCACAGCAGGTTCGTTGCGGACTAACCTTAAAAGCTTAACCGTGAATCCTGAAGCAAAGATTATTCTACCGGCCATCATAAGATGATGGGCAATTTTGATGAGGAAATGCGCACTGCAGATGAGCATCATTTTAGGCAGCCCACATGCTGGGCAGTGGGGAGCAGATAAATGGGGCGATGCTGGATGGGGGGAGGGGTACGGGAAAAGGGCAAGGGGAAAAAGGCAAAGGGGAAAGGGAAAGGGGGGGGCGGGGGTTGGTAAGGGGAGGGCAAAGGGATAGCGGCATAGGGAACGGGGAGGAGGCAAGATTACATTGCACAAAGACATAGACGCGAGGGAGAGGCGGGGGGAGAGTGGGCAAACGAAATGAGCAAAGCATAGAGCGAGCCAGTCCCACTCGCGTCGCTAAGCCAGCTCGAGATAAGATGGTGGAGGTGGGGGAGAGGGGGCAGATACGAGGTGCGCAAGACCTGCGCAGACAACGGGGGAAACCATAGAGGCCACGTCCAGCTCATGGCAAGAGGGGTGCAGGCATAGAAGAAACCCAAGGTTTCGCGCCCCTCAACACACACGCTGAAGGGCCGAAAAGGCGGGGAAGGGAGTAAACCACGAGCCTTGAATCAAGATCCAAACGACATACTTCAAGAGTCAAGCGCTAAAACCCAAAAGCTGTCCCAAAGAGCAAAAGGGCCAAAGCTGAGGAAAGGGTGGTGGAATGGGGTAGGGCTGATGGGGGTGACACCGTTCAAGCAGCCATTGCAGCCGGTTTGCCGTTTTTCTGGAACGTGCGGCCGGGGCGGGAACGTCCCCACGAGCCATAGGACCCCGCTTGGTGTTACGCGCCTGACCAAGGTGAACTCATCCTCAGTCTCCACCTTGGTCGGCGGGGCAGGCGTATCAGCAGAGGGCAGGCTGAGACTGCTGCTGCTCCCGTTTCGAGGGTTGGGCAGTGGTCGGCGTCTGGGACTCACTGGCGCCGAGCGGGAGGTCCGTCTTGTTTGTCTGCGGCTCGGCTGAGACTCCTCGGGGTCTTGGTTTCAGATTTAGTCTCCGTCTTGGCATCAAGCTGGGGCTTCTTGGGCTCTTGAGATTCCTTGGGCTCCTTGGGCTCGGGCTTCTCAGCCTCGGCCTTTTCCGCAGAAGCAGAGACATGTCAGAGAAGTTCTTCTTTAGTCCTTCGTCTCTTCCGCGGGCGGGGGTGGCAGGGGTTCATGAGCACCGGCGAGGGCAGGGAAGTCAGCGGAAGAGAGGGAAGGTTGAGGAGCCAATTTCGCGGGCTTGCGAGTACGGTGCCGGGAGGCCGGGCGAGTCGAACGAGGTTCGTCATCCGTCTTGGGCGTCAGACGACGCGAGTCGTCCTTCCTGCGCGGGATGCGCTTGGGTGGGCCGCCGTGCGGACCAGCACCCGAGCGGCCTGATACATCCGTTCCATCGGGCAGGATGTGAGGGAAGGCGCAATCGTCGCCCTTGTTGCAGATGCCATGAGGGAAGTAGCGGCAGGGAGGCATGGGTCCGGAGCGTTTCGTAGGACGGCCCGTGCCACGAAGTTTCCGGTAGGGACGGCCCTCGAGAGGCAGGTGCATCGGCGCACCCATTCGCGGCAGCGAAGGCTCAAACGGCGCTGCGTCCGCTTGACCGCTGTCGGGCCGCAGGCGGCTTGTGGCACAGCCGGGGGTACGTCAGTGCCTGAGGCAGGGGTGCCAGGGGCCAAAGGCTCTGGTAAGGCAGCACTCTCCCCTGCCGGAGGGGCAAGGAGAGGAACGGCACAGAGTGCATGACGGGCGAGCAGCTGGGTGGGCAGCGGGCACAGCCACTTGCCCCGGGCGTGGGGTGGGGCGGCGGCGGCGGCGGTGCGCCGAACCCATCACAGGTGGCATGTACATCTGTCCCGGAGCGGGCGGGAAGGGATACGCAAAGCCGGGAGGCGGGTAGAACATTGGCACACCTTCTTCCCTCGGGCGGGGGACGTTGGCCATGGTGGGCGGGTGGAGGAAGAATACGCACTGATCGCCATACCGGCATTGCGGGAAGAAGCGGCAGGGGATAGTCCGTGCCACCTCGGGAGGAGGAAGCGAACCCATTCCGGGGGCGCACCGGCAGGTGGAGGCGGCATGGCATGCGGCATCATCGGCGGAGGAGGCAGCATCATGCCATCCGGCCCAACAACGCGGGTGGGAACTCGGGCGGAACTTGGCCCGGAGGAGGGGGGTAGAAGTATCCAGGCCCAGGAACCACCATATGAGGTGCAGGAGGAACGGGAAGAGCAGGGGGGCGGGTTCTCAGGCTCGGCGGAAAAGTGGGTGAGCACAGCCGCAACAGCCGGGTGAGCACGGACCTGCTCGAGGTCAACCTGCGCGGATCGGCACCTGACGAAATGGGTGGTGTCGTGGAAGAGAGACGGGGGGAACAGCCGAAACAAAGACGTTGGCAACATACCACGAGCCAAGAGATCGCGCACGATGTCGGCCTGGCCGGCGCTGGAGGCAGCCTGAAGCAGCGTCTGGCCCTGGTCGGTGGTGGTGAGAGCAGGAGCGTTGGAAGCGGCGAGAGCAGCATGGAGAGCAGGCAGATCGCCCTGGCGGCGGCAGCAAACGCCTGGTGTGCATCTCAGAGTCGGCCATGCTTATGAAAGAAGGGGACGAAGAGGAGGAGAAGGAGGTGCACAAAAGGAGTAGCAGGAAGACGAGTCCAAGGAGGCTGGGTGAAGGAAAAAAAAAGAAAAGTTGTTTGACGGGCACTTTGAAAAATCCAGCGCGTTCTTCTCGGCCCCGTTCCGCCCATCCGCCTCTGGCGTGTGACACCGGCCTGGCTTTTGTTAGCTGCGCACAAAACATACGATGGTCGGCCATCAAACTCCCAAGTCAAGCCTGAGGAGATGGAAACAAGCTCTCGTACGCCCATCTGCCATGCTAGCTGGGGGGCACGTGGCTTTCCCTGATGTTCCATCTACTGCCATTACCGCAATCGCAGTGGGCCTAGAGTGGGTGGGGAGTGTGTACTGTTACAAAATGGGTAGACAAAGGCCAACAATCAAACGACAGCCATCAAGACGCCGACAACGCAGGCGGGCTAGTCACCATCGTCTTTTGTCCGAGTCCTGCGTCTGTGCCAGCGGGAACAGAGGCACATTGGACTTGCAGCCGAGGCGACGCTGTGCTTGAATCGGCGAGAGTGGTTGCTGGGGACTGAAGTGTCCGCCCGTATGGCAGAATGGGAAGGTTTAGCGGGCAGGCCGGTCATCCGGTCACCTTGGGACGTCGGGGCGACGGGATTGGGCAACACAGGCGACCTTGTCGACTCAACGAAGTTCGGGGAGACAATGTGGTTGTGCAAGTCTTTCGGTAGAAGCCCCGATGCAACAAGCTCGGGGTGTTCAGGGATAGATGTCAAGGAGTTGGCCGAGCTGCTCTTGCGAACATGCACGCCCCGCATCCGGCTCGGCGATCGGTTTTGAACCGCAGCGAGGATGGCGTCCAGATTGGCACCATAATAAGGCCGTATCAGGGCCTTCTTCCGGGAGCATTCTTGAATCCTGGGTGCGGGTGGAGGAGAGGGTAAGATATGCCCGCTTGGCTAGTACCGCGTGAGGACAACGTGAGCATTATGCAGTATGAAGTGTGGGATGGGGGTGGTGAGGAAGAGGGGAAGGGAGGGAAGGGGAGGGGAAGGGAGGGGGAAGCAAACGTACTGGTTGCAGGGTCAGCAAAGATAACGTAGACGCAGGAATCGTCGAACCATTTGATCTTGAAGCCGCCATGGTCATCTTCCCAGGGATGGAAGATGGCGACAATGTCGTGAGTCTTGAGCTCGACGTGAAAGTCGCGCAGCACGAGAACAGGGTGATGAGGGGGGAATTGGCCATTGCAGAGGGACGAGAGGGCATAACCGGATGAGGTAGGGCGACGGTCATGAAGGCAAATGGATGAGATGTCGTGGTGTAGCGGCGCACGGACGACTGGGAGGGAGGATGCAGGGGGTATATCGAAGACAGAGATAAAGGGGGATGAAAAGGTAGACTGGGAGCGTGGATGAAACGAATGGAAGGGAAAATGGTGAGGTGGTGGCGAGAAGTGGAAGCTAGAGGGAGAGGGAAGTGCTGGTGATGGAAACATGCCCTCGATCTCTCTCTATCTCTTGTTTTTTTGTAAAAGATGCGATCGACCACCCCTGAGCAACGTCCGTATGTGGGTGAAGCCAGCTGCAAGGGGCCAACAGGCCGAGAGGAGTAGAGGCGACTGCGCTCCCACTGTAGGCTGGGCTTGCGGGGTGTCTACTGCTACTGCCACTGCTGCGATTACCGGTTACCGGTTACTTACCTCTCTCTACTATGTTTTCTGGCCCAACCTTCTCTCTGGCCCAGTCTGTGGTGTTTTGCCACCATCGGTGCAACGATCATCTGGACCACGATTATGGCGATGAGCCCTGACGCTTCAGCTTCAGTGCACAGGAGGGGCAAGTGCTTAAGTGCGCAGTGCATCGATCATTGGTATGTTTTCGCGATTCCTTTTTTTGCTTTTCGACAAGCGTGACATGTGAGGCAGAAGCCCCTGAGAAGAGGGACTTATCAAGGGGCTGTGTTTGAGGCGATCCGTGCGCGCGACGCGTGTTGGATATTCGCGTTTGGTGATCGACAAAGATTAATCGCGATTAATGATCGCCTAATTAATGATCGCCAATCGTTAATCGAGTCCATCAGTATGTCAATTTCAAGCCAACAAGCTTCACGACACCTTCGCGCGGACGACCGTCGAGCTTGGTCCAAAGCGATCAGTCGATGAGGTCTACCTGGCCCAGCTCGATCATATTGCACCATGGAGCCTGGCCAGTGCCTGACATCTCAGTTGCGTTGCATTCCCCCAAACACGATTATTGCCCGAATCTCCCCTTTGCACCCCCTCTGCCTATACTACTTACTGACGTTAAACGTCGAACGCGCAGAGAAAATAACAGCGTCTCATCTCTTAGAATAGAGTGCCAAAATAAGCCTTAGTGAGCCTGCAGTGGGGTTGCCAGTTTTCTGACAGATTCTGCACCAGACATAACATCCTCCCCCCAATGATCCGGCGTGGTCTTCACGAGAGGTGCATGAAGAGTAGGCTGTGCCAGTTTGTTCCTCAACCAACGCCGTCCCTCGACGTTGGACATTGATTACTTCGCCATTCAGCTTCGCCATTTTCCCCATGGTGCGTGGTGCTCGATCCAATAATAATGTGGCAGTACCAAAACGCAAACGTTCTGACCTGAGAAGCAATACTATAATCGCCAGCCTTCATTGATCAGCGATCAGCCCGCGGATGGCGCAGCTAGAATCGCGATCGGGTCTTTCAGATCTTGGCCAGAGCAGGGGGCATGAGAGCCTGCTTGTACGCCCACGCAGCCAAGAGCGTATGAGCAATCGCCGTAGGACCTGGGAAGGGACTTTGACATCAGTCGGCAACGACTGGAACTGCATCGGAGGTGTCGCAGCTGGGTTTGGGGCCGAACTCGGAGAGTGCTTAGTACCCCGCGTCTGCCGAGCCAGGACAGCCACCACTTCTGCTCTTGGGACAAAGCGGGCATCTGCCAGCTCGTTGTCGAGATCGAGTCGGATGGTATCGTGTCCCGGCAAGACCTGGGCAAATGCACCGATCATCAAGTTAGCCGGGAAGGGCCAAGGCTGGGAAGATGGTAGACCACATCCCCCACTTTGACACCCGCTTTTCCTGCACTCCCTTCGCACCGCATCTTCCAACGATTCTCCTGGCTCCACAAACCCGGCCAGGCCTGGTTGTTTAACGTCGGCGCAAAAGCATGGTAGGTCAGTACACCACTCCGCGCCACTAATTTTATCTGTACGACGTGTATCTCGCGAGGGGGAAGAACGTACAGGAGTAGAAGCCGGGTGGCCAATTTTTCCTGCCTAGGAGGATGCTTTCGCCATCAGGACTGAGGGCAGCCATGATGGTCACCGGGTCGGTGCGTGGATAGGAGTAGTTGTGCACTGCTTGGGACGAAGGACAAGCCAGGGATGCATCCAGTGGATCAAGTGTCCGATCCAACCCTGAGGAACAACTGCGCTTGTACCCGGCCCATTGACTGTACTGCGTCCGTCCGCAGGCTGGACAAAACTGTGCCAATTCCATCATCATCGACATCGTTGACGAACGAGTACATATGCTACGTCAGTATTCTTTTTCCTCTTGGACTGGGCTGGCAGACCGCCGCCTCCCCCCCCCTCTCTCTTTCTCCTGCCCCCAAAGCAAAATGGGATGGGGGAGAATAGGTTGAACATACCTTATTGCGCTTGTTCCAATCGAGCAAACTCATAGCTTGGGCGACCAATGCAGCGTCCAAGCTAGGCCAAGTACCGAGCGAGGCAATCGCACGTGCATCACCAAAAGTGTATTGGGCATCGTCCTCGAGCTCCGCACACAGACGCTCGATCACTCTAGGAACCTGCTCTGCGGGGAGGGGCATAGGAGAGGGACAGGGCAAAGTAAACTGTGCCTGTGGCTCCGACCGGGAGGAAGGGATGCGAGAGAGCCCGTGGTGGTAGTGGGATGTTCCTTCATCCCGAGCAGGACGAGGGCCAAGCCATGGGGCACCAACCCTTCTGTTGCTTCGCTTTGCTCGTGTCCATTTGGCTGGGCGCCAAAGACGGCGCCGTGGTGCTGTGGGTCGAGCGCACGAGCCACGTGGGTCCAGGGCAGGTAGCGAGCTGACCTTTCTGGTCGCCTGTGTCGTGGATCAGAGGACAGCCGTGGGCAAAGAGGAGGAAGCGGGTGCTAGGGGCCTGGAGAGCGCGGTTGAGGAACGCGTCATCGTCCCGCAGCCACGACAGACGGTTGAGCTCGGAGGCGGCGAAGAAATTGGCGGTGGTGAAGGTGCGAAGCGGGGACCATCGCGGCGGGAGCAAGCAGGGCAAGTGGAGGGGCTGGGAGAGAAACACAAAACGAGGCGGATCTGGTGGATCGCTTGGGTCTTTGCCGGTTACCAGGTTACCAGCCACCAGCCGCCAACCAACTCTTGTCTAACTCAAGTCTGACCGGCTGACCGGCAGCGACGATCACCGGGATCACCGGCCACCACACCTCCGGTCCAGGCTTCGAGGCCTGAGGTCAGGGGCCTGAGGGTTTGAATCTCTCACACGGGGGAAAAGAAAACTGAAAGATGCAGGATGGTGCTACACTCGTGGCCCAGCCTAGATCGATGCGCGTGCTATATGATGACCACCACCACCGCCTGCTGCCGGCGTGTTGGCTGGCCTCGTGGTTGGTTTTGGTCCAAGCCCGCCTTCTACTAGCCCTGCATCCTGCGCTGGCTGGCTGGCTCGCTGGCTCGCTGGCCTTCTCAAAACATGCCATGTGCGTCGGCTGGACCAATATCCGCAACCGCGAGCTGGAGCTACGCAACTAAGTACGCCAAATAGTTTCTATTCGCATAGACGACCGACGACGACATGCATCAACACGTGGAGAGGAGGGGGGGCGCACAGGGTACGTGTTCAGGACGCGGACGCATAGGGAGGGGAGGCTGGAGACCTGTGCGTCACGATTCACAGAACGCACAGAACCCAAAGGGGACCAGAGCTGTCAGAACAGCAAAGAGAAGGGGGGGGGAGGGTCCCAAAGTTAAAAGTCTTCGCCCGACAAATCACTTTCGGAATCGGAGCTTTCCGAATTGACCAGATCATCATGACCTGGGAGCGGAGAGCCCTTCCCCCCGCTCCTACTTCCTCGCCGATACCTTCAAACTGTTGCAACTGAGCCTGCAGCGCTCAATCCGTGCCGTTTCCCGACTCGTCGAGCGTCTTTCCCTTCAACCCGCCCGTGCCACGTTTGCGTCCATCATTAGCGTTCTTGACTGGTTTGCTATGCGTTGTTCTTGTCATTGGGCCGGACCACATAGCGGTACAGTCGGTAGAGCGTCCGTGGACTCAAATCATCAATGTCCAACTCAATTTCTTCCTCCTCGACGGTAGAACCAGGCTTGTCTTCCGCAATGATCTGAGCGCCCCCTCCAGTCGATCTTCAGGGAGAGTGGTAATCTGTTGGCCAGTTCCTTTCTTTTTGTTGTACGTGACCAATCGTACATCCTCAGCATCCGACGCGTTCGATGCACCCACCTGGGACTTCCGAGCACGCGGAGCAGTAGATCTTGGTAGGACGCTGGGTGCCACAGCAACCGAGCCAGCTGCCGCTTCATCCCCAACACTTTCTCACCTGGCGTGCTCGACCGACGGCCAGAAGGCCCCGTCGGCCTAGGCGCTGCACCAGCACTCTTCTTGGGTCGCTTAGCAGGCGGCCGCTTCACGCTACCCTCGCTCGTCGCGACGGATTTGCGGCGCTTGGTGCCACTAGGCAAGCTGCCACCTCCGGTGCCACCGGCACCATAGCCACTAGGGGAAGAAGATAGGGCGCCTTCGGGCAAGGCGCCGAGCAAGGACAAGGTTGACCTTGCATGGGCCAAGGCACGTGGGGAAGGTTTGCCCATCAACCTCCTCAGCTTGACGGAGAAGGAAATCAGCTTGTTGGCGCAGAGCTTGTGCCAACAAGGTGGATTCCGGAACGGATTGTGGTGGTGGGGTGGCGACGGTTCCAGAGGGTGAGGCAGGAAAGGCTTAGGCTGGGGTCTTTTGGCCCAAGCTCGATCATACACCTCCTTCACTCGCTGGCCCATGACAAATACGTCCGATCCAGGCGGGTTGAAAGTAAAGCAGTTGCGAAAGAGAAGTTGGAGATCGGCATCAAATTCATCCGCGTCAGCGTAGCGACCATGGCGCAACTTGTCCTGCACCTCTGTGAGCGAGATGGGATGTTGAATCATGGCATAGTATGCCGGAGCATAATCCAACGACCGGTCGGGCAGTTCATAAAATACCCACGCCACGTCCGAGTGGGAAGGCTTAAACAATTCCTCCAGTACCTTGCCGCAAAACTTGAGCTCATTGGCAGCCACTTTATCCCAATGCGCAGCCTCGGCCTCCGATTGAGCCGCCTCCACCATACGGGACTTGCGCCGCACCTGCCCATTGGAAGCATTGTCGTACAAAACATCTTTTGACGGAGGTGGATGAACGTCCCGTTTAGGTCGGGTGAGATCAAAGGTGGAGGGAGCGCGAGACGATGCTGCGGCGGCAGGGAGCGTCGAAGTGGCCGAGGGAAGATTGGCAAAGTGCTTGTCAAACACCGACTCAAGTACGTCGGCATGGAGCGAGATGAGGTGGGTGGGGCCATTGAACAAACGCGTGTTGGAAAAGACGAGACGAACATCGTTTTCAAACTGGAGCGGGGTTAAGTACACATCTTTCCGCACGTCGAGCCCCCAACTGGGCGCGGCCTTGACCTTTTCCGTTGGCTTGGTACCTCCCTTGATGGCCGCGGCAGTAAGAGCGAGCTTAATGTCTATCGTACCAAGGTCCATGGGATGGGTAACAATGGTAGGGTAATGAGGCACGCCCAACGCGATGGGGTCAACGGGGGAGAGAAAGGCGCGAGCCTCGGCGCGGCCCTTGAGCGCCTTGACGACATTTTGCATAAACTTGACCTGCGCACCGGTGATCTTGATCGGTCGGGGCGCCAATCCGCCAATTATGAGGCTCGGGTCCCATGGGGGCACCTCTTTTTTAGGTGGGGAGTGGACGGCAGCAGTGGGTGCTCCTGGGGGAGGTGGGGGTGGAGGGTTTGAAGATGGAGAGGGAACGGAGGCGGGGGCAGGAGCCGTAATGGGGCTGGATGCAAGTGCAGACGCAGGTGCAGAGACAGACACAGGTGCGGACGCAGGTGCGGACGCAGGTGCGGATGCGGATGCGGGAGCGGGAGCGGGCTCGGAAGCCGAAACAAGCGCGGGGGCGGAGCGGGGGCGGACGCGGGGCGGACGCGGGGGCGGACTCGGTTGGGTTGGAAAAATAAGTGGCGGAGGCGACTGGGGTGGGTGAGGTTGTACATCAGAGGCGGTGGTGGGATGGGTGGCGGTGATGGTATTGGTGGAGAGGGCCGCATCTCCCGGGTCGGCGACAGCGGGTGCTGCCGCGGGCGCCGCGGCTGGATCCGAAGCGGGAGGGAGTGGCGCAGGCAGGGGTGGTGGTGATGGGCTCATTCTGGACAGCGTCTACGGGGGAGTGTGGCGCAGCAAGTAGGGCACGTCGGCGTGGGCTGGCGGCGGCGGCGGTGGTGCTGAGGGTGGCGGTGGTGGTGGTGGAGCAGAGGCAAAAAAAACGCGGCGGCCAGACGCGACGCCAGGACTGAAGCCGGGGCACGTCACGCGTCACGCGTGGGTGTGGCGCGAGCCAACGCGGCTGTCACCCCACCGGCACGCTCCCGCACAGGGGCAGTGTGGCTGCGGCTTCCGTGTGACGATGGCATCACAGATGACATCACTGAGCGGCCCCTTGCAGGGCGGAATGAGGGCGCGCGTTCCGCCTGGCCCCCGTGAGCGAGGCGAGCGCGTAATTTAACTGTTCAGCCCACAGCAAGTACGAAGTACACTACACCGTCCCACCATTGAGCGGACGCAGGGCAGGGAATGCCTGCTTCGCCAAGCGGGGGCGACGCGGGGCAGTGGTGGGGGTGAGAATACGGCAGGGGGGAGAAGAAAGGGCCAACTGAGGCAGGAGCGCAGCATCCCCGATGGTATATGAAGCGATGGATGGATGATCCGGCGATGGATGACTGGGCTAGCAAACTCTAGCCTCGGGGGTACGTAAGCCGCCGCTTACGTGGTCGTTGTCTTCAGTTGAACATTTGCACTGGGAAGCCCCCGCGCCCGCTCGGCCCCGCCCGCCATCGCCATTGCTCGTCCGTCTCTGTCCTGCGCCCCACCACACCCTCTCGTTCTACTGCTCTCATGTCGGGTCCACCCGGCACTGGCGCCCGCAGCGTTGCGCGCGTGTACGCCGACGCCAACGCCCTCCTGGGCCGCGCGTGGTGGGACTATGACAATGTGAGTGTCCAGTGGGGCTCCCAAGACCATTACGAGATCCTACGCAAGGTCGGCCGCGGCAAGTACTCCGAGGTGTTTGAAGGGGTCAATGTCGGTGGCGTTCAGCCTGCCCAGAAAACCTGTTCCCGTCCCTGGTACCAACGCGGCTGCTGCGTCGACGTCGGAGCCTGCGTCTGGCCCGACGGGCCCAGCCACTGGACCGCCGGCCAAGTGCTCATCAAGGTGCTCAAGCCGTCAAGAAAAAGAAATCAAGCGCGAAATCAAGATTTTGCAGAACCTGGCTGGCGGGCCTAACGTGGTGGGACTTCTCGATGTGGTGCGCGCCCACAGGTACGTGCCTTCTTCATCTCTTTCTTGACTCTGGCGTTCGCCATGCCACGCGCACCGTACTAACCCTCTCGTCCCCCAACTCCCCGCTTGCAGTCCAAGACGCCCTCGATCATCACCGAGTATGTCAACAACACCGACTTCAAAGTCCTCTACCCGCGCCTTACCGACTTTGACGTGCGCTACTACCTGTTTGAGCTGCTCAAGGTATGTTTGTTCTCCCCTTGAGGCGCAGCGAGGAAAGATGGATGCGTACTGACATTTGAGGTTGGATGCTAGGCGCTGGACTTTTGCCATTCACGGGGCATCATGCACCGCGACGTGAAGCCGCATAATGTGATGATTGACCACGAAAAGCGCACGCTGCGCCTGATCGACTGGGGGCTCGCCGAATTCTACCACCCGTACACGGAGTACAATGTACGCGTCGCGTCGCGTTACTTTAAGGGCCCCGAGCTGCTTGTGGACTTTCAAGAGTACGACTACAGTCTGGACATGTGGTCGCTTGGCTGTGTGCTAGCCTCGATGATTTTCCGCAAAGAGCCGTTTTTCCAAGGGAGGGACAACTACGACCAACTGGTCAAGATTGGCAAGGTCCTCGGTACCGACAGTCTCTATGTCTACCTCAACAAGTACGACATTGAGCTGGACGCGCACTACGATAAGATCCTCAGTTACTACCCCCGTAAGGCATGGGACCGCTTTGTCACCCCCGACAACCAGCGCTACATTTCCCCGAGGCACTTGACTTTTTGGACAAGCTCCTGCGCTACGACCACCAAGACCGGCTCACTGCTCAAGAGGCCAGGCGCACCCGTACTTTGACCCTGTCAACCCAGCCAAGGCGCAGGGCTCCGCGGTCTGGGTCTGAGGTCTGAGGTCTGATCTGGAAGCATCGCTGCACCACTGCATTACTAGTCGTTAGTCACTCTCCATTGAATATTGACGTGTTGAACGTCGACGTTGGATGGGGATGGAATTGATTTATGATCAGTGTTCCGGCTATGTTGGTCCTGCGGCGGCGGCGGGCCACGAATGGGGGGGGGAGACTGTTGGTTTCGCCCTATTTTTGCTAAATGGTACTATGTGAGCTATAAGCCAGAACACTTGTGGATCAGGAAGAAGGAAGGGTGAGAGAGAAACGCGGGAGGTGATAGTCACGGCCCCTGAAGAGAGGAGATGCACATCATGATATCGATGATGAAAAAGACATTGAAAAGGAATATGGGCTTGAACAGCTTGTACTTAGTAGTAGTTATATTATCAACACAGAGTGTGCAGGCGGAGAGCTCCTTATACACAAGGAACTAGCTCTCATGCTAATAAGCCCCAATGCCATTCTCTTTCCCCACCTCGATACTTTCTTTGCCACCAGGAGAACTATGACCCGTGTGGGACTGTGGCCCCCCAAAAATCCTGAACGGATCGATTGAATACCAGCTTTTTTGGACCAGGGGCGGCAGGCATGTTGGCCGCGAACCGATATATCAGTTGTCCGGTTCGAATGCGGGGCAGATAGAAAGAGCTTGTTCAAGGTGGCAGTAACTCTAGTGACTAGCTTCTTTTGTTTGAGTTGTCTCTAATCTTCTCTTCTCTAAGGCCTAACACCCAAAACTTTTGCCTTGTCTACGTAGACTCCGCCGCTTAGCTACTCACTATAACCAACAGCAAAACAATCACCAACTCGATCTCTGCCAACAGCAAAAGTGTGCCGACAGTTAATCGGAGAAGCGGCACCTTTGGGGCAGTGTGGCTATTACGCGCGGGGGTGCATTTGCGTACTGGCGCCCTCTGTTGCTTTCAATCTTTAGCCCTCGCTGATGGTTTCTTGCTGATGCCGGTCATTGAGATTGAGTACCGGTACCGAGTACTGAGCACCGACTACCCCGCGGAGGACTGTGCGCCCATCACTTCTTTTGTTAGAAATCTATTCAATAACTACGAAGGGATGTGCGGTCGGGACTGTGGCTATGAGCGGTAGCCGCATCTCATCCACGTAGGGGTCGTGTTCTTTGCCCGTCTCGCCCGGGTCTGCATGATGGTGTTGTGACTTCTGATGCCCTCAGACCTCACTCTTTTTGGGCAACATTTCCTTGGCATCTCTGGCTTATTGTGTCTAGTACGTTCTACTGTCATCCGTTAGGGCCCGACTCTATTGAATCTCTATCTCCGTCAGGCTCCTTTCTTAAAGAGAATTACCCTCTGTTATCGTCCTCTCTTCTCTCACAATGAGTCATATTCATCGAGTGGAAAGAGGCGAGGTATAAGTTCCTCTCGGAGAAAGAAAAAGGTCAATATGCGAGCCGCGTCGCATGGAAGAAAGTAGGAAAGATATAGACAGAGAGGGGGAAGTCAATGAGTGAACCAAGGAGGGTGCTATAGTGGCCTCTGTGACGAAGTCACTGATTGACTACGTGTTTCCCTTTTGATACGGGTCTTCTATGATGCTCTTCATGCATCATGCTCCACGACACGCGGCCCCTTTTGCAATACCACAGAGAGATTTTCCTATCGCATACACAAGAGACATGCTGACGGCGTATAGTATTTGAGCACGCGCATGAACATCTCCCCCTCTGCATTTGTACTTTTATAAGCAACTGCAGTTAATACCCAGTTGAGTCCTCCCTTCTTTCATTGTGTGCCCATCGATCCAATAAAAGCCGGTACCATTGCAGCCTATCGGCGACTCTCACTCTCACCGGTCTCACCGACTATGCCAATTTCTCTGTGCGCCTACTCTTCTTGCGCGCTTCAGAACCATGCTATCCATCTTGCCCGGGACGAGGAAACGAAAAACAAACAAACAGACAAAAACTATGATCTGATTCGCCAACATGACACGCACGCCAGTGCATGCAGTGGTTGCCGACAATAATCGGTGATGCATATGACCAGCGCGGCAAGAGGCCGTGGGCTGGGGCGTACAGAAGGACAGGACGGGTAAATGTATGCGTACGGGTGGCCGGGAAGGAAGAAAGGCCAAAAGGGTGGAAGGGGGGGGGGGAGGGAGGGGATTGGACCCAATGACTTTGGGGGGGGGAGTTGAGAGAACCCCAAGGAGGCAGGCAAGGTGCGGCAAGTGGCCGTGGACCGGTGCGAGGATGATGGATGATGCGGCAAGGTCAAAGGAAGAGTGTCATGAGGCGGGTGCGGCAAGAGGCCGTGGACCCGTGCGGGAGAAGCGTACAAATACAGCACCCGAAGGAGCAAGTCGTTTCGCGTGACAGGTGCGACAAGAGGCCGGGGACCTTGGTCACGAGGCCAACGGAGCACCAGCGATCATAGATCGTAGGCGTTGAGATAGAAAACGAGGGGAAGGATAAGCGACACTGGTAGTAGAGTACTTTAGTGCGCCTCATCGCCCGGAATGGTTTCGACCGTGTCAAAATCGGTCAGAGCAGCCGCGATGGCCTTCACTCCCTGAGCCAACTCTTCGCGCGAGATGACAAGCGGCGGGGCAAGACGAATGATGTTTTCGTGGGTGGGCTTGGCGAGCAAGCCATGTTCCTTCAATAGCAAGCACAGCTGCCATGCCGAGCGGCCTTCTTGGACTGCGTCTTGTCAATCACAATCGCGTTCAACAGTCCGCGACCACGAACGGTGGTCAAGGCCGGGAACTGGGGCTTGAGCTTCTCCAGCTCGGCACGGAAAAACTCGCCCAGCTCCTGAGCCCGGTCCGCCAACTTCTCGTCCACTAGCACGTCCAAGGCAGCAATTGCCGCCGCCGAGCCAAGGGGGTTGCCACCATACGTACTGCCATGCTCGCCCGGCTTGATGCACAGCATCACCTCCTTGTCGGCCAGGACAGCGCTGACGGGGTACACGCCCCCGCTCAATGCCTTGCCCAGAGTAATCATGTCGGGCCGGATGCCGTCCCAGTCGCAAGCTAGCATCTTGCCCGTCCGCGCCAGGCCGGTCTGGATTTCGTCGCAAATGAGCAAAACATTGTGCTTCTTGCACAGCTCCTGTACGCGACGGAGGTATCCCTCGGGAGGGACGACGATCCCCGCCTCGCCTTGGATTGGCTCCACAAGGAAGGCGGCCTCCTTGCCGTACTTGTCCAGGGCGCGCTCCAGGTCCTCCGCATGCCCAAAGCGAATCAAGTGGTCGTCCACAATAGGTCCCACACCTTCAAGGAAAGGGCCAAATCCACCGCGGCTCTCAGGGTCCGTGCTCATCGAGATGACACCAAGAGTGCGACCATGGAAGTTGCCGTCGACCGAGAAGATCTTGGCCTTGTCTGCGGGCACACCCTTCTTCTCGTACGCCCACTTGCGGGCCAACTTCAATGCCGTCTCGACCGCCTCGGCACCCGTGTTCATCGGGAGCATCATATCGTACCCAAATAGCTTGGTCACCTTCTCCGCAAAGGGAGCAAAAGTCGAGTTGTAGAATGCGCGGCTGGACAACGTAAGCTTTTGCGCTTGCTCCGTCAACGCGCCAACGATGCGCGGGTGGCAGTGACCCTGGTTGACGGCACTGTATGCGGACAAAAAGTCGAGGTACTCTTTGCCTTCAGGGTCCCACACCCGTGCGCCCTTCGCATGCTCAAAGACCACGGGAAGCGGATGGTAGCTGGTGCGGGTCCATCACGTTAGCATGTCCGAAGGTCAGGGTTAGTGCAAGAGGGCGAACGTACTTGTGAGCGCCATATTCGGCCTCAAGGCGGTAGATGTCGGTAGAGGAGAGGTGGGGAGCAGACATTGGGCGGAAAGGAGCAGTTCGCTGGTCGTCCTGGTGGGGATAGATGATGGTGGGGGGAGGGCGCCGCTTGAGGAAGAAGCCGGGTGCGGGTCAAGTACCCCCTCGGACGTGGCCAGGCCACGCCACCTTCCGGCCACGGGACACTGCCGCCGTGGGAGCTGGAGGGGCCGTGCCAGAAGAATGGCTCCCAACCTGACGTCATACTGCCCCCGTGCCTGCGTCTTCCTGAGACACTGTCGCTGCGTCGTGCTGCCGCGCTGCGGCTGGGGGCAGCCCAGAGCGTGTGGGGCAAATGGCACCACCCGGTTCTTCTGCCATCTTCGGTCGCATTCGCGTTGGCCAATTGCCACGGTCCTTGCCATGGTCTCTCTCTTGCCTTTGCCTGCATCCGCCGTAGGAACGTCTAACGGCGGCCACCTGTGCCTGTCAGTACCCACAGACCCTAATAGTAAGGCAATGTTGTCGAGGACTCTCATTATGCTGGTTGTCCTGTTGCGCCGTGGATGCCACAGAAGAGCACACGTTCTTCGATGAGCATACTAGGTGTTTCCTACTACCTACTATCACAGTATTGTCCAGTCCTTGAGCGGTAGCACGCGGTATAACAGTGGCGGGAAGATCCGGGGGCCATGGGGAGCACAAAACCTGGTTGTTAGTCGGTGGTTCCTCGTACATGGTACAATGTACATGGTACGTGGTACGTGGTGCGTGGTACGTGGTGGTGGTACGTGGTACATGGTACGTGGGGTACCTCATGGATGTCCTCAATTATGGGAGAAAATGGTATGGACATTCCTGGCACTGTATAATAAACGAAAGGAAGGCTTAAGCGAGCCCAGTACCGTTTCAAGAGGACAGAAGAGTGATCGGGACATGCAAGTAAACCGCTCGGACTGTAAAAAGGTGCGGCTTGGGAAAGCGCGGTGGCGAGTCCCTTTCTCCATCCTCGCTCGACTCGTTGGGGAAAGGAGGAACGGAGACAGAGGCAGAGACGGGGACAGTGAGGGAGACAGTGAGGGATACCAATGAGGAGACGGAGGGGGGGGGGGGGACAAGGAGTCAAACCTCGGCGCGTGCCCTGACCATGTCGAAGTAAGATTCTTGGTGAGTCGGCGGAAGGCCTTGCCCCAGATCATCATGGGGATACAGAGCAGAATAAAGAAGAGGTCCAGCACGGCACATGCGATCATCGTGTTCTCCACTCCCGACGCATCGATCCATGGACCTGGACAGAGGAAATAACATTGTGGGTTAGTCATCTGAGATAGGACCATGGTGCATGGTGCATGATGCATGGCCCCAGATCGCACAAGCGACAGCGCGACAGCAGGCACATAGGACACTAGGAAAGCGCGACGTACAACAGCAAATGTGAATCCACAAGCCATGCCGTTGTTGATCAATGCAATGCATGCCATACCTACGCGACAGGTTGCGTCCCGGTCAGTCAGTCAGTACCACACATCTCTCACTGGAGGGAGTAGAACGTGAACGTAGAACGTAGAACGTAGAACGTAGAACGTAGAACGTAGAAGGTTCAAGTTAAACGAGACGAAGCCGACGTACCTTCCATCACACAGTCCGGGTAGGCCTCAGCGACGTACGTCATGGACAAATCGCCGCAGCAACCGAATCCGAATCCAATGAATCCGAGGGCGACATACGGTGCGCCCCAGGACAACCTCTTGCGGTCCCGATACCAAATACGAGCATGCCGACAAAACTAATGAACGCGGTGGGGATCATGAACCAGAGACGGTCTTCAGCTTCGCGGTGGCCCTGGCGGCGCCGCGCGAGCCAAATGACAAATTTATCATTGAGGTACCCGCCATAGATGCAGCCCAGCACCGCGCCAATCAGACACGGCACATTCATGATCCCGTCGGCAGCGTCGCCATAGTTCCACGGTTCGTCGGTCCAGTTATCTTCCTCGAGGGTGAGGTAGAAGGAGAGCCAAGCGTCCTGCGCGCCCCATTGCAGGCCACTAAATAGGATGGCGGGGAAATGAGCATGCGACAGGTCAAGCCAAACCGTTTGCAGTACTGCCAAAGCCAGTTCCTTTGAGGTTGTGGGCAAACGTGATGGGCTGGATGGATTGCCAGTAAGTTTTTCTCGGTTCGTGTGCTCGGGAGCCGGAGTGGGGCGCCAACGCACCCGATTCCACCAGCCTCGGCGATACCATGTCCCCCTTGGTATGCTTCTCCTTGTCCAGACTGGATTTGGAGCCGGTCTCGTGCTCCGAGATGCGGGCGAGGCGGCCGTGTCCGGCACCAGAGGCTCGCGCTCGAACATTGTCTCCTCCATGCCAAACAAGAGAACAAGAATGGTGCCTCCGGAAATGATGGTGGCCCACCATCCGATCCAGCGCCAGCCAAAAGTGTTACTGTCGGCAATGAAGCTAGCGATCAAGGGGCCAATGTAGGTGCCCACCGAGGTGGCCAGCACATACCAGCCCAACGCGGAGCCACGCTGGTGGTCAAAAGACACGTCGGTCAAGGACAATTGCACATTGGCCTCGGCGCATGACTCGCTCGCGCCAACAAACAGTTGGTTCCAAATCGAGTCGCTGGGCGTCTCGGTCTTGGCGTACCAGATCGCGCCTGCCAAGCCCGAAAACATCGAGAGCAGGTACACGCACTTGCGTCCATACAGCCATGGCACGGGAGCCGTGAAGAAGGTGGCCAGGCCAATGGCGGCAACAAGACGCCTCTTAGTAGGATATCAGAAGCGGGTCAGCAGGCCTGCCGAGGGGGAGGAGGGAGGAGGGGGGGGGGGGGGGCATCAGGGATAAAAGAGACAGAGCGCATACGCATATGGCACGCGACACGTACCAGCTGCAGTGTTGGCGTAGGAATACGAGATGCCTAGGCTCCATGCCGGTCTGGCCCGAGCCGGCATCGTTGGAAGTGGCAGCGGTGAGGCCGGCAATGTAGCAGCACAGGAGGCCGTTCCAGAAGCGGCGGGTCCAGTGCCAGGTGAGCGGGTCGTTGGGGAGTCGGTGGGGATGGGGAGGAGGATGAGTTGGCCGTCGTCGAGCAGATCCCACGTGCCGGGAAGCTCCTCCGTGTGCGCGACGAGGTCATGCGAGCGGCCAAGAGGGGGCAGAGGCAGGCGTGCGGAGGCGAAGAGGCAGGAGCAGGTGGAGGGAGGGTGGGTGGGAAGGCGGGGGGAAGGGATGGGTGCGAATGGGCAGGGTTAAGGGAAGACGGACGACGACGGGACGGGACAAGGGCGGATGGCGGCGAGGTTGCGTTGAAAAGCACCAAGCCACAGCAGTGTTTGTGCCCTGGCTGACGGACTGCCGGACGGCTGCCTCTCTGCGAGCTCTCCTTGGGGGAAACGACGGGCGGAGCAGGGGCAGGGCCAGGGATCGGACGGCGGACTGCGCAGGAAGGGCAGGACAGGACAGGACAGGACAGGACAGGCTGGGGACCTAGTATTCGGCGCTTGGCTCTGCGTTGGCTTGCTTCGCCAAGCCCCGCCTGGCACGGCGGCAGTGTGCACACGCCGATAAGGTACAGAACGCACCCGTCTCAGATAATTTTTTCCGCCTCACGGTCACTCTTCGGCGCGTCAGCGCTCAGAGCGCTCAGAGTACCCGCTGAAACTTGCAAGCGGGAGGCTTGGTCCGCGGATCATCGATTGGCGGACATCGTCACCGATCCGCTACTTTGTCATTGCACTGCCCCTGTGCCCGTCGCCCACCCCCCCTCTCCCCGGGCACGCATCCGCGCGTACCGCTCCGGCTGAGCCAGTGGCCACTCGAACCAATAACCGTCCCCACACTTGAGCTTGACTCCACTCCAACGCCAACTCCGACCCCGCTGCATCCACGCACAATCCAATCACATGAATCACATCTTGGATCTTGGATCTTGCCTCCCTCTGCTCGGTGCCTCGCACGCTCGCCCCCCAAACCTTTTCTTGCCGCTCGCAGCGCCATTGCACGCGCCATCTCCCAGTTCTGGGCACAGCGTTCGGCTCTGCGATTGGATCGATCTCATCTCCGAAGACACATGTAGATCGCATTCTGTGTTCGTGCACAGTGGTACTAACACCGCCCCGCAATCCTATACGGCAGGCCTTAGTACTAAGTGATCGACGTTTGCCATTCTCCGTCCCTCCTCCTTCGTCCCTCGGGCATCAATGCATCACGTAGGCTTGGAAGAACAGGCCACGGGGGAGTGGCTGTGACCCAGGCGTCAGGTGTCCGGCGTCGGCCACAAAACGGCATGCCATCGACTGTGTGCCCGCTCCGCCTCTCTCTCGAATCGTCGGAGATATAGGGCAATCGGAACATGCTCTTCAGTAGCGTCCTTGCCATCCGCCGAGCGCGAGCGTAGCGCTATATGCGCCCGCAGCGCCTGAGCGCCTGAGCGCTTGAGCCCCACTCCTTACTCCATACTCAGTTTGAGTACACCATCCTCGCATACCCCAGCTGATACAATGCCACTGGACAACCCGAGGGAGGAGCGACATGCTCCTTGTTCGTTGGTCGGTTACCCCGCCCATCATGTACAACAGAGAGCAGAGAAGCCGCTGCCGGCTGGCGGTGTCTAAGCTCGCATCTCGGCGCCTAACGCGGCTGATAAAGCTAAGGCCAAAGGCCTACCAAGCGCTTGGGCTAAGCGCTCAGAAAGCAGACGTTCCTCTAACCCCTCTCGAAGCCTGGCCGGGCACTGCGAGGGAGATGCGGGGTAGTGTTCTGCGACGAAGGATGGTGGATGGATGTCACATGTCAGGGTTTACGCGCGGTTACGGGGCAACGTGTAGCCCGAGCACAGCAGAGCGATCGGGTGGCCGGAGCTCGGCCGCCCGCCCGCTATTGCCGCGAGCGGCTGCTACCAGTGCCCTACCAGCAGGCCTCCGTGCATCATGCATCACGTGTCACGTGAGCGTGCCGAGTGTCCCATGTCCCATAGCATGCCACATGCCACGTGGGACCCGGCAACCCTAGACCCCAGCATGCAAGCTGCATGCGGCGGCTGCGGCACCCCCCAGCGGCGCTCCAGTGCTGGTGTGCGCACGGTATACACACTGCCCTCGCGCTGGCTTTTCGAACCCTACTTGCCCCCGTGCTGCGTGCTGCCCTGCCGACGGTAAGCACGCGGGTTGGCCGCATCGGGTTGGATTTGCCTCACCACATCTCGCGCGCCTGAGAGTCTCTTTGAGCTAAGGTCCATTGGACGGATTATCAGCACGCACCTCACCACTTGATTTTCTACGTTTCCATCACCATGAAGCACGTCGCCGCTTACCTTCTTCTTGTCTCGGGTGGCAACACCGCCCCGTCCGCTAAGGACGTCACTGCCCTCCTCGCCACCGTCGGCATTGAGCCCGACACGGAGCGCCTCGACAAGGTCGTTGCTGAATTGGCCGGCAAGGACGTTTCGGAGGTACGTTTTCCTTTCCTTTTCTTTCTTTCTTCTCCACGCCCTCTCGCCTTTGTCCTCCAACTCCCATGTGGACCGTTTCTGTCATATGGGCCGGCTAGGACATGGGTTTACCTGTACAAGTTATTGGGCCTAGCCCAACCTGCACACACTTGACAACTAACCCTACCCTATTGGAACGTTCGCAGCTGATTGCCGCTGGCGCTGAGAAGCTCGCTTCCGTGCCCGCTGGCGGTGCTATGGCGCGGCCCCGGCAGCCGGTGGCGCCGCTGCGGCCGCCGACGCTCCTGCTGCCGAGGAGAAGAAGGAGAGAGGAGGAGGAAGAGGAGTCGGACGATGACATGGGCTTTGGTCTGTTTGACTAAACCTGTTTCTCTCCCGCTTTGTCCTCTGTCCCCTATGACAGGGGGGCACAGGATACACGATGCATGCTGAGCCTGACCCGTGCGGCCGGACCCGGTACATATTGCTCTTCCGGATGGGTGTGGGAAGGCATGCCGTGCCGAGGTACCGGGTACCGGTCATGCGCGCTGCTTTGCGTAGATGGGGTCCTGTTGTGTTGCGCTAAGTCCCTGTCCCGAGGACGAGTGTCCAACTGGGCTTCGAGCCGTCTTTGGCATGGGTCCGAGACGCAATCGGATCTGTACATGCGCACAGCAAGGTGGGAGGAGGGGCATGCTATAGGCCAGTACATTTTTACCTCTCTTTCTGTTGTAGCTTGGATGGTACCCCCATACCCCGGTACCACTGCAAGGTGGAAGGCGAAGCTGCAGTTGGCAACTGCAAGTTGACGATATGTTTTGCGCGCGAAGCTGGGAACCCGTGGGCGCGTACCACGGTCCCTTGGGCAGTGTATAGTAGGAAGGGCAGCCGGGGTGTTGGGATGCAAGGGCACGCGACGTAGTACTAAGTCTGCTCAAGCTCAGCTCTCAACCAACCCTCAACGTCTCAACGTTCAACCTGCTGCTTTGGATCGGCTCCCGTCCCCGAGGCACGTCCTTGCTAGTACCGAACGAGGCACTGTGCGGTAACTCACAAGGACGTGTGGAAGGGGGGTACTACTACCGCTATTTATAGCATCCAACAACTAACCTACCTACCAACCAAAGAGGCGGCACCGAAGCCCATTTTTCACAAGGGAGAAAAAGGATGACAGCATGTGCGCAACGTGCAATAGAGATGGATACAGTACAGACCGCATAGAGGCCGGGGCGGGGGAAGGGAGTGAGGAATGAGGAATGAGGAGTCAGGAGTCAGGAGTCAGGAGGGGGGAGGGAGGGGGAGGAGCGAAGAGTGGGAGAGGATTACCATACCGGTGTGGGCGAGGGTTGTGGTGCGAGAGGAGGTGGGGAAGGGGTAAGAGCCGAGCCAGAACGACGAATGTTCAATCCACCATCTGTGACCAAGCTGAGCACGCCAGGAGCTTGGTTGCTACCGCCTGGCAAGCCATTGACATCGAGCTGAGCGCACCAACGTTTCCCGCTGCAGCGGCGGAGGAAGCAAGCGGGTTATGAGCTAGGAGCGAGCTAGCCGCCGCCGCCGCCGACGCTGTCCCCGCCCCCGTACCGTACCCGTCGATCCTTGCAATACGAGAGCCCAGGTTGGGGCAGTCGACATTGACTTTGACATTGTTGACTGGATACTAAATGTGAAGGATAAGACAGCGACCTTAATTCTGAGGTTGACGAGAAGCGGGATGGTGTTGGCACGTTTGACCTTGTGGTCTTGCCAACGTCAACGCCAACGCCAACGCCAATGTCGGCGGCGGGAGAGTGACGTCGTTGCAAGTGGCTCGTCAAGCTGGACAAGTCAGACAGACCAGCCACGTCCCATCCGCACCCGCGTGCAACATCTTGGAACACGACTGCATTCTTCAGTGGCTGGTTGGCCTGTACCAACGTCAGCTGCAGGCAACGCGATTGTCGTGTTGGCGTTGCTTGCTAGCGATCTTGATGTTGTCCTCCTTGGCGGTACCGAGCAAGTTGTCTCTCACATTCGCTTCGTAGATCGTGGCATTGATCGTCTTGACTGTCGCGCTGATCGAGTTGGGATTGGCAACGCCCGCGTAGACCGTCGTTGAGGAACAGTTTCTGGTTCGCAAACCCCAGTTGGGGATCGGCGTAGCCCGATACACCCACATTCGGAGGGCGGGCAAACTGTAGCAGTAGGGCAGTAGAGTAGTAGGGGAGGGCAGGGGGGGGGGAGTCAGGGGCCAAAAGGGGCCAAAAAGGCATGAGATGAGGACGCCGCCGGGGCAGGGTACGTACCATGACAGCCAGCAGAATGCCCGACACAACACCAATGATGCCAGCAGCACAAAGCAAAAGAGCGAGCCGAGGAGCTTGGCACAGCCATTGCGGTCTGCCAAGCGGGACTTGTCCTGGGCAGTCCAGATAGTTGTTGCCCGCGGTAAGCTCGGCCGGTGATCATGCCGTACGAGCTGCCTTGGCAGAATGGTAGCCGGAGCTGTACCTTCCTTCCTTGTCGGTGGGGTTGTCGGTGTAGGCGGGATAGCCGGCGGGGGTGAGGCTGGGCTCGTCGTAGGCGCCCTGAGCATAGTAGTCGTTGGTGGGGTACTGACCGTACGCATGGCCATAGGCAGCGTTGGTAGCCATGGGGGGCTGTGGGGGGGGGGAAGAAGGTGTGGGAGGGGGGGAGCAGGCAGGCCCGAGCGGTGTGGGACCGAGGCGGGATGCGCTCAGACGGGGGCTGGGGCTGCAGCGGTGCGAGCGAGGTGGGGGTACGACTGGCTGCCCCGTGCCTGCGGGCCCCACACGCGGGCCCAGAGGCGCGGCGGCAGGGGGGCGCATATTCGATCAATGTCAATCGACAATCCCACTAAGTACTAAGTACTAAGTACTAATGCACCCGCTGGCCTGCGCGCTACTGCTGGCGCCCACGCCGAGCAACCCGCAGGCAGGGGGGCAGCCCCCGACTACCTGCCCAGATTCTACCGCACCCTGCCGTCCCCAGTCGCCTTGGCGCCCTGTACATTTCAAACCAGACGCACTGCCCCCCGCCTGCCTTTCCGCCGTCCTGCCTCCCCGATCCGCCCAGAGTAGGCCTAGCCCGCCTAAGGCCTAACCGGTAACCTTTAACCCCTCACTCTCTCTCGCCGATCTGCCTCTCGCTCCGGGGTGCGTCACCCCGTCACCCTTCCCAACCCACTGGCTCCCTGCGCCTCTGTCGTGAGGCTGACGGAGCGTCGCCCATGCCCGGTACTCCACCAACATACTTATGCTCCTCTCCCGGGTTTAGGCTGAGGTCCTGAGGATTGAGGCTCAGCGCTCAACTTGAGCGTTCAACAGCGCTCCGACGTCAGGAGAGGACACAACTGGACAGCTGGACAGAGGGCGCGCTACAGTGTACTCCCTCAGGCGGCGTTGCTTTGATGCCGTCATGCAAGCATGCATCATGGTGGGCTCTGGCTCTGAAGAGTGACGATGGAAGATGCAAGAGTAGGTGGGACGTTGTGCCCTATATATGTGGATCCCATACCACTGCAGGCCAGCTCCATGCATCATGGAGACAGATCGATGCATAGATGCAAGGAGGCAAGGATGATCCATGGTCAATGGTCAATGGTCAATGGTCAATGATCAATGGTCAATAGATGACATGTGACAATGGTCCCGGTCAATGGTCAATAGATGTGAATGGTAAAAGGTCAATGGCCCGTGATATGCACGAGGATGAGAAAACAACACTGTACGGCACCCGTACGTCCCTAGGCAGGCAGCACGATGCAAGCCAAGAAAGGTCTGGGAGCAGCGGGGGGGGGCAGGGCAAGGCAGAAGGGGGTTCAAGCTTCACGTTAGATGGGGCATGAATGAGATCTGAGATCTGAGAGGCGGCGGGTAGCAGGTAAAAGTACAAGATGCGGCACATATACCGGAGGTGGGAAGGCACAAAGACACAAATGCACAAAAGTGATAAAGGCACAAAGTGACAAAGGGGAAAAGGGACAAAGGGGCAGGGGGGGGAAGGAAGAGGTGGGCGGGGGGCAATCATGGACAAGGTGTACAGGAGCAACCGAGCGGGCAAGCCGGGGGGAAGACAAGAGACAAGAGGGGGAGAAAGAGACAGGTATGATCCGCGCGACTACTGGTCAGGCGCAGGATGGAGAGGGGCACAGCCGAGGCAGGAGCCGGTGCCGAAGGCGCGGCCCACGAAGGGCGTGGGTAATGTGGGTGGGGCTGTGCAAGGGGTGCGGTGGACGGGGCGGGGGTTGGACCGACGGTACTGGGTGGGTGGGGATGACGACGGAAGAGTGGGTTCTTGGAAAAACTCAGACGAAGACCAGGAGGTTTGACCCGTCCGTCGAGCATATGACCATTGAGCGTTTGTCGTGCGTTCGAAGCGGCTGAGACCGAGTCAAACTCAACAAAACATACGGGGCCTCCTCCACTCCCGCCTCCCGAACTGGCAGTAGGCGAGGCAGATTCAAGAAGAGCATCCTCTTTCTCTCCTTCTCCCGACTTGGCCGAGGACATTACACGGAATGCCATCGCACGGTACCCAGTTGCGAAGCAATAGCGCCCGCAGCGCCTCTTCCAATTTCTTCGCGTTGGCTTCCCCGCCTGCCGCCGCGGAATTGGGCAAGTTGCCTACAAACAATGTTGTCCCAGGGGGATTATGGTCCCCAATCCCCACAGGGCCGGTGAACGTGGACGAAGGGCGGCTTGGGATTGGGACGGGAACTGGACCAGGACCGGTCAGGGGGACACTGGGGTTCACCCCCAGCCCCAACCCGGAATGGGGCAGTGCAGGCGGGATGAAGGGATCCGGACTGGAGGCACCGCGGTGACCGGGACCGGGGTTACGATGGGAGGGGAGAAGCGCGTAACGTGCTTGGGGCAGGGGGCAAGCGACCGGAGGGGCCTGATACGGACCATCGCCCCCCCGTCGATAAAGGGACAGGGGGGGCAGGGGTGCCACCCAGCATAGGCCAATCAGGAAGAGGGGGACATCCCGCATCACTCTGGTCCATTCGGAGGCGCAGATGGTACCCATTCCTCGCCCCATACTGGTGGTGGTGGTGGACCGCATCGTACGACGCCACCTACGCCTGGGTCAAAGGCCAAATCTTCTTCTGTTTCGTCCCAGTCGGTCGACGAGCCTGGGGTGAAACGCGGTGCACTTTCCAGAGCCGCGCCGATTGACGGTGGCGCATCCGAGGGGAACGATGATAATCCCGGGGAGACCTGCACCACTGGAACCACCCAGGCCCATGCCAGGACTGAGAGGCAAAGGAGGGGGGGACAGATACCGTTCCTCGTCTTCGTAGCGTGAAGCAGTGGGGGAAAGGCACGTAGGCCTCGAGGTGGCAAAAGGGGCAGGAGGGGCGGGAGATGAGGCGCCGCAGAGGGTGGGGGCCGAAGCGGCTTGGTGTGGTTTTCTTGGCCATCTCCGTCTTGAGCACCGCGCCGCGGTCGGGATCAACTTTGGCGTCCATGCAGGCTTCGCGCGCAGAAAGGGCGTCGGCGCGAGTGCGAAAGCGGGCAAATCCAATGGTCTGCTTGAGCTTGGCTGGTGGATTGGACACAGCAGCGTGGGAAGGCGGGTGGGGCTTGAGGGTAGCCGCCTCAATCCAGGGGCAAAGGAAGAGGTTGTGGAACTCGCGATCGTCATGTCATCGGGAATCCAACGATGAAGACGGTGGTGATGTCTTCGTGGGATAGACGGGAGGAGGTGAGGCGGCATGGCCTGTTCCGGCACGGCCACCCGTTCTGGGCTGGGCTCGGTAGGAGGCGGGAGGAGAGGAGGCTGTCGCGCCAGGCCCAGCGCTCGGCGGTGGCGGGAGCGGGAGCGGGGCGGGGGCGGAGGCGGGAGCGGAAGCCGGAGTGGGAGCCGGCGCGGGAGTCGGATTTGGAGCTGGATCGGGAGCGGAAGCGGGTGCGGAAGCGGTGCGGGAGAGCGGCCGAATGCTGGCCGACGGAGCAGGACGCATCCTATCGGCCATGGTGGCGAGGGCGAGGGCGACGGCGGCGGCGGAGGCGGAGGCGGCGGAGGCGGAGGCGGAGGCGGCGGAGGCGGAGGCGGAGGCGGCGGAGGCGGAGGCGGCGAGGCGGAGGCGGCGGAGGCGGAGGGATGGTGGGGCTGCGCGTCGCGTGCGGCAGCTTAGACAGCATACTTGGCCCAGCACTGCCCGCCGGCTCCTGCGTTGCGCGCATGCCACACTCGCCGAGTGCCGCGGGGCCGGGGCGCGTGGGCGCGGCCGCGCGCCTGTGTGCTGCCCATCACGCCGCCGTCACACCGCGCCAGTGTGGGTGCGTTGGCGCTGCGCTGCCGGCCGCAGACGGGCGCTGGGGGAGCGTGCTGACGTAAAACGCCGCGCGGGGGTGGTGTGTGTGTGCGGGTGCGGTGGTGCGGCGGGTGCGGCGTGCTGCGTGGCAATGCAATGCAATGTCAGCCCCTCTTGAAATGTTCACTGCGGCGGCGCGCGGCCCGAGCAAAGCGCCGGCGCTGCTTCGCCCCCGCGGCACCAAACACCACCCCATGGCGC
This sequence comes from Moniliella sp. 'wahieum', assembly GCA_003971905.1. NCBI lineage: Eukaryota > Fungi > Basidiomycota > Moniliellomycetes > Moniliellales > Moniliellaceae > Moniliella > Moniliella sp. 'wahieum'. The sequence goes on from RSEE01000020.1 coordinate 576,282, forward strand.
TCGTGCCCGACCGCACGCTTCCGCGGTGCGTCCGCCCCAGCCGAGGCCTCCTATTCCACCGCTTCCGCACCCGGTGCCGGTGGTGCCCGTGGCAGCGGTGGCCGTGGAGCCGGTGTGTGTGGCGGCGGCGGCGGCGGTAGTGGTCGGGTGCTGCCGCTGGTGTCGGTGTCAGCTCCCCAGCCCCCGCTGTCGCCCCGCCCGCCAACGTCACCATCCGCGTCCTGGGGATCGAGCGTGCCCGCGCTCAGCTCGCGTTCCGCCTCACCGCAAGCACCAACCTTGGCGCTTACCGTCTCTCCACATATCGCCCTTTGTCCGCTCCTACCGTGAACTGGCCCTTCTTGCCTTTGCCCTGACTCTGCGCCATTCCGAAACGATCGTGCACGCGCTCCCTGTGCCTTTCCCTGCCCTTGTTCCCGCCGCCACATCCGATGACGCCGACACGTCCGCACCTCCTTCCTCGCCTGACGCTGCGTTGGCCATCGCCCAGCAGGACATATTTCTAGTTCAGCTCTCCAAGTGGCTTCAGCGCACCTGCTCCGACCCTTGCCTCGTGCGCGACGCTGAGCTGCGCCGATTCGTCGAGGCCGAGTACAGCTACTCGCCACATCCGCCCGACTCAGCGGCGCCTGCTGCGCTGCGCAAACGTTCACTGCTGGTATGGCCGCTCTCGCCCACGTCGGCTCGGTCCATCACCCCGTCGACATTGGTGGCAGCGGCGGCGGATCGACGCTGGGGCTTCCACCTGCTGCCGGTCCCGCTCCCACGGGCGCTGCGGCCACGGCCAAATCTTGGGCAGGGACATTCTTTTCCTTGGCTCGGGCCGAACCGCCTCCGTCGAGTGGTGCGCTGACCACTGCCCGCGCTGTGCACGATCAAGATTCGGCGCTTGTTTTCCGCACGGGAAGAGGTGACTCGGCTCGAGTTGCAGTATGCCCAGGCGGCAGGGGCAGGGGAGCGTGCGCGTCAAGCTGGCGCAGCGTCGCGTGCCGCGCTCATGGCGCTTGCCCAGGCGCTGGAGGAGTGGGCAGCAGCAGCAGAACAGTTACGTCCGGTGGCTGTGGCCTATGGCGCGCCGCATGCCCTGGAGCGTGTGTCGCACAAGCTCCGACTGGTCGCTGGGGCGGATGCATACTGCGCCGCTCGGTCGGCGTTGACGTTGGGTGATATGCTTGCTTTCCAGTCGCTCAATGCCCGTGCGGCCAAAGAAGCGTTGCTGGCGCGAGCAACGATTGTTGAACATCATTGGTCCGCGGCGCAGGTAGCAGCCCAACGCAAAACGGTGGCCGAGGCCGCACGAGCTTACGATGCGGAACGCGCAGAGAATGCGGGGGGCCTATGTGACGCTGCGCTTCCGCCGTTCGTTGGGCGCGACACTGGCAGCCACGTCCCAGGGCTTGCGTACCTCGCTTCGAGCTCATTCACGTGCAGCTCATGCCGACCTGGTGATGCTTTGTCCGCGCATGCGTCCGAAGGTGTGCGGGCTGCCAAGAGCCAACTTAGCCAGCTCCAAGCCCTTCTTCCACTGTTGAACTCCGAGTTGCCCAATCCCGTGCCCATCGAGAGTGTGCCTGCTGCGTCTTTGGCTCCCACCGCAGAGCCGGTGCCTTCCAACGGCGTGACTGTGGCCCCCGTTGTATCGGACGCGACAGGAGCACAGCGCAGACCATATCCGCAGACCAAATTGAGTCTGTACCTCCTTCCCAAGCGGTCCTTCCGCCGCATCATCTTCCGTGGTCTCGCCCGTTCCAGCCCCACCTTCGCCCAATCGTGGTCCGTACCAAGGCACGTCGAGTGTCTATAGCCACCAACCACACTCCCTTTACGCGGATGGATCCAGCGGCACCGGCTCCTGTCCATACCTCTACTCCCTCCAGCCCGTCTCATGGCCGTCCACCACCATCGGCGCGTCGGCCTGGACAAGGCTGGGGCACGCACTCCCCGTCCTCGCATCGTCCCACCGTGCCTGCCCAGCTGAATCGTCAGCTTTGGGAATGCGCGGTTTGCGTCGGGATCGTTTGGAGCGGCGGCGCGAGCGCGTGCTGCAGCGGCACAAGGGCATGGGGGAAGTTTGGTTCCAAGGCGCGTGTCGTGTCGAGCAACTCGACCCACACGACCCACTCGGCCGACGCGGTGCAACAAGCTGCGGCGGGGTGGGCTTGGCGGCCTCGGTACCGTCGTTACCGCCCAGTCACCTGTCTGCCCCACCGCCGGTTCTGGGTCTGACTTGACAGCTTCCGTGACACTCCTGTGGCGCAGGAGGGCACGCTGCGGCCCCCGTTGGATCGGCGAGTTCCTCCTTGGTTCACGTTCTCGTTTGTCGGCCCGGGACGCGGCGCGCTCCCTTGCAGGGGGGTTCTAGGACAAGTGACGGAGACTTTGCTCTACAGATGAATAGATTGGCTTGCTCTCAGTGCTGACAAGAGCAGGCGAGGAGAGCGATGTGATCTATAGATGGAGCAGAGGGAAGGAACGGATGGGTGGTAGATCCTAACGCACCATATGCAAACACTGGCGATTTTTGTGTACCTCACGCGACTATGGACGTATCTCCCCCTGCCCAGTGGCCCCATCGTCTGACAGCCAGCTGAGGCCGGGGTGCGGCATCCACAGCACTGGCAAAGACGACTACTCGATACATTCTTCCAAAACGCGAAAGAACAAATCAGCACAAATGAAAGGTGCTGCCCTATAGCCGAGAGCGTAGGGGTGCGCAAGCGTTGGAAAAGAAGAATACTTAAGGGCGCAACAGGATCGGAAGGGGAGAGACAAGGGCTCTATCCCTGACAAAAAAAGAAAGATCAGAGTAGCAACCGTCGTTGCACGATGGCAAACGAGTGGGCAGATATAGACGGACGGAAAAAGAAGCGCTAAACGAGAAGAGGCGGAAGCAAGGAGGGACGCTGCTTACTGGCCGTCAGCTGGCCAAGGCCCTCGAGGGTATCAACCACTTGCACACCTGGCCCAAGATGGCGGTAATGTTGTCGAGTGCGCCTTGGTGTCGGAGGAAGAGAGGGACTTGGAACCAACATGTGAGAGGCAAGGCTATCGGCGCTCTTGCTCGCGCCACCCAGGACCGAGGAGATCTGGCCCGAGTGGGCCTCGGTCCAATCGTACACCTTGCACATTCCTCTAGGGCCTGCAGAATCTCAGACGCGTCCTGGCGAGCCACCAGGGTGGTGTCCATCCGAGCAGGGCCACTGCGGCGCACCATAGCGTGCGCCGTGGGAGCAGGAGAGGCAGCTGGGACGAGCAAAGACGGAGCAGAGTTTTGAGGTTAATCGCTCTGATCCGAACGGGCTACCACGGTGAACAAGGGGAAGAGGGGGGGAATACACACCCAGAGCGACTTGGGCGCCAACGGCAAAGAGGGCGGTAAGAGCAAGACTGAACTTCATCGTGCAAAAGTTGGGGGAGAGCAAGGGAATGAGGCGGGTCAAGAGAGTAATGCGCGAGATGAAGCAGGGATGGGGGTGGGGGACGCGAGTATGCGAATAGGCACAGTCGAACTTGACAGGTTTTAAGGATGCACGAGGAACATGGGCACCTCAAGTCTCACCCCCCGCCCATGTAATGTTAGCATCCTCGCAGCATATAGGGGGAGGGCGCCACATCAAGGTGTGACGCGTGACGCGCGCGTAAGGCTTGAAGCGTGACGCGTGACGCTTGAAGCTTGAAGCTGATTGTCCGCCAACGCCTCAAGCTCGTCAAGCTGTTGCACGTGCTTGAAACGCCAAGCGAGCCTCGAGCAGCGCCACAAGCCATTCAGCCACAGGCTCTTGAGAGAAGCCGTTGATTCGATTACGCCTTCTAAATTCTATCTTGCTTGGATCGATTCGACTCAAGATTACTACATCGTCACGCGTCACGCGTCATTCGCGTCACCGGCCCCACGGGTTAAAAGGCACTTGCGCCTCTTGGCGCCTCTATCGACGCGTGTCTCGCCGAACGCCAGCTCACATGTCACATCTCCACTGTCCGTTTCCCGCCACATCCCCCCTGCCTCTGGCTCGCTTGTGGCGATCTACTTGTCAATGTGTACGGGGAAGCTGGCTGCGCTGGCGCTGACGAAAATGATTGATCTGCCTCCGAGAAAAGAAAAGACGTTCCTGCCATCCATGATCGACATGATCATGATCAGCATGTCCGTCAGCGCTCAGCGTGTCTCTCCAAGCTCCAAGCTCCGCCAGGCTCCACACCAGCATGCCACGCCCTTCAATTTTTTACGCTTGACGCGTTGACGTGTCATTAACATTCCGCTCCTGGACTGGAAAAAATCCCATTCCGCCACCCTGCTCCAACGAAGCCAGCCGGCTACCTCAAAACTTCCCAAACGTCCCAGCTTCCCGCCATCTTCGTCTTTTGCTCGATGCCCCCCTGCCCAGGCTACCGCGGGGGCCCATTCTCTTGCTCGCTGAGTGTACCGAGGCGTTCTGAGAGGAGCTTGTTGTGCCAACTGCTTCAAGCTGCTGCCTATCCAGCCGAGGAGATGCCAGCGTGTATGAAAACCGAGTTGGACAAGTGAGTCATGCCATGCCGGGCACCCTTCAAGCAAGTGAACCGCGGCTACCGCTACGGCATCCTATTTGGCTGTGAGCAATCGTACGGCGATTGGAAATGTTGCCCCTCGTTCAAACCCTTTGATGTCAACCAACGCTACTCTGTCTGGATTGACGAACAGCACACCAAGTTATGGAAAAGCTCTCGCTAGGATCCTCGGAGGATGTCTGGGAGTCTCACTCTGGGCCTTGGTCGACCCTGGCAACCTGCCCGGATCGAAACGGAACTTCTGGAAGAAACAGAATACCCACCTTGCGTACGTTTGGTGTCTCCCTCCTTTCCCCCCCATCATGATGAAGACACAGATAATCCATTCCCCGATCGAGGGGGAGCTGCGCGGAGGAGATGGGCCCTGTGGCCCATATCGGTACGCACCGCAATCACTTGGTGTGCCAGGGGGACGCAGTATGCCTGGACGCAGGCACGGCTCCTTGCTCTGCTTGCTCTTCTGGGGGCCAGCTGAGCGGGTGTGAGCCACCAAAGTCCATCTGGTGCTGTGGTACCCTGGCCAGACCAGTGAGTGCGGCATGCAGTTCCTCGCTTGTGTGACGCGACCATCTTTTCTGATTTTCTCACTCGCATTCCGCTGGTAGTGATCAAGGACTGACTAGTGTTTTCACTGTGCAGGTTTCTATGCATTAACCCGATACCTGGTCCCCCCACCGCTCGCTTGGGAGGGGAATGTTGCAGCATACCTTTTGTATTTTTATTGTAACCTGTTATCCATTACAAAGAATTGTTTCTCGCGTGGTAGAGCGAATGGAGTGGTGGGGTGCATGGGATGTGCCAAACGCCACTATACATGCTGGCAGTTAGGGGAGGCACTAACGGTAACATTGTCCGTCGTAAGTCGCACTCATCTGCGACACTACCGAGGACGCCTGTGATGTTGCCTTGGTCTATATATGTGGGCGCAGGTGCCATTGAACGGTCATGATGGCGGAGGGTAGTATGCATCTTTTGCAGTGCGCGTCATGTCCGTTGCCATGCCTAGCGCGATTGATCTAGATAATGCTACATCGCGATGTGCTCTTGGGGCCACTGATGTGCTCTGACCTCACTGTTTTTTATTTCTTGTTGCAGCAGAGCAACGATCTACCCCCAAAAAAAGAAATGAAAAAGGAAAAGGAAATAAAATCTGGCGGGCGAGCTACCGCGTAGCAGCCGTTTCGTTCGACTCGGCGACCACCGCAACCTCTTCCAACGCTCCATGGCCGCCCTCCCCCCCCCCACCGCCCCATCGGGTGGCGTAAGTGCCATCCTGCCGCTTGAGATGATCGACAAGTGCATCGGCTTCTCCATCTGGGTGGTGATGCGCACCAACCGCGAGTTTGTCGGCACCCTGTTGGGGTTTGACGACTATGTCAGTACGTTGTCCTTCCTTCGTTTGTTGTGTTGTCGTTTGCGCTTGGCGATTGACCTGCGTGCCCCCATCTGCCTTTCATTCAGACATGGTACTGGATGATGTTACGGAATTGTACGTTTCTTTCCATCCCCCTCTCCCTTCCATGCTGACCTTGTCCTATGTACTGCGATGCTCTCCGACAGCGAGACTACGCCGACAGGAATCAAGAAGACCAAGTTGGGGCAAACGCTCATCAATGGCAACAACATCACCATGGTGTGTACTCCTTCACTCATATGAGGAAGTATGGCAGTTCGAACTAACTCCACCGCTTGTGCCCCCTAGCTCGTTCCTGGTGGTGAAGGTCCCGAGGCATAACCACGCTGTTAGCCTTCCTTGGCCATTGGCACCCAAACAGGTGTACGTTCTTTGTCCTGGCCCTTTCCTCGGGCGCGGCTGCCATTGGTTTGCGTATGGGTCGAGCTACTGCGGAGGATATACATTTGGGCGAGCCCAGGCAAGAACGACCAATGCAATAGGGTCGAAAAGGGAATGAAACAGATACAGGGTACAAGCACGAGAGAAAGCAGGGAAGTGAACAGGGTGCGAAGGAAGGACATCAAAGCATACCGATTCGATGGAAAGGAGTGAGGGGACGAGAGATCATCGATTCCCCATCATCTATGAAGAAAGGAGGGAATGTATACATTGTTCTTGGGGTAGATTAGTGGCCAAACTCCAGGACCGTCTTGCCAGAGCTGGTGTTGAGCTTAACGAAGGACTGGTGGGCCACCTTTTGAGCACCGGTACGAACCAAAGTGCCAGTAACCGTTACCCTGCCTGCATTGGCTTGGTGGGACGGCTTCCATACCCGTGGCAGGTCCGAGACGGCCGGGGGAGGGATAACCTTGGTGCCCTTGCGGCCCGACACGTCCACTTTTCCCACAAAGTGTTTGTCCAGCACCGCATGCACGTTGCCTGCCTTGCTACTCGCGTCGATCTGGACAGGCACCAAATCGGGTTGGGGAAGGAAAGCAAGGTCCACCGTGCCTGTCTTGGTCTGCGCCAGGACCGAAACCGTCTCGACAAACGGTTCCGAAGGACGGAACCCATACAGCTGCGCTTTAACCACCTCGATCGGCAGCGGCCCAATCGCGCCAGCGCCACCGTGCAAGCTGACCGAATGGTTAGCATAGATCTTGCCCGCCTCAGTGGTAGCTGTGGAGAGGGAAAGAAGGGAGCCCGAGTCGGTACGAACGTCCAAGGTCGTAGCTCGGATGTACGAGCCAGGATTCAACTCGACCCTACCGGCTTTGGTCTGGATTGACGCTTCGCGCCATGCCTCCAGCCCGATTGCGGGCCCGATTCGAACGGCGCCCGTCGCCCCAGTAGAAAACTCAAGCATGTGGGCATGCACGTTGCCCCCAACTAAAATGTCGCCCGAGCGGGTACGAATGGTGAACACCCCTGCCGTCTCAAGGGGCCGATTGAGGTCCCAACCAATCGCCACATGGCCCGAACCTGTCTGGACATTGAGTGCACCAAAGCGTGACACGGTGGATGGGTCCATATGGATGTTGTCAAAGTGACGCTTGGCCAAGCTGCTGGGGGAATCTGTGTCCGCGTGCACCTGCTTCTCGGGCGGGCCCCAAGCCATCAAAGAGCGACACATGCATCGAGCTGGTTTTCACGTCAAACATGGGGATGGGCACGTGTTTGGGAATGAGCACTGTCACATCCCACTCGATCGCATGCTTTCCCGGGACCGGGCGGGTATACACCCCCACGCCTTGGTGAAATGCGTTGGAACCAAGCTTGACCACATTGGCGCTTCCAAAGTAACGTTCCTTCATCTTGTCGTATTTGGCTTGGACAATGACCTTGACTTTGGCCTGCAAGTCCTCGGGCACCCCATGGTCCGCGGGATCCTCAACAAAGCGTAACACCCTTTGCGGATCCTCGTTTATCTGTCGAGAGAAGCTCATTGTCGGAAGGAGGGTCGACGAGGACATATAGGTGGTCCCCAGCGCCAAAGGAGGGGGAACAGTCAGTTCAAACTCGGTCGAAACAGTACAGTAGAGAGAGGAAGAGAAGCTGTTGACAATCTTTTCCGATTCACAACCCTTCATGGTCCAATTTGCTGATTGGCGAATGTGGCCATCGCCCGGGAACGGTTGGGGTAGCGCCTCATATGGCTAAAAAGCACACGGCATACGCAGGACAGTAAGTTAGCCTGAGCTCCAATGAGGCTGCAAAGCGTGCGAGCACGTACCTCGATGTCCTCCCATCTCCAAAACCCGCCCTCGTCGTCAGAATCATTGGTTAGGGCCGGACTGGTTAACAGAATAGAATCCACAGTCCCGTAAGAACAAGAAAGACGTGCCTGAGACGCGAGGTGGGCCAGAGACGATACAAGCCGAGCTTGGTCGAATGCCATTTGTTCCTCGCCGATTCACGAACGCCTTGGGGGATGTATTGGTGCAGGGCACCAACATGTTCCTTGAATGTTGCCCAAGCCGAGCGGTGGTTGAGGTCGGCACGCATCACATTGTTGTACGAAGGTGGCAAGGAAGGATACTTGCCCTCTTCGCAGCCAGTGTCTGGGGCTGAGCGGGAAGAGCTAGACTCTTGGCTGATACTGAAGCGTTCGTCGGGGACCTCCATGCCCTCCACCATGAGGAGAGGCACGCGTACCTCGTCGGGCGGCCTGGTTGAGGAGGCCATGGGTTGAGGAGGCCATGGCGGCGGGTGGGAGTAGGGCGGGGGGGCGGGGGTGAGGGTGGTGGCTGGCCCAGGGTAGAGAAGGAGCACAGTAACCAACTGAACCTTAGACGGAAATGCTCCATGGCGGCCCGCATCGCACAACCCTAGCGTACGTTCGACGTGGCAAGGCAATTGTGTCTGCCACCCTCCCCAAAAGAAACGAGAGCACCAACGGCAGGGAGTATATTCGTACACAAAACAAAAATTTAGTCCTGCCAAAGACACGACCCTGAGCCCCCACCCCACCCCCGCCTCGCGGGCCTTGGCTTCACAACGAGTTGACTTCTATCTTCTTCTCGCTTCTGCCTCCTCCCGTCCCTAAGTCCCGGAGGCTTCAGACATGTTACTATACGACCCAAAAGCCGGCGTAGACGCAGCCTTGCCACACCAGCAGCCGCCCCACCAAAGGCCTCTCCTCGTCCCTAGCTCCGCTCGGATCCACCAACTAGCCCAAGCCCGAAACTACAGTCAGTCGACCTACCGTCTCTAATGGATTGTAACCCAAAACCCCAGGCGTGCCCCCTGGCGGGGCCCGCCCGTAGTGACAGCATCATCCTGTGTCTCTCGCTCTGCCCTTCCCTTTTGCTTCTGTTCTCTGCCCGATGCTGTTACATTATCGTTCGTGGGAGGAAACAGCAGGCACCGGGCAGAGAACAGAAACAAAAGGGAAGGGAAGAGCGAGAGACACAGGATGCTGAATTGGAAATGGAGCGAGCTTAGTCATTTGGTGACAGGAGGGACCGGAAAAAGAGTCACACCCGAACGTGAGGTACAGAAAAGAATGGGACATAGGGGGGCAGATCAGAGCCACCCTCATTGCTACTGTTGCCAGTCCACACTCCGACGAGAGGAGTAGTATAAAACGGTGCGGATAACGTCACTCTCCAAAGGAAAATGCTACACATGGCGTCCAAAATGCTCTGTTACTCTTCGTATCCAGCCACCACAGCTACAGCGGCATCAAAGGGTAAGCATTGGGATCGAACTCAAGTGTGCCCTCGCGCGCCTGGCGAATCCATTCTTGTCTTGCCAATTCAACTTGCCGTTCGACTTCCTGAACATGATCAGCGCCCGATTTGGCCGCTATCTTGGCTTGGCTTCCATGGGGAGCTGAGCAAGACCTGCCTCCATGGCCAGAACGAGGGGCTCTCGCATTTGGCCAACTCGGCCCGTCCTTGGTCTCGCACCGCCTGCAGTGCCGCCTTGTACTCGTTTGTCAAATCCGTCGAACGCGCTGCCACGTCCGCCCGGATCTTTTTCCGCCGCGCGCGCATTTCCTCTGTTGCAGCCCACTCGCTTGGCGTCACCCCCGCCCGCTTGAATTGGGCCGGAAGCTGGGCCTGGGCGGCACGTTGCACACGGTACGTCTTGTACCAATTTCGCACCTCTGTGGACGTGTTCATCATATTCTGTAACACGTCAAACGATTCGATCTCAGTACCAAAATGTTCATTGAATGCTGCCACGGCGGCGACATGTTTGGCATTGGCGCCTGGCGGCGGTCCGCTTCCGTGTGACTCCATCACCGGGGGCAGCGACGGTAGCACTGTCGACGCCGCCCCGATTGATACTGCCCCTACCGACGACGCGGCCGAACTGGACATCAAAGAGCTCTGCGATGAAGATCCGGAAGAGACCACGGATCGATTGGATGGGGGGGATGACCCCAGAACAGGTGAGAAGTGGTCGCGGTGGACTGAGAAGAGACAGGGTCGACACCTTGGCTGCTGTGACAGGAGCTGGCTGAAGTTTGTGCCTGACGAGAAAGGGAAAACGAGGGTGCGTGCTCCGTCTTCTTTCATCGATCTGCAAGTCGCGCAGCTTATCCAAGGGCAACTCAGGAGGAGCTTGGCCTTTCTGGCGGTGTGTGGTTGGACGAGAAGGGCATTGGTAGTCCCACCTGGTAGTGATTGGAGTAAAGGGAGAGAGGTACACGTGGCAGTGGGTGGGGAACTTAAGCGGGAGCTATTAGCAGCGCGGCTTTTGTGGTGTGCTCAGACCACAGGGTTCTTGTGTGCCCACGCACAGCGCACGGACATAAGAAGCCGACAGGGTCATTAGTTACTCTATGAAATGAAGAGCGAAAAGAAATGGTAATTGTGTCCTTCACTGGCCAATCTGTGAAAGATGTGTTGACAGGATGTGGTGGGATGAAACCGATGGTACACATAGGGCTCTCTCCATATTAACAGCATCGTGCCTTCTTCACCGGCTGTGCACATATCGACCTTTTCCTATACTTGTCACGTCAGCCACGCTCATATATAGCGGATGATTGTCTAGCCGAATCTATATGTAAGCTACGGTGCACACAGGATCAAAAGTGGGAGTGAATGGCTCTCTATACTGCGTACTATAAGACTGACGACGAGATACTACACTCCCCCCTTTTGTATGGGGCCTCTCTCTGTTCGCGTTCAATATATGTAAGTTTCGACCCCCCTCCCTCTCCCTCCTCTTGAATATACTAATCTGGTGTTTTCCCCCTGGGCGCAGGCTCACCATGAACCCCCCTCCCCCCATGGAGCAGGCAGGGTTGGGGGGGCGGTGATGATGGTTGTGGGAGGCGAGCAAGGCAGGGGAAAAGAAGTACGTTCAACGTCGCGTCCCGCGTCACACGTCATGCATCAGCATCATGACGCATCTTACACCATGCTGTCACATGTCATGCACCAGGCCTCAGGGGCATCATGCATCACTGATGCCCTGACCATCCACCCTCTCGTCCTCTCTGCCCCGCCAGGTCAGCTGGGCTTCTTGCCACCACCCCCACCACCATGACCGGCGCCACATCCAATCCGACTACCCCCCCCCCCCACAACGGTCACAGAGGCACAGACTTCTACGTACCAGCTTACTAGCTGGACCACCAAGCGCGGGCTGGCCGTTGCAGCAGCGGTCAAGACCATCGGTCTGCTCGCCTGCATCTTCGAGTCAGCATCCTTGTTGGCAGAGGCGCCTGCCGTGTGGGCGTTTATTATGGTAGCGCTTATGCTCGACTTGCTTCAGACGGTCGCCATGTTGCACGTCAGTCTGGACCGTACACTCAGACCTTCAAGCCGCGCCGCCACACAATTTCTCGAGACAGTGGCGTTGTCCATCATATGAGGTTGCCATTGGTACGTATCCCCCCCTCATCCATTCCATGTTCTGACCAATTCCTAGTCTTCGTTGGCGGTTTGATCGTCATCTTCGGATTCTCCCCGGAATGTGCGTGTCTTCCTGAATGATTTCGCGCCCTACTAACACTTTAATTGTGGTAGCCTTGAGTCCCGAAGTGGCAAGATGCATTACCATGATAGCCACATGGTTCTGCGCCTCACTGATGCTGCTGGACTGGACGCTCGTGGTACTCTTCCGCTTCCGCGTGTTTGATAAGGCAAGTGCGGAAGACGGAGCTCATGCTCTACGCCCCGTGGAACGGAGTGACCTGCCACCCGCGCCTGAGAGCGAGCCGCTGCTGGATGCGGATGTAGAAGCTCACGCGGTTGACCCAGGATCGAGTTCCGCCCCGCCTCCATACGCTGGGTCTTCCCAAGAATCCGCACCTCGGCTGTCCAAGGTCTAAGGGCGCCCTTTCCCCACGTTTGTCTCCTTTTTGCCTGAACAAGCCCGCCTCCACCCCCTAGGTCGCACCCATCTCCCCCTCCGCTGTACAAGTCTAAAGGGGCCGTGGCCGTGGGACCTTACCTCTTTTTGCGTTGCTGCCGGAATATGTGATGAAGTGCGCGCGTTTGAGGCCCTTGTGCGCCAGGTCCAGTAAGTCTTTGTTATAGGCTATCGTATATGCCACCGCTGACTGGCATTTCTGCTCTCAGGATATGGGGAAAGACAGGCATAAAGGCGGCCGACGGGGTGTCGGGCCGCCCGATTGTTCTCATACCCCTTGTTCATGCTGTGGTAGCGGACAACCCAGAGGGAAACCACCTCGCTGCCCGTGCCCTCAGTCCTAGCCCCTGTGCTGTCGTATTTGCGGGGCCAATTTCCAGAACCGCGGCCATGCCGACCAAATTTTGCATGTGCTCACAGGAGGTGTAAAGCGAAGCAATGCGCAGATCCAAGCGAACCTCGAGAGGCAGGTGGATCACGCTATCCTGGGCAATAACGCTGCATACGACTGGGAATGCGCCGTGACGGGCGACAGGGACCCCAACGTCCACCGACTCTACTGCTCCTGTATCGCCGACATGGACATGTTCGAGAATAAGAGTGAGAAGCAGCCCATTCACACTCGCCCGTCCCGGAAGGGATTTGCTCTACCAAAGACAAGGGCTAAGGTCATTGAGCTGAACCAATCCGAGGCGGACTATCTGCGGCGAAAGAGTTTCTTGATGTGCCCGGCGCTGTCCCTGCCGCAGTTTGATGTGGTGGACTGCTTTCCTCTCGACTTTCTTCACACTTCCTCCTCGGAATAGGGAAGGACCTGCTGAAGTTGGTGGCGACAAGGGTGAAGCCTAAGGCGAAGGAGCAATCGGCGATATTAATGAGCGGTCTCAACACCAAGGGTATCCCTGGCGCAGAGGGCACCAAGATCCGAGCTAGGGGTTTGATGGCTAACCTAAAGACTGGGGTTGGGAAGGATGTGCGCACTATGCTTGTGGCTCTCCCATTCGCGGCACTCCCCATCCTCGAGACCGGAAAAGAGGCCAACGATGAGAAGGAGTTCACGTTTCCGATTCCGCTTTATGACCCTATCGTCGCGGCAGCCGACCTGCATGGTTTGCTTTCCAGGACATGGTACCCGGCTGCCGGGCAGGCCAGGGTGCAGTTCATGGTACGTCCCACAGCCTTGATTGATATACGGGTTTAGACGCTGACATGCCTGTTATGGCTGGAATAGTACCAGGCGACCCAGACTGCATACCGACTGATCGAACGCCTTTCGAGACTCGGCCCCGACAGCGCCATGATCGCGACGCGACCGAAGCTCCATCTCCTCCTGGCGCATACGTCTGATGCGCTCGAATTGTTCGGCCCTCTCCAGAACACGGACGCTGCCAGATTCGAGGGTCGCGTGAAGCACATCCGTGCGTCGGTTGCCCATTGCAACTTCCAGAACCTCCCGCGTGACACCTTGTACAACGTCATGGTCGCCGAGAAGATTCTGCACCACTCTTCACCGGGGTACGATGTGTCTAGCGACGGCTCGGTGGTGGCTCGGACTGGGGCTCCTCCCGGGGTGCTGGAGCAATAAGGGAAGGAAGAGCCCGACTACGACTCTGATGGCATGGCGATTCCACGAGTGGTGCTGGCCCCAGCCAAGAACCAATCCTCGGTGGGTTGTAACAACCTCACTGACGAGAAGCTGGGTCGTTTCCAATTGGCGGACCGTGTCAAGGTGCGGGCGCAGTACCTGGTGGGCAAGGCGGCTGTTATCGCTACAGGGGAGATGATCCGTGTGGGGATGAACGTGACGATCGGCCACAAGTCGGCCGAGTACAGCGCGTCCGCCGACTTTGTTATTGGCAAGATCCTCCGGATTGGGCGCGACCCGTTGGATGAGAAGGCTGCCTGGGTCGGTACAGACCGTACATCATCACGGGGGTAGCACGCATCGCTCACAGGCTGCCGCATTGTCCGCGAACTCGATGATGGTGATGCTCCTGAAGAGTTTGCCCTATTGACGGTGAGCACCGATGAGTGCTGAATCCAGCTGCATGACGATTGCTCATCAAGTACTGACACTGGGACATTGACCACAGGATGTTGGCAGTGAGGTGCCTCTCCAGCACGCCTGCACCAAGAAGTGGATGATAGAGCAGGACGGCCAGAAAGTACTGGTGCACAACTACGAGAAGAACCCAATCTCGGGGGAGAACGAGGCGATAAAGTACTTCATCCCGGCGGCGTCTCATTTTAAAGCCAAGAACGGGAAGCGGCTGGTATTGAACGAATACGCTATGCGAAGTCCACCACACCACAAGCCGCACATGGACTTGAGGATCAGCTGGAAGTCCCCCGAACTGAGCGCCAAGGCGCTGAGCAAAGACGTGGCCCAGAGGATTGCAACGAACGGTGCCATGCACCTGTGGGACAAGCGCGCCAAGAAGAAGACACCTGCCGTGGTCGCTGTCGGAGGAGGGGGCAAGAGCGACGACTCTTCCGACAGTGACAGTGATTGATGCGAGAACCAAATGGACATGCATTGCGCGATGAGGATGAGTATAGGTTTGGTGGCAGTCGGCAGTCGTCAGTAGCCAGGCCATAGGGTGGTGCGCATCCTGGACCCATCAGCCTGAACCTCTCGAGACGTGCGTGAGATGGGGCGATGGGCGGCGCTTTGATATGACGCGCATGCGCACATAAGCTTCTTTTGCGGGCAAACGTGCCAGGTGACGGATGACTACCATGCGTCCCACGCGCAGGGGCATGGCCGAAGCGAAGGGGCGGTTATGGAGCAAGAGGCCAGACGGTGAGGCATGGGTTGCAGCCCCAAATGGCTGTCGCCACAAGCGTCGGGTTTCTGCCACCTGCCTCCCCAGCCCCACTCCGCTTATCCAGCCTATCTACCCATTTTCCAATCCCGCCATTACCCATGTTTCCATTTTTCACACCCGCCCGTGCAGCAACGCAGACTTCGCCAACCACGTGGCAACCATCGGCCAAAAGAACACGAGCCATCCGGTGGCTCAACCGGGGCCAAGCCGCAACAGACCAGGCCAAGGTCCGGTGGTCCCCTTGTGTGTAAATATAGCGGCCCTGGGCCTTATTTTTGGCCCTCAGGCCTTGGGCCACGACGCAGTCGCAGTCGCAGTCGCACAGTCGCAGCCGCAGCCCCTGCGCCATCACGCACCATGCAGCAGGCCCAGGCCTGCTCATCGAGCTCATCCATCCTCTCTCGTGCCCTCTGCCTCACCAGGTCAAAACACGACAGCATGCTGGGCATCTTGGCGCCCCCACCTCCACCACCATGATCATGGACGTCGCACCGAATCCGACTACCTCCCCCACGACGGACACAGAGGCACAGGTATCTCAGTATCCAACGTACTAGCTGGGCCACCAAGCGCGGGCTGGCCGGTGCAGCAGCGGTCAAAACCGTCGGTCTGCTCGCCTCCATCGTTGGGTCAGCATCCTTCTTTGCAGAGCGCCTGCTCTGGGGGCGTTTTCGATGGCAGCGCTTATGCTCGACTTGCTTCGGACGGTAGCCATATTGAACTCTAGTCTGGACCGTAGCCTCGTACCCTCAACCCGCGCCGCCGATGAATTTGCCGAGTTCGTGCAGATAACCACCTTTTTGGAGGTTGTCATTGGTACGTAACTTCTCCTCCATCCAATCCAGATTCTGACCGACTTCTAGTCTTCGTTGGCGGCCTGGTCGTCATCACCGTATCCTCCCCGAAATGTGCGTGTCTTCCTCAATGATCTCGCGCCCTACTAACTCTTTAATTGTGGTAGCCTTGAGCCCCGAAACGGCAAGATGCGTGGTCATGATAGCCACATGGTACTGTGCTTCACTGATGCTGGTGGACTTTCTGCTCGTGCTATTCTTCCGTGTGTTTGATCAGGCAGGTTCGGAAGAAGGTACTCATGCTCTGCGCCCGTGGAACGGAGGCGGCCCGGCACCCGCGCCTGAGAGCGAGCCGTTGCTGGATGCGGATGTAGAAGCTCACGCAGCTGACGCTGGACCCAGTTCTGCCCCGCCTCCATACGCTGGTTGGTACAAACCATTTCGGCCGTACAAGGTCTAAGGGCGCCGTTTCCCCATATTCTGTCTTTTTGGCCTTGTTTCCTGAATCATTTCTACTTGTGCTCCGCCTCCATACCCCGGGTCGCACGTATCTCCGCCTCCAAGTCTAACAGGGCCGTGGTTCTACCTTAACTCTTCCCTTGCTGCCTGAATATTTCCCCCGTAACGTTTGCCATGGTCGGTGTCAATGCCATCTACCCCTCCATGTCCAATTGAAAGCCGCGTTTCACCAGGGCGCCATCATCATCATATTTCCTCCCTAGAAGGATAGGCTTTTGTAGTCCCATCGCCTCAGCCACGCCCGCCCCCAGCTGAGGTCCTTCCTTCTACTATTACGGAAGCCTACTATGCATTGCACAGACATCCCAATTCTCTAGCGTCCCCGACGTGATCAGGACTCGTTAGGGGAAAAGTCTCGCAGGATGTCTGCATGAGACCCAGGAAATGAAGAGGGAGAGACATCGAGGCCATCTCATGCCCGAATGCGAGACCCGGGAAGGAGCCACCAAGTATGGTCATAACGATACCACAGAAAATGCTTATGCGGCAGGGCAAGAGAGACACCGTAGGACTATGGCCCCGTTAGCACCGGACGGCGGAGAGGGAGATGCCTGGGACCCGGTGTATGGAGGCGGGGCAGAACTCAAGGCTGGGTGGGCCGTGTGAGCTTCTACATCCGCATCCAGCAACGGTTTCGGGCGCGGGTGCTGGGTCGCTTCGTTTGAGGGGACGCAGAGCATGAACTCTTTCTTCCGCACTGGTCGTATCAAAAAGACGGAAAAATCGGACGAGCACCCAGTTCACCAACATCAACGAAGCACAGTACCATATGCTTACCGTGGCTGCCCAGCACCCTGCGTTCAAGGCTGCCTAGGACTCAGTAAGGCACAGAATAAAACAGGGAGACATGCACCATTGGAGGGGGTGTGCAAGGCGACAATTGCACTGCCAACGAAGACTGTAGATAGAAACACGTCAGAATCTTAATAAGATGGGGGAAAGGGGATACGTACCAAACAAAGTCTCGAACATGACGGTCAGGAACCCCATCGTGACGAGGCTTTGGACGGGGTCGATGTTGGAATGGACACGACCTCGAGCGGCACTCCACATGGCCATCGTTATCGCCAAGTCGATTATAAATGTTTTCTGAGAAAATGTACCGAGAGCAGACGTATCGCCGAAGATGGATACCTCCCAGAAGATGGAGACGATCAGACCGATGACCTTGATCGCTGTGGCAGTTGCCAGCACTTGGTGGCCCAGCTGGGACACCGGTACGGAGACATCCGTGCCTCTGTATCCGACGCGGCGACGGGCGGGGAGGGAGTCGGGGGTGATGAGGTGGCGGTCATGGTGGTGGTGGTGGCATGATGTCCAGCATGCGCCCGCCCTTTCGCAGGATCTGAGGGGGGGATGGACGTTGAACTTGTGTTCGGCTACGCTGTCTCGCGCGCGTCACCGCGTCACCCGTCAGTACGTTGACCGGTTGCCATTGGTCATTTCAATTCCTGGGCGGGTGCGCGCACCACACCCATCTGCGTGCCTTGGCCCGCCCACCTCCGCTTCGCCGCCATCGTCATGGCCGTCGCCGCCGCTGCTGCTGCCACCGCCACCTCGTCCCCCATTCCCTCCCTCGATCCTGCATCCGCAGATGCCGCTGGCACCCCCATCTCCACCGCCCTCACCCCCACAACCTCCACCAGCGATCCTGGCGCATGGCAGGGTCTCGACACCTCTGCCCTCCCTGCTCTCGCCCGCGCCAGCCTGCTGAGCCTCCTCGATGCGGCCCCTGGTGCCGCTGATGGAGATGGTGTTTCTCTTCCTCGATCCTGCCATTGCCGCTGCGCTGGGACTGCTGGTCGATGTCGCTTCTCTGCGCCAACATCGCGTCGAGCGCATGTTTTGGCTCGACGATCCGCCCCTGCCCCCGCCTACTACCCAGGAGACGGCGTGGCGCACTCGTCTCCGGCCCCTCTCTGCTCCTACCCGCAGCATCGTCTATATCTGCCGTCCTGATCACCGATGGATGCACGTTATCGCCGGCCACATCCTTGCCGACGTCCACGCTTCGGCCAGTGGTGCCCCAGGCCCCGCCCAGCTCAACCACAACTACACCCTTCTCTTTGCCCCCCAGCGCACCGAGATCTGCCTTACCGCTTTGGCTGGGGGTGGCCTGGCTCCCGACAGCGATCCTCGATCGGAGGATGCCTACCGCCCCTCGGTTCTGCCCTACCTCACCATCCACGATTTTGCCCTGGAGTTTGTGCCTCTGGCGCCAGACCTGTTGTCGCTGGAACTACCGCGGGCATGGCAGGAACTGTACATTGATGGACTCACATCCAGTCTTTTGCCTCAGCCCAGGCATTGATGACGCTGCAATATGCCTATGGTTTGTTCCCACGTATCATGGGCAAGGGTGACTTGGCTGAACGATTGGCGTCCATGCTGCTCACTCAACGCGAAGAGCAACTTTCTTCCGATCCAACCTCCCCCTCGCTCACCACGTGCAGCCAGGACTTGGATGCGCTCATCATTATTGACCGTGCGGTGGACCCGGTGACGCCGCTGTGCACCCAACTCACGTACGAAGGCTTGATGGACGAACTTTTTACCATCTCTGCTTCCCATGTGGAAATCCCGGACCCGGATGCACCGACGTCGGCCCCAGCGTCCACTACGCCAGTGGTTCCATCGTCTCAGCGCCGCTGGGGGCCGTGCCCAGTCTCGTCTCGGGGCCCAGCAAAAAACATCATCTGAGCACGGCCAAGGACCCCTTGTATCACATCCTGCGCGATGCCAACTTTGCAGTGGTTGGTCCCCTGCTCCATGAAGAGGCTGTCAAGCTCAATGCCGAATACGAAAGTCGGCGCACCTACTCTACCCAACAACTTCATGCCTTTGTCCGCCGTCTCCCCGCGCTCGAGGCGCGCAGGGCAAGCACCACCATGCACACCCATGCCGCGGGGCTCATCTTGGCTACCTCGCGGGAACCCGAGTTTGTACGAGCCCTCGAGACGGAACAGGCTCTTGTGGCGGGGGGGGGGACGATGCTGGATCCAAAGTAGAACGAGCCGTGTTGGAATCGGCACTGGCGACTATTTCCGACATGATTGATGCTCGAGAAAGTTTGGTTCGGGTGGTCCGGTTGCTATGCTTGGCCAGCCTCACCACCTCGGGCTTGCCATCCGCTCAGTTTGATACGTTCCGTGCGGACATTTGCCAAGTATATGGGTATGAGGCGCTTCCTCTTTTGCTGCGCCTCGAACGGGCTGGCTTGCTACGTCGTGCGGCGGGAGGGTACAGTCCCAAAGCTGGCTTTGCCGCCAACCTGGGCTTGGGGCTGGGCGCTTTGAGCCTCGGTCTGGCCAGTCGCAAGCCTGTTGCCCATGCTCCATCGGCCAAGGTGGGCGACGAGCCCGACTTGCCCGCGTGCCCCTTTGCCCTGGCACGAAGACCGTTCAAGTTGATCAACGAGGAGGTGGACGAGTCGGATCCCAAAGACATTGCCTATGTCCATTCGGGCTATGCGCCTCTTTCTGTCCGTCTCGTCCAGGCTGCCGGGATGAAACAGGCCTTCCTCTCCCGCCCGACACAACGGTACCCGCACAAGGCCCATCGGTACATTGGATGGCAAGGCTTCGAAGATATCCTCCACGCTCTCCCCGGTAGCGTGGTCGACTTGGTTCAACCTGCCACCCCACCATCACTCAGCTTGGACACCGACTCGGTCCCGGACGGGCCGATCGAGGGCCCGATGGCTCAACCTGCGACTGCAGCCACGCCACCGCCTCCTCTCCCAGGCGGGTCGAGCGAAGGAGCGCAGCACGTGCGTACCACCGTCGTCTTTTTTGTGGGTGGCGTGACCTACGCCGAGGTGGCGGCGCTGCGGTTCATGTCGCGTCACTTGACCGACCGCAAATTCCTCATCGCCACCACCAATATACTTCTGGCCCACGCATCGTCCACAGCGCCGACGCGCTCGGCGCTGCTGCCCGCCTCACTTGGCTGCTTCAGCGACACCGTAATGCTATGGTTGTGTTTCCTTCTTGGTGATGGTGGTGGTATTGGGGGGGGGGGGGGGGGGGTTGGATGAAAATCAATTATCGTCCTCAACTGTACCCTCATATCTCGCTGCGCTCGACAAGGGCCCAATCAGGGCCAATCTACAAGGAAGCTAACACAGTTGGTCGCAACGTCTTGTTGTAGTTGGTACTTCGTTTCGTTTGGGGGGGCGGTCAGAAGGGTCGACGGTAGCCTGGGCCCCGCCAGTTTGGTTTTCAACAGCGCAGGAGGCGCTAACCAAGTGGACGCCATGCTATCACGACAACACGTTTGGCCGCTGGAAAGAGAGCAGAAACATGGACTTTCCATGCGTGTGCCGTGCATCCATTCTCGCTGGGGTCGATGCGGGACTGCCTAGCGGGCGGCAGAGGCGCCTGTGTCCGGCTGGCGAGGCCGCTGGCCTCCCAAGGTAGGGGCGCGGGGGCGCGGGATGGTGTGGCTGCGTGAGGGGGCAAGCGAGATGGATTTGAAATCGTCGCGCCCATGGCCCAGCCTGCCGCGGCCCAACCGCTCGGCCGCAACCAGGAGCTGTGCAGCGCAGCCCCCATCCACGACCCCAGCCGCCATTTCAAAAGTGCAAACGCCAACGCGGTTGTTGGCGGCTGCCGCTGACCTAAGGCCTACCTAAGGCCCAACCCACCATCCTGCCCTGCTCCACCACCACCACCCCCACCACAGGATGCCCAAGGACCTGCGCATCGTCCTTGCGGGCGATGCATCGGTGGGCAAGTCGACACTCATCACGTCTCTGGTCAAAGGCACCTATGTCCCTCATGTGGCCTCTGTGTTGCCTCCCGTCGCCTTGCCCGCCGAAGCGTCGCCAGCCGAGGTGACGACCACCATTGGGGACACCTCTTCCTCGCCCGAGGCGCGGGCGCAGCTCGAGGCTGAGCTCAGGAGGGCGCATGTCATTTGCCTTGTGTATGCGGTGGACATGCCTTCTTCCTTTGAGCGGTTGGGTACCTTTTGGCTCCCCTACCTCCGCTCTATTGGCGTCAACGTCCCCGTTGTCCTGGTCGGCAACAAGATTGATCTTCGGGTGGCCGATGCGCCCGAGGATGCGTTGGAGCATGACCTGGCGCCGCTCATGCTCGACTTTAAGGAGATCGAGTCGTGTGTGGAGTGTAGTGCCAAGCTGCTGCTCAATGTGAGCGAAGTGTTTTATTTTGCGCACAAGGCTGTCCTGTACCCTACCGCTCCGCTGTACGACAATCGCCACCACACGCTCAAGCCCGCTGCCACCTCGGCCCTGAAACGGATCTTTCAGCTTTGCGATTTGGACAAGGACGGCTTGTTGAACGATTCGGAGCTCAACCTGTTCCAACAGAGGTGCTTTGGTGCGCCGCTTCAACCCCAAGAGCTGGCAGGGATCAAGGAGGCCATCACACATGGCGCCCGTGCCATGGGCTGGAGCGAAGAGGAAGAACCCCCGACCGGATCTGCGTCGGGTTCCGACACCAACCCTCATGTGCAACGGGAAGGGATGACTCTCCCGGGCTTTCTGTACCTGAGCACCCTCTTCATCCGGCGTGGCCGCTTGGAGACGACCTGGACGATTTTGCGTGCGTTTGGGTACGGCTCGGACCTGGAGTTGGAGGAAGGGTTTGTGTCTCCCCCCTTTGAGGTGGACCCGACCACGAGTGTGGAACTCAGTCCCAATGGGTACCAATTCCTCACCGATATCTTTGAGGCGCACGATGCCGATCGCGATGGTGCCTTGTCTGACACGGAGCTCGCCGCTCTCTTTGCCACTGCACCGGGTGGCCGGCATCCTTGGCACGGGACGGGCTTCCCCCAAGAAACCACCACCACCAACGATCTGGGTGCGGTCACGCTCCAGGGCTGGCTGGCCCAGTGGAGCATGACCACCCTTCTGGACCACAAGGTCACGCTGGCCTACATGGCCTACTTGGGTTACCCCTCTTACACTGCCCTCACTGGCAAAGGAGATACGTCTACTATGGATGCATCTCCTTGGGACGGTGGGGGCAGCTCGGCGTTCGCTGGCGAAGCCGAATGGCCCGATACGAGGAGTGCGCTACAGGTAACCAACCCTCGGCGGGCGGACCGGAAAAAGAAAGGGAGGGTACAGCGCAACGTGTTTCTTGCTTACTTGGTGGGCGGACCTGGAAGCGGGAAGACAACGTTGCTCCGTGCGTTGCTCGGAAAGAAATTCAGCAACGCGCTCCCCTCGCACCGACCCACGTCGGCCGTCAGCGCGGTGGAATACAAGGGCGCAGAAAAGTACCTCGTCCTCCACGAGGTGGGAGGGGGGGAACAGGAGGCACTCAAGACCTACCGCGCTTAGCAGCCGCCGACGTCATCGTGTTGTGTACGACAGCTCCGACACCACCTCTTTCTCCCACGTGGCCAACGTGCGACAACGGCTCGGCTCCTCCTCTTCCTACACGGGCACTGGGTACCTCTTCACCCACATCCCGTGCCTCGTTGTTGCCACCAAGGCCGATCTGGACTTGGCTGTGCAACGACACGCAGTCCAGCCCGACGTGTACTGCCGCACCAAGCTGGCACTCAATATCCCAGGTCTCGGCGCCGGGCCACTTCATGTGTCTGCGAAAGAAGACCAGCTTGCGGACCTGTTTGGGCGGATCGTATCGATTGCAGTGGATGCTCGAGGAGCCATTGCCGGTGGCCCCCGCGCCGAGTCGGCACTAACGGGTCTGACGCGGAGGCGATGGTGGATTTACGTCTTAACCGTCTTGGGTAGCTCGGGGGGACTACTCTTCCTCGCAAAGAGGATGGGCCTCTTTTCCCTTGACCGCCCCACACGCCCCGCGCAATCTTGGCTGCCCTTTAGCTTTGGTGCGGCGGGGGGTAGGACGGATCTTTAGAGAAGGCGAAGGGGGGGTCGTTGGGAACACTACTCGTTACCGCATTGCACACTTTGTTCTTCGACAGCGTAGTCGTAGGTATCAAGCTGATACTTTTTTGTACCTATCAACTTGGTCCTTGTGAGTCACGGACCTCGCCTCCGTCTACCTGCCTGAGCTTAGCCTGTTTTCAGAGGACCGTTGTCGGGACAACTACTAACCCCTCGACTGTAGCGACAGGTTGGCTGCGCGTGACCAGCACCGAGTCTTGCACTTCCCTGCATCCCCTCTGCACAAGCCGCGAAGACAAGACAACACTACATCAGACAACGTCACAGCCTGTGCGTATGGGAGGCTACGCGTGCTGCCTTTCCATTCGCGAAGTAGTCTGTGGATGATCATAGGATGGATGGGGGTGGGCAGTTCCTCCTCCTGTGACCCTGAGGAAGATAGAAGGGCGCAGCT